>CM075689.1:40925211-42125211 GCA_037954015.1 Psophocarpus tetragonolobus
CAGCCAGGACACACCCCTACATTCGCCTACTCAACCAAGATCGGCCAAGATTTCGCGTTGTTGTGCACCGAGGAGACCCCGTTGGCACCAACACGTTGCATTCAGGGCATGACCGACAAGCGATGCCCCTACATCCTCCACACTTGACTGGGACCAGCCAAGGTTCCGCGTTCACAAAGGAACGACGTTGGTCTTGGGGCGGGCGAACCACACACCCCAAAGCGCCTCAAGAAAATCCCAGGGTCCAGGGGGCGTGAGGCGCTCCACCCCCCGTGATAGCCACGTCGGCAATGCCAACGAGTTGTCTTCAGATTGTGGCTTGGTTGGCCACAACCCTACATCCACCTACTTGACCGGGATCAGCCAAGATTTCGCATTTTAGTGTGCTTGGAGGAGACCTCGTAGGCACCAATGCGTTGTTTTCAGGGCATTTCCAACAAAGAAAAACCCCTACATCCACCTCACTTGACCGAGGAGCGGCCAAGATTCCACATTCATGAAGAATGATGTTTGCCATAGGGCTGTGGATTTCCCCACAGGGCTGTGGATTTCGCCACACCCACCCCGAACTCGGCCGGCATCGACCAAGATTTCCCACGATCATGTGCCTAAAAGCATCACGTGGTTGTGTTGAGGCGCGCCCAAGGCAGCCACAACGCACCTCAAAAAAATCGAGTTAGGGTCCAGGGGGGTGTGAGGTGATGCACCCCCCTATATATAGTTAATATGCCATTTCCAAATTTGTAGAAACAGATAACCTTTTTCTGAGCAGACATAAGTTTTCTAATTTGGCAATAACTTGATCTAGAGATCGAATTTTCATGAGATTTTTTGCAGACATGCTAAGAAAAATGCAAGGATGAGTTCTGGAAAGTATGAACATTTTTTGCCCAGCAGATTATTTTTTATTATTTTTTAATTGACAAAACTTGAAAAATTCAAAAAAAATAGCTAGAGGATGTATTTGATTCGATTTTTTTCACAAAATCCCATAATAATACATACAATATGTTTGTAAAGTATCGTTGAATTTGGACAAGTTTTGCGTTATGAAATAAAAAATGGATTTCCCACACCCCTGTGGTTGTTTCCACACCCCTGTGGGAAAAAATTTTCTTTCCAAAACCAGGAACGTTAGATGCCCATAGGTAGCCCCTTTAATTTAGTACGTAAAAATGGTTTGAGGGCTAAAAAAATGTTTAGAATGCTAGTCGGGGGCTTAAATTTTGTGAGTCGGGCGCAAAATGGTGCACGCTGGCGCGCGCGCAAGGGCGCTGGTGCGCGCGCACGCTGCCTGCCAGGGCGCTGGTGCGCGCGCGCGCGTGCGCTGCCTGCCAGGTCGCTTGCGCGCGCGCGCGCGCGCGCTGCGTGCCAGGGCGCTGGTGCGTGCGCGCGCGCGCTGCCTGCCAGGGCGCTGGTGCGCGCGCTGCCTGCCAGGGCGCTGGTGCGCGCGCGCGCTGCCTGCCCGGACGGTAGCGCGCGCGCGCGCTGCCTGCCAGGGTGCTGGTGCGCGCGCGCGAGCGCTGCCTGCCAGGGCGCTGGAGCACGCGCGCGCGCGCTGCCTGCTAGGTCGCTGGTGCGCGCGCGCGCGCCTGGGTGCTGGTGCATCATTTCCCACAACCCTGTGCCTTTTACCACACCCCTGTGGCAAAATCGATTTTTCTCAAAATAAAAAACGTTTTATTCTCACATGTAGCCCCTTCCATTTAGCACGTTGAGATCCTTTCAGGGCTAAAAAAATCTTAAAAATGCTAGTCGGGGGCGCAAATTTTGTGAGTCGGCCGCACCATGGCACACGTTGGCTGCCAGGGCGCTGGCGCGCGCGGGCGCTGGCTGGCAGGGCGCTGGTGCGCTCGCGCGCGCACTGCCTGGCAGGGCGCTGGTGCGCGCGCGCGCGCGCCTGGGCGCTGGTGCATGATTTCCCACAACCCTGTGCGTTTTCTCACACCCCTGTGGTAAAATCAATTTTTGTCAAAATAAAAAACGTTTTATTCTCACATGTAGCCCCTTCCATTTAGCACGTAAAGATCCTTTCAGGGCTAAAAAAATCTTAAAAATGCTAGTCCATGGTTGAAATTTTGTTAATCTGGCGCACGCTGGGTGAGTGCTGGTGCACGCTGGGCGCTGGTGCGTGGCTGGGCGCTGGTGCATAATTTCCAACAATCTTGTGGTTTTCCCCACACCCTTGTGGCAAAATTGATTTTTTTTCAAAATAAAAAACGTTTTATTCCCACGTAAAAATCCTTTGAAGGCTATTTTGGGCCTTGCACTGTGACTTGGGCCTTGCACTGTGACTTGGGCCATGCACTGTGACTTCGGACTTGGGCCATGCACTGCAACTTCGGACTTGGGCCATGCACCGCGACTTGTGACATGGGCCATGCACCGCGACTTGTGACATGGGCCATGCATGCACCGCGACTTGTGACATGGGCCATGCACCGCAACTTGGGACTTGGGCCTTGGGACTTGTGCGGCCATGGGCCATGCACTATGACTTGGGCGGCCATGGACCTTCATGGGCCTTGGGCCATGCACTGCGACTTGTCCCTTGTGTGGCCATGGGCCATGCACTGTGACTTGTGACTTGGGCCTTGGGCCATCACCACCATGCACCGCGACTTGGGCCTTCGGCCACGAATTGGGACTTGCGCCGCGGACCGCGAGTTCGGACAAGGCCTTGGGCCATCACCACCATGCACCGCGACTTGGGCCTTCGGCCACGAATTGGGACTTGCGCCGCGGACCGCGAGTTCGGACAAGGCCCCTTGGGCCATCACCACCATGCACCGCGACTTGGGCCTTCGGCCACGAATTGGGACTTGCGCCGCGGACCGCGAGTTCGGACAGGGCCTTGGGCCATGCACCACCATGCACCGCGACTTGGGCCTTCGGCCACGAATTGGGACTTGCGCCGCGGACCACGAGTTCGGACAAGGCCTTGGGCCATGCACCGCGACTTGGGACTTTAGTTGACGGAAACTTTCAACTCTGGCACGCGGAACTCTGCTTTTTATTCCTCTTTTTCGGAAACATGGTATATTTTGGGGAGAACAGCGAAAGGGAGGGACCGCGAGTTGGGACAAGGCATTGGGACTTGCACCGCGGACCGCGAGTTGGGACAAGGCATTGGGGCTTGCACCGCGGACCGCGAGTTGGGACAAGGCCAAGGGCCATGCACCGCGACTTGGTACTTTAGTTGACGGAAACTTTCAACTCTGGCATGCGGAACTTTGCTTTTAAGCCTCTTTTTCGGAAACATGGTATATTTTGGGGAGAACAGCGAAAGGGAGGGACCACGAGTTGGGACAAGGCATTGGGACTTGCACCGCGGACCGCGAGTTGGGACAAGGCCAAGGGCCATGCATCGCGACTTGGTACTTTAGTTGACGGAAACTTTTAACTCTGGCATGCGGAACTCTGCTTTTAAGCCTCTTTTTCGGAAACATGGTATATTTTGGGGAGAACAGCGAAAGGGAGGGACCGCGAGTTGGGACAAGGCATTGGGACTTGCACCGCGGACCGCGAGTTGGGACAAGGCCAAGGGCCATGCACCGCGACTTGGTACTTTAGTTGACGGAAACTTTCAACTCTGGCATGCGGAACTCTGCTTTTAAGCCTCTTTTTCGGAAACATGGTATGTTTTGGGGAGAACAGCGAAAGGGAGGGACCGCGAGTTGGGACAAGGCATTGGGACTTGCACCGCGGACCGCGAGTTGGGACAAGGCCAAGGGCCATGCACCGCGACTTGGTACTTTAGTTGACGGAAACTTTCAACTCTGCCATGCGGAACTTTGCTTTTAAGCCTCTTTTTCGGAAACATGGTATATTTTGGGGAGAACAGCGAAAGGGAGGGACCGCGAGTTGGGACAAGGCACTGGGACTTGCACCGCGGACCGCGAGTTGGGACAAGGCCAAGGGCCATGCACCGCGACTTGGGACTTTAGTTGACGGAAACTTTCAACTCTGCCATGCGGAACTCTGCTTTTAAGCCTCTTTTTCGGAAACATGGTATATTTTGGGGAGAACAGCGAAAGGGAGGGACCGCGAGTTGGGACAAGGCACTGGGACTTGCACCGCGGACCGCGAGTTGGGACAAGGGGGCCATGCACCGCGACTTGGGACTTTAGTTGACGGAAACTTTCAACTCTGCCATGCGAAACTCTGCTTTTAAGCCTCTTTTTCGAAAACATGGTATATTTTGGGGAGAACAGTGAAAGGGAGGGATGGACGAATTTTTTGGAGTTTTTTGAATGGGGAGGAAGAAGGGAGGGACGAATCAAAGCGACAAGGGCTGAATCTCAGTGGATCGTGGCAGCAAGGCCACTCTGCCACTTACAATACCCTGTCGCGTATTTAAGTTGTCTGCAAAGGATTCTACCCGCCGCTCGATGGGAATTGCGCTTCAAGGCGTCTCACAGGGCTAATCCGCCCTGCGAGGGTCGCCAACGGCACGTGCCTCTGGGGGGCCGAGGCCCCCTACTGCTGGTCGGCAAACGGACGACGGGCGCACGCGTCGCTTCTAGCCCGGATTCTGACTTAGAGGCGTTCAGTCATAATCCAACGCACTCCCTTTGTAAATATACCATTCACTGATGAAGTACCCATCATGGGCCTTTCATGCGAATGCCGATGCAGAGGTAGCAAATATGGGGCTGAAATCCTTATCAGACGGATACATAGCCCGAATGTCATCAAATCCCAAGATTTTTGCACCCAAGGATGAATAAAGGGCATGACGCCTAGAAAGACCTTCAGCCACCACATTTTGTTTTCGTTTCTTGTACTTGATGACATAAGGGAAGGATTCAAGATATTCCACCCACGTTGCATGCCTTTTGTTCAACTTACCTTGACCCCTCAAATATTTTAGTGACTCATGGTCACTATGAATGACAAACTCCTTGGGAGCAAGGTAATGCTCCCAAGTTTGAAGGGCCATAATTAGAGCATAAAACTCCTTATCATAAGTGGGGTAGTTGAGGGGGGCACCGTTGAGTTTTTCACTGAAATACGCAATGGGGTGCCCTCCTTGCAACAAGACAGCCCCCACACCTACACCAGAGGCATCTCATTGAAGTTCAAATGTTTTAGAAAAGTCAGGTAATGCCAAGATTGGTGCATGGGTTAGTTTATGCTTAATTAGCTGGAAGGCTTTCTCTTGTTTCTCACCCCAAAGGAAAGGAACTTCCTTTTTCACCAAATCATTTATTGGTACGAAGAGCGTGGAGAAATTAGGCACAAAGCGCCTATAAAATCAGTGAAACCATGAAAGCTTTTGATCTCTGTCACACTCTTTGGGGTGGGCCATTCTTAAATAGCTTTTATCTTTTCGGGGTCAACATGAACCCCTTTTGTGCTAACTACAAAACATAGGAAAACTACACTATCTACACAAAAGGTGCATTTCTAAGTTAGCAAAAAGATGATTACTCCTAAGAAGAGAAAAAACATGCCTTAGATGTCCTAAATGATCATCTAGGTTCCTCGAGTAAACTAAAATGTCATAAAAGTAAACTACACAAAATTTACCAAGGCAATCCCTCAGTACATGATTCATTAAGCGCATGAATGTGCTTGGGGCATTAGTTAGCCCAAAAGGCATAACCAACCACTCATAAAGGCCAAATTTAGTCTTAAAAGCAGTTTTCTATTCATCACCCTCTTTGATCCTTATTTGGTGGTAACCACTTCTAAGATCTATTTTTGAAAATATTTTTGCCCCATGCAATCCATCCAACATGTCATCAAGACGGGGGATTGGGTGCCTATATTTGATGGTGATGTTGTTGATTGCACGACAATCAACACACATGCTCCATTGGCCATTTTTCTTGGGCACCAACAAGACTGGCACAGCACAAGGGCTTAGGGTCTTTTGAACCCAACCCTTCTCCAATAGCTCATTCACTTGAGACTCAATCTCTTGGGTCTCCATGGGGTTGGTCCTATAGGCAAGTCTGTTAGGTAGACTTGCGCCACGCACCAAATCAATTTGATGTTCTATACCCCTAATGGGAGGAAGTCCTTTCGGAACCTTATTAGGGAATATGTCATCAAATTCTTTTAAAATATCTTGAACCCCTTGAGGAAGGTGTTCATGTGCATGGGCTGTGGCAGTGCTCTCAGCAGAAGAATGCAAAATGGGAGAAGGATTTGATGCTTCTTTGCAAAAGAGGAGATAAAAGGGCTTGTTAGTCAAAGGATCTTCTTTTAAATCACGTTTAGTAGCAAATACGCTCCTTTTACTAATATTCCCTTTCGAAGGGGCATCACCTTTCGACTCTCTCTCTTTACACTTTTCAAGCTTTAAGGGTAAAGCTTGTTGTGCTTTTTTTTTGTTTTTGTTTTTCCTCAAGTCTTTTCTTTTTCATTGCAAATTGATCCTCAGCCACTTCAGAAGGTGACCAAGGATACAATTTGAAGCTGTTTTCATTATGGGTGAGAATTATTTGGTTGGAGTGACCATGGTGAATAGCTTTTTTGTCAAATTGCCATGGTCTCCCCAACAGGATATGACCAGCCTCCATAGGAACTATGTCACAAAGAATCTCATCATTATAAGATCCTATGGAAATTGGAACCATAACTTGTTCATTGACTACCATCTCCCCTTGCTCATTGAGCCATTGCAATTTGTAAGGTTTGGGATGGGGCATGGTAGTCAAGGCTTTCAACCAACCTAGAGCTACAACAGTTACAACAGGAGCCACTATCAACAAGGAGAGAACATACTTTGTCATTTACTTTACATCTTGTATGGAAGATGTTCTCTCTTTGTGACTGGTCAAGCTCTAGAGGTTGGCTTCCAAGAAGCCTTTGAACCATAAGGAGGTCCCCCTCATAAGGAAAAGCTTCCTCATACTCTTGTTCAAAAGTATGTCCCCCTTCTTCCTCACTCTCACTAGAGGAGGAAGATGAGCTATTCTCACTACAAATGTCTTGTCCCCTCATGACCATGGTTTTCTTGTTAGGGCATTGAGAGGCAATGTGGCCTCTCCCAAGACATTTGAAGCATTTGATACTACTTTGCCTCTCAGTAGGCTTAGTAGTAGGGGGTTTTCTCTCTACATGAGGTGCTTTTGTATCTTGAAAATGCTTGGGTTCCTCTTTGGGAAAACCCTTAAAAGAGTTTCCCTTAAGTTGGTCTCTCTTTGAGTAAGAGGGAGAATCTTTTTAAAGCTTTTTCTCTTGAGTTGATTCTCAGCTCTTACATAAAGTTCTACCAACTCATCAAGGTTTGAGTATGAAAGAAGCTCTACCTTATCTCTAATGTCAGAACTTAATCAACACAAAAACCTAGCAAGGGTGGCATTGGGTTCCTCAATGATATTGGTCCTTAGTATGAGAAGCTCCATCTTTTGTCTATACTCCTCAATACTTAGGTTATGTTGCCTAAGTCTTTGGAGCCTATCCAAAAGATCCCTCTCATAATATGAAGGAATGTGCCTTCTTTGCAAACAAGTTTTTAAATCATTCCAGTAGCGAATGTCAGGCATTTGTTTATGGGTCCTATCCTTGACTAACCCATCCCACCAATGCAAAGCAGAACCTTGAAAACTAAGGGAGGACAAAGGTACTTTCCTTTCTTCCCTAATTTCATAGCATCGAAAGAGTTGTTCCACTTTGACTTCCCAATCTAGGTAAGTCTCAACATCTTCCCTACCATGAAAATAGGGTAGGTCTACCTTTGTTTCCCTAGCATGATTTATGTTCTCTTGAGGAGAATGATGATTGTATGATGAATGAGAGTGATGCTTATGTTGATTTCTATAGTATTCTTCTTCACTAGAGCTAAAATGCCTAGATGGGGATCTTATGAGAATTCCTTTATTTTTTCTATCACTCTCCTCTCCCATCTCTCCTCTTACTCTCTTCTCATTTCCAACATCTCTTTTTTTAACTCTTCCTTCTCTTTTTGTTTTTCCTTTTCTTTTATTTCTTTTTTTTCTCTCTTTTTCTTCTCTCCTTTCTTGTTCTTTAGCCATCCATTCCCTAAATTCTAAGTTAAGGTTTTCAAGAGTGTCTCCCTTAGAAGGTTTTCTTTGGTTGACACTCTTACTTGATGAACAACTATGTGCACTAGAATGTGTGTGGGAAGTCATGGTGCTTGGATGCTAAAAACTAAATGGTAGGCCAAAAAATTTTTTTTTTCAAGCAACACTCCTCTCTTTTTTTTTTGTTTTCTCACCTAAGGTGGCTTGATGAGTCTTTGGAACTCTTAGCCTCTACACGTTTTTTCAAAATAACATAAAAAAAATAAAAGTGCAAGAATGTAAAAGAGAAAGGGTTCTAATCGTGCTCCTAAGGTGTTGAAGGAAGTGTACCACTTCTCCCTTCTTCACCTAATTAACGAGGAACTACGCTAAAATTAACCAAAATTATTACAAACCAAGGGAGGGCCTTAAGGGCACTCAAACTCCCAATCTAAAATTAAGTATACACAATACAAAGAATAAAAAAAAATAAAACAAAGTCTTCACTCCAAGCTTTTTGGTGTTTGTCTCCTTTTGATCAAGCCCCTTTGAGTTGCATCAACTCACCCCAAGAATGCTACCCTTGTTTCCTCTTGTTTGGACTTGCCAAAATTTTATATATGGAACCTTTCCCAACCTTTCCTTACCAAGGCCGAATACAACACAAGACAACAAACAAAGGTGAATAACAAAACAAGGTTCACAAATCCAAGTGGATAGATTAAACAATGACAAACTCAAAGAAGTAAAGAAGACAAGCAAGAAAACATAAGGCTCACAAAGGAAGGTAGCACACAAATAACTTTCCTAGATTAGCTCTAAGATTAGAGATGAAAAAGACTCAAACAAAAAAAATGAAACCAATAGTTGCACACTTAATAAAATTTAAGTGACCAAAAACTAAAAAGCTTACTCAAGTAATTTTTTTTTGAATCACAATTGGTTCCTCATATCAAATGTTTCTACTATTAGGTACACAACTTCAAATTTGTCTTTCTTTTTAGTTCTTTATCTTCTTTTTTTTTTAACTTGAACTTTTTCTATTTTTCTTTAACTTTTTCTAATCATTTTGCTGCACCTAATATCTTGTTGAATTGAAATTTTAATGAGGATTCTTGAAATAATAACACTTGAGTGAATAAGCACCAAGTAAGGTCACACAATTTTCAAGCAATGCATGCAACTAAAGGCAAAACAACTTAGTAGTTCCAAATACCACTGAACTAATGGTGCTTAAGGAATGATTTAGGGCTGATTTTGAAGTAAATTGATTGCTCAAATTACTAACACAATTCACCCAAGCTAAAATTCCATAAAGAGGCACCAATAGTGAAGGTAAACCAAGTGGAAAGCTACTAATAATTCAACATAAAACAAGAAACATATAAAGATTGAATTGAGCAAATATTTAAGAACAACAAAGAGATTAATATGCTTGAACTAAAAGCTTAAAAGACTTAAGAGACTCAACAAGAGGTTCACCTCTTTCTGAAGGTTTTTTTGTAAAAAATTTAAGAGGCTAAAACCTATGGAATTTAAATGAGACAAAATAGGAAACTAACATGACTAGTATTTGACAAAACACAAGATTAAGAAAAAATAACACACCTAAAAATAGAGCAAAAATTTCAGCAAGAGACTCAAAACAAAAGGCACAACAAAGTGGCCAAAGTTGATCACCACAATGGTGTGGAAAAGTCCTCAACCATGTGGGTTTAATGGTAACAACTTCTTAGGCACACTTTAACATAAAAAACCAAGGGAAAATTAAGCAACTTGAACACGAAAATAAGATGCAAAGAAAGGGACAAATAAAATCACATCAAATTAAATGGAAAATAGGCGCGTAGATAGAAAACAAAAGTGCATATAATAGCAAGAATAAAAAGCTATACTACTAGACAATAAAGGAAATAGAGATGACAAAAAATGAAGGACTTTAAAATAAAGAGATCAAAGAGATAAACAATAAAACAAAAAAAAAATGAGAAAGAACGTGACCTTTAGAAAGTGGCTCTGATACCACTTGATGTGATCTTTGATGATCACGTGCCCAAAGGATCCTTTCTAAGGTCACTTGGAAGGGAAATGGATTTATGGAGAGGAAAGGAATGGGGTGAGGCGCCATAAATAGTAGGTTTGATAAGCCAAAGGGGAGAGGCCACAAGGGAGGGGTCCCTTGATAACTCTTAGAAGCTCTCACAAAGGAGAAAGGGGGACACTCAAAGGTAAGAACCTCAACCAATATGGTCTCTAGGATTAAATTCAAGTGTACAAAATATAAGTGAGGGAGGAGGTCCTATTTATAGAGGTAGCTAACCTCTTGAACAAGATAACCTAAAAAAGAAGGGCTAGGATTAAAAGGAGAGATCTAAGGGAGGAGGATTGAGAAACAATTCCCTCCTTAGATCATCAAACTTGGTGCCCAAGTTTCTCAAACCAAGGGCCAAGATTCCTTCTTATTAGCTTAGGGGGTTTATGTAGGAAAAGAGGGTGTAGATATCAAGGCTACCCCTTATTCCTTCATAAAGACCAAAAAAGCTAAATCCACCCTCTAAATTCCTAAGACACCTCCTAAAAATAAAAAATGGACTAAATACATGTCCCAAATTAAATTCTTAATGCTCCTCAAAATTAAAATAAAAGAAAATTACATTTTATTAACTAAAGTCCCTTGCCTAATATTTTCACTCTCCATAAGAGGTGAAGTCTTCCTTTGTCTGCAAGGGCTAGGTCTTCTTCAATCCTTCTAGCCATGGCCCTAGTGATAAGTTCTTGGCTAGGCATGGTCACATCAGTAACTGCCTATAACCAACAACATCAATAAATATATCCTCATATGCATTCCAATCGTATGCATTACATCACAATTCCAAATATATATATTGTCACTCCAATAATTCAATTCCAATCACAGAAAATTAATTCAACCAAAACTAAGTTACCCTACCATAACTGCCCCATTCAAACTATCCAATAATCATCCAATTCAAGATCAAACATCACTCTCATAATAATCATCAACTACACAACACGTCATATATCTCAACTATGAAATCCTAATATACGCTAACTCAATCAACTCACATCATTATTAACAACTACACTAACTCAATTAACTCACATCATAATTAACAAATATGCTAACTCAATTAGTCCGAATCAAAATCAAATACGCACTATATTAAATAGCTCAAAACACAATTAAAATAAATGTTATCTTAAATAGCTCAAAATATAGTCAAAATACTTGCTATTTTAAGTAGCTCCAATCTCTCAACTGCCAAAACACTTATCTATTAACAAAACTCAACAAAAGAGCTTCCCTTACCTATTTCTCCATCCAAAAGCCGATTAAAACATAAGGGGAAGAATCAACCGAAGAAATTACACAAGAACCTGACAAGAATCCCAAATTAAACAGGCACCTTAGAAATCAAGATTTTCAACGAAATTTCATCTTGAACGAAAATGAAAGGATCGAAAACAATTGGAAAAAGGTTTAGAAAACTACGATCAAACATACCTATACTGATCACCTCTCAGAATCAGGAGCAATGGAAGAGATCGCGTTGGATTCCGTCAATGTTTCGACCGCCATGCAAGAGACAAGATTGCGGCGAGGGAGAGAAAACGAACAGCGAAAAAAAGTTGTTAAACGAGAAGAGAAATAAGAAAACTAAAAGAAAAAGAATTTATAAAGCACTAGGTTGTTTTTAGTAAATTTAGTTTGCTAAATGCAACTCCTCCCTTTTGATAATGGATTCCCCGAGAACTTTCCAAAACTCAACTAAAACCCTCCGAAGAAAAAGGATAATAATTATTCTCTTCTCCCACACCTGTCCATCATCAACTAAATACCACCATATAGTATTATCAAACTAATAAATCCATCACATCTCAAATCAATTAGTAATTTAAATAAAAACTTAAATTTAATCCTCTTTACTATTTATTCTTCCAATTTATAACCTATTAAATAAACAGGTCAACCCTTACATTAGCATAATTTATAAACAAAGAAATATAAAAATTAACAAAATATATTTGAAAAGCTACTACACTAAAATTATTATACGCAAATTGACACAATGCGTTATTTATATTCTATCATGCTATTACAAAATATATTAAATTAAAATTATTGTAAAACCCTGAATTTGTTATAACATACTTTGAAATTAAAAAATAAAAACAAAATAATCACTAGAAAAACATATATAACCAATATACATAGCTATTTAACTATTCTAAAAAAAATTAATTACTTTATTAATAGTGAAGCATGAAGTGTCTCATTTTGCACTACTAGTAGTAGTAATAATAATAACACTAATAATATAATGATGATGATGATGATGATAATAATAATAATAATAATAATAATAATAATAATAATAATAATAATAATAATAATAATAATAAATAATAATAATAATAATAATAATAATAATAATAATGTATGAACTAATTGACCATCAAACATTATTATACATGGAATGAGCTCACCTACTATGTGTCACAACTCCATTATATTCATCACATTCATTCGTTTCCATCACAAAATATGATAGAAAAATATTATTTTAACCCAATACCTTTTTTTTGGTAAGCCAAATGAAATTTTATTAATAAAAGGTTTGAATAGTATAAGATATGTCATCCAAGACATAAAATACAATAAGGTAAAAAGACAATTCAAGAGCAAGCAACCCTTTAACACAAAAGGAAGGATTCATTACCCACATTGGAAAAGTATGTTTGGTTAATTTTGCTACACGAGCCCATTCACAAGAACTCAATTGAGGTGCAAGGACGATATCATGATCATTAGGAGCTTTTGATTAAAAACTAAGGCATTTGTGCCTCCCACAGATGACAAACACCTGCAAACCACAGAAAGGACTAGACGTTTTAGCTTCTCTATTGCCACTTACCTAAATTGTAGGCTATGTGTTCAATTATTCATGGAGTCTAATGTTGTAGAAATTCCCCACCATATGCATATTTCATTCCAAACTCTAGTAGCTATTGAGCATGACAAAAATAAATGAGAGGTTGTTTCCTTTTACTGTGCCACACATTTTGTGTTCGCTTTTAGTATTCCACACTTTACCAAGTTCTCCCTTGTGGGTAATCTACCAACATCCGATTGCCAGGCCAATAATTGAACCTTTGGGGAACTCCTTTCTCCCAAATTCGATTAAAGAAATCGTCCTATTGCTGGTGAAAGTTTGTTGACAAAATCTAGTATGTTAAAGAGATAGTGTAGACCTCGGATGTCTCTACTGCCCAGATTCACTTATCCTGAACTCCATCTGCCAAGGTCATAGTACCTACTCTAATCTTCAAATCCTCATGTATGCCTCCCATGCAAATAGCCTCCTCTGCTAGGCCCATTTCCACCTCTGTTCTCCTTCATCCCACATATCTCTGATAGATGCGTTCCTATTTAGTGCTAGCATAAACAATTTGCTAAAGTCAGGCCGAAGGCTCTGATCTCCTGACCATCTATCCTTCCAGAAAACAATGTTTCATCCCGCCCCAATTTGATGGTTAACTTGACTAGCCCACCAGCATGTCTGCCCCCTCACCTACTACTTTAATAAACTCCATGTTTAACCACCACCAAGAGTTATGTCTACCTCTCCCTTCCTATATCCATCCGCACCTTCATGCTTTGCTTTCAGTATTTTTACCCAGAAAGTGTTGGGTCGTGAACTTCCGCACTTCTCTGAACCCTAGACCCCTATCTTCTTTAGATTGACTTAGATTTTCCAAAGGCATCCATCATCTAACCTTCTGACCACTATCATTTCTTGCCATAGAAAGTTACAAAATATAGAGTGAAGTTGAGAAATTATACCTTTAAGTACCGAGACTGACTCAACATTAAGCAATACCACTTTCATTACCAGAAGTGACTCCTAGTCCATTTTTGCTAATAAGTGTGTCATCCGCGAACAAAAAAGGTGATAATGGGTCCCCCTGTTTAAGCACCCTACCAACCTCAAACTCTTTTGTAGGGCTTCTATTTAATAAGATTGATATCTTTTCTGAACTCACATATTCCTTCACCCATGTTATCCATTTCGTCTCAAACCCCATCATGCCCATAGCTTGCCATTAAGTACTGCCAACTCATAGATCATAAGCCTTCTCAAAATTTGCCTTTAAACATACCAACTCTTTGTTTTTCCTCCTTGCATCATCCACCACCTCATTAACTATTAGAACTCCATCAAGAATCTACCTCCCAGGAATAAACGTTGTTTGTATCTCTTAAATAACCAAGTTAATTACACCCTCAACCTCATTCCTAGTACTTTAGATAGAACCTTATATATGCACCCAATCAACAAAATAGGTCAATAGTCAATAATTTTAATTGGGCAAGATTCTTTTGGAATAAGAGTCACAAAGCTTCACCAACTTTCTATTGGCATGAAATTCATGAAAACAATTCATAAAATCCTCCTTCATAGTGCCAAAACTCATTTATAAATTGAAAATTCAAACCATCAACTCTAGGCTCTTGTTACTATCACACTCCCATATATCCGTTTTCACTTTCCTCTGTGAATGCCTTCTCGGGCCTTTGCTACTCCTCTATCAATAATTTTGGGAAAGAGACGCCATCCAACTAAGATCGACACCAGTTTTAATTCTGAAAATGGTTTTGAAAGTGCTTTTTCACCTTGTGTTTTAATTTGGCCACCCCCACCATTTCCTCCTTTTCAAAAGTGAGGCTCAAAATTTCATTATATTTTTTCCTCTTCACCATAGCTTTATGGAAGAATTTATTGTTCGCATCCCCATCCTTTAGCCAATTCACCCTTGACTTTTGATGTAGGAACAAATATTTCTTTCCTATCCATTTCCGTAGATTCACCATGCTACCCATTCTTGCTCGGATCTCATCCTCATCCAATGTCCCCACCTCTTCTTTAAAATCAAGTGCATTCAATCTCTTCTTGCCTTTATTAATGTCCCTATCAATGTCACAAAAAACACCCTTATTCCACTCCCTCAAATTTTGTTTGATCAACTTAAATTTTTCCTTCAGTACAAATACCTTCCTTCCCTCAACTGCTATATTTTTCCACTCATGCTCCATAAACAACATAAATTGTATCATTGAATCGACACTTCAGAAAATGAAAAGGCTTTGACCCCCAATTCACCTCCCCCTCTTGAAACATCACAGGATAATAATTGGACACACTACATTGTAATCCCCACTGCTCAACCTTACCCCATGCCATTAAAAATTCTTTAGATATTAGAAAGTGATCCCATCTACTCATGGTTTTACCATCATTCTCATACCATGTGTACTTTCTTCCACATACAGGCAAGTCCAATAACTCCTCTTCTTCTATGAAGGTGTTAAATAAAGACATATCTTCCACCTTCTGATTAATCATTGGCCCTTTCCGTTCCTCAACACATGTGATTGAGTTGAAATCATCCTCTAAACACCAACACATCTGTCCTCTTGTATCCCTACACTATTTTATCTCCTCCCAACAGATCCACTTCCCAGTTTATCACAAGGTGCATAAATATTCATCATTGCCATGATTTCATTATTACAACTCCACTGTCCAATAACCTTCACGAATGAAGTTCCTTCAAAACTCTCTTCATGCTTGAACTTTGAGACATTCCACATGACCAACAACTCCCTGAATTTCCATTAGATGGTTTACAGATCCACCCAACATCCATGCTCCCACAAAGAAATTCGCAAAGTGTAGCATTGATCCTCTCCATCTTAATTTCTTGTAAACACATCAGCCCAGGTTTCTGTTCACAAATAAGTTTTTTGACCTCTCACTTCTTCACTCTGCCCCCAAGCCTATAATATTTAGCATAAGAATCCTCATAAAGAAACAAGATCAACTCCTTCTCTCCTTTGCTCTTGACCTGGTCGGGGCGCCATTAGCATTAGCCTTTTTAACACCTCTACTTTGTTTTCACACAAAACCCCTAGTCTGTTTCCTAAGTTCCACACACCTACTGCCATTTCCTCCATAGATTGTTTTGCCTCCATCATACCTTGAGAAACTCCCTCACCAGTCTCTAAATCCCCTTTTGTAACAAACAAATCTTTCACCCTACTAACCTCATTCCTCCACCTCCCTCCCCTCCTAGCCCTTCCTCTACCTCTTCCCGCAGCTATGGATTTGATAATCCTCCTTTCATTAGATAACTAAGACCCTAAATCCACCCTAACTTCTATGTGATTGTCCTTGTTCAATGCCTAACTCCTCTTTCCATGACTATGGCATTCATACTCATTCGTAGCCACCTGCTCATCCAAGACTTGTGTTTGTTGTTTATTTTGCGGATTAGATTGCAAGTGAAGACTTGTGATGTTGGGTTACAAAGACATTAAGAGTTGTTCATAATGATTATTAAGTGAACCCACCTATCTCCCAAACAATGAAGTTATAGTGGTCGTGCCTAAAAAATTGACAAATCATGCATGAATAACTGTAGTCATAAGTCCTTTATGAACTGTCCAAACTAACATCCATTTCGTGAATATCACACTGGTCACAATGTCTATGTTGACTTCCCAAATTACCATTTATATTCAGACCCAAACTAACATCCAACTCATGAATATCATACTTGTCAAAAATATCCATGTGGACTCACATTATCCACCATTAGCCCATGCATTTCGTGGACATAATGTGATGCGTTCCCCCCTAGCAAGGGTCCTATCACAAGGGCCATGGCTAGGAGGATTGAGGAGAACATGGAAAGATAGGAGGGAAGAAGACCTCACATTGTAATGGAGATCAAGATATTAGAAATTAGGCCATAGTCTTCTTTTGAGTCCTTATTGTATTCAGTTTTTCATTAGGGACTTAGAGGTGTTTTTATTTCCTTTTTTGGCCTTTATGTCTAATTTGATTTAGGAGGTGTAATTAGTCTCTTTTGTGGAGTGTGTTGAGTAGTTTGGCCCTTTTTTGGAGAAGCTTAGGAGTGTGGTTTTTGTGAACCACACCCCTTAAGTTAGTTCCACACCCCTCCAACTCACACATGAAGCATGAGAGACATGTGGGTCCCCTTGGTTCCCCCTCACTTGGACGTCACCTTCTCTCTCCTCCAAGGTGGCATCCACATGTGTGTTTTTGTGCTCTCATTTTTTAATTTGAATTTTGAATATGCCATGTGGCTTTCCTCCAAAATTCAAATTCAAATTGAAAAGGGGCCAAGATCTTAAAATTAGGGGCATGTTTGGATCTTCTTAGAAATTAATCAAGTGCTAATTGGCACTAGCTCAATTATCACTTGATTAATCTCTATTAATCCCCCCTAATGGTGAATGTCCACCTCTACCTATCCTTAGCCCATTCTTTGCTTATAAATAAACACCTCCACCCTTCTTGTACATTTTACACTTGATTTTAAATTCAAACACTTTGTGAGTTCATTTTTGAGTGTCATATTTCTCTCCAAACTTGAGAGGCTTTTATCAAGGGCTCCTTCCATTGTGGCAAGCTTCTTCTATGGCTTATCTCACCATGAGTGGCACCACCACCAGCATTCTAACCTCTTCCACCATTCACTTCTTCAAAGGAACCAAGCTAGAAGGTGATCTTGGGAGAAGCATCCTCAAGAATACATCAAGTGGTATGTACAACCTCCTTCTAGAGGTTCACCTTTTTCCTTTGCTCTTTTAATTTTTCAGATTCGTTCTCTTGATCTCCATTCCATTTTCATTTTTATACTTCCTTGTTGTTTATCAATTCTAGTATGTCTTGAATGTTTGCCTTGTGGTTGTTTTTCTTTAATTCTAGCACATTTCTTGCGATGTTTACTTCTAAATTTTCGGTTCAATCCTTTAGTTCCATTCATTGAACTATTTTTTTTATTTAGGATTCATTCATTCAACTTTAGCTTTGAGTTTGTTTTCATTTGTGTGATTTTGAGTGGCCTAAGAAGTATTTTACCTAAAATCCACAAGGTTGTGGCGAAGGTTTTGGTCTCAAAATCCTACACTTCTTTGGTTCAATTTGTGTGTTGTTGTTGTTTTTTATGTTAGGACTTTATTTTAAAATTTTATGCTCTTAATTTTTGTCTTAATAGAATCATGTTTAGTCATTATATGTCATATCAATTTCTCTAGGTTTCACTTCTTTTATTTTTTATTCTAATTTTTTTTAAATGTGTGAACCTTCTTTGAAATTGAGAATCTAAGATGTTCTTACCTCTTGAGTAAGTCTTCCAAAGAATTCTACTATACTTATAGCCTAAGCATGTTCTTATAAAATAAAATCTAAAAAAAAAATTTCTCAATTTCAATCATGTTTTGTTTCATAATTCAATTTAGTAGCTCTTGTGTGTGTGCCTTATTCAGAAGTGAAATTGTTGAGGAGTGCAAGAGAAAATTGGTGTGACATTTGGCTCTTCTTGTGCAAACAAGAAAGTGTCAAAATACACTAACCAAGAACTCATTAAACACTACCTAATTCACTTCCAAATTACTACACTAGAGTTACTTGTGTTTTCACTAATTGCATTTTTTTAGTTCAAATTTTATGTGCCTTAGCCTAGGATTTTGGCCAAGCATTTAGGACCTTTAACTTCTCCATAAAATTTGCAATCTAACAAGTACTTAAGTACATCTAGATAAAAAAAAAGAAGAGAAAAATAAAAATATTAAAACAAAATAGAACAAAAAAAAGCCAAAAGTATAAAGAAAAATACTAAAAGTTAAAAGAAAATAGGTGTACCTAATCATAAGTCAATCAAATTACAAAAAGGAGTTTAGAAATGGTTTAATTGTGCTTGCCGTTATCCCTACACTATTCGGCCATAAGTGCTAAATTTTTTTCAATTTTTGAAAACATTTTGAGTCATTTTCTCTTTTAGTCCTTATTCTACTTTAGAACCATTCTAGGATTTATATTTGTGTGCCTACTTCTTTCTCATATTTAATTTTAGTTTGTCTTAAATTCTATAATCTTTCAAGTTTGTCTCATATCATCTTCCATTTGGAAAGTCTCCTATTGTTTCTTTGTACTTTTATTGCCTTTTGCTTGTACTCTTACATTCTTGTTTTTTCTTTGGTGTGGTGTTACTCTTATGTAGAGAAGCTTTGGAAAGAGCAAACTACAAGGGTAGCATTCTAGGAGGTGTTGACAAAGCCTAGAAGACTTGAGCAAGGGAGAAAGCAAGGCCTTGAGAGTAAACACTTGTGGGAGCTAGAAGGAAGACTTGAAGATTTGTTGCCTTTAAATTTTTGCTTTCATTTCTTTGTATTCATTTTAGGAGTGTTGATACCCTAGTGGTCACTCCATTTGTGTGTAATAGCTTATTCTTTCATTTAGTTTCTGGTAATTAAGGTGTGAAGGATGAAGTGGTACACCACTTTTACCACCTTCTAGGAGCAGATTTTAGAGTCCCTGCACTTTTACTTTTCTTGCTTTTAATTTTCCTTGCAAATACCGTGTAGCTCAAGGCTTGAGTTCCAAAGACTCACTATGCCTACTTAGGGAGAAAACAAAAAAAGAGGAGTGATTTTTGAATTTTTGACCATCCTTAGTTTCAATATCCTTCACATGGCTACACCTCCACACACTAGTGAAAATAGCAACAAGAGTGTCAACCGGGCTCTCCCAAGGTTTCCCCTCTTGATCACTTTGTCTTGGAATTTCGAGAGTGGTTGAGTGAAGAAAGACTAAGGAGAGAATTAAAAGAAAGATAGAAAAAAGAGAAAGAAGAAAAAGAGAAAAAAGAGAGAGAAGAAAAAGAGAAAAGAGAGAAAGAAGAGATGAAACAAAAAGAGTGGGAAAAGAGAAAAAGTTTTAAGTATGGGTCTCCCTCAAGAAGGAATACTGAAAGTGAGGAAGATTACTATGGGAGACCTAGGAGAGAATTCAACCATCATATTACACATATACATGATCATGTGCCCCTTCCTAGAGAGCAAAAGGTTGATTTTCCTCCCTTCCATGGAAGAGAGGATGTGGAAGCCTACCTTGACTAGGAAGTCAATGTAGGACAACTCTTTAAGTGTTATGATATAAGAGAGGATCGAAAGGTTCCATTGGCAACCCTTAGCTTCCAATCCACCTTATAAATCCTAATAGAAAACAAATTAATAGATGAACATAATTTATATAGCTCCTATAAATATGTATTTATATATATCTTTAAAAATTGTATGCTAAAATTAAAATTAATTTAATTAAAATATTAAAAAATTAATATGATGGGTATTTGATTATTTATGAGAAGCACTAGTTGTTTAGGTAATCAAAACATTCACAAGACCAATTTGGTAATTCTCTATCCAATAAGTTGAACCTGTAGGTGAGTATGATTTTGATAACATTGATTACATTAATATACATCAAACCATTATTTTAATTATGGTTGTGATCATGCTTGTCATCACCATAGTTGTTGTGGCCCCACCTGGATTGAACCCATGGTGAGTTGGGACCTATTGGTTACCCGAACTCACCACGTGTTTGAGTTTAAAAATTAAAAAATGAACTAATTATAGCATATATACGAGTTGACTTACTTACAACCCGATCCAATTAGTTAAACATGTGGTCAACCAAGTTACTGCACCAACCACATAAACTTTATTTTTCATTATTACATGAATATGATTTTTTTAAAGTTTTAAATTATTATGTTACTTACTTGAGTTGTATTCCATTATAATATATTTTGTAGTTTCTTGGTATTAATTAATATTTTTATTTTTAAACTAATATTTAACATGTTGTAACAATAGATTTTTAGTGAAGAATATGATTTAACTATTTTTATTTCATTTTAAAACTCATGAAATTTAAAATATAGCTATCATAGATTATTTAAATTTTTAAAGTTTTCTAAAATATTCAAAGTTTTTTCTTAAAAAACATATTTTTGTTAATTTAAAAAATATTTTAATTTTCATTGGTTGATCAACCGACTTGTTTAAGGGACCGACCCATGGTGGGGCAGAGTGAACCAACTTTTTTAGCATGAAAGAATGGTGAATCAGGTTGGGCAACTTATTTACTATGCCGCCCAAAGTGTGTCGGATTGATCTGTTTTGACAATTTTAAATTTGACACTAATGAAACACGAACATGGCCATTCAATATTATTTTAATAATTCATTATTATTTTTATAAGTGTGCCGACCATTACAAAAAATGGGATATAGGTGAATAATTTAAATTTAATTATAAGTAAAATAATATTATTTATGTACATACACTCTTTAAATTTGTTATACAACATTAATTATTTTCATAATAATAAATGCTATGTAATAAAAGTGTTAACTAAATATATATAAAAATAAAATTTAAGAGTGTGCTAATTTAAAAAATATCCTTAAAATATACATATAATATTTAAAATTTAAAAATAAATAAGTAATTGTCTAGAAGCCCCTACCATTTCATTTCTTTTTTAATTTTATTTCATAATTTAGAAGCATCCATCTCATCCTTTATCGCTAATCTTTAATCTGTCAACCATTCAATTAATATCATCATGTGAAAGAGATGAAACCCCAACAAATCATATTACCTGGATTTAGTTATTTTATATCCCAATAAATCTCAATAATTTTTTTTTACATAGCTAAGTTTAAAATATTATAATATTTTTGCGAATAGTAATTGATGATGGATAAAAATTAATTTAAAACATAACTTTATATATATACTTATTTAGAAATAGAACAAAGATGGTTTTCATTATGGAAGTAAAAAAAAAACACAAAAATAATTTATATATAAGAGTAATATGAAATACGGGGTTTCATAATAATTAGACACGCAGAAAACACATAAGAATAAATAAATTCAAGAATTATGAATTTCTTTATCAATTGAATGACATGCATATACATTACAATTTCATAGTTTTTATACATTACAGTTATTGTTACAAGACTTTTTTTTTTTTATGACAACAAATTTCAATAGGACAGTCCACTTTGTGAGATTTCTCACATTTCTTCTTACTGCAACTGTTTTTTGTCTTTGTGGTATGAAGATGGTGGATTCTTACAAACAAACTTCAAATAAAATTACTCCACAATACGTGAGAATATTGGTATGATTTGAATGGCTTCCCACTTAGCCTCTTCATCATTAGGTGACGACGTATAGTGTGAAATAATCATTAACAAGACTATTCCACAATAAGAAGCTTCTCACCTAACCTATATTTTACAAATTGTGGAGTTAAAAATATAAAACAAATTTAAATACATCAAATCCACTATTAAATCAATAATCTAATGAAACAATTAATCAAGGAAATCATAATTGATAAAAAGTTTCGTCCGCATCATTCTTCTTCAAAACGAATCAAAGATTAATAAATTTCATGAGCACTGGGTTCACCTATTTGATACCTTAAGAATCTATAGGTGGAGGATGATGGAAGGATGAAGAAGAAATTGAAATAGGTCAAACACAAAAGAGAGGATATGATTGTTGACCTCATTGGATTGAGACAGGAATGACTCTCCTTTGTGCAGCGGCGGAGTAAGATTGTAATCTGCTTCTAGGTTTAGTGTATTTGTGAGACAATCGAATACATGTAATGAATATATAGGAGTTACAACATGTGGTAGGTGAGCTTTTCGGGTGTAACAAGTTTCTCTTGGTCAACCATTTAGTGCGTGTTACTTATTATTATTATTATTATTATTATTATTATTATTATTATTATTATTATATAAGTTAAAACAAATCCTTGTATACATAAATTGATATGATTTTAGCCATCATCACGCGTGTAAATCAACTTGTGTGGGATTATTCTAACATAACCAAAGGTCTCAAGTTCCTAACTTAAATAAAATTGTCATATTTAATAAAGTGTATATTTAATAATTTTTGTACTGTTTTTAATACAAACATAATATACTAGCTATAAAAATAATATTTTACGAAGAAACTTAATAATTTTTTTAATTTTAATAAATAATATTGTATAAAGAAATTGTTTTACACATTTTCTATATAAACATCATAAATTACATTGATTACTGTATTTTATTTTATTTTATTTTATTTTTAATATTTTTATCCTAAAAATTGTATTGTACACAATAATGATTAAAAGTAATAATTTTTAAATATTTAATTAAAAATAAATAATATATAGTACTCCATTTAAAGTAATACTTTTGTATAGTATCCATGAAGTAGTCGAAACAAAAAATGAATTTTAGTTACTAATAAATAAACTAAAATTTAAAGTCATCTAATTAATAGTCATATATTTAATAATTTTTTATTTTTTTAATATAAACTATATCATAATTATAGTAAAAATAATAATATTTTTAATCTTAATTAATATTTATGTATAATAAAAAATCACTTTTTTATACATTTTTATCAATTCGTCATAAATTACATTAATAAATAATATGTAGTCCTCCATTTCAAGTAATTTTTATAAATGGATATTAAGAAATACATTGAAATAAAATACAATTCATATTTTATGTTTTAAATTTTATATTTATAAAATATAATATTAAAATAATCAATTTATTATTTTTTTCATATATATGCATACATGTAGTTATTTAAATTTTGTAATAATTAATTTTAATTTAAAATATAATTTAATATTATATATAGGTTTATTTTAAGATTTACACAATTAATAAAAATTAATATATTCTTTAAATTTATTTTTAAAAATATATTATATATAGAAAAAGTATTTAATTTATAAGTTTTAATATATATGCATATTTGTGTGTATATAAATATATATTAATAATTATTTTTTATTTAAAATATAATTTTAATATGTAGATATTTGGAAGATTTATATAACTGGTAAAAATTAATATAATTTAAATTTATTTTAAAAAATATTATGCGAAACATGTTTATTTTATTTATAATGTTTATATTAAATTTCATATTTAAAATGACTTCTAATTGCTTGATGTGAAACATGTTTAGAAATGTATTTTATTAAAACAGTATGAAAATAAGAACTTCTATTTAAAAATAAAAATATTTATTGACAAATAAAAAACTATTTTAAAAATATTTATTTAAAATTGCATTTTATATTTAGACAAATTATCCCAATATATTAAAAGGTATTTATTTCTTTCTTCTAACACTTTAATGATATTCATTAAACAATAGTTATAAGAGTATATTAAATGACATCAATTCACTTTACATGAATAAAAATTTAATTTTTTTAATGTGTGTCTAAGGGCATTTTTCATGGTGGTGGTATGTGGTGGTTGTGACACGTACTGGTAGAATATGGTGATGACAGCAGCACTGGTTGTGGTGATGGTGGTGACACTAGCGGCAGCGGCGGTGATAGTGGTTATGGTGGTCAAGGTTCTAAATATAAAAAAAGTATAAAAGTAAAAAATATAGGGTTACAAATGGAAGTAAATTAGCGTTAAAAATCAATTTAATGCTTTTTAAATGTAGTGATTCCATCACATAATAAATATATAACATTTGCATTAGAAATTAGGTTTTAATAATTATTAAAATGTAGTATTGGGAACACAGTAGAAAAATCGATAACAATTTATTACCTTCAATTAATATAGTGCACTAAATGAAATTAATTAATTTAAAATAGGAATGACAATGGATAGGTCTTACCCATATTTTAAAAATGTATCTGTATTGGGTTCCATACCTATATAGGTAACAATTTTATTCTCATCTTCATACCTGCTAGGTACCTATATATCCATACCCATACCAATGAACTACATGTTATGATCCATGAATGTCTAGCATGGACTTGAGCTAGGACCAATAAGAAAGAAGCATGACTTGGATGAAGCTTCAAGGAGCTTAGTTTAGGACATGTTCCATTTAATTGTATTAATTTGACCATTTTTTAGGCTTGTATAAGCACCCTTAAGTCATTAGAATTTTTTAGGCTAGTTTAATTTCAGGCTTGGCCTATAGGTTCTATTTTCTTTAGGAGGTATAATTAGTCTCCTTGTGGAGTGTGTTAATTAGTTTGGGCTGGTCCAAGAGGATTTGGACGTGTGAAATTTAGTTTCTACACCCCTAGTTCCTCTTCACACCATTCTAAACAACACATGAAACATGTAGGAGACATGTGGACCCCCTTGTCCCCTTTTTTCACTCCACATGTGCTTTCTCACTCCTATATGGTTGATTCTTATTCCTTCTTATTTTAATTTGAATTTTGGAGGTGCCATGTCATTTCCCTCCAAAATTCAAATTCAAACTAAAGGGAACATAGATCCAGATTTTTAGGGCCATGTTTGGATCTTTAGTTGGATTAAATTAGTGTTAATTAAGCACATGCTACATTAACACTAAATTCAATTAACACTAATTTAAGCCAACTAACCCTTGATTAAGCATGTACCCCTATTGGGTTCCATACCTGTGTAGGTAACAATTTTAATCTCATCCTCATACCTACTAGGTACCTATATATCCATACCCACACCAACGAACTACACATTATTTATGTATAGAGATAATAAATCAATATATTTTACACATAAATAAACATAATATAAAAAACAAGTCAACATAATATTAAATAGAACAAATTATAAAATATTTCCTAAAGTTTTATATGATTAACCATAAACTTGTGTTTACTATAACCTTAAATAATGTTGTAAGTTTATGGAGAATTGTTTTATCAATAACTCAATTTCTTGTAAATTGTGTTTTCATCTTTGATGCAAAATTCTTTTGCACTCCCCTTGATCTTTGTCCTTGAGGTTCCAAACATCATGAAATGGATGATGGAGGGGAAATAAAATGGAGGTGTAGCGCCACTCTCAAAGAGAGATAAGCCAAAGTGTTTAGGTTTGCCACAAGGGAAGGAACCCTTTATAAAAACCAACTAGGAAGAGGTTCCTCAGGAGAGAGCATCCTCAAGACCTTTTACTAAGAATGTGCTCACAAAGAGACTATTTTCATTCAACTTCAAAGGTGAAATTTACAATGAGGGGGAACGAGTATATATAGCCCCATGGGAGAGCTTGGGCACACTTTTCTAGGCAATATGGGACTTAAGTGAGGCACCTAAGGTCACCCCCCATGGGTACAATTAGAATCTCCTAAATTGAATGGGCTAGCCCAAAATCATGTCTTGACTTATGTACCCATTCTAAGCTTACTCCTCATTTTAAACTAAAGACACCTATACCTTCTAAACTAAAAATAAGATGGTTGAATATACATAGCCTTAAAGGAATTAAAAATATGATCCTATTTAGCTAATTAAAATAAAATATTTACAAGCTAAAAATGAAGACTATGGCTTCCAATCTTCAATGAGCTTTCATCAATTCCATGCCTTCCTCAAATCCTCCTAGCCACGATGCATGCTAGGTGGGATTGCATCATCTCCTCCCCCTTGGAGAGGATTTGACCTCAAATCCTAAGGCCTTTCTTCCTCTTTTTCAAAGTATGCAAGAAAATAAGCAGTAAGTATATGCAGACAAGTGATGTTAGGGGGAGTGATAGGTCTATAAAAGGATTGGGGTAGTGGAGTTTGGCACTAAGGTTTGAAAATATTTTAGTGTGCATGTGCCTCCACATACCAGTTCCCCATCCTCCTCCTATTGCACTAGATACTAGCCTCAAAGGTTTTGAAATAGTAGCCGAGACTAGTCTAGGTGTAATGGAGCACTCATCAAGTTGGATTTGAGGGTGTGCATCAAAGTGATCAAACGATATAGACACAACCTCAAATTCAACTTGTTCTTTTTGTAAGGGTTGATAGTAAGATTTTCCTATGTAGAGAACCTTCTTTGAAGGAAAAGGTGGATTTTCCTTAGATTCGGTCTTCCTACCAACAACCTTATTTTCTTTTTTATCCTTCTCTCTCTTAAGCTTCATGATCCTTCTATCCTCCATAACCTTGGTAGGGGTAAAAGGACGTAAGGTAATGATGTGACCATGTAAAACCGAGGACCTATCACTAGGGCTATGGCTAGAAGGATTGAAGAAGACCTAGCTCTTGCAGACAAAGGAAGCCTTCACCTCCTGTAGAGAGTGAAGATATTAGGCTAGGGATGTTACTTAATAAAATGTACTTTTACTTTATTTTAATTTTGAGGAGCATTAGGAATTTAATTTAGGACATGTATTTAGTCCATTTTTTATTTTAGGAGGTGTCTTAGGAATTTAGAGGGTGGATTTATCTTTTTGGGTCTTTATGAAGGAAATAAAGGGTAGCCTTGATATCTATACTCCTCTTTTCCTACATAAACCCCCTAAGCTAATAAGAAGGAATCTTGGCCATTGGTTTGAGAAACTTGGGCACCAAGTTTGATGATCTAAGGAAGGGATTTTTCCTCAATCCTCCTCCCTTAGATCTCTCCATTTAATCCTAGCCCTTCTTTTTTAGGTTGTCATGTTCAAGAGGTTAACTACCTCTATAAATAGGAGCTCTTCCCTTCACTTGTATTTTTTACACTTGAATTTAATCCTAGAGACCATATTGGTTGTGAGGTTCTTACCTTTGAGTGTCCCCCCTTCTAATTTTGAGAACTTCTAAGAGTTATCAAGGGACCCCTCCCTTGTGGCCTCTCCCCTTTGCCTTATCAAACCTAGTATTTGTGGCACCTCACCCCATTTGATGTGACCATGCCTAGCCAAGGACCTATCACTAGGGCCATGGCTAGAAGGATTAAAGAAGACCTAGCCCTTGCAGACAAAGGAAGACTTCACCTCCTATGGAGAGTGAAGATATTAGGCTAGGGACTTTAGTTAATAAAATGTAATTTTCCTTTATTTTAATTTTGAGGAGCATTAAGAATTTAATTTGGGACATGTATTTAGTCCATTTTTTATTTTTAGGTGGTGTCCTAGGAATTTAGAGGGTGGATTTAGCTTTTTGGGTCTTTATGAAGGAAATAACGGGTAGCCTTGATATCTACACCCCTCTTTTCCTACATAAACCCCCTAAGCTAATAAGAAGGAATCTTGGCCCTTGGTTTGAGAAACTTGGGCACCAAGTTTGATGATCTAAGGAGGGAATTATTTCTCAATTCTCCTCCCTTAGATCTCTCCTTTTAATCCTAGCCCTTCTTTTTTAGGTTATCTTGTTCAAGAGGTTAGCTACCTCTATAAATAGGAGCTCCTCCCTCACTTGTGTTTTTTACACTTGAATTTAATCCTAGAGACCATATTGGTTGAGGTTCTTACCTTTGAGTGTCCCCCTTTCTCCTTTGTGAGAGCTTCTAAGAGTTATCAAGGGACCCTTCCCTTGTGGCCTCTCCCCTTTGGCTTATCAAACCTAGTATTTGTGGTGCCTCACCCCATTCCTTTCCTCTCCATAAATCCATTTCCCTTCCAAGTGACCTTAGAAAGGATCCTTTGGGCACGTGATCATCAAAGATCACATCACCATTCCTTTCCTCTCCATAAATCCATTTCCCTTCCAAGTGACCTTAGAAAGGATCCTTTGGGCACGTGATCATCAAAGATCACATCAAGCGGTATCTAGAGCCACTTTCTAAAGGTCACGTTCTTTCTCAAATTTTTTTTTTTGCTTTGTTTTTTATCTCCTTGATCTCTTTATTTTAAAGTCCTTCATTTTTTTTTCATCTTTATTTCCGTTATTTTCTAGTAGTATAGCTTTTTATTCTTGCTATTATATGCACTTTTGTTTCCTATCTATGCGCATATGTTCCATTTAATTTGATGCAATTTTATTTGTCCCTTTCTTTGCATCTTATTTCCGTGTTCAAGTTGCTTATTTTTCCCTTGTTTTTTATGTTAAAGTCTGCCTAAGAAGTTGTGACCATTAAACCCACATGGTTGAGGATTTTTCCACACTATTGTGGTGATCAACGCTGCCACTTTGTTGCGCCTTTTGTTTTGAGTCTCTTGCTGGAATTTTTGCTCTATTTTTAGGTGTGTTATTTTTTTCTTAATCTTGTGTTTTGTCAAATACTAGTCATGTTAGTTTTCTATTTTGTCTCATTTAAATTCCTTAGGTTTTAGCCTCTTAAAATTTTTACAAAAAGCCTTTATAAACATTTTGAATTGAGCTCCTAAGAGGTGAACCTCTTGTTGAGTCTCTTAAGTCTTTTATGCTTTTAGTTCAAGCATAGTAATCTCTTTGTTGTTCTTAAATATTTTCTCAATTCAATCTTTATATGCTTCTTGTTTTATGTTGAATTATTAGTAGCTTTCCACTTAGTTTACCTTCACTATTGGTGCCTCTTTATGGAATTTTAGCTTGGGTGAATTGTGTTAGTAATTTGAGAAATCAATTTACTTCAAAATCAGCCATAAATCATTCCTTAAGCACCATTAGTTCAGTGGTATTTGGAACTACTAAGTTGTTTTACTTTTAGTTGCATGCATTGGCTGAAAATTGTGTGACCTTACTTTGTGCTTATTCACTCAAGTGTTATTATTTCAAGCACCATTAGGTGCAGCAAAATTATTAGAAAAAGTTAAAAAAAATATATTAGAAAAATTTCATGTTAAAAAAACAAAAGAAGATAAATAACTCAAAAGAAAGACAATTTTGAAGTTGTGTACCTAATAGTAGAAACATTTGATATGAGGAACCAATTGTGATTAAAAAAAATTACTTGAGTAAGCTCTTTAGCTTTTGGTCACTTAAATTTTATTAAGTGTGCAACTATTGGTTTCATTTTTTTGTTTGAGTCTTTTTTCATCTCCACTCGTAGAGCTAATCTAGGAAAGTTATTTGTGTGCTACCTTCCTTTGTGAGCCTTATGTTTTATTGGTTGTCTTATTTACTTCTTTTGAGTTTGTCATTGTTTAATCTATCCACTTGGATTTGTGAACCTTGTTTTGTTATTCACCTTTGTTTTTTTTCTTGTGTTGTATTCGACTTTGGTAAGGAAAGCTTGGGAAAGGTGCGATACACAAGGTTTTGGCAAGTCCAAACAAGAGGAAACAAGGGTAGCATTCTTGGGGTGGGTTGATGCAACTCAAACGACCTTGATCAAAAGGAGCCAAACACCAACAAGCTTAGAGTGAAGACTTTGTTTTATTTTTTATTCTTTGTATTGTGTAAAGTTAATTTTAGATTGGGAGTTTGAGTGCCCTTAAGGCCCTCCCTTGGTTTGTAATAATTTTGGTTAATTTTAGCTTAGTTCCTCGTTAATTAGGTGAAGAAGGGAGAAGTGGTACACTTCCTTCAACACTTTAGGAGCATAATTAGAACCTTTTCTCTTTTACATTCTTGCACTTTTATTTTATTTTATTTTATTTTGAAAAAGTGTAGAGTCTAAGAGTTTCAAAGACTCATCAAGCCACCTTAGGAGAGACAACAAAAAAAAAAAAAGAGGAGTGTTGCTTGAAAAAAAAAGTTTTTGGCCTACCCTTTAGTTTTTAGCATCCAAGCACCATGACTTCCCACACACAGTCTAGCGCACATAGTTGTTCATCAAGTAAGAGTGTCAACCAACGAAAACCTTCTAAGGGAGACACTCCTGAAAACCTTAACTTAGAATTTAGGGAATGGATGGCTAAAGAACAAGAAAGGAGAGAAGAAAAAGATAGAAAAAAAGAAATAAAAGAAAAGTAAAAACAAAAAGAGAAGGAAAAGTTAAAAAAAGAGATGTTGGAAATGAGAAAAGAGAAAAAAAGAGCGAGAAGAGAGAAGGCAAAGAGAGAGAAGAAAGGGTGCAGAAAGGAGAAGAAGGAAAGAACTAGAAAGAAAAAGTGAAAAAAGAGGAAGAAGAGAGAAGGAGAGGAGAAGAGAGTAAGAGGAGAGATGAGAGGGAGAGTGATAGAAAAAAGAAAGGAATTCTCATAAGATCCCCATCTAGGAATTCTAGCTCTAGTGAAGAAGAATACTATAGAAATCAACATAAGCATCACTCCCATTCATCATAAGAAGTTCCATCTTTTGTCTATACTCTTCTATACTAAGGTTGGTTTGCCTTAGCCTTTGGTGATGTGATCTTTGATAATCACGTGCCCAAAGGATCCTTTCTAAGGTCACTTGGAAGGGAAATGGGTTTATGGAGAGGAAAGGAATGGGGTGAGGCACCACAAATACTATGTTTGATAAGCAAAAGGGGAGAGGCCACAAGGGAGGGGTCCCTTCATAACTCTTAGAAGCTCTCACAAAGGAGAAAGGGGGACACTCAAAGGTAAGAACCTCAACCAATATGGTCTCTAGGATTAAATTCAAGTGTAAAAAATACAAGTGAGGGAGGAGATCCTATTTATAGAGGTAGCTAACCTCTTGAACAAGATAACCTAAAAAAGAAGGGCTAGGATTAAAAGGAGAGATCTAAGGGAGGAGAATTGAGAAACAATTCCCTCCTTAGCTCATCAAACTTGGTGCCCAAGTTTCTCAAACCAAGGGCCAAGATTCCTTCTTATTAGCTTAGGGGGTTTATTAGGAAAAGAGGGGTGTAGATATCAAGGCTACCCCTTATTTCCTTCATAAAGACCCAAAAAGCTAAATCCACTCCTCTCTTTCTCTCTTCTTCCTCTTTTTCTCTTTTTCTTTCTAGTTTTTTCCTTCTTCTCCTTTCTTCATCCTCTCTTCTCCCTCTTTGCCTTCTCTCTTCTCGCTCTTTTTTCTCTTTTCTCATTTCCAACATCTCTTTTTTTAACTCTTCCTTCTCTTTTTGTTTTTCCTTTTCTTTTATTTCTTTTTTTCTCTCTTTTTCTTATCTCCTTTCTTGTTCTTTAGCCATCCATTCCCTAAATTCTAAGTTAAGGTTTTCAAGAATGTCTCCCTTAGAAGGTTTTCTTTGGTTGACACTCTTACTTGATGAACAACTATGTGCACTAGAATGTGTGTGGGAAGTCATGGTGCTTGGATGCTAAAAACTAAAGGGTAGGCCAAAAACTTTTTTTTTTTGTTTTCTCACCTAAGGTGGCTTGATGAGTCTTTGAAACTCTTAGCGTCTACACATTTTTTCAAAATAACATAAAATAAAATAAAAGTGCAAGAATGTAAAAGAGAAAGGGCTCTAATCGTGCTCCTAAGGTGTTGAAGGAAGTGTACCACTTCTCCCTTCTTCACCTAATTAACGAGGAACTACGCTAAAATTAACCAAAAAGGGAGGGCCTTAAGGGCACTCAAACTCCCAATCTAAAATTAAGTATACACAATACAAAGAATAAAAAAATAAAACAAAGTCTTCACTCCAAGCTTTTTGGTGTTTGTCTCCTTCAAGCCCCTTTGAGTTGCATCAAATCACCCCAAGAATGCTACCCTTGTTTCTTCTTGTTTGGACTTGCCAAAATTTTATATATGGAACCTTTCCTTACCAAGGGCAAATACAAAACAAGACAACAAACAAAGGTGAATAACAAAACAAGGTTCACAAATCCAAGTGGATGGATTAAACAATGACAAACTCAAAGAAGTGAAAAAGTCAAGCAAGAAAACATAAGGCTCACAAAGGAAGGTAGCACACAAATAACTTTCCTAGATTAGCTCTAAGAGTAGAGATGAAAAAAGACTCAAACAAAAAAAATGAAACCAATAGTTGCACACTTAATAAAATTTAAGTGACCAAAAACTAAAAAGCTTACTCAAGTAATTTTTTTTTTGAATCACAATTGGTTCCTCATATCAAATGTTTCTACTATTAGGTACACAACTTCAAATTTTTCTTTCTTTTGAGTTCTTTATCTTCTTTTTTTTTTTAACTTGAACTTTTTCTATTTTTTTTTAACTTTTTCTAATCTTTTTGCTGCACCTAATAGCTTGTTGAATTGAAATTTTAATGAGGATGCTTGAAATAATAACGCTTGAGTGAATTTTCAAGCAATGCATGCAACTAAAGGCAAAACAACTTAGTAGTTCCAAATACCACTGAACTAATGGTGCTTAAGGAATGATTTAGGGCTGATTTTGAAGTAAATTGATTGCTCAAATTACTAACACAATTCACCCAAGCTAAAATTCCATAAAGAGGCACCAATAGTGAAGGTAAACCAAGTGGAAAACTACTAATAATTCAACATAAAACAAGAAACATATAAAGATTGAATTGAGCAAATATTTAAGAACAACAAAGAGATTAATATGCTTGAACTAAAAGCATAAAAGCCTTAAGAGACTCAACAAGAGGTTCACCTCTTAGGAGCTCAATTCAAAATGTTTTTGAAGGCTTTTTTGTAAAAATTTTAAGAGGCTAAAACCTATGGAATTTAAATGAGACAAAATAGGAAACTAACATGACTAGTATTTGACAAAACACAAGATTAAGAAAAAATAACACACCTAAAAATAGAGCAAAAATTCCAGCAAGAGACTCAAAACAAAAGGCACAACAAAGTGGCCAAAGTTGATCACCACAATGGTGTGGAAAAATCCTCAACCATGTGGGTTTAGTGGTCACAACTTCTTAGGCACACTTTAACATAAAAAACCAAGGAAAAATTAAGCAACTTGAACACGAAAATAAGATGCAAATAAAGGGACAAATAAAATCGCATAAAATTAAATGGAACGTAGGCGCGTAGATAGAAAACAAAAGCGCATATAATAGCAAGAATAAAAAGCTATACTACTAGACAATAAAGGAAATAGAGATGACAAAAAATGAAGGACTTCAAAATAAAGAGATCAAAGAAATAAACAACAAAGCAAAAAAAAAATTGAGAAAGAACGTGACCTTCAGAAAGTGGCTCTAGATACCACTTGATGTGATCTTTGATGATCACGTGCCCAAAGGATCCTTTCTAAGGTCACTTGGAAGGGAAATGGATTTATGGAGAGGAAAGGAATGGGGTGAGGTGCCACAAATACTAGGTTTGATAAGCCAAAGGGGAGAGGCCACAAGGGAGGGGTCCCTTGATAACTCTTAGAAGCTCTCACAAAGGAGAAAGAAGGGACACTCAAAGGTAAGAACCTCAACCAATATGGTCTCTAGGATTAAATTCAAGTGTAAAAAACACAAGTGAGGGAGGAGCTCCTATTTATAGAGGTAGCTAACCTCTTGAACAAGATAACCTAAAAAAGAAGGGCTAGGATTAAAAGGAGAGATCTAAGGGAGGAGAATTGAGAAACAATTCCCTCCTTAGATCATCAAACTTGGTGCCCAAGTTTCTCAAACCAAGGGCCAAGATTCCTTCTTATTAGCTTAGGGGGTTTATGTAGGAAAAGAGGGGTGTAGATATCAAGGCTACCCCTTATTTCCTTCAAAAGACCCAAAAAGCTAAATCCACCCTCTAAATTCCTAAGACACCTCCTAAAAATAAAAAATGGACTAAATACATGTCCCAAATTAAATTCTTAATGCTCCTCAAAATTAAAATAAAGGAAAATTACATTTTATTAACTAAAGTCCCTATTCTAATATCTTCACTCTCCATAGGAGGTGAAGTCTTCCTTTGTCTGCAAGGGCTAGGTTTTCTTCAATCCTTCTAGCCATGGCCCTAGTGATAGGTCCTTGGCTAGGCATGGTCACATCAAAAGGGATCAAATCACAAACATTAAAGGTAGTACTGACACCATAGTCCTCAGGGAGATCTAATATGTATGCATTGTTGTTCACTCTTTTGAGGACTTGAAAGGGACCATCTCCTCGGGGGCTAAGCTTGGACTTCCTTTGAGTAGGGAAACGATCCTTCCTCAAATGAAGCCATACCCAATCCCCTTCATTGAAGATAATTTCTTTCCTGCCCCTATTGGCTTTACTAGCATACTCATTTGAATGATGTTCAATGTTGGCCTTTACCCTTTCATGTAATTTTTTAACAAAATCCGCTCTTACTATTCCTTCTTTTTGAACAGAAGAAGGGAAGGGTAAGGGCAAGATATCAAGAGGAGTAAGGGGGTTGAAGCCATAACGACTTCAAAGGGAGAATGCTTGGTGGTCCTTTGAACCACCCTGTTGTATGCAAACTCAATATGGGGTAGGTATTCATCCCAAGACTTGTGATTTCCTCAAAGAAGTGTCCTAAGCATAGTAGATAGAGATCTATTTACTACCTCAGTCTTCCTATCAGTTTGGGGGTGACATGTGGTAGAAAATAAGAGTTTAGTTCCCAGCCTTGCCCACAATGTTTTTCAAAAGTGGCTAAGGAACTTCACATCTCTATCAGAGACTACGGATTGGGGAATTCCTTGTAAACGGACAATTTCTTTAAATAAAAGTCTCGTAATGTTGCTCGCATCATCTATCTTGTGGCATGGTATAAAGTGAGCCATTTTTGAAAATCTATCTACCACTACAAAGATGGAGTCTGCACCTCGTTGGGTTCGAGGCAGGCCAAGGATGAAATCCATACTAATATCCAGCCAAAGTGCAGAAGGAGCAGGTAAGGGTGTGTACAATCCATGAGCCATTGTCTTAGACTTAGCTTGCAAGCAAGCAATGCATCTACGACAATGTCTATAGACGTCTTTCTTCATATGGGGCCAAAAGAATTTTTCTTGTAAAAGCAAAAGAGTTTTGTTAATTCCAAAATGCCCCATGAGCCCACCCTAATGGCTCTCTTTTGTCAACAGATTTCTCATAGATCCTTGGGGTACACAAAGTCTGCTACCTTTGAAAAGGTACCCCTCACTCACAAAGAACCCATTTTGGGTTTTACATACAAATGTAGAGGCAGCATAAATGGATCCAAAATCCTTATCAGAAAGATACATTTCTCTAATATTATCAAATCTAAGAATCTTTGCACTTAAGGTGGTGTAAAGGGTATGTCTACGAGACAAAGCATCAGCCACCCCATTATGTTTTCCTTTCTTGTATTTGATGATATAAGGGAAAGTCTCAAGAAATTCTACCCATTTAGCATGCCTTTTATTAAGCTTGCCTTGACCCTTCAAATACTTAAGTGACTCATGGTCACTATGAATGATGAACTCCTTGGGTACAAGATAGTGTTCCCAAGTTTGAAGGGCCCTTATCAAAGAGTAAAACTCTTTATCATAGGTGGGGTAGTTTAAGGCGGCTCCATTTAGTTTTTCACTAAAATAAGCCACGGGATGACCACCTTGTAACAACACAGCTCCCACACCCACTTCCGATGCATCACACTCTAGCTCAAAAGTTTTAGAAAAGTCAGGAAGAGCTAAAACTGGTGCATGGGTCAGTTTCTCTTTGATAAGTTCAAAGGCTTTTTGTTATTTTTCACCCCAAAGGAAAGGAGTATCCTTCTTCACCAAATCATTGATTGGTGAGAAAAGTGTGGAGAAGTTAGGCACAAAGCGTCTGTAAAAGCTTGCGAGACCATGAAAACTCTTGATCTCAGTCACACTTTTTGGGGTGGGCCATTCTTGGATGGCTTTGATTTTGTCGGGGTCTACTTGAACCCCTTTTTTATTAACTATAAAACCTAAGAACACCACACTCTCCACACAAAAATTACATTTTTCAAGATTTCCGTAGAGTTGGTGTGACCTACGAATGCAAAAGACGCGCCTAAGATGGCCTACATGTTCATCTAGGCTCTTGCTATACATTAAGATGTCATCAAAATAAACAACACAAAATTTTGCTAAGAAATCCCTAAGGACATGATTCATAAGCCTCATGAAGGTGCTTGGGGAATTGGTAAGCCCAAAGGGCATTACCAACCACTCATACAGCCCAAACTTGGTCTTAAAAGCGGTTTTCCACTCATCACCTTCCTTGATGCGGATTTGGTGATAACCACTCTTAAGATCAATTTTTGAAAATAATTGGGCCCCATGCAATTCATCAAGCATGTCATCAAGCCTAGGGATAGGGTGCCTATATTTGACGGTGATGTTATTCATTGCTTGAGAATCAATACACATCCTCCATTGGCAATTCTTCTTAGGCACCAACAAAACTAGCACAACACAAGGGCTTAGGCTCTCTTGAACCCAACCCTTCTCCAATAGTTCTTGGACTTGAGATTCAATCTCCTTGGTCTCCATGGGATTAGTCCTATAAGCAGGCCTATTAGGCAGGCTAGCCCCAGGTACCAAGTCTATTTGGTGTTCTATACCCCTAATTGGAGGAAGTCCTTTGGGAACTTCATTAGGGAATATATCACCAAACTCCTTTAAAGTTCTTGAACCTCTTGAGGTAGGTTCTCAGGTCCAAGTTCTATGGCAGTGCTAGCACTAGAAGGGAAAAAAGTGGAGGGGGAAGAAATGGGGGATGCCTCTTTGCAAAGGAGGAGATAGAAAGGTCTGTTAGTTAAGGGGGCTTCCTTTAAATCCAATTTTGTCACAAATAAAATCCCTTTACTAATGACTTTCTTGGAAGGGGCACCAACTTCCAACTCAACCTCTTTACCCCTTTCAAGCTTTAGGGGTAAAGCTTTGCTTTTATTTTTCTCCTCATCTCTCTTATGTTTCATGATGAGTTGGTCCTCCGCCACTTGTGAAGGTGTTAGAGGACACAACTTAATGTGCTTATCCTTATGAGTGAGGAATATGTTATTGGAATGACCATGGTGTATGGCATTCTTATTAAATTGCCATGGTCTTCCTAGCAAGATATGGCCAGCTTCCATTGGGACTATGTCACACAGGATCTCATCTTTATAAGACCCAATGGAAATTGGAACCTTGACTTGCTCATTGACCTCCATTTCCCCTTGCTAATTGAGCCATTGAAGCTTGTAAGGCTTAGGGTGGGGAAGTGGGGTCAAGGCTAGCTTTTCCACCAACCTTGAGCTACAACAATTGCAGCATGACCCACTATCCACAATGAGAGAACATATTTTTTCATTCACCTTACAGTGAGTGTGGAATATGTTCTCCCTTTGAGATGAGGACACTTTCAAAGGTTGGCTTCCAAGAAGTCTTCTTATCATTAAGAGGTCTCCCTCACATGCATAAGCGGTTTCATCACAATCAGATTGGTATGCATGAACCCCTTCTCCTTCGCTCTCACTAGAGGAGTGTGAGCTAGACTCACTACTATAAACATCTTGGGCCCTCATGATGATGTTTCTCTTAGTAGGGCATTGAGAGGCAATGTGGCCTCTCCCAAGACATTTAAAGCATTTGATACTACTAACTTTCTCGTGAGAGTTAGTAGTAGGGGTTTTTCTCTCTATATGTGATGTTTTATGCTCTTTGAAGTGCTTAGGATGTTCCTTTTTGGGGTAACTCTTGAAAGAGTTCCCTGTAGGTTGGTCCCTCTTTACATAAGGTGGGGTTATCCTTTTTAAAAGTTTTCCTTCTAATTTGATTTTCCACCTTGCCATAGTGGCCTTGGGTTCCTCAATGATACCCGCCCTCAAGATAAGAAGTTCCATCTTTTGTCTATACTCTTTCATACTAAGGTTGGTTTGCCTTAGCCTTTGGAGTCTATCCAAAAGATCTCTTTCATAACAAGAGGGAATATGCCTTCTTCTTAGAGCACTTCTAAGATCATTCCAATATCTTACGGAAGGCATATTGGTGCGGATTCTCTCATTGGTTAACCCAACCCACCAATGCATGGCATGCCCTTGGAAGCTAAGGGTTGCCATTGGAACCTTTCTTTCTTCTCTTACCTCATGGAAAGTGAAGGGTTTTTCTACCTTGATTTCCCAATCAAGGTAGGCTTCCACATCTTCCCTCCCATGAAATGGGGCGAGATCAATTTTGGGCTCCCTTGGAGGGGCCCCATTATTATGCATGGATGAATGGGAGTTTCTCCTAGCATGATTGTAGTATTCTTCCTGACTTTCACTCCTATGGGTATGTCTAGATGGGGAACCTAAGACTATCCCTTTCATTTTGTAATTCTCACCATTCACATGCTTTCTTTTTTCTTCTTCTTTCTCTTTTCTTCTTTCTCTTTCTTTTCTTTCTCTCCTTTCTTCATCTTCTCTCCTTTCTCTTATTCTTCTCTCTTCCTTCTCTCTTTTTTCTCTTTTTTCTTCCTGTCTTTCTTTTATTTTTCTTTTCTCCTTGGACTCTTTTTCTCTCCTTTTTTCTTCTCTTCTCTCTTGTTCTTTTGTCATCCACTCCCTAAAGTCCATGTTTAAGTTTTCTAGAGTGTAATCTTTAGAAATATTTCTTTGGTTTACACTCTTGTTTGATGAATAACCATGAGCACTAGAGTGGGTGTGTGATGTCATTGTGCTTGAATTTCTAAGAGGAAAAAGGTGGCTAAAAAATATTCACAAACAAACACTCCTCGCTTTTTGTGTTTTCTTGCCTAAAATTGCTTGATGAGTCTTTGGAACTCTTTAGCCTTCTAATCGCTTTGAATAAGAAAAATAAAGCAAGAATTTTAAAGCAAAAATTCAAAAGAGAAGGGATCTAAAGCGAGCTCCTAAGGTGTTGAAGGAAGTGCACCACTTCTTCCTTCTTCACCTAATTTTCGAGAAACTAAAAAATTGATTAAATTTTATTACAACCAAAGGGAGGGCCTTAAGGGCACTCAAACTCCCAACTACAAAATTAATACACCCAAATTAAAGAAAAAGTAAAGTCTTCAAAAAATGATTCTCCAAATGCTCCATCAAATCAAAGTCCTCACGGCTAGGTGTATTTCCTTTTGAGGTGATCCCTTAGGCTCTTAGTCCAACCTTCCAAAATATGCTACCCTTGTGGTAAGCTCCTTTTTCAAGCTTTCTCCCAAAAGTGACACTAACACACAAACCAAAGAAACCAAAATTAGCAAGGGGAGGTGCGAATAGAAACTCAAAAAGCAATAAAAGATAACACAATCAAAAGGACACTTAACCAAATGGTAAGAGTATATAAGACAAACTAGAAAGATGATTTAAAAGACAAGCAACAACTAAAAGGTAAACAAAAGAAAGAGAGCACACAATGGAATACCTAAGAATGACACTAGATTAAAGAGTAGAAGAACACAAATATCAAGTTCTAGTGTACCAAAAGTAATAAAATTTCTTGTAAGGTTCCAAGTTCAAAGTTGAAGCACTTGCTAATTTTAGGTTAGGTACATCAAATGAATTTTTTTCAAACTTTCTTTTCTTTTGTTTGTTTTCTTTTTTTTTTTTTTTTGAATCCTTCGTTGTTTTTTTTTATTTTATTTTAGACTTTGTTTTCTTGTTTTTTTTTTTTTGAATATTTACTAGATGCACCTAAATTGATTGTGAATTTAGTGCTTCATAACAAAGAGTTATGCGCTTGGAACAATAAAGAAAATTAAAAGCAACAATTTAGGTACTACTAGAAATGATTTCAAAATGCAACGTAGCTATAGATGTGTTAATGGTTTAGTAGTTTGGTGTGCCACTGGACTCAAGCTTTATTAAGTTTTTAGTAATTTGTTGAACACAAATACCAAACTTATAGCTTAAGTGAAAGCACCCACAAACAAGAACTACCTTTACCACACAAATGAGCTACTAATTATACGTATAAGGAAAATAAAGACAAAGGAAATTGAGCAACTATTTTTGAATTTTTTTTTAAGAATATGCTTGAAACTAAAAGCACATGAACTTCTAAAGAGACATAAACATGAGGTATGACCCTCTATGTTGCTCAATTTAAGAATTTTCAAATTTTTTTTTTGTAAAAACAAAAGAGGCTAAACTTAAAAGGAATTAATAGACAAAATGGGAAACTATAAACATGACTTATAGACAACTACACAAGAGTATAAAAGTGAAAAATAAAAGCTAAAAATAAAGCAAAAACAAGGCAACTAGGTGCAAGGAAACACAAGAATTTGGTCTAAATTTCTTGACCACAAGATTGTGGAATTCACCACAACGGCATGGATTTTTAGCAAGAAATTCTCAAAACCAAAATTCAAGCAAGAAATCACCCAACTCAAATCTTAAGCGGAAATTAATGAATATGGGAGAGACGTAGATGCAAAGAAATGAACAATATAAATTGCATCAAGCAAAAAATAAATGGTGCAAATAAACTATAACTAAAAACAATAAACTCAAGGCATAAATGGAAATGATAAACAACAATGGAAAGCTAGAAAAAATTGCGGAAATTAAAGATAAAATAAAATAGGAAAACGGAAAGAAAAAATAAATGAGATAGGAAGAGAGTTTAGACCTCTAGAACCAATGCTCTAGATACCAAATGATGCATGCCTCCCTTGATCTTTTTCTAGAGGTTTTCTTGTTAGGTGAAATGGTTTGTGGAGAGGTAAGAAGTGAGGTGGTTTTAGGCGCCACTTAAGGTAAGATAAGCCTAAGAGGGAAAGTTTGCCACAAGGGATAGAACCCTTGATAAAAACCTAAGGATTTCTCAAAGAGAGAAGGGTGGACACTAAGAGAATTTTGGCCAACTCAAGGTTTTTCCATTCAATAAAGTGTAAAAAATACAAGAGTGTGAAGGAGCACCTTTTTATAGAGGGAGCTAACCTCTTGGACAAGTCATGAAGGAAATGAAGGGCTAGGATTAAAAGGAGTCATCCAAGGGAGGAGGATTGAAGCCCAAAGTCCAATCAATACCCTCCGTTAGATGAGAATTGGTGCCCAAGCTACCTCATCCAAGGGCCAAGATTACTCCTTTATTAGTTTTGGGTTTTATTTAGCAAAAGAGGGTGTAGTTATCAAACTACCCCCTTATTTCCTAAATAAAGGCCCAAAAGCTAATCTTACCCCTTCTTATTACTAAGACACCTCGTAGAAAATTAAATGGACTAATACATGTCCAAAATAAAATGCTAGGTTCCTAAAATAAAAATTACAAGTAAATAAGTCATGGCTTGCATAACTTGATGGTCATATGGAGGTGAGATCTTCCTCCCTCTACTCTAGCCATGTCTTCTTCTATTCTCCTAGCCATGGCCCTAGTGATAGGGCCCTTGCTTGGGGAGAATGCATCACCAACCCACCAATGCATGGCGTGCCCTTGGAAGCTAAGGGTTGCCATTGGAACCTTTCTTTCTTCTCTTACCTCATGGCAAGTGAAGAGTTGTTCTACCTTGATTTCCCAATCAAGGTAGGCTTCCACATCTTCCCTCCCATGAAATGGGGCGAGATCAATTTTGGGCTCCCTTGGAGGGGCCCCATTATTATGCATGGATGAATGGGAGTTTCTCCTAGGATGATTGCAGTATTCTTCCTCACTTTCACTCCTATGGGTATGTCTAGATGGGGAACCTAAGACTATCCATTTCATTTTGTAATTCTCACCATTCCCATGCTTTCTTTTTTCTTCTTCTTTCTCTTTTCTTCTTTCTCTTTCTTTTCTTTCTCTCCTTTCTTCATCTTCTCTCCTTTCTCTTATTCTTCTCTCTTCCTTCTCTCTTTTTTCTCTCTTTTCTTCCTCTCTTTCTTTTATTTTTATTTTCTCCTTGGACTCTTTTTCTCTCCTTTTTTCTTCTCTTCTCTCTTGTTCTTTTGCCATCCACTCCCTAAAGTCCATGTTTAAGTTTTCTAAAGTGTAATCTTTAGAAATATTTCTTTGGTTTACACTCTTGTTTGATGAATAACTATGAGCACTAGAGTGGGTGTGTGATGTCATTGTACTTGAATTTCTAAGAGGAAAATGGTGGCTAAAAACTTTTCACAAACAAACACTCCTCTCTTTTTGTGTTTTCTTGCCTAAAATGGCTTGATGAGTCTTTGGAACTCTTTAGCCTTCTAATCGCTTTGAATAAGAAAAATAAAGCAAGAATTTTAAAGCAAAAATTCAAAAGAGAAGGATCTAAATCGAGCTCCTAAGGTGTTGAAGGAAGTGTACCACTTCTTCCTTCTTCACCTAATTTTCGAGAAACTAAATAATTAACTAAATCTTATTACAACCAAAGGGAGGGCCTTAAGGGCACTCAAACTCCCAACTACAAAATTAATACACCTAAATTAAAGAAAAAGTAAAGTCTTCAAAAAATGATTCTCCAAATGCTCCCTCAAATCAAAGTCCTCACGGCTAGGTGTGTTTCCTTTTGAGGTGATCCCTTAGGCTCTTAGTCCAACCTTTCAAAATATGCTACCCTTGTGGTAAGCTCCTTTTTCAAGCTTTCTCCCAAAAGTGGCATTAACACACAAACCAAAGAAACCAAAATAGCAAGGGGAGGTGCGAATAGAAACTCAAAAAGTAATAAAGGATAACACAATCAAAAGGACACTTAACCAAATGGTAAGAGTATATAAGACAAACTAGAAAGGTGATTTAAAAGACAAGCAACAACTAAAAGTTAAACAAAATAAAGAGAGCACACAATGGAATACCTAAGAATGACACTAGATTAAAGAGTAGAAAGACACAAATATCAAGTTCTAGTGTACCAAAAGTAATAAAATTTCTTTTAAGGTTCCAAGTTCAAAGTTGAAGCACTTGCTAATTTTAGGTTAGGTACATCAAATGAATTTTCAAACTTCCTTTTCTTTTGTTTGTTCTCTTTTTTTTTTTTTAATATTTACTAGATGTACCTAAATTGATTGTGAATTTAGTGCTTAATAACAAAGAGTTATGCGCTTGGAACAATAAATAAAATTAAAAGCAACAATCTAGGTACTACTAGAAATGACTTCAAAATGCAAAGTAGCTATAGATGTGTTAATGGTTTATTAGTTTGGTGTGCCACTGGACTTAAGCTTTGTTAAGTTTTTAGTAATTTGTTGAACACAAATACCAAACTTATAGCTTAACTGAAAGCACCCACAAAAAATACAAAGGGAATTGAGCAACTATTTTGGAATTTTTTTTTTAAGAATATGCTTGAAACTAAAAGCACATGAACCTCTAAAGAGACTTAGACATCAGGTATGACGCTCTATGTTGCTCAATTTAAGAAGTTTCAAAAGCTTTTTTGTAAAAACAAAAGAGGCTAAACTTAAAAGGAATTAATAGACAAAATGGGAAACTATAAACATGACTTATAGACAACTACACAAGAGTATAAAAGTGAAAAATAAAAGCTAAAAATAAGGCAAAAACAAGGCAACTAGGTGCAAGGAAACACAAGAATTTGGTATAAATTTCTTGACCACAAGGTTGTGGAATTCACCACAATGGCATGGATTTTTAGCAAGAAATTCTCAAAACCAAAATTTAAGCAAGAAAGCACCCAACTCAAAGCTTAAGCGTAAATTAATGAATATGAGAGAGACGTAGATGCAAAGAAAAGAACAATATAAATTGCATCAAGCAAAAAATAAATGGCACAAATAAACTATAACTCAAAACAATAAACTCAAGACATAAATGGAAATGATAAACAACAATGGAAAGCTAGAAAAAATTGCGGAAATTAAAGATAAAATAAAATAGGAAAACGGAAAGAATAAATAAATGAGGTAGGAAGAGAGTTTATACCTCTAGAACCAATGCTCTAGATACCAAATGATGCATGTCTCCCTTGATCTTTTTCTAGAGGTTTTCTTCTTTGGTGAAATGGTTTATGGAAAGGTAAGAAGTGAGGTGGTTTTAGGCGCCACTTAAGGTAAGATAAGCCTAAGAGGGAAAGTTTGCCACAAGGGATGGAACCCTTGATAAAAACCTAAGGAATTCTCAAAGAGAGAAGGGTGGACACTAAGAGAATTTTGGCCAACTCAAGGTTTTTCCATTCAATAAAGTTTAAAGAATACAAGAGTGTGAAGAAGCACCTTTTTATTGAGGGAGCTAACCTCTTGGACAAGTCAAGAAGGAAAGGAAGGGCTAGGATTAATAGGAGTCATCCAAGGGAGGATGATTGAAGCCCAAAGTCCAATCAATCCCCTACTTTAGATGAAAATTGGTGCCTAAGTTACCTCATCCAAGGGCCAAGATTACTCCTTTATTAGTTTTGGGTTTTATTTAGGAAAAGAGGGTGTGATGCATGCACGCCTAGCATGGGCTTGAGCTAGGACCAATAAGAAAGAAGCATGACTTGGATGAAGCTTCAAGGAGCTTATTTTAGGAAATGTTCCATTTAATTGTATTAATTTGACCATTTTTAGGCTTGTATAAGCACCCTTAGGTCATTAGGATTATAGGGGTGTAGCTAGTTTAATTTTCGGCCTTGTATTTTGGCCTATAGGTTATTTTTTCTTTAGGAGGTATAATTAGTCTCCTTATGGAGTGTGTTAATTAGTTTAGGCTGGTCCAAGAGGATTTGGACGTGTGGTTATTAATTTCCACACCCCTAATTCCTCTTCACACCCTTCTAACCAACACATGAAGCATGTATGAGACACGTGGGCCCCCTTGTCCCCTTGTTTTACTCCACATGTGCTTTCTCTCTCCTACATGGCTGATTCTTGTTCCTTCTTGTTTGAATTTGAATTTTGGAAGTGCCATGTCATTTCCCTCCAAAATTCAAATTCAAACTAGAGGGAACATAGATCCATTTTTTTAGGGCCATGTTTGGATCTTTAGTTGGATTAAATTAGTGTTAATTGAGCACATGCTAAATTAACACTAAATTAAGCTAACTAACCCTTAATTAAGCATGTTGGACATTCAACTTGAGGTTCCTAAACCCATGGTTCATGCTTTGCTCTATAAATATAGCATTCCCTCCTTCATGTAGATTTTAACACTCATTTTGAATGAAAATTATACTTCTCTAAATTGAGAGCTCTTTTGTTCTTGAGAGTGTTCATGTTCTCTCCTTAGTGAGAGTTCTTCATGCTATTATCAAGGGTTCCTTCCCTTGTGGCTAGCTTCATCCTTTGGCTTATCTCCTTCAACAAGAGTGGTGCCTACTTCTCCTCCATTTTCTAGTCTTCCACCTCTATTTCTTCAACCTTGGAACCTCTATGAGCAAGGATCTTGGGAGCATTCTCTTCATTAAGGATTCTTCAAACTTGCCTTGGGGAGGGATGCATCAGGGTGTAGTTATCAAACTACCCCTTTATTTCCTAAATAAAGGCCCAAAAACTAATGTTACCCCTTCTTATTACTAAGACACCTCCTAGAAAATTAAATGGACTAATACATGTCCAAAATAAAATCCTAGGTTCCTAAAATAAAAATTACACGTAAATAAGTCATGACTTGCATAACTTGATGGTCATATGGAGTTGAGATCTTCCTCCTTCTACTCTAGCCATGTCTTCTTCTATTCTCCTAGCTATGGCCCTAGTGATAGGGCCCTTGCTTGGGGAGAATGCATCATTTCCTCCCCCTTGGGAAGGATTTGACCTCAAATCTGATAGGTCCTCCTCTTCTTCATCAGTACCTACAAAAGGGATCAAATCACAAATATTAAAGGTAGTACTGACACCATAGTCCTCAGGGAGATCTAATATGTATGCATTGTTGTTCACTCTCTTGAGGACTTGAAAGGGACCATCTCCTTGGGGGCTAAGCTTGGACTTCCTTTGAGTAGGGAAGCGATCCTTCCTCAAATGAAGCCATACCCAATCCCCTTCATTGAAGATAATTTCTTTCCTGACCCTATTGGCTTTACTAGCAAACTCCTTTGAATGATGTTCAATGTTGGCCTTTACCCTTTCATGTAATTTTTTAACAAAATCTGCTCTTACTATTCCTTCTTTGTGAACAGAAGAAGGGAATGGTAAGGGCAAGATATCAAGAGGAGTGAGGGGGTTGAAGCCATAAACAACTTCAAAGGGAGAATGCTTGGTGGTCCTTTGAACCACCCGGTTGTATGCAAACTCAATATGGGGTAGGTATTCATCCCAAGACTTATGATTTCCTCAAAGAAGTGTCCTAAGCATAGTAGATAGAGATCTATTTACTACCTCAGTCTGCCCATCAGTTTGGGGGTGACATGTGGTAGAAAATAAGAGTTTAGTTCCTAGCCTTACCCACAATGTTTTCCAAAAGTGGCTAAGAAACTTCACATTTCTATCAGAGACTATGGATTGGGGAGTTCCATGTAAACGGACAACTTCTTTAAAGAAAAGTCTCGCGATGTTTCTTGCATCATCTATCTTGTGGCATGGTATAAAGTGAGCCATTTTTGAAAATCTATCTACCACCACAAAGATAGAGTCTGCACCTCGTTGGGTTCGACGCAGGCCAAGGATGAAATCCATACTAATATCCAGCCAAGGTGCAGAAGGAGCAGGTAAAGGTGTGTACAATCCATGAGCCATTGTCTTAGACTTAGCTTGCAAGCAAGCAATGCATCTACGACAATGTTTATAGACGTCTTTCTTCATATGGGGCCAAAAGAATTTTTCTTGTAAAAGCAGAAGACTTTTGTTAATTCCAAAATGCCCCATGAGCCCACCCTCATGGCTCTCTTTTGTCAACAGATTTCTCATAGATCCTTGGGGTACACAAAGTCTGCTACCTTTGAAAAGGTACCCCTTACTCACAAAGAACCCATTTTGGGTTTTACATACAAATGTAGAGGCAGCATAAATGGATCCAAAATCCTTATCAGAAAGATACATTTCTCTAATATTATCAAATCCAAGAATCTTTGCACTCAAGGTGGTGTAAAGTGTATGTCTACGAGACAAAGCATCAGCCACCATATTATATTTTCCTTTCTTGTATTTGATGATATAAGGGAAAGTCTCAAGAAATTCTACCCATTTAGCATGCCTTTTATTAAGCTTGCCTTGACCCTTCAAATACTTAAGTGACTCATGGTCACTATGAATGATGAACTACTTGGGTACAAGATAATGTTCCCAAGTTTGAAGGGCCCTTATCAAAGAGTAAAACTCTTTATCATAGGTGGGGTAGTTTAAGGCGGATCCATTTAGTTTTTCACTAAAATAAGCCACGGGATGATCACCTTATAACAACACAGCTCCCACACACACTCCCGATGCATCACACTCTAGCTCAAAAGTTTTAGAAAAGTCAGGAAAAGCTAAAACTGGTGCATGGGTTAGTTTCTCTTTGATAAGTTCAAAGGCTTTTTGTTGTTTTTTACCCCAAAGGAAAGGAGTATCCTTCTTCACCAAATCATTGATTGGTGAGAAAAGTGTGTAGAAGATAGGCAGAAAGCGCCTGTAAAAGCTCGCGAGACCATGGAAACTCTTGATCTCAGTCACACTTTTTGGGGTGGGCCATTCTTGGATGGCTTTGATTTTGTCGGGGTCCACTTGAACCCCATTTTTATTAACTATAAAACCTAAGAACACCACACTCTCCACACAAAAATTACATTTTTCAAGATTTCCATAGAGTTGGTGTGACCTAAGAATACAAAAGACGCGCCTAGGATGACCTACATGTTCATCTAGGCTCTTGCTATACACTAAGATGTCATCAAAGTAAACTACACAAAATTTTCCTAAGCAATCCCTAAGGACATGATTCATAAGCCTCATGAAGGTGCTTGGGGCATTGGTAAGCCCAAAGGGCATTACCAACCACTCTTAAGGCCCAAACTTGGTCTTAAAAGCGGTTTTCCACTCATCACCTTCCTTGATGCGGATTTGGTGATAACCACTCTTAAGATCAATTTTCGAAAATAATTGGGCCCCATGCAATTCATCAAGCATGTCATCAAGCCTAGGGATAGGGTGCCTATATTTGATGGTGATGTTATTGATTGCTCAACAATCAATGCACATCCTCCATTGGCCATTCTTCTTAGGCACCAACAAGACTGGCACAGCACAAGGGCTTAGGCTCTCTTGAACCCAACCCTTCTTCAATAGTTCTTGGACATGAGATTCAATCTCCTTGGTCTCCATGGGATTAGTCCTATAAGTAGGCCTATTAGGAAGGCTAGCCCCAGGTACCAAGTCTATTTGGTGTTCTATACCCCTAATTGGAGGAAGTCCTTTGGGAACTTCATCAGGGAATATATCACCAAACTCCTTTAAAAGCTATTGAACCTCTTGAGGTAAGTTCTCATGTCCAAGTTCTATGGCAGTGCTAGAACTATAAGGGAAAAAAGTGGAGGGGGAAGAAATGGGGGATGCCTCTTTGCAAAGGAGGAGATAGAAAGGTCTGTTAGTTAAGGGGGCTTCCTTTAAATCCAATTTTGTCGCAAATAAACTCCCTTTACTAATGACTTTCTTTGAAGGGGCACCAACTTCCAACTCAACCTCCTTACCCCTTTCAAGCTTTAGGGGTAAAGCTTTGCTCCTTTTTTTTCTCCTCATCTCTCTTATGTTTCATGATGAGTTGGTCCTCCGCCACTTGTGAAGCTGTTAGAGGACACAACTTAATGCGCTTATCCTTATGAGTGAGGATGATGTTATTGGAATGACCATGGTGTATGGCTTTCTTATCAAATTGCCATGGTCTTCCTAGCAAGATATGGCCAACTTCCATTAGGACTATGTCACACAGGATCTCATCATACCCAATGGAAATTGGAACCTTGACTTGCTCATTGACCTCCATTTCCCCTTACTCATTGAGCCATTTAAGCTTGTAAGGCTTAGGATGGGGAAGTGGGGTCAAGGCTAGCTTTTCCACCAACCTTGAGCTAACAATTGCAGCATGACCCACTATCCACAATGAGAGAACATATTTTGTCATTCACCTTACAACGAGTGTGGAATATGTTCTCCCTTTGAGATGAGGACACTTTCAAAGGTTGGCTTCCAAGAAGCCTTCTTATCATTAAGGGGTCTCCCTATGCATGAACCCCTTCTCCTTCGCTCTCACTAGAGGAGTGTGAGCTAGACTCACTACTATACACATCTTGGGCCCTCATGATTATGTTTCTCTTAGTAGGGCATTGAGAGGCAATGTGGCCTCTCCCAAGACATTTAAAGCATTTGATACTACTAACTTTCTCATGAGAGTTAGTAGTAGGGGTTTTTCTCTCTACATGTGATGTTTTATGCTCTTTGAAGTGCTTGGGATGTTCCTCTTTGGGGTAACTCTTGAAAGCGTTCCCCTTAGGTTAGTCCCTCTTTACATAAGGTAGGTTATCCTTTTTAAAAGTTTTCCTTCTAAGTTGATTTTCCACCTTGATGCAAAGTTGAACTAACTCATCAAGGGAATTGTATGAGAAGAGCTCCACCTTATCACGAATTTCAGGGCTCAACCCACACAAAAACCTTGCCATAGTGGCCTTGGGTTCCTCAATGATACCCGCCCTCAACATAAGAAGTTCCATCTTTTGTCTATACTCTTCTATACTAAGGTTGGTTTGCCTTAGCCTTTAGAGTCTATCCAAAAGATCTTTTTCATACCAAGAGGGAATATGCCTTCTTCTTAGAGAACTTCTAAGATCATTCCAATATCTTATGGAAGGCATATTGGTGCAGATTCTCTCATTGGTTAACCGAACCGACCAATAGATGACATGCCTTTGGAAGCTAAGGGTTGTCATTGGAACCTTTCTTTCTTCTCTTACCTCATGGCAAGTGAAGAGTTGTTCTACCTTGATTTCCATATCAAGGTAGGCTTCCACATCTTCCCTCCCATGAAATGGGGGGAGATCAATTTTGGGCTCCCTTGGAGGGGGCCCATTATTATGCATAGATGAATGGGAGTTTCTCCTAGGATGATTGTAGTATTCTTCCTCACTTTCACTCCTATGGGTATGTCTAGATGGGGAACCTAAGACTATCCCTTTCATTTTGTAATTCTCACCATTTCCCATGCTTTCTTTTTTCTTCTTGTTTCTTTTTTCTTCTTTCTTTTTCTTTTCTTTCTCTCCTTTCTTCATCTTCTCTCCTTTCTCTTATTCTTCTCTCTTCCTTCTCTCTTTTTTCTCTCTTTTCTTCCTCCCTTTCTTTTATTTTTCTTTTCTCCTTGGACTTTTTTTCTCTCCTTTTTCCTTGTCTTCTCTCTTGTTCTTTTCCCATCCACTCCCTAAAGTCCATGTTTAAGTTTTCTAAAGTGTAATCTTTATAAATATTTCTTTGTCCAAAGAGTTATGCGCTTGGAACAATAAAGAAAATTAAAAGCAACAATTTAGGTACTACTAGAAATGACTTCAAAATGTAAAGTAGCTATAGATGTGTTAATGGTTTAGTAGTTTGGTGTGCCACTAGACTTACGCTTTGTTAAGTTTTTAGTAATTTGTTGAACACAAATACCAAACTTATAGCTTAAGTGAAAGCACCCACAAACAAGAACTACCTTTACCACACAAATGAGCTACTAATTATACATATAAGGAAAATAAAGACAAAGGGAATTGAGCAACTATTTTGGAATTTTTTTTAAGAATATGCTTGAAACTAAAAGCACATGAACCTCTAAAGAGACTTAGACATGAGGTATGACCCGCTATGTTGCTCAATTTAAGAAGTTTCAAAAGCTTGTTTGTAAAAACAAAAGAGGCTAAACTTAAAAGGAATTAATAGACAAAATGGGAAACTATAAACATGACCTATAGACAACTACACAAGAGTATAAAAGTGAAAAATAAAAGCTAAAAATAAGGCAAAAACAAGGCAACTAGGTGCAAGGAAATACAAGAATTTGGTCTAAATTTCTTGACCACAAGGTTGTGGAATTCACAACAACGTCATGGATTTGTAGCAAGAAATTCTCAAAACCAAAATTCAAGCAAGAAATCACCCAACTCAAAGCTTAAGTGGAAATTAATGAATATGGGAGAGACGTAGATACAAAGAAAAAAACAATATAAATTGCATCAAGAAAAAAATAAATGGCACAAATAAACTATAACTCAAAACAATAAACTGAAGACATAAATGGAAATGATAAACAACAATGGAAAGCTAGAAAAAATTGCAAAAATTAAAGATAAAATAAAATAGGAAAATGGAAAGAAAAAATAAATGAGGTAGGAAGAGAGTTTAGACCTCTAGAACCAATGCTCTAGATACCATATGATGCATGCCTCCCTTGATCTTTTTCTAGAGGTTTTCTTCTTTGGTGAAATGGTTTACGGAAAGGTAAGAAGTGAGGTGGTTTTAAGCGCCACTTAAGGTAAGATCAGCCTAAGAGAGAAAGTTTGCCACAAGGGATGGAACCCTTGATAAAAACCTAAGTAATTCTCAAAGAGAGAAGGGTGGACAATAAGAATTTTGGCCAACTCAAGGTTTTTCCATTCAATAAAGTGTAAAAAATACAAGAGTGTGAAGGAGCACCTTTTTATAGAGGGAGCTAACCTCTTCGACAAGTCGTGAAGGAAATGAAGGGCTAGGATTAAAAGGAGTCATCCAAGGGAGGAGGATTGAAGCCCAAAGTCCAATCAATACCCTCCTTTAGATGAGAATTGGTGCCCAAGCTACCTCATCCAAGGGCCAAGATTACTCCTTTATTAGTTTTGGGTTTTATTAAGCAAAAGAGGATGTAGTTATCAAACTACCCCCTTATTTCCTAAATAAAGGCCCAAAAGCTAATCTTACCCCTTCTTATTACTAAGACACCTCCTAAAAAATTAAATGGACTAATACATGTCCAAACTAAAATCCTAGGGTCCTAAAAGAAAAATTACAAGTAAATAAGTCATGGCTTGCATAACTTGATGGTCATTTGGAGGTGAGATCTTCCTCCTTCTACTCTAGCCATGTCTTCTTCTATTCTCCTAGCCATGGCCCTAGTGATAGGGCCCTTGCTTGGGGAGAATGCATCAGGCATGTTGATGCATCCCTTGATCTTTTCTAGAGGTTTAAAGTATTTAGTGAAATGGTGTATGGAGAGGTAAGGGATGAAGTGTTTAGGCGCCACTCAAGGGAGATAAGCCTAAGGAAGGTTGGCTTGCCACAAGGGATGGAACCCTTGATAAAAGCTAAGGGAACTCTCAAAAGAGAAGGTAGGGGACACTAAGAGAGAATTTAGCCAAAGCAAAATTTCTATTGATCAAAGTGTAAAAAATACAAAAGTGTGAAGGAGCACCTTTTTATAGAGGGAGCTAACCTCTTGGACAAGTCAAGAAGGAAAGGAAGGGCTAGGATTAAAAGTAGCCATCCAAGGGAGGAGGATTGAAGCCCAAAGTCCAATCAATCCCCTTCTTTAGATGAGAATTGGTGCCCAAGCTACCTCATCCAAGGGCCAAGATTACTCCTTTATTAGTTGTGGGTTTTATTTAGGAAAAGAGGGTGTAGTTATCAAACTATTCCCTCATTTCCTAAATAAAGGCCCAAGAGCTAATCTTACCCCTTCTTATTACTAAGACACCTCTTAGAAAACTAAATGGACTAATACATGTCCAAAATAAAATCCTAGGCTCCTCTAAGTAAAATAAATGAAAAATTACAAAATAATAAAATCATAAAGAAATCTGCCCAAGCTAATAGTGAGTCATGCTTTTCATATCTTGATGGACATATAGAGGTGAGGTCTTCCTCCGTCTATTCTAGCCATGGCCCTTGTGATAGGGCCCCTGCTTAGGGGGCATGCATCACATGCCCTGATGTGATCTTTGATGATCACGTGCCCAAAGGATCCTTTCTAAGGTCACTTGGAAGGGAAATGGATTTATGGAGAGGAAAGGAATGGGGTGAGGCACCACAAATACTAGGTTTGATAAGCCAAAGGGGAGAGGCCACAAGGGAGGGGTCCCTTGATAACTCTTAGAAGCTCTCACAAGGAGAAAAGGGGACACTCAAAGGTAAGAACCTCACAACCAATATGGTCTCTATGATTAAATTCAAGTGTAAAAAATACAAGTGAGGGAGGAGCTCCTATTTATAGAGGTAGCTAACCTCTTGAACGAGATAATCTAAAAAAGAAGGGCTATGATTAAAAGGAGAGATCTAAGGGAAGAGAATTGAGAAACAATTCCCTCCTTAGATCATCAAACTTGGTGCCCAAGTTTCTCAAACCAAGGGCCAAGATTCCTTCTTATTAGCTTAGGGCGTTTATGTAGGAAAAAAGGGGTGTAGATATCAAGGCTACCCCTTATTTCCTTCATAAAGACCCAAAAAGCTAAATCCACCCTCTAAATTCCTAAGACACCTCCTAAAAAGGGGTGCCCTCCTTGCAATAAGACAGCCCCCACACCTACACCAGAGGCATCACATTCAAGTTCAAATGTTTTAGAAAAGTCAGGTAATTCCAAGACTGGTGCATGGGTTAGTTTATGCTTAATTAGCTGGAAGGCTTTCTCTTGTTTCTCACCCCAAAGGAAAGGAACTTCCTTTTTCACCAAATCATTTATTAGTGCGAAGAGCGTGGAGAAATTAGGCACAAAGCGCCTATAAAATCCAGTGAGACCATGAAAGCTTTTGATCTCTGTCACACTCTTTGGGGTGGGCCATTCTTGAATAACTTTTATCTTTTTGGGGTCAACATGAACCCCTTTTGTGCTAAATTCAAAACCTAGGAAAACTACACTATCTACACAAAAGGTGCATTTTTCTAAGTTACCAAAAAGATGATTACTCCTAAGAAGAGAAAAAACATGCCTTAGATGTCCTAAATGATCATCTAGGTTCCTAGAGTAAACTAAAATGTCATCAAAGTAAACTACACAACATTTACCAAGGCAATCCCTCAGTACATGATTCATTAAGCGCATGAATGTACTTGGGGCATTAGTTAGCCCAAAAGGCATAACCAACCACTCATAAAGACCAAATTTAGTCTTAAAAGCAGTCTTCCACTCATCACCCTCTTTGATCCTTATTTGGTGGTAACCACTTCTAAGATCTATTTTTGAAAATATTTTTTCCCCATGCAATTCATCCAACATGTCATCAAGACAGGGGATTGGGTGCCTATAGTTGATGGTGATGTTGTTGATTGCACGGCAATCAACACACATCCTCCATTGGCCATTCTTCTTGGGCACCAACAAGATTGGCACAACACAAGGGCTTAGGCTCTTTTGAACCCAACCCTTCTCCAACAGCTCATTCACTTGATACTCAATCTCTTGGGTCTCCATGGGGTTGGTCCTATAGGCAGGTCTATTAGGTAGACTTGCGTCAGGCACCAAATCAATTTGATGTTCTATACCCCTAATGGGAGGAAGTCCTTTCGAAACTTCATTAGGGAATATGTCATCAAATTCTTTTAAAATATCTTGAACCCCTTGAGGAAGGTGCTCATGTGCATGGGCTGTGGCAGTGCTCTCAGCAGAAGAATGCAAAATGGGAGAAGGATTTGATGCTTCTTTGCAAAAGAGGAGATAAAAGGGCTTGTTAGCCAAAGGAGCTTCTTTTAAATCACGTTTAGTAGCAAATAGGCTCCTTTTACTAATATTCCCTTTCGAAGGGGCATCACCTTCTGACTCTCTCTCTTTACCCTTTTCAAGCTTTAAGGGTAAAGCTTGTTGTGCTTTTTTTTGTTTTTGTTTTTCCTCAACTCTTTTCTTTTTCATTGCAAATTGATCCTCAGCCACTTGAGAAGGTGACAAAGGATACAATTTGAAGCGCTTTTCATTATGGGTGAGAATTATTTGGTTGGAGTGACCATGGTGAATAGCTTTTTTGTCAAATTGCCACGGTCTCCCCAACAGGATATGACCAACCTCCATAGGTCACAAAGAATCTCATCATTATAAGATCCTATGGAAATTGGAACCATAACTTGTTCATTGACTATCATCTCCCCTTGCTCATTGAGCCATTGCAATTTGTAAGGTTTGGGATGGGGCATGGTAGTCAAGGCTAGCTTTTCAACCAACCTAGAGCTACAACAGTTACAACAGGAGCCACTATCAACAAGGAGAGAACATACTTTGTCATTTACTTTACATCTTGTATGGAAGATGTTCTCTCTTTGTGACTGGCCAAGCTCTAGAGGTTTGCTTCCAAGAAGCCTTTGAACCATAAGGAGGTCCCCCTCATAAGGAAAAGCTTCCTCACACTCTTGTTCAAAAGTATGTCCCCTTCTTCCTCACTCTCACTAGAGGAGGAAGATGAGCTATTCTCACTATAAATGTCTTGTCCCCTCATGATCATGGTTTTCTTGTTAGGGCATTGAGAGGCAATGTGGCCTCTCCCCAGACATTTGAAGCATTTGATACTACTTTGCCTCTCAGTAGGCTTAGTAGTAGGGGGTTTTCTCTCTACATGAGGTGCTTTTGTATCTTGAAAATGCTTGGGTTCCTCTTTGGGAAAACCCTTGAAAGAGTTTCCCTTAAGTTGGTCTCTCTTTGAGTAAGAGGGAGAATCTTTTTTAAAGTTTTTTCTCTTGAGTTGATTCTCAGCTCTTACACAAAGTTCTACGAACTCATCAAGGTTTGAGTATGAAAGAAGCTCTACCTTATCTCTAATGTCAGAACTTAATCCACACAAAAACCTAGCAAGGGTGGCATTGGGTTCCTCAATGATATTGGCCCTTAGTATGAGAAGCTCCATCTTTTGTCTATACTCCTCAATACTTAGGTTATGTTGCCTAAGTCTCTGGAGCCTATCCAAAAGATCCCTCTCATAATGTGAAGGAATGTTCCTTCTTCGCAAACAAGTTTTTAAATCATTCCAGTAGCGAATGTCAGGCATTTGTTTATGGGCCCTATCCTTGACTAACCCATCCCACCAATGCAAAGCAGAACCTTGAAAACTAAGGGAGGCCAAATGTACTTTCCTTTCTTCCCTAATTTCATAGCATCGAAAGAGTTGTTCTACTTTGACTTCCCAATCTAGGTAAGTCTCAACATCTTCCCTACCATGAAAATGGGGTAGGTCTACCTTTGGTTCCCTAGCATGATTTATGTTCTCTTGAGGAGAATGATGATTGTATGATGAATGAGAGTGATGCTTATGTTGATTTCTATAGTATTGTTCTTCACTAGAGCTAAAATGCCTAGATGGAGATCTTATGAGAATTCCTTTATTTTTCTATCACTCTCCCTCCCATCTCTCCTCGTACTCTCTTCTCCTCTCCTTCTCTCTTCTTCCTCTTTTTTTCTTTTTCTTTCTAGTTCTTTCCTTCTTATCCTTTCTTCATCCTCTCTTCTCTCTCTTTGCTTTTTCTCTTCTCGCTCTTTTTTCTATTTTCTCATTTCCAACATCTTTTTTTTTAACTCTTCCTTCTCTTTTTGTTTTTCCTTTTCTTTTATTTCTTTTTTTCTCTCTTTTTCTTCTCTCCTTTCTTGTTCTTTAGCCATCCATTCCCTAAATTCTAAGTTAAGGTTTTCAAGAGTGTCTCCCTTAGAAGGTTTTCTTTGGTTGACACTCTTACTTGATGAACAACTATGTTCACTAGAATGTGTGTGGGAAGTCATGGTGCTTGGATGCTAAAAACTAAAGGGTAGGCCAAAAACTTTTTTTTTTAAGCAACACTCCTCTCTTTTTTTTGTTTTGTCACCTAAGGTGGCTTCATGAGTCTTTGGAACTCTTAGCCTCTACACGTTTTTTTAAAATAACATAAAATAAAATAAAGTGCGAGAATGTAAAAGAGAAAGGGCTCTCATCGTGCTCCTAAGGTGTTGAAGGAAGTGTACCACTTCTTTCTTCTTCACCTAATTAACGAGGAACTACGCTAAAATTAACCAAAATTATTACAAACCAAGGGAGGGCCTTAAGGGCACTCAAACTCCCAATCTAAAATTAAATATACACAATACAAAGAATAAAAAAAATAAAACAAAGTCTTCACTCCAAGCTTTTTGGTATTTGTCTCCTTTTGATCAAGCCCCTTTTAGTTGCATCAACTCACCCCAAGAATGCTACCCTTGTCTCCTCTTGTTTGAACTTGCCAAAATTTTATATATGGAACCTTTCACAACCTTTCCTTATCAAGACCGAATACAACACAAGACAACAAACAAAGGTGAATAACAAAACAAGGTTCACAAATCCAAGTGGATAGATTAAACAATGACAAACTCAAAGAAGTAAAGAAGACAAGCAAGAAAACATAAGGCTCACAAAGGAAGGTAGCATACAAATAACTTTCCTAGATTAGCTCTAAGAGTAGAGATGACAAAAAACTCAAACAAAAAAAATGAAACCAATAGTTGCACACTTAATAAAATTTAAGTGACCAAAAACTAAAAAGCTTACTCAAGTAATTTTTTTTTTGAATCACAATTGGTTCCTCATATCAAATGTTTCTACTATTAGGTACACAACTTCAAATTTGTCTTTCTTTTGAGTTCTTTATCTTCTTTTTTTTTTTAACTTGAACTTTTTCTATTTTTTTTTTAACTTTTTCTAATCATTTTGTTGCACCTAATAGCTTGTTGAATTGAAATTTTAATGAGGATTCTTGAAATAATAATGCTTGAGTGAATAAGCACAAAGTAAGGTCACACAATTTTCAAGCAACGGATGCAACTAAAGGCAAAACAACTTAGCAGTTCCAAATACCACTGAACTAATGGTGCTTAAGGAATTATTTAGGGCTGATTTTGAAGTAAATTGATTGCTCAAATTACTAACACAATTCACCCAAGCTAAAATTCTATAAAGAGGCACCAATAGTGAAGGTAAACCAAGTGGAAAGCTACTAATAATTCAACATAAAACAAGAAACATATAAAGATTGAATTGAGCAAATATTTAAGAACAACAAAGAGATTAATATGCTTGAACTAAAAGCATAAAAGACTTAAGAGACTCAACAAGAGGTTCACCTCTTAGGAGCTCAATTCAAAATGCTTTTGAAGGCTTTTTTGTAAAAATTTTAAGAGGCTAAAACCTATGGAATATAAATGAGACAAAATAGTAAACTAACATGACTAGTATTTGAAAAAACACAAGATTAAGAAAAAATAACACACCTAAAAATAGAGAAAAAATTTCAGCAAGAGACTCAAAACGAAAGGTACAATAAAGTGGCCAAAGTTGATCACCACAATGGTGTGGAAAAATCCTCAACCATGTGGGTTTAATGGTCACAACTTCTTAGGCACACTTTAACATAAAAAACCAAGGGAAAATAAGCAACTTGAAAACGAAAATAAGATGCAAAGAAAGGGACAAATAAAATCACATCAAATTAAATGGACATAGGCGCGTAGATAGAAAACAAAAGCGTATATAATAGCAAGAATAAAAAGCTATACTACTAGACAATAAAGGAAATAGAGATGACAAAAAATGAAGGACTTTAAAATAAAGAGATCAAAGAGATAAACAACAAAGCAAAAAAAGTTGAGAAAGAACGTGACCTTTAGAAAGTGGCTCTAGATACCACTTGATGTGATCTTTGATGATCACGTGCCCAAAGGATCCTTTCTAAGGTCACTTGGAAGGGAAATGAATTTATGGAGAGGAACGAAATGGGGTGAGGCGCCACAAATACTAGGTTTGATAAGCCAAAGGGGAGAGGCCACAAGGGAGGGGTCCCTTGATAACTCTTAGAAGCTCTCACAAAGGAGAAAAAGGGACACTCAAAGGTAAGAACCTCACAACCAATATGATCTCTATGATTAAATTCAAGTGTAAAAAATACAAGTGAGGAAGGAGCTCCTTTTTATAGAGGTAGCTAACCTCTTGAATAAGATAACCTAAAAAAGAAGGGCTAGGATTAAAAGGAGAGATCTAAGGGAAGAGAATTGAGAAACAATTCCCTCCTTAGATCATCAAACTTGGTGCCCAAGTTTCTCAAACCAAGGGCCAAGATTCCTTCTTATTAGCTTAGGGGGTTTATGTAGGAAAAGAGGGGTGTAGATATCAAGGCTACCCCTTATTTCCTTCATAAAGACCCAAAAAGCTAAATTCACCCTCTAAATTCGTAAGACACCTCCTAAAAATAAAAAATGGACTAAATACATGTCCCAAATTAAATTCCTAATGCTCCTCAAAATTAAAATAAAGGAAAATTACATTTTATTAACTAAAGTCCCTAGCCTAATATCTTCACTCTCCATAGGAGGTGAAGTCTTCCTTTGTCTGCAAGGGCTAGGTCTTCTTCAATCCTTCTAGCCATGGCCCTAGTGATAGGTCCTTGGGTAGGCATGGTCACATCATGCCCTCTATTGGTGGCATGGTTTAACTAAAGAAAGAGCCCAAACTCATATGCCTGAAATTAAATATTGGAATGATTTGATAAGTGCTATGAGAAGAAGGCATATTCCTTCTTATTATGAGATAGACCTCTTGGATAAAGTCCAAAGGCTTAGGCAACAAAACCTAAGCATTGAGGAGTATAGACAAAGGATGGGACTCCTTCTATTAAGAGCAAATATAAAAGAAGAACCTAATGCCACCATAGCTAGGTTTTTGTGTGGGTTGAATCTTGACATAAGGGATAAAGTTGAACTCTTCCCATACTCAAGCTTAGATAAGTTAGTCCAACTTTGTGTAAGGGCTGAGAATCAAATTAAAAGGAAAGGAATGAAAAAAGATTCTCAAACCTACACCAAGAGGGACCCACTCAAAGGGAATTCTTCCAAGAATTTCCCTAAAAAGGAACCCAAGTACCATAAAGAGCAAAAGACACCTCATATAAAAAGAAAACCCCCTACTACTAATCCTCAAGAAAGACATAGTAGTATTAAGTGCTTTAAGTGTCTAGGGAGAGCTCATATTGCCTCGCAATGCCCTAATAAGAAATCCATGATCATGAGGGGCCTAGATATTTATAGCAGTGAGAGTAGCTCACCTTCCTCATCTAGTGAGAGTGAGGAAGAAGAGGCATATGCATCATCAGAGTGTGAGGATGTCTATGCATGTGATGGGGACCTCTTAATGGTAAGAAAGCTTCTCGGAAGCCAACCCTTGGAGCTATCCCAATGTCAAAGGGAGAACATCTTCCATACCAGATGCAAGGTTAATGAAAAAATATGTTCTCATTATAGATAGTGGATCCTGTTGCAATTGTTGTAGCTCCCGGTTGGTGGAAAAGTTAGCCTTGACTCTACTTCCCCATCCAAAACCTTACAAATTACAATGGCTCAATGAGTCAGGGAAAATGGTAGTCAATGAGCAAGTTAGGGTTCCAATCTCCATAGGGACTTACTCCGATGAGATTCTATGTGACATAGTCCCTATGGAGGCTGGCCATATCGTTCTAGGTAGGCCTTGGCAATTTGACAAAAAAGCAATTCATAATGGCCATACCAATCATATAGTCCTCACTCACTTGGATAGAAAAATCAAGTTTATCCTTTGACACCTTCCCATGTAGCTGAGGATCAAATGTGCATGAAAAATAAGAGAGATGAAATAAAAAACAAAAACATTATAAAAGAAAAAGAAGAGCTTCACCCCTAAAGCTTGAAAGGGGTAAGGAGAGGGATAAGGAAGGTGATGCCCCTTCCAAAAAGGATGTTAGTAAGTAGAGCCTATTTGCTACTAAAAAGGATTTAAAGAAGGCCCCCCTAACTAACAAATCTTTTTATCTCCTCCTTTGCAAAGAGGTATCTCCTGTAGGAATGACTGCATCTAAAAGCACTGCCATAGATATTGGGCAAGAGATTCTACCTAAAGGGGTGAAAATGCTTTTAAAAGAATTTGGTGATGTATTCCCTAACGAAGTTCCTAAAGGACTTCCTCCTATTAGGGGTATAGAACATCAAATAGACTTGGTTCCCGGGGATAGCCTACCTAATAGGCTTGCCTATAGAACCAACCCCACTAAAACTAAAGAGACAGAATCTCAAGTCTAATAGCTATTGGAGAAGGGTTGGGTTCAAAAGAGCCTCAGCCCCTGTGCTGTGCCGGTCTTGCTGGTGCCTAAGAAAAATGGTCAATGGCGGATGTGTATGGATTGTCGGGCAATTAATAACATCACCATCAAATACATGCACCCTATTCCCAGACTGGATGATATGTTGGATGAGTTACATGGGGCACAAATATTTTCTAAAATAGATCTTTCAAGTGGTTATCACGAAATCAGGATTAAAGAGGGTGATGAGTAGAAAACCGCTTTTAAGACTAAATTTGGTCTTTATGAATGGTTGGTGATGCCTTTCGGGCTTACTAATTCCCCTAGTACTTTCATACGTCTTATGAACCATGTTTTGAGGGATTGTTTAGGTAGGTTTTGTGTAGTTTATTTTGATGACATTCTAGTGTACAGTAGGAGTCTAAATGATCATATAAGACATCTTAGACAAGTTTTTTGCATTCTTAGGACAAACCACCTCTTTGGAAATATTGAAAAATGCACCTTTTGTGTAGAAAGTGTGATCTTTTTAGGTTTTGTAGTGAGTAAACAAGGGGCCCATGTGGATCCCAAAAAAGTCAAAGCCATCCAAGAATGGCCCACCCCAAAAAGTGTGATAGAGATCAAGAGCTTTCATGGTCTCGCTGGTTTTTATCAGTGCTTTGTGCCCAATTTCTCCACACTTTTCACACCAATCAATGATTTGGTGAAGAAGGAAATACCCTTCCTTTGGGGTGAGAAGCATGAGAAAACCTTTTCTCTTATCAAGTAAAAACTCACTAACACACCAGTCTTGGCATTACCAGATCTCACAAAAACTTTTGAATTTGAATGTGATGCCTCTGGTGTAGGGGTGAGAGCTGTGTTGTTGCAGGGTGGACACCCTAATGCTTATTTTAGTGAAAAACTTAATGGTTCTCCTCTCAACTACCCTACCTATGACAAAGAGTTTTATGCCCTGATAAGAGCCCTTCAAACTTGGGAGTATTACCTTGCTCCTAAAGAATAGTGACCATGAGTCACTTAAATATCTGAGGGGACAAGGCAAGTTAAACAAAAGGCATGCAAAATGGGTGGAATACCTTGAATCATTTCCCTATGTTATCAAATAGAAAAAAAGGGAAGCATAACATGGTGGTTGATGCTCTTTCAAGGAGACATTCTCTTTACTCCACCCTTAGTGCTAACATTTTGGGTTTTGATGACATACGGACCATGTATCCCTCTGACAAGGATTTTGACCCCAACTTTGCAGCCTCAACTTGCATCTAAGGCCCTTGACGGGTTCTTCATTAGTGAAGGGTATCTTTACAAAGGAAGCAAGTTTTGTATACCCCAAGGATCCATTAGAAACTTGCTCACAAAAGAGGGCCATAAAGGTGGGCTCATGGGGCATTTTGGGATTATTAAAACTCTTTTACTTTTACAAGAAAGGTTCTTTTGGCCCCATATAAAGAGAGACGTCCATAGGCATTGTACTAGATGCATAGCTTGTCTTCAAGCTAAATCTAAGGCAATGCCCCATGGATTGTACACACCTTTACCTGCTCCTTCTGCACCTTGGCTGGACATCAGCATGAACTTTGTCCTTGGCCTCCCTCGTACCCAATTGATGCATTCTTGGAATGCTCTTCCTAGGGTCTTGCTTCAAGAGGTTCCAATGGTGCAAGAAGGTGTAGATGAATAGGAAGAAGATGAAGATGGAGGCGTCACTCTTAGGTTGAGATAAGCCTAGTTTGGAGAAGCTTGCCATAAGGGAAGAAACCCTTGATAAAAGCCATAGAAGCACTCTCAAGGTTAGAGAGAAAAAGATACTCACAAAGAGTCTCACAAGTCTAAGTTGTATAAAATGAACTACGATCCTTATAAGAGTGAGTAAGGGGGTTATTTATAGGGGAAGGGGTGGTCTTGGACATTCAAGACAAGGCCAAGACATAAAAAGAGAAAGATCCAAACAAGTCCCTAGAATTTAGGATCTATGTTCCCTCTAGTTTGAATTTGAATTTTGGAGGGAAGTGACATGGCACTTCTAAATTTCAAATTCAAATAAGAAGCAACAAGATCAGCCATGTAGGAGAGAGAAGGCACATGTGGAGTGAAACAAGGGACCAAGGGGCCCCACATGTCTCCTACATGCTTCATGTGTGGGTTAGATGGGTTTTAGAAGCAATTAGGGGTGTGGAAAGGAGAATCACACATCCAAAATATTCTAGGCCAAGCCCATCTAATTAACACACTCCTTTAAAGGGACTAAACACACCTCCTATAGAAAATAAAACCTATAGGCCAAAATACAAGCCTAAAATTATGAAAATTACACCCACTCAAAATACTATATAAACTACACAATTTATTTACATAGTTTTGAGACTATAGCCCTAAAGTCTTCATGAAGCTCCTTCCTAGCCATGTCCTCTCTCTAATCCTCCTAGCCAATGTTCCTTGCTAGGGAGGAATGCACCACCAACGAGGTGCAGACTCTATCTTTGTGGTGGTTGATAGATTTTCAAAAATGGACTATTTTATACCCTGCCACAAAGTAGATGATGCGAGCAACATCGCAAGACTTTTCTTTAGAGAGGTTGTTTGCTTACATAGCATACCCTCTACCATAGTCTCAAATAGGGATATGAAGTTCCTTAACAATTTTTGGAAAACTTTATGGTCTAAGCTAGGAACTAACCTCCTGTCACTACTTGTCACCCATAAACAGATGGGCAAATTGAAGTGGTCAACAGATCCCTATCCAATATGTTAAGGGCACTCCTACGAGGAAACCACAAGTTTTGGGATCAGTACCTTCCCCATATAGAATTTTCATATAACCAAGTGGTTTAGTGAATCACCAAGCATTCACCTTTTGAGGTTGTCTATGGTTTTAACCCTCTTACTCCTCTAGATCTCCTACCTCTCCCCCTTTTCTGACTCTTTTCATAAAGATAGAGAGGCAAGAGCAGATTTTGTTAAGAAATTACATGAGAGAGTCAAAGCAAACATAGAACAACAGTTCAAAGGGTATGCTGCCTCAGCTAATAGGGGAAGAAAGGAGATCATCCTCGAGAAAGGGGATTAGGTTTGGCTTCATTTGAGAAAGGACCGTTTTCTCGCTCAAAGGAAGTCCAAACTTAGTCCTTAAAGAGATAGGCCTTTTCAAATCCTGGAACGAGTGAATAACAATGCATACATTTTACATCTCCCTCCGGAATATGATGTCAACCCTACTTTTAATGTCTGTGATTTATCCCCTCTTGCAGGTGCTGATGATGAAGAAGACCCTCTGTATTTAAGGTGAAATCCGTCCCAAGGGGGGGGGGGGGAAATGATGTTATCCTCCCTAGCAAGGGTCCTATCACTAGGGCCATGGCTAGGAGGATAGAGGAGGACATGGCTAGAGTGGATGGAGGAAGACCTCACCTCCTCATGCGAATAGTTATTATGCCATAGTTCCTCTTGTTTTTAGCCTTGTATTTTTCTTCCTTAATTAGAGTGGTCTAGCTTTCTTTTTGGCCTTGTAATTGGGAACTTATTTTCATAGGTTAAGGGCTAGGTGGTGTGTATAGTTGCTATGTGGAGTGTATTAGTTAATTGGGCCACTTAGAGGTGTTGATGGGTTATTTTATTAACCACACCCTCTTTTCTAATTAAACCCCAATTAGTTAGCACATGAAGCATGGAGGAGACAAGGTGGGGCCCTTGTTCCCCCTAATAGGCAACGAGTTCATCTAATGGCCACATGGCATCCTACATGGCACATAGTTAGTTCTAAGATCCATGATTTTAGGAGCATGTGCTAATTATTTGAATTTGGCTCCTATTTGAATTTCCCTCCAAATTTCACACAGCCGCCCTTCCCTCTTTTGCTATAAATAAAACCCTCCACTCACTTGTATCCTTTACACTTGATTTGAATGAAATAGAGACAGTTTGCTTCATCTTTGAGTGTCCTTTCTTCTCTAAATTTGAGAGAGTTTCTTTAGCTTTTATCAAGGGTTCCTTCCCTTATGACATGCATCTTCCCTTGAGGCTTATCTCCCCTAGAGTGGCACCTCCCACCTACATCTCCTTCCTCTCCACCGAAGTCACATTCTACATTGTAACCTCTTGAAATTGATCCTTGGAGGAGTATCCAAAGTGGAACTCATCACTATAGATTTTATTTTCTCTAGAAGGTGTGTTTAGTCCCTTTAGAGGAGTTTTTTAATTAGTTTGGTTTGGCCTAAAAGGATTTAGACATGTGGTTTCTCCTTTCCATACCCCTAATTGCTTCTAAAACCCATCTAACCAACACATGAAGCATGTAGGAGACATGTGAGGCCCCTTGTTTCTCTTAGAGTGGTGCAACATTATACTCTCTCTCCTACATGGCTTTTCTTGTTGCTTCTTGTTTGAATTTGAATTTTAGAAGTTCCATGTCACTTCCCTCTAAAATTCAAATTCAAACTAGATAGAACATAGATCCTATTTTTTAGGGACATGTTTGGATCTTCTCTTTTGTGCCTTAGTCCTTAGCTAGAATGTCCAACACCCCATTTCCCCTCTATAAATAGGCCTTCACTCACTCTTGTATCGATCTTTGATCATTTGAATGAATTTAGAAATTTGTGAGATACTTTTGAGTCTTCTTCTCTCTTCCTTTTAAAAGTGCTTTTATGGATTTTATCAAGGGTTCCTTCCCTTGTGGCAAGTTTTTACAAACTAGGCTTATCTCTACCTAGAGTGACGCCTCCATCTTCATCTTCTTCCTAGTCATCCACATCTTCTTGCACTATTGGAACCTCTTGAAGCAAGATCCTAGGGAGAGCATTCCAAGAATGCATCATCTCATTTGAGCCAGATTCTTAGTGAAGTGTCTTGATGCATTCTTCCCAAGCAAGGGCCTTATGACTAGGGCCATGGCTAGGAGAATAGAAGAAGACATGGCTAGAGTAGAAGGAAGAAGATCTCACCTCCATATGACCATCAAGTTATGCAAGCCATGACTTATTTACTTGTAATTTTTCTTTTAGGAACCTAGGATTTTACTTTGGACATGTATTAGTCCATTTAATTTTCTAGGAGGTGTCTTAGTAATAAGAGGGGTAAGATTAGCTTTTGGGCCTTTATTTAGGAAATAATGGGGTAGTTTGATAACTACACCCTCTTTTCCTAAATAAAACCCAAAACTAATAAAGGAGTAATCTTGGCCCTTGGATGAGGTAGCTTGGGCACCAATTCTCATCTAAAGGAGCGTATTGATTGGACTTTGGGCTTCAATCCTCCTCCCTTGGATGACTCCTTTTAATCCTAGCCCTTCATTTCCTTCATGAATTGTCCAAGAGCTTAGCTCCCTCTATAAAAAGGTGCTCCTTCACACTTTTGTATTTTTTACACTTTATTGAATGGAAAAACCTTGAGTTGGCCAAAATTCTCTTAGTGTCCACCCTTCTCTCTTTGAGAATTCCTTAGGTTTTTATCAAGGGTTCCATCCCTTGTGGCAAACTTTCCCTCTTAGGCTTATCTTACCTTAAGTGGCGCCTAAAACCACCTTCTTACCTCTCCACAAACCATTTTACCAAAGAATAAAACCTCTAGAAAAAGATCAAGGGAGACATGCATCATTTGGTATCTAGAGCATTGGTTCTAGAGGTCTAAACTCTCTTCCTACCTCATTTATTTTTTATTTCCGTTTTCCTATTTTATTTTATCTTTAATTTCCGTAATTTTTTCGAGCTTTCCATTGTTGTTTATCATTTCCATTTGTGTCTTGAGTTTATTGTTTTGAGTTATAGTTTATTTGCGCCATTTATTTTTTTCTTGATGCAATTTATATTGTTCTGTTCTTTGCATCTACGTCTCTCCTATATTCATTAATTTTCGCTTAAGCTTTAAGTTGGGTGTTTTCTTGCTTGAATTTTGGTTTTGAGAATTTCTTGCTAAAAATCCATGCCCTTGTGGTGAATTCCACAACCTTGTGGTCAAGAAATTTAGACCAAATTCTTGTGCTTCCTTGCACCTAGTTGCCTTCTTTTTGCCTTATTTTTAGCTTTTATTTTTCACTTTTATACTCTTGTGTAGTTGTCTATAAGTCATGTTTGTAGTTTCCCATTTTTTCTATTAATTCCTTTTAAGTTTAGCCTCTTTTGTTTTTACAAAAAAGTTTTTGAAACTTCTTAAATTTAGCAACATAGAGGGTCATACCTCATGTCTAAGTGTCTTTAGAGGTTCATGTGCTTTTAGTTTCAAGCATATTCTTAAAAAAAATTCCAAAATAGTTGCTCAATTTCCTTTATCTTTATTTTCCTTATATGTATAATTAGTAGCTCATTTGTGTGGTAAAAGTAGTTCTTGTTTGTGGGTACTTTCACTTAAGCTATAAGTTTGGTATTTGTGTTCAACAAATTACTAAAAACTTAACAAAGCTTGAGTCCAGTGGCACACCAAACTACTAAACCATTAACACATCTATAGCTACTTTGCATTTTGAAGTCATTTCTAGTAGTACCTACATTGTTGCTTTTAGTTTTTTTTATTGTTCCAAGCGCATAACTCTTTGTTATTAAGCACTAAATTGACAATCAAGTTAGGTGCATCTAGTAAATATTAAAAAAAAAAAAGAGAACAAAGTCTAAAATAAAATACAAAAAAAAACGAAGGATTAAAAAAAAAAAAGAGAACAAACAAAAGAAAATAAAGTTTGAAAAATTCATTTCATGTACCTAACCTAAAATTAGCAAGTGCTTCAACTTTGAACTTGGAACCTTAATTTTATTACTTTTGGTACACTAGAACTTGATATTTGTGTCTTTTTACTCTTTAATCTAGTGTCATTCTTAGGTATTCCATTATGTGCTCTGTTTCTTTTGTTTACCTTTTAGTTGTTGCTTGTCTTTTAAATCATCTTTCTAGTTTGTCTTATATACTCTTACCATTTGGTTAAGTGTCATTTTGATTGTGTTATCTTTTATTGCTTTTTGAGTTTCTATTCGCACCTCCCCTTGCTACTTTTGGTTTCTTTGGTTTGTGTGTTAGTGCCACTTTTGGGAGAAAGCTTGAAAAAAGAGCTTACCACAAGGGTAGCATATTTTGGAAGGTTGGACTAAGAGCCTAAGGGATCACCTCAAAAGGAAACACACCTAGCCGTGAGGACTTTGATTTGAGGGAGCATTTGGAGAATCATTTTTTGAAGACTTTACTTTTTCTTTAATTTGGGTGTATTAATTTTGTAGTTGGGAGTTTGAGTGCCCTTAAGGCTCTCCCTTTGGTTGTAATAAGATTTAGTCAATTTTTTAGTTTCTCAAAAATTAGGTGAAGAAGGAAGAAGTGGTACACTTCCTTCAACACCTTAGGAGCTCGCTTTAGATCCCTTCTCTTTTGAATTTTTGCTTTAAAATTCTTGCTTTATTTTTCTTATTCAAAGCGCTTAGAAGGCTAAAGAGTTCCAAAGACTCATCAAGCCATTTTAGGCAAGAAAACATAAAAAAAGAGGAGTGTTTGTTTGTGAAAAGTTTTTGGCCACCTTTTTCGTGTTAGAAATTCAAGCACAATGGCATCACACACCCACTCTAGTGCTCATAGTTATTCATCAAACAAGAGTGTAAACCAAAGAAATATTTCTAAAGATTACACTCTAGAAAACTTAAACATGGACTTTAGGGAGTGAATGGCAAAAGAACAAGAGAGAAGAGAAGCAAAAAGGAGAGAAAAAGAGTCCAAGGAGAAAAGAAAAATAAAAGAAAGAGAGGAAGAAAAGAGAGAAAAAAGAGAGAAGGAAGAGAGAAGAATAAGAGAAAGGAGCGAAAGAAAAGAAAGAGAAAGAAGAAAAAAGAAAGAAGAAGAAAAAATAAAGCATGGGAATGGTGAGAATTACAAAATGAAAGGGATAGTCTTAGGTTCCCCATCTAGACATACCCATAGGAGTGAAAGTGAGGAAGAATACTACAATCATCCTAGGAGAAACTCTCATTCATCCATGCATAATAATAGGGCCCCTCCAAGGGAGCCCAAAATTGATCTCCCCCTATTTCATGGGAGGGAAGATGTGGAAGCCTACCTTGATTGGGAAATCAAGGTAAAATAACTCTTCACTTGCCATGAGGTAAGAGAAGAAAGAAAGGTTCCAATGGCAACCCTTAGCTTCCAAGGGCATGCCATGCATTGGTGGGTTGGGTTGATCAATGAGAGAATCCACACCAATATGCCTTCCATAAGATATTGGAATGATCTTAGAAGTGCTCTAAGAAGAAGGCATATTCCCTCTTGGTATGAAAGAGATCTTTTGGACAGACTCCAAAGACTAAGGCAAACCAACCTTAGTATAGAAGAGTATAGACAAAAGATGGATTTCTTATCTTGAGGGCGGGTGATGCATGTCTCCCTTGATCTTTTTCCTTGAGGTTCCAAGCACCATGAAATGGATGATGGAGGGGAAAGAAAATGGAGGTGGGGCGCCACTCTCAAAGAGAGATAAGCCAAAGTGTTTAGGTTTGCCACAAGGGAAGGAACCCTTGATAAAAACCAACTAGGAAGAGGTTCCTCAAGAGAGAGGATCCTCAAGCCCTTTTACTAAGAATGTGCTCACAAAGAGACTATTTTCATTCAACTTCAAAGGTGAAATTTTACAATGAGGGGGAATGAGTATATATAGCCCAATGAGAGAGCTTGGGCACACTTTTCTAGGCAATATGGGACTTGGGCTTAATTAGGATTAAAACTAATTAACCCAAGTCTTAGGCCTTAAGTGAGGCACCTAAGTTCACCCCCTATGGGTGCAATTAGCATATCTTAATGTGAATGGGCTAGCCCAAAATCATGTCTTAACTTATGCACCCATTATAAGCTTACTCCTCCTTTTTAACTAAAGACACCTATACCTTATAAACTAAGAAGATGGCCGGAAATACATGGCCTTAAGGGAATTAAAAATACTTTCCTATTTATCTAATTAAAATAAAATATTTACAAGCTAAAAATAATGAAGACTATGGCTTCGAATCTTGAATGAGCTTTCGTCCATGCCATGCCTTCCTTGAGTCCTCCTAGCCATGATGCATGCTAGGTGAGATTGCATCATCTCCTCTCCCTTGGAGAGGATTTGACCTCAAATCCTGAGGTCTTTCTTCCGCTTTTTCAAAGTCTGCAAGAAAATAAGGAAAACAGTAAGTATATGCAGACAAGTGATTTTGGGGGAAGTGAGAGGTCTATAAGGAGGCCTCTTAAGAATTGGGTAGTGGAGGTTGGCACTAAAGTTTGAAAATATTTTAGTGTGCATGTGCCTCCACACAACAGCTCCCCACCCTCCTCCAATTGCACTAGATACTAGCCTCAAAGGTTTTGAAATAGTTGGCGAGACTAGTCTAAGTGGAATGGAGCACTCATCATGTTGGATTTGAGGGTGTGGATCAAGGTGCTCAAAAGATATAGGCACATCCTCAAATTCAACTTGTTCTTTTTGTAAGAGTTGGCAGGAAAATTTTTCTATGTAGAAAACCTTCTTTGAAGGCAAAGGCGGATCTTTCTTAGACTCGGTCTTCCTACCAACAACCTTATTTTCATTTTTATCCCTTTCTCTCTTAAGCTTCATGATCCTTCTATCCTCCATAACCTCGGTAGGGGTAAGAGGAAGTAAGGTGATCTTTTTCCCTTTATGAGAGAGAGTGATTTTATTAGTGAGGCCATTGTGCAAAGTTTCCTTATCATGTTGCCATGGCCTTCCCAGCAACATGTGACTAGCTTCCATAGGGACTACATCACATAACACTTTGTCGTGATACTTCCCTATGAAGAAGCTAATCTCCACTTGCTCTCTTACTACTACACCATCTTCATAATTAAGTCCATGCAAAGAATAAGGTGAAGGATGAGGAGTAGTAGCAAGTGATAGTTTTTCCACCACCCTCGTGCTACAAAAATTACAACATGATCCACCATCCACAATAAGAGAACAAGTTTTGCCCAAAATTTTGCATCTTGTTTGAAAAACATTCTCTCTTTGTGTTTGGGTTTCCTTACAAGGATGGCTTCCAAGAAGTTGTTTCACTTTGAAGAGATCATCACATGAATGAATACCCTTTTCATTTGATGTTCCCTTTAAAGTCCTTTTTCTTTTCGGGCAAAACAAAGCAATATGCCCTTTTTCTAAACACTTAAAACATTTAGGACTTCGAAAACGAGTGCTCGAACTAGTGGTAGAGGTGTCACTCATACTCAAGGGTTTTCTCTCAATATGCTTTCTTTTGGATGACTCTCTTTTGGGTTTAATTATAGAAGGGTTTGTCTTTTTCTTAGGATGCCTCTTAGGGTTTTCCTTCTTACTAGAAGAAGCATGAATGTCATGGATTATTTTAGGCTCCTCTAAGTCTCTATAATGTGTGTAAATGTTACCACAAGAGCTCTTATAGGCATCTCTCTCTTTTTGTATCTTCATTTCTTCCCTTCTTTCTAACTTATTTTGTTCCTTTTCTCTCTTTTCCAATTCTTTCTTCTCTTTTTCTCTCCTTTCTCTTCTCTCTTTTGTCTCTAACTCTTTTCTTTTGTTTTCTTCTTTTTCTCTTTCCTTTTCTCTTTTTCTCTTCTCTCTTCTCTTTCTTTTTCTCTTGCTTCTCTTTCTTTCTTTTCATTTTCCCTACTCTCTATTTGTCTCTCTTTTTCTCTTCTTTCTTTTCTCTCTAACTCTTTTCTTTTGTTTTCTTCTTTTTCTCCTTCCTTTTCTCTTTTCTCTTTCTCTCTTCTCTCTTCTCTTTCTTTTTCTCTTGCTTCTCTTTCTTTCTTTTCATTTTCCCTACTCTCTATTTGTCTCTCTTTTTCTCTTCTTTCTTTTCTTTCTTGTCTCTCCTTTTCTTTTTGTTCTTTCTCTCTTCTCTCCTCTCTATCTAGTTCCCCTTGTTCTCTTTTCCTCATCTCTCTTTGTTTTCTCTCATTTTTCCAAAATTCCCTACGTTGTTTTTCTACTATTTCCCAATCAATAGAGTATGGATATGTGGGCAAGGTTGGTTTATCACTCTTCTCATTCTTTTCTTTTATTCTATTCTCACATTCTTCTCCTTTATTTTCCCTAGTTTCATTACTACTCCTAACACTCCTAGAAGTGTGTGAAAACATGTCAAAGTGTAAGGCCTAGGGAACTAATATTCAAAACACTCCTCTCTTTTTTGTTTTCTCCTAAATTGTTAAGAGTCTTTGGAACTCTAACACTTTCTAAAACGTTGAAAGCAAATAAAGAAATTTAAAGCAAAGCTAAAGGATTCTAACGTGCTCCTAAGTATGAATAAGGGGTACCAATTCCTTATCCACACTAAAACGAGAAACTAAGGTTTATTACACACAAAAGAGGTGACCCTTATGGGAATCCAATACCTCTAATTAAAATGTCCTTTAAAAATACACCCAAATTAAACAAAGAAAATTAAAAGTAATTGAATGTAGCTCCTTTCTTCAAGTGCTCCTCACCAAGTGTATCACTCTAGTCTTGGCCTCCTTTTCAAGTCTCCTCTTCCTTGGTTTTAAATCAACACTTCCTAAGGATGCTACCCTTGTGAAAATTTCAACAATTTGGCTACCTACCAAGAGAAAACAAGCGACCAAGCAAGAGACCAAGGGAAGTAGAATTTGAAAGCAAAAAGCAATAAAAAGCACTTAACAAGAATAGGAACACATCCAAGTGGAAAGAATTTATTTGACAAACACAAAGAAAGCCAATAAGGACAAGCAAGAAATAAAAGGTGTAGAAAGAAAGTTGGCACACAAAAAAAAAAAATTCCTAGAATGGGCCTAAAATAGAATTGGACTTAAAACAAAAAAGACTCAACAAATTCAATGATTTGCACAATTGTAAAGCAAGGTGGCTAAATCATAGTCAAATAAATTCAAGCAAATTTTAATAAAATTTAACATTCCTTTGAATTTTTTAATAATTTTGAGGTGCACTAATTTTTATTTTATTTTTTTGTACTCTTTTTACTTGTTTTTAGCACTTTTTACTAACTCTTTTTTTTTTTACTTATTTTACACTTTTGATTTCTTTTCTTCTTCTTTTTTTTTTTGAAACAATTTTGCTACACCTCTTAACACATTTTGTAGCAAATATAGTGAGGAGTCTAAGGACTGGAGCAAAAACTAGCACAAAATTAAGATACTAAAATTATTGAACAAGTGAATGAAATTTGGAAGAAATTGAGCATTAATTTTTTTGAAGATTTTTTTTTTTTTAAGAACATGCTAAGATCTAAATAGCATGTGAGACTCTAAGGACATGGGATCAAGAGTAAGCCTCTTTGATGCTCAATTTCCAATAGAGAAATAACACACTTTTATGGTAAAAATAAAAAGGCAAAACTATGTAGAATTAAGAAACAATAAAAGGGCTACAACATGACCAACTAAGACACAACTTGGAAGATTAAAAACTGAAATTAAATGACTCAAAATAACCAGAAATATATGCCCAAAACAGAGAACAAAGGGCTGGAAAAACAGAAAAATAGGTGCAGGAAAATAGAATTAAAAATTCAAATAAGAAGAACAACGTGCATCCAAAGATCAAGACCACAATGTGTGGCTTCCTTCACAAATTTTGTGAAGTCATTACAATGATCTTCTTAGGATTTGCACAAGAATAAGGAAAAAATAAAAAGCTGGGCAGAAAATTAAAGAAACAATCCTAAAGGAAACATATAAAGATTCAATGGAAAAGAACAAGATAAATTGAATCTAGAAAGCAATAAAAACTAGGAAATAAATTGCATAAAATGAAACTACAAAAACATAAACTAACAAGACATAAAAGGAATTAAATGACAAGAATCAAAGGCTGGAAAAAATAAAGCAAAAAGCAAGAACTCTAAGAAGAAAAGCTGAAAAAAATTAAAGAAAATTAAGACTAGAAAAGAACCTCATGGAGTTGGCTCTGATACCAAAATGATGCATGTCTCCCTTGATCTTTTTCCTTGAGGTTCCAAGCACCATGAAATGGATGATGGAGGGGAAAGAAAATGGAGGTGGGGCGCCACTCTCAAAGAGAGATAAGCCAAAGTGTTTAGGTTTGCCACAAGGGAAGGAACCCTTGATAAAAACCAACTAGGAAGAGGTTCCTCAAGAGAGAGGATCCTCAAGACCTTTTACTAAGAATGTGCTCACAAAGAGATTATTTTCATTCAACTTCAAAGGTGAAATTTTACAATGAGGGGGAATGAGTATATATAGCCCAATGGGAGAGCTTGGGCACACTTTTCTAGGCAATGTGGGACTTGGGCTTAATTAGGATTAAAACTAATTAACCCAAGTCTTAGGCCTTAAGTGAGGCACCTAAGTTCACCCCCTATGGGTGCAATTAGCATATCTTAATGTGAATGGGCTAGCCCAAAATCATGTCTTAACTTATGCACCCATTATAAGCTTACTCCTCCTTTTTAACTAAAGACACCTATACCTTATAAACTAAGAAGATGGCCGGAAATACATGGCCTTAAGGGAATTAAAAATACTTTCCTATTTATCTAATTAAAATAAAATATTTACAAGCTAAAAATAATGAAGACTATGGCTTCGAATCTTGAATGAGCTTTCGTCCATGCCATGCCTTCCTTGAGTCCTCCTAGCCATGATGCATGCTAGGTGAGATTGCATCAGCGGGTATCATTGAGGCACTATGGCAAGGTTTTTGTGTGGGTTGAGCCCCAAAATTCGTGATAAGGTGGAGCTCTTCTCATACAATTCCCTTGATGAGTTAGTTCAACTTTGCATCAAGGTGGAAAATCAACTTAGAAGGAAAACTTTTAAAAAGAATAACCCACCTTATATAAAGAGGGACCAACCTAAGGGAAACTCTTTCAAGAGTTACCCCAAAAGAGGAATACCACAAGCACTTCAAAGAGCATAAAACATCACATGTAGAGAGAAAAACCCCTACTACTAACTCTCATGAGAAAGTTAGTAGTATCAAATGCTTTAAATGTCTTGGGAGAGGCCACATTGTCTCTCAATGCCCCACTAAGAGAAACATCATCATGAGGGCCCAAGATGTTTATAGTAGTGAGTCTAGCTCACACTCCTCTAGTGAGAGTGAAGGAGAAGGGGTTCATGCATACTAATCTGATTGTGATGAAACAGCTTATGCATATGCGGGAGACCTCTTGATGATAATAAGGCTTCTTGGAAGCCAACCTTTGAAAGTGTCCTCATCTCAAAGGGAGAACATATTCCACACTCGCTGTAAGGTGAATGACAAAATATGTTCTCTCATTATAGATAGTGGGTCATGCTGCAATTGTTGTAGCTCAAGGTTGGTGGAAAAGCTAGCCTTGACCCCACTTCCCCACCCTAAGCCTTACAAGCTTCAATGGCTCAATGAGCAAGGGGAAATGGAGGTTAATGAGCAAGTCAAGGTTCCAATTTCCATTGGGTCTTATAAAGATGAGATCCTATGTGACATAGTCCCAATGGAAGCTGGCATATCTTGCTAGGAAGACAATGGCAATTTGATAAGAAAGCCATACACCATGATCATTCTAATAACATTATCCTCACTCATAAGGATAAGCACATTAAGTTGTGTCCTCTAACACCTTCACAAGTGGCGAAGGACCAACTCATCATGAAACATAAGAGAGATGAGGAGGAAAAAAAAAAGCAAAAATTTACCCCTAAAGCTTGAAAGGGGTAAGGAGGTTGAGTTGGAAGTTGGTGCCCCTTCCAAGAAAGTCATTAGTAAAGGGAGTTTATTTGCGACAAAATTGGATTTAAATGAAGCCCCCTTAATGAAATTCCCAAAGGACTTCCTCCAATTAGGGGTATAGAACACCAAATAGACTTGGTACCTAGGACTAACCTGCCTAATAGGCCTGCTTATAGGACTAATCCCATGGAGACCAGGGAGATTGTGTCTCAAGTCCAAGAACTATTGGAGAAGGGTTGGGTTCAAGAGAGTCTAAGCCCTTGTGCTGTGCCAGTCCTGTTGGTGCCAAGAAGAACGGCCAATGGAGGATGTGCATTGATTGTCGAGCAATCAATAACATCACCATCAAATATAGGCACCCTATCCTTAGGCTTGATGACATGATTGATGAATTTCATGGGGCCCAATTATTTTCAAAAATTGATCTTATGAGTGGTTATCACCAAATCCACATCAAGGAAGGTGATGAGTGGAAAACCGCTTTTAAGACCAAGTTTGGGCTTTATGAGTGGTTGGTAATACCCGTTGGGCTTACCAATGCCCCAAGCACCTTCATGAGGCTTATGAATCATGTCCTTAGGGATTGCTTAGGAAAATTTTGTGTAGTTTATTTTGATGATATTTTAGTGTATAGCAAGAGCCTAGAAGAGCATGTAGGTCATCTTAGGCGCGTCTTTTGCATCCTTAGGTCACACCAACTCTATGGAAACCTTGAAAAGTGTAATTTTTGTGTAAAGAGTGTGGTGTTTTTAGGTTTTGTAGTCAATAAAGATGGGGTTCATGTGGACCCCGACAAAATCAAAGACATCCAAGAATGGCCCACCCCAAAAAGTGTAACTGAGATCAAGAGCTTTCATGGTCTCGCGAGTTTCTATGGGCGCTTTGTGCCTAATTTCTCCACACTTTTCTCAACAATCAATGATTTGGTGAAGAAGGAAGTTCCCTTCCTTTGGGGTGCTAAACAACAAAAATCCTTCGAGCTTATTAAGGAAAAACTCACCCATGCCCCTGTTCTAGCTCTACCTGACTTTTCAAAAACTTTTGAGCTAGAGTGTGATGCATCAAGTGTTGGAATAGGTGTTGTGTTATTGCAAGGCGGCCACCCCATGGCTTATTTTAGTGAAAAACTAAATGGTGCCGCCCTCAATTACACCACCTATGACAAAGAGTTTTACTCCTTAATAAGGGCCTTTCAAACTTGGGAACATTACCTTATTCCCAAGGAGTTTGTCATTCATAGTGACCATGAATCACTAAAATATTTGAAGGGTCAAGGTAAGCTCAACAAGAGGCATGAAAAATGGGTTGAGTTTTTGGAAACTTTTCCCTATATAATCAAATACAAGAAAGGGAAGCACAATGTAGTGGTCGATGCCCTATCTAGAAGACATACTCTTCTTGCCACTTTGAGTTCCCAAATCTTAGGATTTGATTATATTCAGGACCAATATGCTTCTGACCAAGAGTTTGGCCCCATTTTTGCTACCTCCTTGTCCAAAACTACTAATGGGTTTCATGTGAGTGAGGGGTACTTATTCAAAGAAAGTAAACTTTGTGTACCCCAAGGATCTCTTAGAAAATTGCTTGTGAGAGAAAGCCATGAGGGTGGGCTCATGGGGCATTTTGGAATAAACAAAACTTTGCTCATTTTAAAAGAAAAATTCCATTGGCCCCATATGAAAAGATATGTCCAAAGGCATTGCTCTAGATGCATAGCTTATTTACAAGCTAAATCTAAAGTAATGCCTCATGGACTTTACACACCCTTACCGGCTCCTTCCGCTCATTGGGTAGACATAAGCATGGATTTCATCCTTGGACTTCCTAGAACCCAAAGGGGAGCAGACTTTATCTTTGTGGTAGTGGATAGGTTTTCTAAAATGGTCCATTTCGTACCTTGCCACAAAATAGATGACGCGAGCAACATTGCAAGACTTTTCTTCAAAGAAGTTGTCCGTCTGCATGGCATACCTCAATCCATAGTGTCTGATAGAGATCTTAATTTCCTTAGCCACTTTTGGAAAACTTTGTGGGCTAGGCTGGGAACTAAACTCCTATTTTCTACCACATGTCATCCCCAAACTGATGGGCAAACGGAGGTAGTAAATAGATCTTTATCCACTATGCTAAGGGAACATCTTAGGGGAAATCATAAGTCTTGGGATGAGTAACTTCCCCATATAGAGTTTGTATATAATAGGGTGGTCCAAAGAACCACCAAGCACTCACCGTTTGAGATTGTTTATGGCTTCAACCCTCTTACACCTCTCGATATTTTGCCTTTACCTTTCCCTTCTTCCATTCATAAATAAGGATTAGCTAAAGTGGATTTTGTTAAAAAATTACATGAGAGGGTCAAAGCCAACATTGAACGACACTCTAAAGGGTATGCTGCTAAGGCTAATAGGGGAAGGAAAGAAATTATCTTCAATGAAGGGGATTGGGTATGGCTTCATTTGAGGAAGGATTGCTTCCCTACTCACAGGAAGTCCAAGATTAGCCACCGAGGAAATGGTCCCTTTCAAGTCCTCAAGAGAGTGAACAATAATGCATACATATTAGACCTCCCTGAGGACTATGGTGCCAGTACTACCTTTAATGTTTGTGATTTGATCCCTTTTGTAGGTACTGATGAAGAAGAGGATGACCTATCAGATTTGAGGTCAAATCCTTCCCAAAGGGTAGGAGATGATGCATTCTCCCTAAGCAAGGGCCCTATCACTAGGGCCATGGCTAGGAGAACAGAAAAAGACATGGCTAGAGTAGAAGGAGGAAGATCTCACCTCCATATGACCAACAAGTTATGCAAGCCATGACTTATTTACTTGTAATTTTTCTTTTAGGAACCTAGGATTTTATTTTAGACATGTATTAGTCCATTTAATTTTCTAGGAGGTGTCTTAGTAATAAGAAAGGGTAAGATTAACTTTTGGACCTTTATTTAGGAAATAAGGGGGTAGTTTGATAACTACACCCTCTTTTCCTAAATAAAACCCAAAACTAATAAAGGAGTAATCTTGGCCCTTGGATGAGGTAGCTTGGGCACTAATTCTCATCTAAAGGAGGGTATTGATTGGACTTTGGGCTTCAATCCTCCTCCCTTGGATGAATCCTTTTAATCCTAGCCTTTCATTTCCTTCATGACTTGTCCAAAAGCTTAGCTCCCTCTATAAAAAGGTGTTCCTTCACACTCTTGTATTTTTTACACTTTATTGAATGGGAAAACCTTGAGTTTGCCAAAATTCTCTTAGTGTCCACCCTTCTCTCTTTGAGAATTCCTTAGGTTTTTATCAAGGGTTCCATCCCTTGTGGCAAACTTTCCCTCTTAGGTTTATCTTACCTTAAGTGGCGCCTAAAATCACCTCACTTGTTACCTCTCCACAAACCATTTCACCAAAGAAGAAAACCTCTAGAAAAAGATCAAGGGAAGCATGCATCATGTCTTGAGCATTCTCACACTAGAGAAAGTGGTTTGTGGCAAACTTAAATAATTTTTGGATTATCTCCTTCAAGGAGTGCTGACATCCACCCTCATTTCCTTGCCTTCCATCAACCATTTTCATTGGTGCTTGGAACCTCAAGGACAAAGATCAAGGGAGCGCAACTTGGATTGCATCATCAGTGGACTAAGAGAGCAACACAATGCATCACATTTTAATCCCTTTTTATTTCCATATTATGTACTGTATTATTTTTAGGATGTTTGACTTTAGTTTATCCATGGCTGATTAATCCCCTTTCAAGGGTTGCGATAAATTGCTTTGCGATCCCCTATTTACTATGCAATAAAATTCAATGTCATTAAGTGATTATATGATTTCATTATTTTACTTGTTAAATAGAATTAGCCACTATAATTTCGTAGTCATTTAGATATTTGTGACGAATGGTATATGAATAATTGAACCATAGAATAATTAAGTTTTATTCTAACACAAATAAACAAATGTCTTAGGTAAACCTCCACTCGATTAATTAAGTACTTATACAACAATATTTTTTTACATAAAATTAAGTTCAATAATTTTTTTGTATTTGGATATACAAATTTAAAAGTGCTTATATAAAAATAAAGTGTTTGAATATTTCAGCATATATAGCATTTTATCATAAGTCTCTTATATATGTATGTATGTATGTATGTATGTAAATAGAGAGAGATAGAGAAAAGTGGGAGGTGAGAGTCGAAAGGAGTATGAATTTTAAGTTCTGCAAAAGCTCAACATAAGTTTTTCTTTTCAAAAAGTTGCTCTAGTTAGCTTTATTCAAATAAGCTTAAAATAGCTTATAGACCCTACATGAGTGCTTTTATAAATTTATCGAAACACTTGTATAAATGTTATATGATAATATAAACTCAAATAAGTTGTAAATAATCTTTTCTAAATGGGATCTAAATCAACTCCTTTGTGAACTTATTATCTTATTCAAAATTGAATTCCTATATGACCAATTGAGAAGTGTTTTTGTACGTATAAACAAATGTACGACAACTTAAGTAGGGTACATGCAATCATTGAATCATTTCCCTGCTAGGTAAATATGGATGAAATATTGCAATTGAAATCAATCCTACGCTTTAGTCTATTGAATCCAAATCTTGTTATTCATTGTTTATCTATATCCTGCTCCTTGTTTGAACGATTGAACATACACTCCCTAATTTTATCTGTCTTCTACAAATTGTTCTTTTATCAGTTGAATTAAAATAATCAAGAATAGTTCTAGTCCTTTGGGTATCATATTTGAACTTTAGTCCATTTTAATTACCAGATAAGGTAATGTTTGCCCTTCAACAATCATATTTTACACATTAATTTTAAAGTAATTTAATTGTCACCTGAATTGTTTTAGGAATTATAAACAAAATAAAAAATTTATTTAGACCCAACATGAAGAAAAAATTTGTTAAGGATTGATACAAAATTTGGTGGACTTGAAAGATATTTAAACCTCAAGTAAATTTTGCTATCTTAACAAGTTCAACATATTAAGAAGAAGTTTCTTAGGGACTGATACAAAATTTGGTGAACCTAAAAGATACTTAAACCTCAAGTAAATTTTGCTATCTTAACAAGTCCAACATATTAAAAGTATGTTTAACAAAACTAGTTGAAAAGGTAGTTTTAAGTATCTGGTAAAATTAGTTGATCAATTAACTGAAAATTATAAAATGACAAATAATGACATCATTAATGATTATATCAATGATGAGGTATTTCAACTAAGAGTTTAATTAGTTTACATTGTCAATGTATTACACTTACATTGAATTATAATCCTAAATTTATGATAATTATAATCCTAAATTATAATCCTAATTATAATCCTAATTAGTTTACCAATTAATATTTAACAGTCATATAAATGAAAAGATGTGATTTAATGTCAGTGTAATATTATTTTACACTGTCAATTCATACTAATTAAACTCTTTAAATAATTATAACATATTTTAATATAATAAATTATGTTAATATAAATTGATTATATATTTAAAGTATAAAGTTTTATAATTATATATTTAAATTATAAATTTCTATAGTTACATAAGTGCTCTAAGTGTCTTGGAAGAGGTCATACCCAACAAATCAACCATGATCATGAAAGGCCAAGACATTGAGAGTAAACCATCTGCCTCTTCTAGTAAGACTGAGGAAGAATGGGGTAACATGCATATAGTGGAAACTTATGCTTGTGAGGGAGACTTGTTGATGGTAAGGAAGCTTCTTAGAAGCCAAACTTATCAAAGAAAGAACATATTTCATTTAAGATGTAAGGTCTATAACCAAGTATGTTCTCTAGTTGTGGATAATGGCTATTGTTGTAACTGTTGCAATACAAGGTTGGCTAAGAAGTTTTCCTTGAATGAGAGTAAGGAGGTGGAAGTCAATCAACAATTCGAGGTGCCTTTTTCCATTAGGAACTACAAGGATGCTATCCTTTGTGATGTAGTACCAATGGAAGTGACTTATATCTTGTTAGGGAGGCCATAGCAATATGATAGAAAAGCTATTCATGATGGTCACTCTAATGAGATTATCCTCTTCCACTTGGGCACAAGGTTCAAGTTGTGTTCTCTTATACCTTCTCAAGTGTTAGAGGAATAACTTATTATGAAATAGTAAAGGGAAGAGGAAGAGAAAAACAAAAAAAATAAAAAATAAGCAAGCATTGGTAATTGATGGATGGAATGAAATGCCACTTCCAAAAAGGTTGTACTTAAGGAAAGCCATTTTTCTACAAAGCTGGGCTTAAAATATAGCATCCTCATTGAAAAACCTCTCTACCTTCAACTTATGGAGGCACCATTGCATACATTCCCAAATATTGAGCTTGAATCTACCCTTTGAGCTTGATTATGCATGTCAAGTTCAAGATTTGGGAGACATGGAAGGGAATGATGACCTTTAAGAAGATTACCCCTTGGACCCCAAGGAGGATCTTATTGAAAATGATTCTTCCAATGGGAAGTAGAAGTTGAGGTTGTGCCCATAAGCATTAAGCACAAAACATCACAACCTCAAACTCTACTTGAGGATAACATTGACTTTGGAGACTCAAAACCAATCTCAAGTTCAAACCCAAGAGACCATGCAAGAATGGTTCACCCCTAGGTCTATCATACTCTCTTAGGGTGAACAAAAGGACAAGCCTTACTTAGCCTTCCTTGGTGAGTGCTCTGATGCACCAGATTTAGTCTCTCCACCTCTTTTTAACTATGTGATACATTAGGTACTAGTTGGAAAGCCGCTTTGTGGAGGTCTCTGCATTACCTCCACTACCCCAACCATGAGGGGTGAACTTATAAACCCATCACTCTCCCAACCCTCTTGGGTTTATACCTATTGACTATATTGATTATCTTCTTGCAGGATTGGAAGAAGATGAAGAAGGGCCTTAGGATTTGAGGTCAAATCCTTTCCAAGGGAGAGGAGTTAGTGCAATCCCACCTAGTAAGGTCTCTTGGTTAGGAGGATTGGAAAAAGGCATGGCTTGGAGGAGCTTCATGAAGATCATTGGGGCCATAGTCTTAAAATTGTTTAAATATTTTAGTATGGTTTGTGTAGTATTTTAGTGGGTGCTATTAATAGTTTTCTAGGCCTTTGTATTTTTTGCCATACCCCTTATTTTTTCCTTGTTTTTGTACATGGGGTGTCATTAGTTATTTTTCTAGGGTGTATGGTAGAAGGTGGGCTTTTTGGGGCAAGATTACGTGTGAAATGTTTAATTCCCACACCACTTTGTTTGATTTCCACACCTCTTAGCATACACATGTGCATGATTGACATATGGGACCCACATGTCCCCTCATCTAGGCGCCACTTGGCTTCTCTCTCCTAGGTGGCATCTAATTGTCTCTTAATTCAAATATTAAGGGAACTAGATCCACTTTTTTAGGATATAAGTGCCACATGAGGAAACTAGATCCACTAATATAGGGCCTTGTTTGGCTTAGCACTCAAAGTCACCCTAGCTTAGTTTGGACATCCACTATCTCCTCTCTTGCCTATATATAGCACTCACCTACTACTATGTACACAACTTTGGTCATTTGAATACAAATTACTCTTTGAGTGACTCATTTGTGAATGTCTCTTCTCTTTAACTTTGAGAGTGCTTTTGTGGCTTTTATAAAGGGTTCATTCTCTTGTTGCAAGCTTCTACAAACCAATGCTTATCTCAACTAAAAGTGGCGCCTCCACCATCACTTCTTTTCTCTACAACTCCATCTTCTTCAACGATTGAAACCTCTTAAAGAAAGATCCTAGGAGGAGCAATCCAAAATTCCATCAGTCATAATCTTTGAACAACTCTTTATGTGATATGAAAGAGTCAATGTTATTGAAGACCATTGGCTAGTACCTTTGATAAAGAAGCTCAACAGACGTGTAAGAGAAGCTCCTAATGAGAAGATTTGTTGAGGAGTAAATCCTTAGAGTTTGGATGGCCCACGACTTATGGTATGTCAAAGCAAACTTGCAATCAATTTCTTGGGAATTTGTGGTCATGTTTCCATAGCACCGACTTGACAAATTCTATTAAATATAGGACACAACTATGCTGAAGGGACCCTACCATTGTACCAAGGTCAATGGGACACTTTCAATAGTCATCTAACGAAGTCATAACATTAAAAATGATTAGGTCTATGAGGGACACCATTAGACAATCATATTGTCGTAGTTGATAACTAAGATGTGCACTTTTATGTGAATCATGTATTTATTTCACAAAGCTAGGAGATTTACCCTTACGTTTAATTTCAAGATCCGATGATAGCATTAGAGTTGAGGATCCTACTATAGTTTGATTGCTTTGAGGATTTTCACAACTTTCTCACACATGTTAATGGCACCATAATTTGTAACTGAAACATGATTTTATTTTGTGATAGTGGCTCTAAGACCAGTCTTTTATTCTTCTTTTGTACATTTTCACATGAGTAGACCTATGTTTCAATCTTATATATGTACTCAAGTCATTACATTTTTTTGCCAATGATATTTTATTCATTTTTGTTTATTCAATCGTAGAGGCTCATTTTAATTGATTCTACTTTACTCACTCTAAAAATGTATGTTTTACTTTTAAGAAGTTCTTACACTTGAGTATGAAATTTTTAAAATTATTTCATAACATGAATGAACGATTATGGTATGCAATTGTTAATGAAAGTTTTTAAAACTCCTACAAAAATTTGATCATTTGCTTTCTTTGACTTATCAAAGAATTTATGAAACTAAAATGGATTAATCTGTTTCAAAAAGTCTTTAATGAATATTTTATTTACTATTTCAAGACTTAAAAATAAAGTGTTATAGTTGTTAAAAAAAAGAGTAAGTTTTAAAATATGTATGTGAACTTGAAATTAAGTATATATAGAAGTGTAAATCAAATAAATTACATAGTTAAATTTAAATTTGAAAGATATAACAATATTCATTATCTTTAGCTAGTTTACAATTAAAATAAAAACAAAATTATAACTTCTTATAACATAAACTTACAAGAAATTAAGAAACGAAAAAATATAATTTAGTTGTATGAGAAAATTATAAACTTTTTAAGAAAAAATAATAGATTTTTCTTAAAAAATGTTATTTGTGGAAATGTTTTTTTTTTTTTTGTTTGCAATAAGAGTGAAACTTGTGGGTTGTTACCTTACCTCCTTCTTCATTTCTTAGATATCCAATATACCTTATAAATCCTAATAGATAACAAATTAATAGATGAAAATAATTTATATAGCTCCTATAAAATATGTATTTATATATATATATATATATCTTTAAAAATTGTGTGCTAAAATTAAAATTAATTTACATTAAAATATTAAAAAATTAATATGATGGGTAATTGATTAGTTATGAGAAGCACTAGTTGTTTAGGTAATCAGACCATTCACAAGACCAATTTGATAATTCTCTGTCCAATAAGTTGAACCTGTCTATGCAGTATGATTTTGATAACATTAATTATATTAATATACATCAAACCATTATTTTAATTATGGTTGTAGCCATACTTGTCATCACCATAGTTGTTGTGGCCCACCTGAATTGAACCCATGGTGAGTTGGGACCTATTAGTTACCTCAACTCACCATTGTTTGGGTTTAAAAATTAAAAAATGAACTAATTATAGAATATATACGAGTTGACTCACTTACAACCGGATCCAATTAGATTAAACATGTGGTCAACCAGGTTAGCGCACCAACCACCTAAACTTTATTTTTCATTATTACATGAATATGATTGTTTTAAAGTTTATTATTATTATGTTACTTATTTGACTTGTATTCCATGATAATATATTTTCTAGTTTGTTGGTATGAATTAATATTTTTTATTTTTAAACTAATATTTAACATGTTGTAACAGTAGATTCTAAGTGAAGAATATGATTTAACTATTTTTATTTTATTTTTAAACTCATGAAATTTAAAAATATAGCTATCAAGGATTATTTAAATTTTAAATTTTTCTAAAATATTCAAATTTTTTTCTTAAAAAACATATTTTTGTTAATTTAAAAAATATTTTAATTTTCGTTGGTTGGTCAACCGAGTTGTTTAACTGACCGACCCATGGTGGGCCAAACCAAACCAAATTTTTTAGCATGAAAGAACAGTAAATCAGGTTGGGCAACTTATTTACTATGTCAGCCAAAGTGTGTCGGACTGACCTGTTTTGACAATTTTAAATTTAACATTAATGAAACATGGATGTGGCTATTACAATATTATTTTAATAATTCATAATTTATTTACAGTACATTACAAACTTCTATTCAATTTTTACAAAAAATATGTTATATGTGAATAATTTAAATTTAATTATAAGTAAAATAATACTATTTATTTAATTAGATACACTTTTTAAATTTTTTATACAACATTAATTATTTTCATAATAATAAATACTATGTAATAAAAGTGTTAACTAAATCTATATAAAAATAAAATTTAAGAGTGTGCTAATTTAAAAGATAAGCTTAAAATATGTATATAATATTTAAAAATTAAAAATAAATAAGTAATTGGCTAGAAGCCCCTACCATCATTTTCATTTCTTTTTCTGATTTTATTTCATAATTTAGAAGCATCCACTCATCCTTCATCGCTAACCTTTAATGGGCCAACCATTCAATTGGTATCATCATGTGGAGTTTTTCTCTCTGTACCTCCATACTTTCTCACTACACCTCTCGTGTAGTTTTTCTCTTTTTTCGTGCATCTCCTTCTTTGTTATTTCTTCTCCTGCATCAATGTTGATCGCGAGTCTTCCCTTCGCCACATGTGTAAAAAAATTGTTTTTAAAAGTTTGGATTGACTAATTTAGACTTCTAAAAACCTTGTGAATCCAGATTAACTAATTCAGACTTATAAAAATATATTTATTTTTACACATGTCGTGGAGGGAGGATTCACGATCTGGATTGGCATAGGCGAGGGAACAACAAAGAAGGAGATGCGTGAAGAAAGAGAAAAACTGTTAAGGTGAAGAAGAATTGCGTGAGAGGAAAAAAGTTTTTAACTTTTTTTTATCTAAGGGTATTTTTTCCATTTTAAAAGAATATAAAGGTGCAGTGAAAAAGTATAGAAGTGTAGGGAAAAAATCTCCGTCATGTGAAAGAGATGAAACCTCAACAAAGCATATTACCTAGATTTAGTTATTCTATACCCCAATAAATCTCAATAATTTTATTTTTTTTACATAGGTAAGTTTAAAACATTATAATATTTTTTCGAATAGTAATTGATGATGGATAAAAAATAATTTAAAACATAACTTTTGTAAATATATATATATATATATATATATATATATATATATATATATATATACTTATTTAGAAATAGAACAAAGACGATTTCATTATGGAAGTAAAAAATACACAAAAATAATTTATATATAAGAGTAATATGAAATAGGGGTTTCATAATAATTAGACACGCATAAAACACATAAGAATAAATAAATACAAGAATTATCAATTTCTTTATCAATTGAATGACATGCATATACATTACAATTTCATAGTTTTTATACATTACAGTTATTGTTACAAGACTTTTTTTTTTTAGCACAACAAATTTCAATAGGACATTCCACTATGTGAGATTTCTCACATTTCTTCTTACTGCAACTTTTTTTTGTCTTTGTAGTATGGAGATGGTGGATTCTTACAAACAAATTTCAAATAAAGTTACTTCACAATACGTGGGAATATTAGTATGCTTTGAATGGCTTCCCACCTAGCCTCTTGATTGTTAGGTGACCACAGATAGTGTGACATAATCGTTAATAAGACTATTTCACCATATGAAGCTTCTCACCTAATCAATGTTTTAGAAATTGTGGAGTTAAAAATATAAAACAAATTTAAATACATCATCTCCACTATTAAATCAATAATCTAATGATACAATTAATCAAGGAAATCACAATTGATAAAAAGTTTCGTCCGCATCATTCTTCTCCAAAACAAATTAAGGATTAATAAATTTCATCAGCAGTAGGTTCACCTATTTGATACCTTAAAAATCTATAGGTGGAGGATGATGGAAGGATGAAGAAGAAATTGAAATAGGTCAAACACAAAAGAGAGGATATGATTGTTGACCTCATTGGATTGAGACAGGAATGACTCTCCTTTGTGCAGCGGCGGAGTAAGATTGTAATCTGCTTCTAGGTTTAGTGTATTTGTGAGACAATCGAATACATGTAATGAATATATAGGAGTCACAACAGGTGGTAGGTGAGCTTTTCATGTGTAACAAGTTTCTCTTGGTCAACCATTTAGTGCATGCGTTACTTATTATTATTATTATTATTATTATTATTATTATTATTATAATAATAATTATTATTATTATAATATAAGTTAAAACAAATCCTTGTATACATAAATTGATGAGTTTAGTCATCATCACGCGTGTAAATCAACTTGTGTGAGATTGTTCTAAAATAACCAAAGGTCTCAAGTTCCCAACTTAAATAAAATTGTCATATGTTGTAAAAAAAATATGAATTTTACCTATAAAAAAATAAATTCCTATTTAAAGTAATATTTAATAAAGTGTATATTTAATATTTTTTTTACTGTTTTTAATACAAACTTAATATACTAGCTTTAAAAATAATATTTTAAGAAGAAACTTAATAATTTTTTTAGTATAAAGAAATTGTTTTACACATTTTTATGTAAACATCATAAATTACATTGATTACTGTATTTTCTTTTATTTTATTTTAAATTTTTTTATCCTAAAACTTGTATTGTACACAATAATGATTAAAAGTAATAATTTTTAAATATGTAATTAAAAATAAATAATACATAGTTCTCCAATTAAAGTAATACTTTTGTATACATATCCATACAGTAGTTGAAACAAAAAATGAATTTTAGTTATAAATAAATAAACTAAAATTTAAAGTCATCTAATTAATAGTTATATATTTAATAATTTTTATTTTTTATATAAACTATACCATAATAATAGTAAAAATAATAATATTTTTAATCTTAATTAATATTTATGCATAATAAAAAATTATTTTTATACATTTTTATCAACTCGTCATAAATTACATTAATAAATAATATGTATTCCTCCATGTCAAGTAATTTTTATAAATAGATATTAAGAAATACAATGAAATAAAATACAATTCATTTTTTATGTTTTAAATTGTATATTTGTAAACTATAACATTAAAATACTCAATTTATTATTTTTTTCATATATATGCATACATGTAGTTATTTAGATTTTGTAATAATTAATTTTATTTTAAAATATAATTTAATATATATACATATATATATATATATATATAGAGAGAGAGGTTTAATATATGCATACATGTAGCTCGTGGTCGTGACAGTAACTGTGGTTGTGGTTGGTGACACTGGTCGCGGCAGTAGTGATAGTGGTTATGGTGGTCAAGGTTTTCAATATAAAAAAATATAGAAGTGAAAAAATATAGCGTTACAAATGGAAGTAAATTAGCATTAAAAATCATATTTAATGCTTTTTAAATACAATGATTTTATTACATAATAAATATATAACATTTGCATTAGACATCAGGTTTTAATGATTGTAAAATGTGGTATTGGGAACACATTAGAAAAATCGATAACAATTTATTACCTTCGATTAATATAGTGCATTAAATGAATTTAATTAATTTAAAATAGGAATGACAATGGATAGGTCTAGTAGGGAATTATAGTACCTATACCCATACCCACATTTTAAAAATGTACCTGTATGGGGTTCCATATATGTGTAGGTAACAATTTTAATCTCATCCTCGTACTGCTATGTAGTTATATATCCATACCCACACCAATGAACTACAGATTACTTATGTATAGAGATAATAAATTAATATCTTTTACACATAAATAAACATAATATAAAAAACAAGTTAACATAATATTAAATAGAACAAATTATAAAATATTCCCTAAAGTTTTATATGATTAACCATAAACCTATATGTTTTTTTAACCATAACCTTAAATAATGTTGTAAGCTTATTAAGTATTGTTTTATCAATAACTCAATTTCTTGTAAATTGTGTTTTCATCTTGTTAAATTTGCATAAAATATATTATATGTCTTCTTTCATTCTATAATGGATTGAGTAAAATTTGAAATATACTATTAGTTGTAGAATGTATTGAATAAAGTTATAAGAACATTTTTTAAAGCGTTTTGAAAAAAACCTTTTTAAGAAGTTTAAAGGAACCTTAATTCTATATGAAAGGACAACTCCGTTAAGTAGATGTAGATGAAAATGTTTGGTAAAAGAGTTGTTCTAAATATATAGACTCAAATTGAGTTTGTTCGCTATACAAATGTGCATCTTGTTGTACAGATGCATGTTCATGTATAGAAATATTGATATGTCTATACAGATGCAGATTAAAAACATTTTTACAAAGAACATTGTGATGCTATAAAAATGCAATTTAAAGACAAATTTTAAAAAAGATACTTCATATAAGACTATCTAAAATAAAATATTTTTTAGCAAATACATTCATTGCTATAAAAGTTTGCAATAAACTCTACTTTATACTTGTTCATTCTTAATTCAGCTACATCCAATCTCTTCCAAGCATAACTTGAAAGGTTAAACTATTTCAAATTGAAATAAAATAATTATTGTTATTGTCACTTATAGTTTACAAAGAGTATTCTAAACTACTCCTAGTTTTATACTCAAACTACCTCTACGTTTAAGACTCGGTACATTAAGTCACTTCTGGTTATTAGAGTATTCTTCGACAATTTAGTCACTCTAGGTTTGCCTGAGTATTTTTTGAAATAATAAGCCACTCTTGGCTTACATATAAAAGGTTCATAGATAAGTGTTTAATAGAATAACTCTGACAAAGAGGATATGCAGATTAACCTAGAAAGAATAACTTTACTAAGTGAAGGATAAACACATTTCTATGTCTCCATTTGGCATGATTGCATCTACATATCTTAGTCTGCATCTGCACTTTCACCTTAGTTAAATTGCATCTTATACTTTCTTGAGTTTTATTTGCATCTTGTAAATAGTATTAATTGCATCTTATAACTAACAAAGCCTTCTTTATGGATTTTATGCTTGTGTTTTTATTACGTTTATACATGTTTATCAGTTTAGTGATTTATAGTATAATAGAGGTGACCCAAACAACATTTATGAAAGGTAAGAAAATCCTTGATAGTATTGTTGTTGTAAATGAGGTAATCTATGAGCAAAACACTATAGAAAGTCCTTTCTGGTGTTCAAAGCATACTTTAAAATGACATATGATGCAATTAGTTGGTCTTTCCTCTTTTATATTCTAAAACGATTTGGATTTGTGAAAAGTGGGTAGGGTGGATAAAAGGGTGTTTATTACAATCTTCTTTTATCTTAATGTTAGTAAATAGGAGTTCACTCAATAATTCAATATGTACAACAACCTAAGATAGGGGGTCCAATGACTCTATTTTTTTTTTCTAATTGTAGCTAAAGGACTAGGGGGACTGGTTGTAAAAATTGTTAACAAAAATCATATGATAGGGTTGATGATGGAAAGATAGGAGATTCATGCAATAATTCAACAATATGAAAATCATACCTTAATCATGGTAACACTAGATTATTATAATTTTATTGCCTTAAAAAATGTATTAAGGTGTTTTGAAATGAAATTTGGAATAAGATCAATTTCCACAAGAGTAGTGTAGGAAGTGTAGGGATGAGTGATTGTAGTTTTATGTTGGGATTGTAAATTGTAGGATTGTGCATTTGTTGTTTTCTTATTTGTTGATTCTTGTTGGGAACTAGGAAGGTGTGAGAGAATCTGACAACCTATATTAGAAAAAATTATAGCCAATTAAATAATAACCAATGTGGAAACAAAAATACTTGCTCTTCAAGGCCGGATTTGCTTGATCAAATTTACTCTTTCATCCATTCACTTTTTTCCCTTTCTTTTTAAAGGTTACAAAGAAGGTGTATCAATATATTCAAAGGATGTTATGGAAGTTCTTGTGGTGTGGATATGGAGAAATTAGAAAACTAGATTAGATTAAATAGAAAACTAGCTAAGAATCAAAGACATACACCGAAGATTTAAACAAAATTTGCTCAATTTCAATCATGTTTTGTTTCATAATTCAATTTAGTAGCTCTTGTGTTTATGCCTTATTGTCAAGTGAAATTGTTGAGGAGTGCAAGAGACAATTAGTGTGAAATTTGGCTCTTCTTGTGCGAACAAGAAAGTGTCAAAATACACTAACCAAGAACTGATTAAAAACTACCTAATTCACTTCCAAATTAGTACGCTAGAGTTACTTGTGTTTTCATTAATTGCATTCTTTTTAGTTCAAATTTTATGTGCCTTAGCCTAAGATTTTGGCCAAGCATTTAGGACCTTTAACTTCTCCATAAAATTTGCAATCTAACAACTACTTAGGTACATCTAGATAAAAAAAAAGAGCAAAAATAAAAATATTAAAACAAAATAGAACAAAAAACAAGCCAAAAGTATAAATAAAAATACTAAAAGTTTAAATAAAATAGGTGTACCTAATTCTAAGTCAATCAAATTGGAAAAAGGAGTTTAGAAATGGTTTAATTGTGCTTGCCATCATCCCTACACTATTCGACCATAACTGCTAATTTTTTTGCAATTTTTGAAAATATTTTGAGCCATTTTCTCTTTTAGTCCTTATTCTACTTTAGAACCATTCTAAGATTTCTATTTGTGTGCCTACTTCTTTCTCCTCTTTAATTTTAGTTTGTCTTAAATTCTATAATCTTTCAAGTTTGTTTCATATCATCTTCCATTTTGAAAGTCTCCTATTGTTTCTTTGTACTTTTATTGCCTTTTTCTTATACTCTTACATTCTTGTTTTTGCTTTCGTGTGGTGTTACTCTTGTATAGAGAAGCTTTGGAAAGAGCAAACTAAAAGGGTAGCATTCTAGGAGGTGTTGACAAAGCCTAGAAGACTTGAGCAAGGGAGAAAGCAAGGCCTTGAGAGTAAACACTTGTGGGAGCTAGCAGGAAGACTTGAACATTTTTTGCCTTTAAATTTTTGCTTTCATTTCTTTGTGTTCATTTTAGGAGTGTTGATACCCTCGTGGTCACTCCATTTGTGTGTAATAACTTATTCTTTCATTTAGTTTCTCCCAATTAATATGTGAAGGATGAAGTGGTACACCAGCTTCACCACCTTCTAGGAGCACATTTTAGAGTCCATACACTTTTACTTTTCTTGGTTTTAATTTTCCTTGAAAATACCGTGTAGTTCAAGACTTGAGTTCCAAAGACTCACTCTGCCTACTTAGGGAAAAAACAAAAGAAGAGAAAAGTGATTTTTGAATTGTTGACCATCCTTAGTATCAATATCCTTCACATGGCTACACCTCCACACACTAGTGAAAATAGCAATAAGAGTGTCAACCAAGGGGGCTTTCCCAAGGTTGCCCCTCTTGATCACTTTGTCTTGGAATTTCGAGAGTGGTTGAGTGAAGAAAGACTAAAGAGAGAATCAAAAGAAAGAGAGAAAAAAGAGAAAGAATAAAAAGAGAAAAAAGAGGGAGAAGAAAAAGAGAAAGAAGAGAGGAAACAAAAAGAGTGGAAAAGAGAAAAAGTTTTGAGTATGGGTCTCCCTCAAGAAGGATAGTGAAAGTGAGGAAGATTACTATGGGAGACCTAGGAGAGGATTCAACCATCATAATACACATATGCATGATCATGTGTCCCTTCCTAGGGAGCAAAAGGTTGATCTTCCTCCCTTCCATGGGAGAGAGGATGTGGAAGCCTACCTTGACTGAGAAGTCAAGGTAGAACAACTCTTTAAGTGTTATGATATAAGAAAGGACCAAAAGGTTCCATTGGCAACCCTTAGCTTCCAAGGGCATGCCCTTCATTGGTGGTATGGGTAAACCAAATTAATTTCAAGATCCAATGGTAGCATTGGAGTTGAGGATCCTACTATAGTTTGATTACTTTGAGGATTTCCATAACCTTCTCACACATGTCAATGGCACAGTAACTGACACATGATTTGATTTTGTGATAATGGCTCTAAGACTAGCCTTTTATTCATCTTTTGTGCATTTTCACATGAGTAGGTTTATGTTTCAACCTTATATATGTACTTAAGTCATTACATTTTCTTGCCAATGATATTTTATTCATTTTCGTTTATTCAATCATAGAGACCCCTTTTAATTGATTCTACTTTACTCACTCTAAAAATGTATATTTTACTTTTAAGAAGTAATTACACTTGAGTATGACATTTTTAAAATTATTTCATAACATTAAACCCTCATTTATACTAATGAACGATTATGGTATGCAATTGTTAATGAAAGATTTTAAAACTGCTACAAAAATTTGATCCTTTGCTTTCTTTGACTTATCAAAGAATTTATGAAACTAAAATGAATTAATCTATTTCAAAAAGTCTTTAATGAATATCTTATTTACTATTTTGAGACTTCAAAATAAAGTGTTATAGTTGTAAAAAAAAAAAGTAAATTTTAAAATATGTTTGTGAACTTGAAAGAAAGTATATATAGAAGTGTAAATCAAATAAATTACATAGTTAAAATTAAAGTTTACTTTATTATGATCAATTGGAAACAAGGCTCACAATATGGTGGAAAGATATTCTACAGGTGATCACAGGGACAGAGAGGCAGATTGGTTTAAAGATAATCTAAGGTGATGATTGGAATAAGTCAATGTCTAAATTTTGGAAAAAAGGCTATTGGGGATCAAATAGCCTCAAAGCTATGCTTCTTGTACTTTCAATAAAAAAGAAACCTTTATTTCAAATATGGAAGCTTGGGAGTGATAATATGCTTTAAATTTACTCTTAGAGCGCCTAGATTATCTCACTATTAGCTCATTTACTTTAATTGACAGGTATTAAAATTAGAGGGTTTTGTTTTTCTTTTTAGCCCTTTTTTTAATTCTGCTTTCTTTTTCTATTTGTCGTTTTTTCTGTTATATGTTTTCTTTCATATTTATTATTCAACATTAAAATTATAAGTCAAACCATTTCTACATTTAAAAATATTCATTATATATATTTTTTAAATATTATAAACTAATTTCAAATTATAAAAAATTCTAAATTAAATATGTTTTTTATTTTTGTGTATATTTCTTAATATATATTACAAAATAATGTTGAATTAGTTTAACAAAATATTCTTATATTTTTTGTTTGAAAATATTTTTTTCCAAATTCAAAACAATTTATTAAATATATTTCAATATATTATAAAATATATCTAAAATTAAATATGTTTTCTTCTTTTTTACGTATATTCCAATGTATTACAAAATATAGTCTAATATATTACAAAATAATCTTTAATTAGCTTTTTTTTTTTTTTATATTTTTATTCTACATTATAAATTATTATTTAAGAATATTTTTAATTCAAATTATTTTATTAAATGTATTTCACATTAAAAGTAATTTTAAATTAGTTGAGAACAAAAAATTCTCAAATTATTACCTTATTTTATTTTATGCTTTTATTTATATTTTTTCTGACATAAAATATTTATTTAATAATATTATTTTAGTTTAAAATTAACTTTATAAAAATATTTAATGTATTGCAAGATAATTTAAAATTAATTGAACAAAAAATTCTTAAATTACATATGTTTTAAATTAATTATTATGAAAATCACAATATTATTCATAGGAAACAATCTTAGTAAAAATTATTATGAATTATAAAGTTCTTTCAACTAAAACTATTTTAAATCCAACTAGGTAAGAAACAAAATCATGTTCGATTAATATTATATTTACTTTATATTAAATAATTTTATGTACACAATTTTTATTTGTTAGTATTTATTTAATAAATTTAACTATTTATTAATAAATATATCATACAAAATGTTTTATGAACAAATTATTTTAAATTAATTACTAAATTATATCAATTTTAATTTCTTCCGTAATAAAGATTACAATTATCATCATTTATATGTGAGAGACAACATTACAATTATCATAATTGACTCAAATCATTTTGGAAATATTTAAAAATACATTTATTTATACTTTGAAATCCTATAAATGAAAAAAAAGAGTCAAATTTTTGAGAAATCTCTCTTCAAGTATTATTTAAAATTATATATATGAGAAAAATATTATTATTAAATCTCACATATATAAATATGATATGAGATTTAATAATAATATTTTGTTGAAACTTTATTCATTTATATTTATATAATAGTAAGATTTCGTAAATATAAGATGCATAACATATATTAAAATAGATTTATCAAGATATTTTAATAAAATTGAAATTTTAAATTAATTGCTAAAGAATGTCATAAATAAAATAAATAATAATTTATTTTATGTTAAACACTACATCATTTATCGATACAATCTTATTTTACACATCTAGTATAAAATCTTTATCCCTATTCATTTGGAAGGAAAGTAGAGATTGGAAAGTGACTTGCGTAGCAAAATAAGAGGAAAATTACATTTTCTTTAGTTCTTTAGCAAAACGAAAGTGTCATTAATGTTGTGAGTATCACATGTTTAACTTTTCACTTTAAACAAATATAAAAAGGAAATAAAATTAAAAAATATTGACTTTTCCAAAATTATCTTTTTTTATCAAAGAGAACTCATAAATATATAAATAATTTTTTAATTGTAACAAATTTTATTTATAACTTTCCATAATTTTTATAACATTTTCCACATATCGAACAATTTTAATTTTGACTCTATATGTAATCTGTTTCTTTTCTTTATTTCCTCACACTTCTGTTCCTTTCCTTTCTTCACAACTGAAAAGACTATTCAACAAAATAATATACTAATGAATAAAGAATAATTATTTATGCTTTAGAATTTTATATGATTATCTTAATTTTTATGACAAATAAAATTTACTTAAAAGTTGTATAAAATATATTTATATATACATATTTTTTAAAATTACTCAATTATGTGATTGAAATTTTTATATTAATGTATTTATTATAAAATATTTTATAAAAATTGTACTAAAATTTTCATAACTAATATTTATATGATAATATCAATTATTTTATATAATAACTCAATATATGATAATAATATAATAAATTAAAATATTTTAATTTGGCAAGAGATAGTTCTACTCAATAACAATACCATTTGAAAAAGTCTTTTTAAAGAATATTTAACATAGGTGTATTTTAAAAACTTAACAATGTATAATTTCTTATTAGAAATTATTATATTGACTCCATCTTTAATAATTTTATGTACACAAATTCAATTTTTACTTTCTTTTAATATTGATAAATTTGTGTATCAAATGATAGTAAAAATGATTTATTTTGCTATCGTTATGTTATTTAATTTGTTGTCAATATGAAATTTGTTATGCTGAAAATTATAAAAATGAAAATATAGAATATTTTTAAGTTAATAAACTGGTTTACGATAATAAAATGCTTTGAAAGCTACCTAGAGTAAATGTTATTGAGTATTCTTAATGTCATTCAATAAAATAATTTTATATTAAAAGTGTAAAAATAAATTAGAATTTTAAATTAATTAAATACATTTAATATTCTATATTAAATATATCTAATAAATTTTATTAATGAAAAATTATTTAATATCATTTAATGTAGTGTTATAAGTATGACTTTAACACTTATATATTATCAATGTAAAATAGTTTTATATTGACTTTCAATGATAATTCTCCATTTATATAATTTTAAAAATATCAATTGGTAAATTCAACAAATTTATCATATATATATATATATATATATATATATATAAAGAGTTATGATTCAATGTCACTATAAAACTTTTTATACTAACAGTATATGAGTATTTTTCTCAATAAGTATTATTTGATGAATATATATAGACATATCTGGTGAGAAAGTTAAAATTATATGAGAGTGAGAAAAACAAATCTCAGCTATTGAAATAAAAATTAATGGTTGAGATAAATTATTCATTTTCTCTCTTCCAGCATTTATTATTTGTCACTTCTTTTTCTCTCTCCTCTCTTAAGAGCTGAACTTTTCTCTCTCCTCTCTTAATAACTGATATTTGCTCATCTCACTCTCATATAACTTTGACTTTCTTATAGATACATCTCAATCTATTGGGGATGTATCTAGTGAGAAAGCCAAAGTTATATGAGAGTGAGATGAATAAATATTAGCCATTAATTAAGAGAGGAAAGAGAAAGAAAGTGACAAATAATAAATGTTGAAAGAGAGAGAATAAGTGGTTGATCTCAACCATTAATTTTTATTTCAATGGTTGAGATTTGCTCTCCCACTCTCATATAAATTTGACTTTCTGACTAGATATATATAGAGTTTAATTGGTATACACTGTCAGTGTAAAACATTTTTACACTGACATTTAATCATGACTTTTTATTTATGTGACTTTTAAAGGGGTAATAAATAAAGTCAAAAAATTTCCATGAATGAAGGGTTATGGTTTAATGTCAGTGTAAAAAGTTTTACACTGATAGTGTATACCAATTAAACTCATATATATATATATGTTTATATATATATATATGTTTATATATATATATATATTTATATATATATATATATATATATATATATATATATATATATATATATATATATATATATATATGTATACACACACACATATAGAGGAAACATAATGAGAAAAATGGTTAAAGTGAGAAATGAGAAAACATAATAATAACCCTAGGATTTTAATAAATAGTTCAGATTAAGTTGTTAATTAAATAAGTTATCGTGATTCTCTCTGATAGAAACCTTCTGACAAACTCTTAATAGGTTACAAGGTCATCACCACCTTTACCCCACCACCATCATTGCTAACGATGGCAGTGACGTTAGTGGCAATGGCGATGATCATGATTGTTTTATTCCCAATAATAAACAAGAGACAGAAGTGCGAGAGTGTGACATGAACTCGAATTGGGAACACTCTATAATTATAAAAAAAAAGAAGTGTTTCAAAAAAACAATTTCTTTGTTCTCTTTTGAATTTAAAATAGTACCCAGTTTCGCATCATTTTTTTTTTGTCTCTTTTCTCATTACACCGCTTTGTATTTGTTGAATTCTTTCTCTTTTCAATTTCATGTTTTTTTATTCAATTAGATTAAGGTTTTAAATTGTGATAGATTATGTATATTTCACTCAAACACTACCAACAGCGACGACAATGGTACCAACAGTGGTGGTGACGTGGTGGTTGTGGTGGCGGCGGGGTGGTTGTGGTAGCGGCGACCTTGCAGAGCATTATGTAGAGGTGCTAAAGCACTCCATTAAGAATTTGTGGGAAAGTTTTTGTGTGAAAGAACTACATAAGGTTGTTTAATTAACAACTCAATCTAAACAAATTATTGAAATCCTATGGTTATTATTATGTTTTCTCATTTCTCACCATAACCATTTTTCTCACCTAAATTGTCTTCTACATATATATATATATATATATATATATATATATATATATTTAATAAAAAATATATGCATATGTATAAGAGACATATCTAGTAAGAAAGTCAACTATATATGAGAATGAGAGGAGCAAATCTCAATCATTGAAACTAAAATTAATGGTTGAAATCAACCACTCATTTCTCTCTTTCTACATTTATTATCTGTCACTTTTTTTCTCTGTCCTTTTTAAATGGTTGAGATTTTTTAGATATTCTTCTTTCTCATCTCTTAATGACTGAAATTTACTCTTCCACTCTCATATATAGTTGACATTCTGACTAGATATGCCCTCCATATATATATATATATATATATATATATATATATATATATATATATATATATATATATATATATATATATATATATATATATATATATATATATATATATATATATATATATATATATATATATATATATACATATACATACATCTACATACATCATTAAAGCCTTGGGAAGTAAGGAGTGAATAAAATTTTTAACTTAAATTCTTGGTATCTCAACAAGAGGAGATAAACTCCCTATATGAATATTTAATGTAGTTGCATATTTATAGAAAAATTAATAGATTGTTTGGACCAACACTTCCTTCTAGTCCCAATCAATAAGCATACTAATTGGTTGGGACTATGGATGGCGTGATCATCTTAGACCAACTAATAACTTCTCCATATTCATGACTTAAACTCGAGGACACTTGTTAAATTAGAATAACATCCTACAAGTTCATCCACATGTTTGGTTGTAAATACTATTTAATATACTAGACACTACTTTATCTAAACATAAAATATATTTCAAAAAAATATTTTAATAATCGTAATTTTAAAATTAGTTCTTATTAAAAAAATATAAAGATTGTGGAAAAAAAATTGGTAAATTGTTTCTAAATATGTTTCACATTAAGCCATTCGAAGTCCCTTTAAATATAAAATTTAAAAAATTATTATAAAAGTAGGCTAGCAAAAGTGTGTATATGCATGCACATTCCCTCCTTATAATATTTTTAAAAATAATTTTGAAGTATTTATTTTGACTAATTATAAAAATTTTCTTTCTATCTATCTATATATATGGAGGAGAAGTTCAGTTACTCTAACCCTAACTCTAAGACACTTACTCTTGATCCTATACATTGATTTTCTTAAAATCTAATACTTAAGATTAATTACTCATTATAATCGTTAAAATTACTTTTTGAGTAAGTGGATCACTTATCAAAATGAATATATATATATATATATATAGTGAAAAAGCCAAATTTATATGACAGTGAGTGGAACAAATTTCAGCCATTGTAATAAAAATTAATGGTTAAGATAACACCGTACACATCCACTCATTCTCTCTCTTCTACCATTTATTATTTATCACTCTTTTTTCTCTCCTCTCTCAATGACTAAAATTTGGTTCTCCTCAAACTCTCATATAAATTTGGTTTTATCCCTAGATATGTCCCATATATATATATATATATATATGTGTGTGTGTGTGCGCGTGCGTGTGTGTGTGTGTGTGTGTGTGTGTGTGTGTGTGTGTGTGTGTGTGTGTGTGTGTGTCTGTGTCTGTGTGTGTGTATGTGTGCATGCATGCGTGTGTGTCCTTGTGTATGTAAATCTGTGTATATTAAAATTGTATTTTAAAATAAAATAAATTACTAAGATATTTAAAAAAGTACATATATTAATATATATAAAAATTAATAAATTCATTATTTTATCATTTAGGTTTACAAAAATAGTATTATTAAGTTTATATTAAAAACAATGAAAATTTATTAAATATATACTTATTAATTAAGACTTTGAAAATGAATTTATTTATTTATAGCTAAAATCATATGAATTTACGTAAATAAGGATATTTTTCTTATATAATAATAATAATAACAATAATAATAATATATAATTTACACGTTATATAAAGGGAATAAAACATTTTGGTATACATTTTTTATGACTATTTTACCCTTATAAAAAATTTAACTTCTCTCACTTTTAAAAAAATGAAACTTTTCCTATCACTAACTTTCAACCTCTCTCCAATATCCATTTTTTATAACTATTTTACACTCTTAAAAAAAATGTAACTTCTTGTATATGTCTCTCCTTTGTCCATTTTCTTAATTCATTGCAAATATGATATATTTGTGAATGATATGATATGTAACTATCATGTTAGCTGTAACATCCCAAATTTTTTATATACTATTTACACCATAAACTCTCTTAATAATTATGTAAATTACTATTATCAATATTCCCAAATACTGAGATATAAAAATTTTCATTACATTATACTTAATATTAAAGCATACATTACAACACTTTCAAAGTTCAAAATAAAATATAACAGAGTACACACAATTTCAACTCACCAGCGAACCTCATCACCTGGCGAGACCTAGGGTAGCTCGCCTAGTGACAACTATTGCCCAACTAGACCCTACAAATAGCAAAACTTGGGCAATAGCAGAACCTCTGCTGCCAAAATAACCAACATGCTGACATATAATTCTACATTATTATGGCATACATATCACAATTCATCTATCTTTTTAAACCATATTCACACAACTTCCATAATAAAATAATAATCACATAACTTAACAACAATGCCTCTAAATTTAAATAACATTATTTCTACACAACTCTCTTATATACATATTGAACAATAGAATAACATCCTTTGAAACTTCTAGCCACAATCCAACATACTTCATTTCAAAGCATCCTGCCTCTCAGCATCCTCACTATTATCTGCTCCCGTACAAAGCACGATCATCACAATCATACAAAAAAAAAACAGAAACATTGCAAGGGTAAGCTTACATAATACGCAACATACAATTACATTAATCATAATAATCATTAACTACACAACACGTCATATATCTCAACTATGAAATCCTAATATACGCTAACTCAACCAGTTCACATCATCATTAACAATTACACTAACTCAATTAACTCACATCATAATTAACAAATATGCTAACTCAATTAGTCTAAATCAAAATCAAATACGCACTATATTAAATAGCTCAAAACACAATTAAAATAAATGTTATCTTAAATAGCTCAAAATATAGTCAAAATACTCGTTATTTTAAATAGCTCCAATCTCTCAACTACCAAATCACTTATCAATTAATAAAACTCAACAAAAGAGCTTCCCTTACCTATTTCTCCATCCAAAAGTTGATTAAAACATAAGGGGAAGAATCAACTGAAGAAATTACACAAGAACCTGACAAGAATCCCAAATTAAACAGGAACCTTAGATATCAAGATTTTCAAAGAAATTTCATCTTGAACAAAAATGAAAGGATTGAAAACAATTGGAAAAAGGTTTAGAAAACTACGATCAGACATACCTATACTGATCACCTCCCAGAATCAGGAGCAATGGAAGAGACTGCGTTGGATTCCGTCAAAGTTTCGACTGCCATGCAAGAGACAAGATTGCGGCGAGGGAGAGAAAACGAACGGGAGAAGAGAAATAAGAACATTAAAAGAAAAAGAATTTATAAAGCGTTGGGTTGTTTTTAGTAAATTTAGTTTGCTAAATGCAACTCCTCCCTTTTGATAATGGATTCTCCGAGAACTTTCCAAAACTCAACTAAACCCCTCCGAAGAAAAAGGATAATAGTTATTCTCTTCTTCCACACCCGTCCATCATCAACCGAATACCACCATATAGTATTATCAAACTAATAAATCCATCACATCTCAAATCAATTAGTAATTTAAGTAAAAACATAATTTAATACTTTTTACTATTTATTCTTCGAATTTATAACCTATTAAATAAACCGGTCAAACCCTTACATTAGCATAATTTATAAACAAAGAAATATAAAAATTAACAAAATATTTTTGAAAACCTACTAAACTAAAATTATTATACGCAAATTGACACAATACATTATTTATATTCTATCATGTTATTACAAAATATATTAAATTAAAATTATTCTAAAACCCTGAATTTGTTATAACATACTTTTTAATTAAAAAATAAAAACAAAATAATCACTAGAAAAACATATATAACTAATATACGTAGTTATTTTATTATTCTAAAAAAATTAATTACTTTATTAATAGTGAAGTATGAAGTGTCTCATTTTGCACTACTAGTAGTAGTAATAATAATAATAATACTAATAATATAATGATGATGATGATGATGATAATAATAATAATAATAATAATAATAATAAAAAATAATGTATGAACTAATTGACCATCAGACACTCTTATACATGGAATGAGCTCACCTACTATGTGTCACAACTCTATTATATTCATCACATTCATTCGTTTCCATCACAAAATATGATAGAAAAATATTATTTTAGCCCAATACTTTTTTTTTTGTAAGCCAAATGAAATTTTATTAATAAAAGGTTTGAATAGTATAAGATATGTCATCCAAGACATAAAATACAATAAGGTAAAAAGAATATTCAAGAGCAAGCAACCCTCTAACACAAAAGGAAGGATTCATTACCTACATTGGAAAAGTATGTGAGGTTAATTTTGCTACACGAGTCCATTCACAAGAACTCAATTGAGGTGCAAGGACGATATCATGAACATCATTAGGAGCTTTTGATTAAAAATTGAGGCATTTTTTGCCTCCCACAGATGCCAAACACGTGCAAACCACACAAAGGACCAGACCTTTTTAGCTTCTTTGTTGCCACTTACCTAAATTGTAGGCTATGTGTGCAATTATTCATGGAGTGTAATGTTGTAGAAATTCCCCACCATTTGCATATTTCATTCCAAACTCTAGTAGCTATTGAGCATGACCAAAATAAATGAGAGGTTGTTTCTTTTTACCATGCCACACATGTTGTGTTCTGATGCATTCTCCAGCAAGGGTCCTATCACAAGGGTCATGGCTAGGAGGATTGAGGCAGAGATGGAAAGAGAGGAGGGACGAAGACCTCACCTTCTCATGGAGATCAAGATGATATAAAATAGGCCATAGTCTTTGTTTTAATCCTTCATGTATACGTTTTCTCTTCAGGAGTTTAGAGGTGTCTTTATTTTTATTTTTGGCCTTGTATTTTGGCTTTTATGTCCTTTTTAATTTAGGGGGTGTGATTAGTCTCTTTTGTGGAGTGTGTTGACTAGTTTAGGCTTTTTGGAGAAGCTTAGGAGTGTGGTTTTTGTGAACCACACCCCCTAAGTTAGTTCCACACCCCTCCCACTCACACATGAAGCATAAGAGACATGTGAGACCTCTTGATTTCCTTCCACTTGGACGAAACCTTCTCTCTCCTCCAAGATGGCTTCCACATATTTTTTATGTACTCTCATTTTTTAATTTGAATTTTTAAGATTCCATGTGGCTTTCCTCCAAAATTCAAATTCAAATAGAGAGGGGACCAAGATCTTAAAGTTAGGGGCATGTTTGGATCTTTCTAGAGATTAATCAAGTGCTAATTGGCTTTAGCACAATTAACACTTGATTAAACTCTCCTAATCTCCCCTAGCTTGCACGTCACTCTTCTCTCCCCTTAGCCCATTATTTTTCTTATAAATAAATGTTGCCCCTTCCTATGTTCATTTTACACTTAATATTGAATACAAAAATTCTTGTGAGTTCATTTGAGTGTCTTCTTTCTCTCCTTAGTTTTGAGAGCTTCTATGGCTTTTATCAAGGGCTCCTACCCTTGTGGCAAGCTTCTTCAAAGGCTTATCTCACCATGAGTGGCACTACATCACGATTCCTTCCTTTTCCACCATTCATTTCTCCAAAGGAACTAAGCTAGAAGGTGATCTTAGGAAAGGCATCAACAAGGATGCATCAAGTGGTATCTAGAGCCTCCTTCTAGAGGTTCACCTTCTTCCTTAGCTCTTTTATTTTTTCGGTCCACTTCTCTTCTTCTCCATTATATTTTCATTCTACTACTTCTTTGTTGTTCATAATTTCTATAATGTCTTGAATATGTGTCTTGTGTTTGTTTTCTTTAATTATTGAACATGATTGTAATGTGTACTTTTAATTGTTAGTTCAATTCATTTGTTCCATTCACTGAACTAGTTTTTTTGTTTAGAATTCACTTCTCTAGCCATTGCTTTGAGTTTGTTTTCATTTGTGTGAATTTGAGGCACCTAAGAAGCATTCTACCAAAAATCCACACGGTTGTGGCGAAATCCACAGTGCTGTGGCGAATGCTTTGGACTCAATTTTCTACACTTATTTGGTTCAATTCTTGTGCTATTGTTTTTTTTCTATTTTAGGACTTCATTTTAAAATTTTATACTCTCAAGTTTTGTCTTAATAGAGTCATGTTTAGTCATTATATATACTAATTTCTTTAGGTTTCACTTCTTTAATTTTTCTTTTTTGCTTCTAAAATTTGCTAAAATGTGTTAAGCTTCTTTGAAATTGAGCATCTAAGAGGTTCTACCTCTTGTATAAGTCTTCCAAAGAGGTCATCCATGCTTATAGTCTAAGCATGTTCTTATAAAACAAAATCTCAAAAAAAAATTTTTGCTCAATTTCAATCATGTTTTGTTTTATACTTCAATTTAGTAGCTCTTGTGTGTGTGCATTTATTGTTAAGTAGAATTGTTAAGGAGTGTGAGTAGAAATTAGCATGACATTTGGCTCTTCTTGTGCAAACAAGTAAGTGTCAAACTACACTAACCAAAACTCATTAAGCACTACCTAATTCACTTTTAAAAGTGGTACACTAGAGTTGCTTGCGTTTTCTTTAATTGCATTTCTTTTAGTTCAAATTTTATGTGCCTTAGCTTAGGATTTTGGCCAAGCATTTAGGACCCCTACCTTCCTTATAAAATTTGAAATCTAACAAGTATTTAGGTACATTTAAAATAATTAAAAAAAAAAGAAAAGAAGAAAGTATTACAACAAAATAGACAAAAGAAAAAAAAGCAAACAAAATTGTAGAAAAAAATACTAAAAGTAAAGGAAATAGGTGTACCTAATCGAAAGTCAATAAAATTGCAAAAAGGAGTTTAGAAATGGTTTAATTGTGCTTTCCATTATCCCTACACTATTCGGCCATAAGTGCTAAATTTTTTGCAATTTTTGAAAACATTTTGAGTCATTTTCTCTTTTAGTCCTTATTCTACTTTAGATCTATTCTAGGAGTTCTTTTGTGTGCTTACTTCTTTCTCATTCTTTAATTTTAGTTTGACTTGAATTCTACATTCTTTCAAGTTATTTCCTATCTTCTTCTACTTGGAAAGTTTCCTCTTATTTCATTATACTTTTATTGCCTTTTTGCTTGTACTCTTGCATTCTTGTTCTTGTTTTGGTGTGGTGTTACTCTTGTGTAGAGGAGCTTTGAAAGAGAAAACTACAAGGGTAGCATTCTAGGAGGTGTTGACAAAACCTAGAAGACTTGAACAAAGAGGAAAGCAAGTCGTGAGAGTAAACACTTGTTGCAGCTAGGAAGAAGACTTGAAGAATTTGCTACTTTTAAAATTTTGATTTCATTTGATTGTATTAAATTTTTAGGAGTGTTGATACTCTAGTGGTCACTCCATATGTGTGTAATAGTTTATTCTTTCTTTTTAGTTTCTCATAATTAAGGTGAGAAAGAGGAAGTGGTACACCACCTTCTTCACCTTCTAGGAGCACATTTAGAGTCTCTACACTTTTACTTTTCTTGCCTTTATTTTTCTTGCAAAACACCGTGTAGTTGAGGCCACAAAAAGAGTTCCAAAGACTCATTGCCTCTTAGGGAGAAAACCAAAAAGAGAGAGAGTGAGTCCTTTCTTTTTTTCAGCCATCCTAACTCTTCTAGGTTTTCTTCACATGACTACCTCTCCACACACTAGTGCAAATAGAAACAAGAGTGTCAACCAAGGGGGCTCTCCCAAGGTTGCCCCTCTTGATCACTTTGTCTTGGAATTTCGTGAATGGTTGAGTGGAGAAAGACTAAGGAGAGAATCAAAAGAAAGATAAAAAAAAGAGAGAGAAGAAAATGAGAAAAGAGAAAAAAAAAAGAGAGAGAAGAAAAAGAGAATAGAGAAAAAGAAGAGAGGACAAAAAAAGAGTGGGAAAAGAGAAAAAGTTTTGAATATGGGTCTCCCTCAAGAAGAAATAGTGAAAGTCAGGAAGATTATTATGGGAGACCTAGGAGAGGATTCAACCATCATAATACACATATACATGATCATGTGCCCCCTCCTAGGTAGGCTAGCTCTCATGAAAGGACTAGTAGTATCAAATGCTTTAAATGTCTTGGGAGAGGCCACATTGCCTCTCAATGCCCCACTAGAAAAATATGATCGTAAGGGGCCTAGACAGGTATAGCAGTGAGAGTAGCTCACCTTCCTCCTCTAGTGAGAGTGAGGAAGAAGAGGGTCATGCATCATCTTCTAAATGTGAGGATGCTTATGCATATGAGAGGGACTTCTTGATGCTTAGGAGGCTTCTTGGAAGCCAATCTTTTGAGCTTACCCAATCTCAAAGAGAGAACATCTTTCACACTAGATGTAAATTTAATAATAAACTATGTTCTCTCATTGTAGATAGTGGTCCTATTGTAACTACTACACCTGAAGATTGGTAGACAAGCTAGCCTTGACCCTAATTCCCTATCCTAGACCTTATAAACTTCAATGGCTTAATGAGCATGGGGAAATGAAGGTCAATGAGTAAGTGAATGTTCCAATCTTAATAGGCACTTACAATGATGAGATACTTTGTGACATAATCCCTATGGAGGCTGGCCATATCTTGCTGGGGAGACCATGGCAGTATGATAAGAAAGCCATCCATCATGGTCATTCCAACCACATCATCCTCACTCATATGGATAGACGCATAAAGTTGTATCCTTTATCACCTGCTCAGGTAGCTGCGAATCAACTACTTATGAAGAGTAAGAGAGAGGAAGAGCATAAAAAAAGGTCAAAAGAAAAAGGTTTGCCCTTAAAGCTTGAAAGGAGTAAGGAGAAAGTTGGAAAGTGATTCCCCTTCCAAGAAGGTTTATAGTAAAGAGAGCCTATTTGCAACAAAATTGGACTTAAAAGAGGCTCCCTTAACTGATAAACCTTTCTATCTTCTCCTTTGCAAAGAGGCATCTCATTCTGTTCCCCCTTCTACTTCTGCTTCTAGCACTGCCATAGATCTTGAAAGTGAGAACCTTCTGATTGGGGTTCAAAAGCTTTTAAAGGAATTTGGTGATATATTCCCTAGTGAAGTCCCAAGAGGACTTCCTCCTATTAGGGGTATAGAACACCAAATTGATTTTGTTCATGGAGCTAGCCTACCAAATAGGCCTGCTTATAGGACCAACCCCATGATGACTAAGGAAATTGAGTCTCAAGTTCAAGATCTATTGGAGAAGGGCTGGGTTCAAAAGAGCCTCAGTCCTTGTGCTGTGCCAATCTTGTTGGTGCCCAAGAAGAATGGCCAATGGAGGATGTGTGTGGATTGTAGAGCAATCAACAACATCACCATCAAATACAGGCACCCTATCCCTAGGCTTGATAACATGTTAGATGAATTTCATAGGGCAACCATTTTCTCAAAAATTGATCTTAGGAGTGGTTATCATCAGATAAGGATTAAAGAGGGTGATGAATGGAAAACCGCTTTTAAGACCAAATTTGGTCTTTATGAATGGTTGGTCATGCCTTTTGGCCTAACAAATACCCCTAGCACTTTCATGAGACTAATGAATCATGATGCATGCCTCTCTTGATCTTTTTCTAGAGGTTTTCTTCTTTGGTGAAATGGTTTGTGGAGAGGTAAGAAGTGAGGTGGTTTTAGGCGCCACTTAAGGTAAGATAAGCCTAAGAGGGAAAGTTTGCCACAAGGGATGGAACCCTTGATAAAAACCTAAGGAATTCTCAAAGAGAGAAGGGTGGACACTAAGAGAATTTTGGCCAACTCAAGGTTTTTCCATTCAATCAAGTGTAAAAAATACAAGAGTATGAAGGAGCACCTTTTTATAGAGGGAGCTAACCTCTTGGACAAGTCATGAAGGAAATGAAGGGCTAGGATTAAAAGGAGTCATCCAAGGGAGGAGGATTGAAGCTCAAAGTCCAATCAATACCCTCCTTTAGATGAGAATTGGTGCCCAAGCTACCTCATCCAAGGGCCAAGATTACTCCTTTATTAGTTTTGGGTTTTATTTAGCAAAAGAGGGTGTACCTAATCTTACCCCTTCTTATTACTAAGACACCTCCTAGAAAATTAAATGGACTAATACATGTCCAAAATAAAATCCTAGGTTCCTAAAATAAAAATTACAAGTAAATAAGTCATGGCTTGCATAGCTTGATGGTCATATGGAGGTGAGATCTTCCTCCCTCTACTCTAGCCATGTCTTCTTCTATTCTCCTAGCCATGGCCCTAGTGATAGGGCCCTTGCTTGGGAAGAATGCATCATCCCCTCCCCCTTGGGAAGGATTTGACCTCAAATCTGATAGGTCCTCCTCTTCTTCATCAATACCTACAAAAGGGATCAAATCACAAACATTAAAGGTAGTACTGACACCATAGTCCTTAGGGAGATGTAATATGTATGCATTGTTGTTCACTCTTTTGAGGACTTGAAAGGGACCATCTCCTCGGGAGCTAAGCTTGGACTTCCTTTGAGTAGGGAAGCGATCCTTCCTCAAATGAAGCCATACCCAATCCCCTTCATTGAAGATAATTTCTTTCCTGCCCCTATTGGCTTTACTATCATACTCCTTTGAATGATGTTCAATGTTGGCCTTTACCCTTTCATGTAATTTTTTAACAAAATCCGCTCTTATTATTCCTTCCTTGTGAACAGAAGAAGGGAAGGGTAAGGGCAAGATATCAAGAGGAGTAAGGGGGTTGAAGCCATAAAAAACTTCAAAGGGAGAATGCTTGGTGGTCCTTTGAACCACTCGGTTGTATGCAAACTTAATATGGGGTAGGTATTCATCCCAAGACTTGTGATTTCCTCGAAGAAGTGTCCTAAGCATAGTAGATAGAGATCTATTTACTACCTCAGTCTGCCCATCTGTTTGGGGCTGACATGTGGTAGAAAATAAGAGTTTAGTTCCTAGCCTTACCCACAATGTTTTCCAAAAGTGGCTAAGGAACTTCACATCTCTATCAGAGACTATAGATTGGGGAATTCCATGTAAATGGACAACTTCTTTAAAGAAAAGTCTCGCAATGTTGCTCGCATCATCTATCTTGTGGCATGGTATAAAGTGAGCCACTTTTGAAAATCTATCTACCATTACAAAGATAGAGTCTACACCTCGTTGGGTTCGAGGCAGGTCAAGGATGAAATCCATACTAATATCCAACCAAGGTGCAGAAGGAGCAGGTAAGGGTATGTACAATCCATGAGCCATTGTCTTAGACTTAGCTTGCAAGCAAGCAATGCATCTACGATAATGTCTATAGACGTCTTTCTTCATATGGGGCCAAAAGAATTTTTCTTGTAAAAGCAGAAGAGTTTTGTTAATTCCAAAATGCCCCATGAGCCCACCCTCATGGCTCTCTTTTGTCAACAGATTTCTCATAGATCCTTGGGGTACACAAAGTCTGCTACCTTTGAAAAGGTACCCCTCACTCACAAAGAACCCATTTTGGGTTTTACATGCAAATGTAGAGGCAGCATAAATGGATCCAAAATCCTTATCAGAAAGATACATTTCTCTAATATTATCAAATCCAAGAATCTTTGCACTTAAGGTGGTGTAAAGGGTATGTCTACGAGACAAAGCATCAGCCACCACATTATGTTTTCCTTTCTTGTATTTGATGATATAAGGGAAAGTCTCAAGAAATTCTACCCATTTAGCATGCCTTTTATTAAGCTTGCCTTGACCCTTCAAATACTTAAGTGACTCATGGTCACTATGAATGATGAACTCCTTGGGTACAAGATAATGTTCCCAAGTTTGAAGGGCCCTTATCAACGAGTAAAACTCTTTATCATAGGTGGGGTAGTTTAAGGAGGCTCTATTTAGTTTTTCACTAATATAAGCCACATGATGACCACCTTGTAACAACACAGCTCCCACACCCACTCCTGATGCATCACACTCTAGCTCAAAAGTTTTAGAAAAGTCAGGAAGAGCTAAAACTGGTGCATGGGTCAGTTTCTCTTTGATAAGTTCAAAGGATTTTTGTTGTTTTTCACCCCAAAGGAAAGGAGTATCCTTCTTCACCAAATCATTGATTGGTGAGAAAAGTGTGGAGAAGTTAGGCACAAAGCGCCTGTAAAAGCTCGCGAGACATGAAAACTCTTTATCTCAGTCACACTTTTTGGGATGGGCCATTCTTGGATGGCTTTGATAGTTCTTGGACTTGAGATTCAATCTCCTTGGTCTCCATGGGATTAGTCCTATAAGCAGGCCTATTAGGCAGGCTAGCCCCAGGTACCAAGTCTATTTGGTGTCCTATACCCCTAATTGGAGGAAGTCCTTTGGGAACTTCATTAGGGAATATATCACGAAACTCCTTTAAAAGCTCTTGAACCTCTTTAGGTAGGTTCTCAGGTCCAAGTTCTATGGCAGTGCTAGAACTAGAAGGGAAAAAAGTGGAGGGGGAAGAAATGGGGATGCCTCTTTGCAAAGGAGGAGATAGAAAGGTATGTTAGTTAAGGGGGCTTCCTTTAAATCCAATATTGTCGCAAATAAACTCCCTTTACTAATGACTTTCTTGGAAGGGGCACCAACTTCCAACTCAACCTCTTTACCCCTTTCAAGCTTTAGGGGTAAAGCTTTGCTTTTTTTTTCTCCTCATCTCTCTTATGTTTCATGATGAGTTGGTCCTCCGCCACTTGTGAAGGTGTTAGAAGACACAACTTAATGCGCTTATCCTTATGAGTGAGGATGATGTTGTTGGAATGACCATGGTGTATGGCTTTCTTATCAAATTTCCATGGTCTTCCTAGCAAGATATGGCTAGCTTCCATTGGGACTATGCCACACAGGATCTCATCTTTATAAGACCCAATGGAAATTGGAACCTTGACTTGCTCATTGACCTCCATTTCCCCTTGCTCATTGAGCCATTGAAGCTTGTAAGGCTTAGGGTGGGGAAGTGGGGTTAAGGCTAGCTTTTCCACCAAACTTGAGCTACAACAATTGTAGCATGACCCACTATCCACAATGAGAGAACATATTTTGTCATTCACCTTACAGCGAGTGTGGAATATGTTCTCCCTTTGAGATGAGGACACTTTCAAAGGTTGGATTCCAAGAAGTCTTCTTATCATTAAGAGGTCTCCCTCACATGCATAAGTGGTTTCATCACAATCAGATTGGTATGCATGAACCCCTTCTCCTGCGCTCTCACTAGAGGAGTGTGAGCTAGACTCACTACTATAAACATCTTGGGCCCTCATGATGATGTTTCTCTTAGTAGGGCATTGAGAGGCAATGTGGCCTCTCCCAAGACATTTAAAGCATTTGATACTACTAACTTTCTCGTGAGAGTTAGTAGTAGGGGTTTTTCTCTCTATATGTGATGTTTTATGCTCTTTGAAGTGCTTAGGATGTTCCTCTTTGGGGTAACTCTTGAAAGAGTTCCCTGTAGGTTGGTCCCTCTTTACATAAGGAGGGTTATCCTTTTTAAAAGTTTTCCTTCTAAGTTGATTTTCCACCTTGATGCAAAGTTGAACTAACTCATCAAGGGAATTGTATGAGAAGAGCTCCACCTTATCACAAATTTTGGGGCTCAACCCACACAAAAACCATGCCATAGTGGCCTTGGGTTCCTCAATGATACCCGCCCTCAAGATAAGAAGTTCCATCTTTTGTCTATACTCTTCTATACTAAGGTTGGTTTGCCTTAGCCTTTGGAGTCTATCCAAAAGATCTGTTTCATACCAAGAGGGAATATGCCTTCTTCTTAGAGCACTTCTAAGATCATTCCAATATCTTATGGAAGGCATATTGGTGCGGATTCTCTCATTGGTTAACCCAACCCACCAATGCATGGCATGCCCTTGGAAGCTAAGGGTTGCCATTGAAACCTTTCTTTCTTCTCTTACCTCATGGCAAGTGAAGAGTTGTTCTACCTTGATTTCCCAATCAAGGTAGGCTTCCACATCTTCCCTCCCATGAAATGGGGGGAGATCAATTTTGGGCTCCCTTGGAGGGGGCCCCATTATTATGCATGGATGAATGGGAGTTTCTCCTAGGATGATTGTAGTATTCTTCCTCACTTTCACTCCTATGGGTATGTCTAGATGGGGAACCTAAGACTATCCCTTTCATTTTGTAATTCTCACCATTCCCATGCTTTCTTTTTTCTTCTTCTTTCTCTTTTCTTGTTTCTCTTTCTTTTCTTTCTCTCCTTTCTTCATCTTCTCTCCTTTCTCTTATTCTTCTCTCTTCCTTCTCTCTTTTTTCTCTCTTTTCTTCCTCTCTTTCTTTTATTTTTCTTTTCTCCTTGGACTCTTTTTCTCTCCTTTTTTCTTCTCTTCTCTCTTGTTCTTTTGCCATCCACTCCCTAAAGTCCATGTTTAAGTTTTCTAGAGTGTAATCTTTAGAAATATTTCTTCGGTTTACACTCTTGTTTGATGAATAACTATGAGCACTAGAGTGGGTGTGTGATGTCATTGTGCTTGAATTTCTAAGAGGAAAAAGGTGGCTAAAAAATTTTCACAAACAAACACTCCTCTCTTTTTGTGTTTTCTTGCCTAAAATGGCTGGATGAGTCTTTGGAACTCTTTAGCCTTCTAAGCGCTTTGAATAAGAAAAATAAAGCAAGAATTTTAAAGCAAAAATTCAAAAGAGAAGGGATCTAAAGCGAGCTCCTAAGGTGTTGAAGGAAGTGTACCACTTCTTCCTTCTTCACCTAATTTTTGAGAAACTAAAAAATTGATTAAATTTTATTACAACCAAAGGGAGGGCCTTAAGGGCACTCAAACTCCCAACTACAAAATTAATACACCTAAATTAAAGAAAAAGTAAAGTCTTCAAAAAATGATTCTCCAAATGCTCCCTCAAATCAAAGTCCTGACGGCTAGGTGTATTTCCTTTTGAGGTGATCCCTTAGGCTCTTAGTCCAACCTTCCAAAATATGCTACCCTTGTGGTAAGCTCCTTTTTCAAGATTTCTCCCAAAAGTGACACTACACACAAACCAAAGAAACCAAAAGTAGCAAGGGGAGGTGCGAATAGAAACTCAAAAAGCAATAAAAGATAACACAATCAAAAGGACACTTAACCAAATGGTAAGAGTATATAAGAAAAACTAGAAATATGATTTAAAAGACAAGCAACAACTAAAAGGTAAACAAAAGAAGGAGAGCACACAATGGAATACCTAAGAATGTCACTAGATTAAAGAGTAGAAGAACACAAATATCAAGTTCTAGTGTACCAAAAGTAATAAAATTTCTTTTAAGGTTCCAAGTTCAAAGTTGAAGCACTTGCTAATTTTAGGTTAGGTACATCAAATGAATTTTTTTCAAACTTTCTTTTCTTTTGTTTGTTCTTTTTTTTTTTTTTTGAATCCTTCGTTGTTTTTTTTTTGTATTTTATTTTAGACTTTGTTTTCTTGTTTTTTTTTTTTGAATATTTACTAGATGCACCTAAATTGATTGTGAATTTAGTGCTTGATAACAAAGAGTTATGCGCTTGGAACAATAAAGAAAATTAAAAGCAATAATTTAGGTACTACTAGAAATGACTTCAAAATGCAAAGTAGCTATAGATGTGTTAATGGTTTAGTAGTTTGGTGTGCCATTGGACTCAAGCTTTGTTAAGTTTTTAGTAATTTGTTGAACACAAATACCAAACTTATAGCTTAAGTGAAAGCACCCACAAAAAAGAACTACCTTTACCACACAAATAAGCTACTAATTATACGTATAAGGAAAATAAAGACAAAGGAAATTGAGCAACTATTTTTGAATTCTTTTTTAAGAATATGCTTGAAACTAAAAGCACATGAACTTCTAAAGAGACTTAGACATGAGGTATGACCCTCTATGTTGCTCAATTTAAGAAGTTTCAAATTTTTTTTTGTAAAAACAAAAGAGGCTAAACTTAAAAGGAATTAATAGACAAAATGGGAAACTATAAACATGACTTATAGACAACTACATAAGAGTATAAAAGTGAAAAATAAAAGCTAAAAATAAAGCAAAAACAAGGCAACTAGGTTCAAGGAAACACAAGAATTTGGTCTAAATTTCTTGACCACAAGGTTGTGGAATTCACCACAACGGCATGGATTTTTAGTAAGAAATACTTAAAACCAAAATTCATGCAAGAAAGCACCCAACTCAAAGCTTAAGCGGAAATTAATGAATATGGGAGAGACGTAGATGCAAAGAAAAAAACAATATAAATTGCATCAAGCAAAAAATAAATGGTGCAAATAAACTATAACTCAAAACAATAAACTCAAGACATAAATGGAAATGATAAACAACAATGGAAAGCTAGAAAAAATTGCGAAAATTAAAGATAAAATAAAATAGGAAAACGGAAAGAAAAAATAAATGAGATAGGAAGAGAGTTTAGACCTCTAGAACCAATGCTCTAGATACCAAATGATGCATGCCTCCCTTGATCTTTTTCTAGAGGTTTTCTTCTTTGGTGAAATGGTTTGTGGAGAGGTAAGAAGTGAGGTGGTTTTAGGCGCCACTTAAGGTAAGATAAGCCTAAGAGGGAAAGTTTGCCACAAGGGATGGAACCCTTGATAAAAACCTAAGGAATTCTCAAAGAGAGAAGGGTGGACACTAAGAGAATTTTGGCCAACTCAAGGTTTTTCCATTCAATCAAGTGTAAAAAATACAAGAGTGTGAAGGAACACCGTTTTATAGAGGGAGCTAACCTCTTGGACAAGTCATGAAGGAAATGAAGGGCTAGGATTAAAAGGAGTCATCCAAGGGAGGAGGATTGAAGCCCAAAGTCCAATCAATACCCTCCTTTAGATGAGAATTGGTGCCCAAGCTACCTCATCCAAGGGCCAAGATTACTCCTTTATTAGTTTTGGGTTTTATTTAGCAAAAGAGGGTGTAGTTATCAAACTACCCCCTTATTTCCTAAATAAAGGCCCAAAAGCTAATCTTACCCCTTCTTATTACTAAGACACTCCTAGAAAATTAAATGGACTAATACATGTCCAAAATAAAATCCTAGGTTCCTAAGATAAAAATTACAAGTAAATAAGTCATGGGTTGCATAACTTGATGGTCATATGGAGGTGAGATCTTCCTCTCTCTACTCTAGCCATGTCTTCTTCTATTCTCTTAGCCATGGCCCTAGTGATAGGGCCCTTGCTTGGGGAGAATGCATCAAATCATGTCTTAAAGAATTGTTTAGGAAAATTTTGTGTAGTTTATTTTGATGACATACTAGTTAATAGTAGGAGCTTGGATGCTCACTTAGGACATCTTAGGCAAGTTTTTTGCATACTTAGGACCAACCACCCTTTGGGAATCTTGAAAAATGTACCTTTTATGCTGAGAGTGTGGTATTTTTAGGATTTGTAGTTAATTCTCAAGGGATTCATATGGATCCTAAAAAAATCAAAGCCATCCAAGAATGGCCCACCCCAAAAAGTGTGACAGAGATCAAGAGCTTTCATGGTCTCGCTAGTTTTTATAGGCGCTTTGTGCCTAACTTCTCAACACTTTTCTCACCAATAAATGAGTTGGTGAAGAAGGATACTCCTTTCCTTCGGGGTGACAAACAAGAGAAAGCCTTCTCTCTAATCAAACATAAGCTTACTCATGCACCAGTCTTCGCATTACCAGATTTTTCTAAAACTTTTGAACTTGAGTGTGATGCCTTTGGTATGGGTGTGGAAACTGTTTTGTTGTAGGGTGGGCACCCTATTTCCTATTTCAGTGAAAAACTCAATGGATCCCTCCTCAAGTACCCCACCTATGACAAGGAGTTTTATGCTTTGATTAGGGCCCTTCAGACTTGGGAGCATTATCTTGCTCCTAAGGAGTTTGTCATTCATAGTGACCATAAGTCACTTAAATATTTGAGGGGACAAGTTAAGTTGAACAAAAGGCATGCTAACTGGGTTGAATTGCTTGAATCCTTCCCATATGTCATCAAATACAATAAAGGAAAAAATAATGTGGTAGTTGATGCCCTATCTAGGAGGCACAACCTTTATACCACACTGAGTGCTAACATTCTAGGATTTGATGACATAAGGGCCATGTATCCCTCTGATAAGGATTTTGGTTCTATTTATGTTGCCTCTGCATCTAAAACGCAAGATAGGTTCTTCACTAGTGAGGGGTATCTTTTCAAAGATGGCAGACTTTGTATATCCCAAGGATCTATGAGAAATCTACTGACAAAAAAGAGCCATAAAGGTAGGCTCATGGGGAATTTTGGAATAAATAAAACTCTTATGCTTTTGAAATAAAAATTCTTTTGGCCCAATATGAAGAGAGATGTCCATATGCATTATTCTAGATGTTTAGTTTGTCTTCAGGCTAAGTCTAAGGCAATGCCCTATAGAATCTATACACCTTTACCTGCTCCTTTTGCACCTTGGCTGGACATTAGTATGGACTTTGTCCTAGGCCTTCCTCGAACCCAACAAGGTGCAGATTCCATCTTTGTGGTAGTGGACAGATTTTCTAAAATGGCCCATTTTATACCCTGCCACAAAGTGGATGATGCGAGCAACATTGTAAGACTTTTCTTTAGAGAGCTTGTCCGTTTGCATGGTATACCCTCTAATATAGTATCTAATAGGGATGTGAAGTTCCTTAGCAATTTCTGGAGAACTTTATGGGCTAGGTTGGGAACTAAACTTCTGTTCTCCGGCACTTGTCATCCTAAGACTGATGGGCAAACTGAGGTGGTGAACAGATCCTTATCCACTATGTTGAGGGCAATACTTAGAGGCAACCATAAGTCTTGGGATGAATACCTTCCCCATGTTGAGTTTGCATACAATAGGGTGGTCCAGAGAACCACCAAGCATTCCCCTTTTGAAGTGGTGTATGGTTTCAACCCTCTCACACCTTTGGACCTCTTACCTCTCCCTCTCTCTCACTCTTTTCACAAAGAAGGAGAGGAAAGAGCTACTTTTGTTAAAAATTTACATGAAAGGGTCAAAGCTAACATAGAACATTATTCAAAAGGGTATGCTTCTTCTGCTAATAGGGGAAGGAAGGAGGTAATCTTCAATGAAGGGGATTGGGTTTGGCTTCATTTGAAGAAGGATCATTTTCCTACTCAAAGAAAGTCTAAACTTAACCCTAGAGGAGATCGACCCTTCCAAATCCTAGAGAAAATAAGCAATAATGCATACAAGTTAGATCTCCCTTAGGATTATAGAGTCAGTACCATCTTTAATGTATGTGATCTATCTCCTTTTTTAGGTACTAATGATGAATAGGACCCCACATATTTGAGGTCAAATCCTTCCCAAGGGGGAGGGGATGATGCATTCCTCCCCAGCAAGGGTCCTATCACAAGGGTCATGGCTAGGAGGATCGAGGAAGACATGGCAAGAGAGAAGGGAAGAAGACCTCACCTTCTCATGAAGATCAAGATGATAGAAAATAGGCCATAGTCTTCTTTTTAGTCCTTCATGTATACATTTTCTCTTTAGAAGGTGTTTTTATTTTTATTTTTGGCCTTGTATTTTGGCTTTTATGTCCTTTTTAATTTAGGGGGTGTGATTAGTCTCTTTTGTGGAGTGTGTTGAGTAATTTGTACTTTTTGGAGAAGCTTAGGAGTGTGGTTTTTGTGAACCACACCTCCTAAGTTAGTTCCACACCCTTCCCACTCATACATGAAGCATGAGAGACATGTGGGACCTCTTGGTTCCTCTCCACTTGGACAGAACCTTCTCTCTCCTCCAAAGTGGCTTCCACATATTTTTTATGTGCTCTCATTTTTTAATTTGAATTTTGAAGATTCCATGTGGCTTCCCTCCAAAATTCAAATTCAAATAGAGAGGGGACCATGATCTTAAAGTTAGGGGCATGTTTGGATCTTCCTAGATATTAATCAAGTGCTAATTGGCTCTAGCTCAATTAACACCTGATTAAACTCTCCTAATCTCCCCTAGCTTGCACATCACTCTTCTCTCCCCTTATCCCATTATTTTTCTTATAAATAGATGTCTCCCCCTCCTTGGTTCATTTTACACTTAATATTGAATACAAAACTTCTTGTGAGTTCATTTAAGTGTCTCCTTTCTCTCCTTAGTTTTGAGAGCTTCTATGGCTTTTATCAATGGCTCCTTCAAAGGCTTATCTCACCATGAGTGGCACCTACATCACCATTCCTTCCCTTTCCACCATTCATTTCTCCGAAGGAACCAAGCTAGAAGGTGATCTTGGGAAAAGCATCAACAAGGATGCATCATGTTCACTTTGTAGTATTCCATGCTTTACCAAGTCTCCCTTGTGGGTAATCTACCAACATCCGATTTCCAAACCAATAATTGAACCTTTGGGGAACTTCTTTCTCCAAAATTTGATTAAAGAAATCATCTTGTTGCTATTGAAAGTTTGTTGACAAAATCCGGTGTGTCAAAGAGATAGTGTAGACCTCAGATGTCTCTACTGCCCAGATTCACTTATCCTGAACTCCCTCTACCAATGTCATAGTACCTACTCTAATCTTCAAATCCTCATGTATGCCTCCTATGCAAATAGCCTCCTCTGCCAGGCCCATTTCCACATCTGTTCTCCTTCATCCCACATATCTCTGATAGATGTGTTCCTATTTAGTGCTAGTGTAAACATTTTTCTAAAGTCAGGCTGAAGGTTCTGATCTCTTGACCATCTATCCTTCCAGAAAACAATGTTTCATCCTGCCCTAATTTGATGGTTAACTTGACTAGCCCACCAGTCTGTCTGCCCCTCACCTACTACTTTAATAAACTCCATGTTTGACCACCATCAAGAGTTATGTCTACCTCTCCCTTCCCATAGCCCATCCGCATCCTCATACTTTGCTTTCAGTATTTTTACCCATAAAGTGTTGGGTCATGCGCTTTTGCACTTCTCTGAACCCTAGACCCCCATCCTCTTTAGATTGACTTAGATTTTCCAAAGGCATCCATCCATCTAACCTTCTGACCGCTATCATTTCCTGCCATAGAAAATTACAAAATATAGAGTGAAGTTGAGAAATTATACCTTTAAGTACCAAGACTGACTCAGATTAAGCAATACCACTTTCATTACCAGAAGTGACTCTCAGTCCATTTTTGCTAATAAGTGTGTCATCCGTAAACTAAAGGTGTGAGTCACGAATCTCCTTCTTCCTCATAGTGTACCCTTTCCACAATCCTTTATCCACCACAAACTGAACCAATTGGCTTAACCCTTCAACTGTGATGAGGAACAAAAAAGGTGTTAATGGGTCCCCCTATTTGAGCCCCCTACCAACCTCAAACTCTTTTGTAGGGCTTCTATTTAATAAGATGATATCTTTTCCAAACTCAAAAATTCCTTCACCCATGTTATCCGTTTCGTGTCAAACCCCATCATGCCCATAACTTGCCATAAGTACTGCCAACTCATAGATCGTAAGCCTTCTCGAAATTTGCCTTTAAACATACCAACTCTTTGTTTTTCCTCCTTGCATCATCCACCACCTCATTAACTATTAGAAATCCATCAAGAATCTACCTCCCAGGAATAAACGTTGTTTGTATCTCTTAAATAACCAAGTTAATTACACCCTCAACCTCATTCCTAGTACTTTAGATAGAACCTTATATATGCACCGAAACAACAAAATAGGTCGATAGTCAATAATTTTAATTGGGCAAGATTCTTTTGGAATAAGAGTCACAAAGCCTCACCAACTTTCTATTAGCATGAAATTTATGAAAACAATTCATAAAATCCTCCTTCACAGTGCCAAAACTCATTTATAAATCGAAAATTCAAACCATCAAGTCTAGGCTCTTGTTACTATCACACTCCCATATATCCGTTTTCACTTTCCTCTCTGAATGCCTTCTTGGGCCTTTGCTGCTCCTCTATCAATAATTTTAAGAAAGAGACCCTATCCAACTAAGGCCGACACCAGTTTTAATTCTGAAAATGGTTTTGAAAGTGCTTTTTTCACCTTGTGTTTTAAGTTGGCCACCCCCACCATTTCCTCCTTTTCAAAAGTGAGGCTCAAAATTTCATTATATTTTTTCCTCTTCACCACAACTTTATGGAAGAATTTATTGTTGGCATCCCCATCCTTTAGCCAATTCATCCTTGAATTTTCATGTAGGAACAAACACTTCCTTTCTATCCATTTCGTAGATTCACCATGCTTCCCATTCTTGCTCGGATCTCATCCTCATCCAATGTTCCCCACCTCATCTTTCAAATCAAGAGCATTCAATCTCTTCCTGCCTTTATTAATGTCCCTATCAATGTCACAAAAAGCACCCTTATTCCACTCCCTCAAATTTTGTTTGATCAACTTAAATTTTTCTTCAGTACAAATATCTTCCTTCCCTCAACTGCTATATTTTTCCACTCATGCTCCATAAACAACGTAAATTGGGTATCATTGAATCGACACTTCAGAAAATGACAAGGCTTTAGCCCCCAATTCACCTTCCCCTCTTGAAACATCACAGGATAATAATTGGACACACTATGTTGTGATCCCCACTATTCAAGCTTACCCCATGCCATTAAAAATTCTTTAGATATTAGAAAGTGATCCAATCTACTCATGGTTTTACCATGAGTAATAATTTATATATAAGAGTAACGTGAAATACGGGGTTTCATAATAATTAGACACGCAGAAAACACATAAGAATAAATAAATCCAAGAATTATGAATTTCTTTATCAATTGAATGACATGCATATACATTACAATTTCATAGTTTTTATACATTACAGTTATTGTTACAAGACTCTTTTTTTTATCACAACAAATTTCAATAGGACATTCCACTATGTGAGATTTCTCACATTTCTTCTTACTGCAACTGTTTTTTGTCTTTGTGGTATGGAGAAGGTGGACTCTTACAAACAAACTTCAAATAAAATTACTCCACAATATGTGGGAATATTAGTATGATTTGAATGGCTTCCCACTTAGCCTCTTCATTGTTAGGTGACCATAGATAGTGTGACATAATCGTTAATAAGACTATTTCACGATAAGAAGTTTCTCACCTAATTAATGTTTTAGAAATTATGGAGTTAAAAATATAAAACAAATTTAAATACTTTATCTCCACTATTAAATCAATAATCTAATGATACAATTAATCAAGGAAGTCACAATTGATAAAAAGTTCCATCCGCATCATTCTTTTTCAAAACGAATCAAAGAACAACAAATTTTATCAGCACTGGGTTCACCTATTTGATACCTTAAGAATTTATAGGTAGAGGATGATGGAAGGATGAAGAAGAAATTGAAATAGGTCAAACACAAAAGAGAGGATATGATTGTTGATGTCATTCAGTGGTGGAGTAAGATTGTAATATGCTTCTACGCTTAGTGTATTTGTGATAGAATCGAATACATGTAATGAATATATAGGAGTTACAACAGGTGGTAGGTGAGCTTTTCGTATGTAACAAGTTTCTCATGGTCAACCATTTAGGGCATACATTACTTATTATTATTATTATTATTATTATTATTATTATTATTATTATTATTATTATTATTATTATTATTATTATTATAATATAAGTTAAAACAAATCCTTGTATACATAAATTGATATGAGTTTAGCCATCATCACACATGTAAATCAACTTGTGTGGGATTGTGCTACCATAACCAAAGGTCTCAAGTTCTTAACTTAAATAAAATTGTCATATGTGGTAAAAAAAATAATTTTACCTATAAAGAAATAAATTCCTATTTAAATTCATATTTTCTAAATAGTATATTTAATATTTTTTTTACTTTTTTTAATACAAACTTAATATAGTAGCTACAAAATAATATTTTACGAAGAAACTTAATAATTTTGTTAATTTTAATAAATAATATTGTCTAAAGAAATTGTTTTACACATTTTTATATAAACATATAAAATTACATTGATTACTGTATTTTCTTTTATTTTATTTTACATTTTTTTATCCTAAAACTAGTATTGTACACAATAATGATTAAAGTAATAATTTTTAAATATGTAATTAAAAATAAATAATATATAGTCCTCTATTTAAAGTAATATTTATGTATAGATATCCATACAGTAGTTGAAACAAAAAAATGAATTTTAGTTATAAATAAATAGACTAGAATAGTTATATATTTAATAATTTTTTAATTTTTTAATATAAACTATACCATATAGGAAAAACCATAATATTGTTAATTTAATTAATATTTATGTATAATAAAAGATCTTTTTTTATACATTTTTATCAACACGTCATAAATTACATTAATTATTATATTGTATTCTATTTTATTTTAAAAAATTTTATCCTAAGACATGAATTGTATATAATAATTAAAAAATAATTTTTAAATATAATTAAAAATAAATAATATGTAGTCCTCCATTTCAAGTAATTTTTATAAATAGATATCAAGAGATACATTGAAATAAAATACAATTCATTTTTTATGCTTTGAATTGTATATTTTTAAACTCTAATATTAAAATACTCAATTTCTTATTTTTTTCATATATATGCATACATGCAGTTATTTAAATTTTCTAAATAATTAATTTTATTTTAAAATATAATTTAATATATATATGTTTATTTGAAAATTTACACAATTAACAAAAATTAATATATTCTTTAAATTTATTTTTTTAAAAAAAATATATATATATATATAGAGAGAGAGAAAAATAGTTAATATATATGCATATTTGTGTCTGTGTGTATATATATATATATATATATATTAATAATTATTTTTTATTTAAAATATAATTTTAATATATATATATATATAGGAACATTTATATAAATGGGAAAAATTAATATAATTTAAATTTATTTTAAAAAGTATTATGTGTGTGTGGGCATATGCATATACATAGTTCTGCTAGCTTAATTTTATAATGTTTATTTTAAATTTCATATTTAGAATAACTTATAATTGCTTGATGCGAAACATATTTAGAAATTTTATTAAAACAGTATGAAAATAAGAACTTCTATTTAAAAAATAAATATTTATTGATAAATAAAAAATTGTTTTAAAAATATTTCTTTAAAATTGCATTTTATATTTAGGCAAATTATGCCGATATGTTAAAAGGTATTTATTTCTTTCTTCTAACACTTTAATGATATTCATTAAACAATAGATATAATAGTACATTAAATGATATCAATTCACTTCTTATGAATAAAAATTTAATTTTTCTAATGTGCGTCTAAGGGTACTTTTCATGGTGGTGACAACAGTGGTAATGGTGGTGGTGACACTGGTGGCGGTGGTGGTGATAGTGGTTATGGTGGTCTAGGTTCTGAATATAAAAAAATGTAGAACTGAAAAATATAGGGTTACAAATGGAAGTAAATCAGCATTAAAAATCATATTTAATGTTTTTTAAATATAGTGATTCTATCATATAATACATAATATAACATTTGCATTAGAAATCAGGTTTTAATAATTGTTAAAATGTAGTATTGGGAAAACATTAGAAAAATTGATAACAATTTATTACCTTCGATTAATATAGTGCATTAAATGAATTTAATTAATTTAAAATAGTTATGACAATGGATAGGTCTGGTAGGGAATTATAATACCTATATCCATACTCGCATTTTAAAAATATACCGTATCAGGTTTCATACCTATGTAGGTAACAATTTTAATCTCATCCTCGTACCTGCTAGGTACCTATATATACATAGCCACACCAACAAACTACACATTACTTATGTATAGAGATAATAAGTTAATATCTTTTACACATAAATAAACATAATATAAAAAACAAGTTAACATACTATTAAATAAAAAATTATAAAATATTCCCTAAAGTTTTATATGATTAACCATAAACCTATGTGTTTTTTTCCATAACCTTAAATAATGTTGTAAGTTTATTCAGAGTTGTTTTATCAATAACTCAATTTCTTCTAAATTGTGTTTTCATCTTATTAAATTTGCATAAAATATATTATATATATCCTTTTGTTCTATAATGGATTGAGTAAAAGTTGAAATACACTCTTAGTTCTAGAATGTATTGAATAAAGTTATAAGAACCTTTTTTTAAATCCTTTTGAAAAACACCTTTTTAAGAAGATTAAAGGGACCTTAATTCTATATGAAAGGACAACTCCATTAAGCAGATGTAGATGAAAAGGTTTGATAAAAGAGTTGTTCTAAATACATAGACTCAGATTGAGTTTGTTCGTTATACAAATGTGCATGTTCATGTATAGAAATGTTGATATGTCTATATACAAATGCAGATTAAAAACATTTTTACAAAGAAAAATTGTTCTACTATAAAAATGCAATTTAAAGATAATTTTTAAAAAAGATCCTTCATATAAGACTATTTGAAATAAAGTATTTTTTAGCAAATACATTCGTTGCAATAAAAGTTCGCAAGAAACTCTGCTTTATACTTGTTCATTATTAATTCAGCTACATCCAATTTCTTCCAAGAACATCTTGGAAGGTTAAACTATTTCAAATTGAAATAAAAAAAATTATTCTTATTGTCACTTATGGCTTGCAAGTATCCTAAACTACTCCTAGTTTTAAGACTAAGTACATCAAGTAACTTCTGGTTATCGGAGTATTCTTTGACAATTTAGTCACTCCTAGTTTGCCTGAGCATTCTTTGAAATAATAAGCCACTTTTGGTTTACATATAAAAGGTTCATAGGTAAGTGTTTGACAGAATAACCCTGACAGAGAGGATATGCAAATTCACCTAGAAAGAATAACTTTACTAAGTGAAGGATAAACAAATAAGCTTACTAGTGTTGACTCATATCTATGTCTGCATCTGGCTTGACTACATCTACATCTCTTAGTCTGCATCTGCACCTTCACCTTAGATATATTGCATCTTATACTTTCTTCAATTGTGTTTGCATCTTGTAAATAGTATTAATTGCATCTTATAACTAACAAAGCCATCTTTATGCATTTTATGCTTGTGTTTTTATTACGTTTATCCATGTTTATCAATTTAGTGATTTATGGCATAATAGAGGAGACTCAAACAAAATTTAGAAAAGGTAAGAAAATCCTTGATAGTGTTGTTGTTGTAAATGAGATAATCTATGAGGCAAAACACTACAAAAAGTCCCTTCTGGTGTTCAAAGCATACTTTTAAAAAATGACATATGATGCAATTAGTTGACCTTTTCTATTTTATATTCTAAAACGATTTGGATCTGTGAAAAAGTGGGTAGGGTGGAGAAAAAGGATGTTTATTACAATCTTCTTTTATCTTAATGTTAGTAAATGGGAGTTCACTCAGTAATTCAATATGTACAACAACCTAAGTAGTGTAGAAAGTGTAGGGATGAGTGATATTTAGTTTTATGTTGGGATTATAAATTGTAGGATTGTGCATTTGTCATTCTCTTATTTGTGGATTCTAGTTGGAAACTAGAAAGGTGTGAGAGAGTATGACAACCTATATTAGAAACAATTACAGCTAATTAAATAACCAATGTGAAAACAAAAATACTTGCTCTTATCCATTCCACTTTTTTCCCTTTCTTTTTAAAGGTTAAAAAGAAGGTGTATCAATATATTCAAAGGATGTTGAGGAAGTTCATGTGTGGATATGGAGGAATTAGAAACTAGACTAGATTAAATAGGAATTGGTGTGCAGACCAAAAGATCAAGGAGGCTTGAAAATCAAAGATGTACACTGAAGATTTTAATAAAACATTATTAGGAAAATCGAGATGACAGATTTTATTAAAAAATGACTTAGATAAAATCTACAATTTGATTGGTTAAAAAAAGAGAAGTATCAATATCCTTAAATTAGGAAAGAGACCATAGATATTGCCCTAAATGGATACATAAGATGCTTTTTGGGTAAAAATTCTTTGGTTTAAGTATAGGATATGAAAGTATACTTCATTATGATCAATTGGAAACAAGGCTCACAATATGGTGGAAAGATATTCTACAGGTGATAACAGGGGACAGAGAGGGAGATTGGTTTAAAGATAATCTAAATGTGATAGTTGGAATGAGTCAATGTTTAAATTTTGGAAAAAAAAGGCTACCAGGGATCAAATAGCATCAAAGCTTTGTTTTCTATGGTGCTTGCTCTCTCAACAAAAAAGAAACCTTTATTTCAGATATAAAAGCTTGGGGTGATAATGTGCTTTAGATTTACTCTTAGAGTACCTAGATCATCTCACTAATAGCTCATTCACTTTAATTGACAGGTATTAAAATTAAACGGTTTTGTTTTTCTTTTTAGCCCTTTTTTTAATTCTCCATTCTTTTTCTATTTGTTCTTTTTTCTATTATGTGTTTTCTTCATATTTATTCTTCAACATTAAAATTATAATTAAAAAAATTTCTACATTTTAAAATAATCATTATATATTATATATATTAATATATTATAAAATAATTTAAAATTATAAAATTCTAAATTAAATATGCTTTTGTTTTTTGTGCATATTTCTTAATATATATTCCAAAATAATGTTGAATTAGCTTAACAAAATATTCTTATATTATTTTTTTGAAAATATTTTTTCCAAATTCAAAAAAAATTATTAAATATATTTTAATACATTATATATAATTTTAAATTATAAAAAATATCTAAAATTAAATATGTTTTCTTCTTTTTTACGTATATTCCAATATATTCCAAAATATATTCTAATATATTACAAAATAATCTTTAATTAGTTTAGTAAAAAATTATTAAATATTTTATTTTTATTTTTTCTTTTATTTTTTATTTTTATATTTTTCTGCTACATTAAAAATTATTATTTAAGAATATCTTTAATTCAAATTATTTTATTAAATATATTTCACATTAAAAGTAATTTTAAACTATTTTAGAAAAAAAATTCTCAAGTTATTACCTTATTTTATTTTATGTTTCTATGTATATTTCTTCTTACATAAAATATTTATTTAATAATATTATTTTAATTTAAAATTAACTTTATAGAAATATTTAATGTATTGAAAAATAATTTTAAATTAATTGAATAAAAAATTATTAAATTACATATGTTTTAAATTAATTATTATGGAAATCAAAATATCATTCATAGAAACAATCTTACTAAAAATTATTATGAATTATAAAGTTCTTTCAACTTAAATTATTTTAAATCCAACTAGGTAAGAAACAAAATCACGTTCGATTAATATTATATTTACTTTATATTAAATAATTTCATGTAAGAAATTTTTATTTATTAATATTTATTTAATAAATTTAATTATTTATTAATAAATATATCATACAAAATTATTTATGAAAAAATAATTTTAAATTAATTACTAAATTGTATCAATTTTAATTTCTTCCATAACAAAGATTACAATTATCATAATTTATACGGACAACCTTACGGACAAAACTAATGCTAACTTAAATTTTTTTTAGGAATATTTAAAAATATATTTATTTATACTTTGAAATCCTATAAATAAAAAAAGTCAATTTTTTTAGAAAGCTCTCTTTAAAGTATTATTTTAAATTATATATATATATTAAAAATATTATTATTAAATCTCACACATATCTATATATGATGTGAGATTTAATAATAATATTTTGTTAAAAACTCTATTGATTTATATTTATATAATAGTAAGATTTCGTAAATATAATACGCATAACATATATTAAAATATATTTATCAAGATATTTTAATAAAAGTGAAATTTTAAATTAATTGCTAAAAAATATCACAAATAAAATCAATAATAATTTATTTTATGTCAAACACTACAAGTATCTTTTATGGACACAATCTTATTTTACATATCATGTATAAAATCTTTATCCCTCTTCATTTGAAACGAAAGTAAACTAGAAAGTAACATTGTAGCAAAATGGGAGAAAAATTGCACTTTTTTTACTTCTTTAGCAAACAAAGTGACAGCTAAAGTGTCATTAACATGGTGAGTCTCACTTGTTTAATTTTTTGTTTTAAAGAGACATAAAAAGAAAATAAAATGCAAAAAAATTAGGAACTCATAAATATATAAATAATTTTGTAATTATAAACACTTTAGTTTACAACTTTGTATTATTTTTATAACATTTTCAATACAAACGAACAATTTTAATTTTCACTCTATATTTTATCTTTTTTCTTTTCTTTTCTTTCCTCACACTTTTTTCTATTTCCTTTCTTCGCAACTTTCTTCGCAACCGAGGAGAGCTTTCTAAGCATTAAAATTTTTTCCTATTAATATTCAACACAACTAAAAATTTAATAATATTTTTTATAGTTTGAAATTCTTTAAAATTATTTTAATTTTTATGAAAAATAAAATTTATATGATAAATAAAATAAATAATAATTTTTTTTATGTCCACCACTGTAACTATTATTTAGGACAGAATCTTAATATATTAATATACATAAAACCTATATGGGTGTTAAACTTTTTTCTTGAGTATTCAATACAATAATATACTAACGAATAAAGAATAATTATTTACGCTTTAGAATTTTAGATGATTATATTAATTTTTATGAAAAATAAAATTTACTTAAAAGCTGTATAAAATATCTTTATATATTCATATTTTTTTAAAATTACTCAATTATGTGATTGAAATTTTTATATTAAAAATTAATTGAGATATTATAAGATAATGTATTTATTATAAAATATTTTATAAAAATTGCACTAAAATTTTCGTAACTAATATTTATATGATAATATCAATTATTTTGTATAATAACTCAATATATGATAATAATATAATATATTAAAATATTTTAATTTGGCACGAGATAGTTCTACCCAATAACAATACCATTTCAAAAAGTCTTTCATAAAAATATTTAACATAGGTGTATTTTAAAAACTTAACAATGTATAATTTATTATTATAAATTATTATATTGACTCCATCTTTAATAATTTTATGTACACAAATTCAATTTTTACTTTCTTTTAATATTGATAAATTTGTGTATCAAATGATAGTAAAAATGATTTATTTTGTTATCTCATCATGAATTATGTTATTTAATTTGTTGTCAATATGAAATTTGTTATGCTTAAAACTATAAAAATGAAAATATAGAATATTTTTAAGTTAATAAACTGGTTTACGATAGTAAAATTGAAAAAAAAAATTGAAGTAAACTGGTTTACGATAGTGAAATGCTTTGAAAGCTACGTAGAGTAAATGTTATTGAGTATTCTTAATATCATTCAATAAAATAATTTTATATTAAAATTATAAAAATAAATTAGCATTTAAAATTAGTTAAATAAATTTAATGCCCTATATTAAATATAGCTAATAAATTTTATTAATGAAAACTTATTTAATATAATTTAATGTAGTGTTATAAGTATGACTTTAAACACTTATACACTATCAATGTAAAACAATTTTATATTGACTTTCAATCTCAATCCTCCATTTATATAATTTTTTAAAATATTAATGGGTAAATTCAACAAATTTATCATATATAGAGTCATCATTAAATGTTACTGTAAAACTTTTTATACTAACATTATATAAGTGTTTTTCTCAATAAGTATTATTTGATGAATATATATATATATATATATATATATATATATATATATATGAGAGTGAGACATATCTTGTGGGAAAGTTAAAGTTATATGAGAGTGAGAGAAGAGCGAATATGAGCTATTGAAATAAAATTAATTGTTGAGATAAATTATTCATTCTCTCTCTTCCAACATTTATTATTTGTCACTGTTTTTTCTCTCTCCCCTCTTAATGACTGAGATTTGATCATCTCACTCTCATATAACTTTGACTTTCTCTTTAGATATGTCCCAATCTATTGGAGACATATCTAGTGAGAAAGTTAAAGTTATATGAGAGTGAGAGCAACAAATATCAATTATTAAGAGAGGAATGAGAAAAAAAAGTGACAGATAATAAATTCTAAAAAAGAGAGGATGAGTGGTTGATCTCAAAAATTAATTTTTATTTCAATGGCTGAGATTTACTCTCCCATTCTCATATAAATTGGCTTTTTGACTAGATATGTCGATATATATATATATATACACACACACACATAGACACACACACACATATAGAGGAAACATAATGACAAAAAGGGTTACAGTGAGAAATGAGAAAAACGTAATAATAACCATAAGATTTCAATAAATGGTTTATATTGAGTTGTTAATTAAATAAGTTATCGCGATTCTCTCACATAGAAACCTTCTCACAAACTCTTAATGGGTCGCTCTCCTTACCCTTAAAGAATCCTTTACAAGGTTGTCATCACCTTTACCCTACCACCATCATCGCTAACAATGGCGATGACGTTAGTGGCAATGGCGATGATGATGATTGTTCTGTTCCCAATAATAAACAAGAGACAGGAGTGCGTGGGTGTGATATGAACTCGAATTAGGAACATTATAATTATAGTGAAAAAACAAGTGTTTCAAAAACAGAATTTGATTTGTTCTCTTTTGAATTTGAAACACCAACCACTTTTGCATAATTTTTTTTTGTCTCCTTTCTCATTACACTCCTCTGTATTTGTTAAATTCTTTGTCTTCTCAATTTCATGTTTTTTTTCAATTTGATTAAGGTTTTAAATCATGATAGGTTATATATATTTCACTCCACCACTACATCATTACCAACAGCGACGACAATGGTACCAACGGTGGTGGTGATGAGGTGGTGGTGGTGGTGATGACCTTGCAAAGAATTAAGTAGGGGTGCTAGAGCATTTCGTTAAGAATTTTTAGGAAAGTTTCTGTGTGAAAGAACTATATGAGGTTGTTTAATTGACAACTTAATCTAAACCGATTATTGAAATCCTAATCGTAAACATTTTTGTCACCTGATTTGTCCTCTACATATGTATATTTAATAAAAAAATATACACATATGTATAGGTACATATCTAATGAGAATGTCAACTTATATGAGAATGAAAGGAGCAAATCTCAATCATTGAAATTAAAATTAATGTCTCCTACATGCTTCATGTGTTGGTTAGAAGGGTTTTAGAAGTAATTAGGTGTGTGAAAATAAATACCACATGTCCATACTACTTCTAGCCAAACCCAACTAATTAACACACTCTGCGAAGAGACTATTTACACCTCCTAAAGAAAATAGAACCTATAGGCAAAAATACAAGTCCAAAAATAAAACTAACTACACCCGTAAAATGCTAATGACATAAGGGTGCTTATACAAGCCTAAAAATGGTCAAATTAATACAAATTAATGGAACATGTCCTAAACTAAGCTTCTTGAAGATTCATCCAGGTCATGTTCCTTTCTTATTAGTCCTAGCTCAAGCCCATGCTAGGCGTGCATGCATCATATCCTCTCCCTCGCGTTGATTTAACCTCAAATCCTGTGGTCTTTCTTCCTCTATTTCTAGTCCTATAAGAGAATGAGCATAGGAATGAGTATGTGATTATGTACATAGATGTTAAGAGTTAGAGGTCTATTAGGAGACCTCATAAACTTGGGGTGGTGAGGGTATGCACTAAGGTTTAAAAATTATTTGCTGTGCCTATGACCCCTCACAACAATTCGCCAAGTGACTCCAAGTTCACTAAAGGTTAGTTCCATCTGAGTAGGAAGTGAGACAAACTTAGATGCCTTAGAGCACTCATCCAAGAAAGCCAAGTAGGCTTTATCTTGTTGTTCACCCCACAAGATGATGATGGGCCTAGGGGTGGACCTTTCTTTCATGGTATTTTTGAGTGGGCCTTGAGATTGGCTATGGAAAGAAAAAGCTTGTAGCCCAATCTCTTAACCACACTTGGCCACATCCATAAGTAGTATTTGAGGTTGTGTTTCATTGTGCTAAAAATTTATGGGCACAACCTCATTTCAGACTTGCAAAATGGGAAGGTTGTTTTCAATTAGATTTTCCTTGGATGGCAAGGATAAATCTCCTTGAAGAATAACGTTCTTTTCTTTCAAGTGTTGAAATTGAGGTTTTTGTTTGAGCTTTATGAATAAAGGTTCAAGTTTAACACTTGGTGAATTTTCTTCTCTATGTGAAACTAGAGGTTGTGGAAAAATGTGTTCAAATGATTAAGACACAACCTCTTCTTGCACTTGTGCTAGGAGAGAAGATTCTTTAATAAGATCCTCCTTAGGAATTAAGGAGTAATCTTCTTGAAGATTGTCTTCTCTCTCACTTTTGACCATGTTTTGAACTTGAGGATTTGGTTTGAAGCTTAAAGATGTAGGCTCAAGTTTAAAACTTGGTGAAGTGTCAAGTAGGACTTCACATTCACCTTTCTCCAAAAATCCCTTTACCAAGCATTGGACTTGACAAATTTGTCTCTCAAAAGGTAAGGATTCAAGTTCAACACTTGTTAAAGTGCTTGATGAAGAATCATTCTCAAGGGAAGTTTGAGATTGTGAGTCAGTGTGCTTAAAAAATTTTGGCATAATCTCAAACTCATATTTTGTTTTAAAAGATTGGTTAGGAGGTTGCCCTAAGCTATAATTTAAAGCTAACTCTTGGCTAGGGACACTCTTCTCACCAATCTCTTTTTCTAAATTTTTACTTTTTAACTTTTCAAAGGTGGGTGTATGCTCTTTATCTCCCTTCTCCTTTTCATTTCTTTTCTCTCTTTCTCCCTCTTGAGTTTTCTTTCTTTTTCCTCTTTTTCTATTTTCTCTCTTTCCCACTCTTCATCTCTTTTTTTCCAATATTCTTCTCTTTTTTTCTTTTAATTTTCCCAATATTTGTCTCTTTTTGCCCAATACTCTTTTCTCTCTTTTTCTTACCTCTCATTTTCTTCTTTTTCTATTCTTTCTTGTCGTTCTTTTTCTTCTCTTTCTCTTTCTCTCCTCTCTTCTCTTCTCCTTTCTTTTTCCTCTCTCTCTTTTATTTTATTCTATCTTCTCTAGATTTCTCTTTCATTTCTCTTTCTTTGTCCCTACACTCTTTTCTTTCCTTTTCTATTCTCTCACAAGGGTAGGAAAAAGGAGTGTAAAATAAGGGAGAACTTGGGTCATGGTATCCATTAAGGAAAGGTTTGTTCCTAGAGTTGATCTCACTCATCTTACCCTTTGTTTTTGGTTTCTCAACTAAAAGATGTATGAGCCTTTGGAACTCAAACACCACCTAAACAAAATGTATAAGCAAATCGCAAGAACTAAACTAAGCAAATACCTACAAGTGCAAAGAGCATTTGAAACTCTTAAGAACTCACTAAAACGTCTGAAACAAGCTAAGGTAACTAAGACAAAACTAAAGGAGGTAAGGATCTAACGCTCTTCTAAAGGTGTGGAAGGTGGTGTACCACTTTCTCTTTCACACCTTAATTAGTGAGAGACAAAGCTAAATACTTAAGAATAATGGCTTTTTACAAACCAAGGAAAAGAAAATACAACTAAGAATTAACAATTAGGGAATAAAACAAAAAAATTCTTCAAGTCTCTCCCAGGCAATCTCTCCCAAGGTGTTTCACTATTTGTCCATGCTCTTCCTTTTGTTCAAGTCTTTGTAGCTATTTCAAATCTTCCTTAAAAGGCTACCCTTGAAGAAGGCTCCCATACTCAAGGCTTCCCTACACAAATGTGGAACCAACCAAGGCAAGAACCAAAGAGGTAGAACAAGAAAAAAGCAATAAAGCACAATTTGAATGAGATACTTCCAAATGGAAATAATAGTAGTGACAAGACTTAAAGATAACAAAGAAGAAAAACTAGAAATAAAGGCTAGAAAGAAGTAGTTACACAAAGGAGATGAAATTGAGCTATAAATTTTTTTAAAATTTTCTTTAGGAAATTCTTGATCTAAAATCATGTGACACTTCTTAAGAGAATTAGATAAGAGAGAAAACCTCTCTTAAAAGCTCAATTTCAGGAAGCACTACACACTTTTTCAAGACACAAAAATTAACATAAAAATAGGTAAAACCTAAGGAAATTGATATGACAAAATTAAAGACAAAACAAAACTCTAAATGAAAAATACTTTGAGATTTTAAAACTGAGAATAAATCCTAAAATAAGCAACAGAAAAAACCTACAAAAAACAGCCAAGGAAATGCAAAAATGAAGCCAAAACACCTGAACCACAACGTTGTGGGAAATGCCACAGAAGTGTGGGTTCACTGTTTGGTGTTTCTTAGGAACTTCATTATGCACAAAATGACTCAAAACAAAAAAGTTAACGATGGAAATGAGTCCTAAACACAAGAAAACATGATTTAAAGGAAGAATAAGCAATTTGAACCGATTAAACTCAAAATAAAGTGCATACAACACAGTTTCATCAATTAAAATAAAAAGAAATGACTTAGAATTAAAATCAACTGAACAAAGTCACAATAACAAGCCAATTAACACAAGATAAGCAAGTAATATTAAAAAAACAACACGGAGGTGCTGAAAATAAAAATAGAATGGAGTAGAAGAAGAAGATGATCACAAGACAATAAACTGAAAAAAAAATTAAAAGATAGGACATATTAAGAACCTCTATCAGAGCCTAAGCTCTGATACTACTTGATGCATTCCTCCCCAAGCCATGGTTGCACAATTCTTGGAGAAGGAGATGCAGCCCAGGATCCACTCTTAGAAGTCCTAGAAGAGCCTTGAAATGGAGGTGGAAGACTTGAAGATGAAGGTTAAGGAGGCGCCACTTCTACTATGTAGATGATAAGCCAATAGTAAAACTAGCCACAATGGAAGGAACCCTTGATAATAGCATGAAAAACTTTAACAAGAAAGGAGAAAACAAGAACACTCTCTCTAAGAAAAGAAGGTACTCTCAAAAGAGGAGAAGAAAATTATCTTTCAATTAAAATGAGTGTTAAAAGCTACATGTAGGAGGAAATGCTCTACATATAGAGCAAGCTATCGATTATGGGCTTAAAAATCCTAAGTGAACGTCCACTTGGCTTAATTAAGGGTTAGTTGGCTTAATTTAATGTTAATTTCATGTGTGTTCAATTAACATTAATTTAATCCAACTAAGGATCCAAACATGGCCCTAAAATTATTGATCTATGTTCCCTTTAGTTTGAATTTAATTTTTGTAGGGAAATGACATGGCACCTCCAAAATTCCAATTAAAATAAGAAAGAATAAGAATCAGTCATGTAGGAGTAATAAAGCACATGTGGAGTGAATCAAGGGAACAAGGGGGTCCACATGTCTCCTACATGCTTCATGTTATGGTTAAAAGGGTTTTAGAAGCAATTAGGGGTGTGAAAATAAATACGACACGTCCTGATGCATTCTCTCCAAGCAAGGGCCCTATCACTAGGGCCATGGCTAGGAGAATAGAAGAAGACATGGCTAGAGTAGAAGGAGGAAGATCTCACCTCTATATGACAATCAAGTTATTCAAGTCATGACTTATTTACTTGTAATTTTTATTTTAGGAACCTAGGATTTTATTTTGGACATGTATTAGTCCATTTAATTTTCTAGGAGATGTCTTAGTAATAAGAAGGGGTAAGATTAGCTTTTGGGCCTTTATTTAGGAAATAAGGGGGTAGTTTGATAACTATACCCTCTTTTCCTAAATAAAACCCAAAACTAATAAAGGAGTAATCTTGGCCCTTGGATGAGGTAGCTTGGGCACCAATTCTCATCTAAAGGAGGGTATTGATTGGACTTTGGGCTTCAATCCTCCTCCCTTGGATGACTCCTTTTAATCCTAGCCCTTCCTTTCCTTCTTGACTTGTCCAAGAGGTTAGCTCCCTCTATAAAAAGGTGTTCCTTCACACTCTTGTATTTTTTACACTTTATTGAATGGAAAAACCTTGAGTTGGCCAAAATTCTTTTAGTGTCCACCCTTCTCTCTTTGAGAATTCCTTAGGTTTTTATCAAGGGTTCCATCCCTTGTGGCAAACTTTCCCTCTTAGGCCTATCTTACCTTAAGTGGCGCCTAAAACCACCTCACTTCTTACCTTTCCATAAACCATTTCACCAAAGAAGAAAACCTCTAGAAAAAGATCAAGGGAGGCATGCATCATTTGGTATCTAGAGCATTGGTTCTAGAGGTCTAAACTCTCTTCCTACCTCATTTATTTTTTCTTTCCATTTTCCTATTTTATTTTATCTTTAATTTCCGCAATTTTTTCTAGCTTTCTATTGTTGTTTATCATTTGCATTTATGTCTTGAGTCTATTGTTTTGAGTTATAGTTTATTTGTGCCATTTATTTTTTGCTTGATGCAATTTATATTGTTCTTTTCTTTGTATCTATGTCTCTCCCATATTCATTAATTTAGCTTAAGCTTTGAGTTGGATGCTTTCTTGCTTGAATTTTGGTTTTGAAATTTTTTGCTAAAAATCCATGCCATTGTGGTGAATTCCACAACCTTGTGGTCAAGAAATTTAGACCAAATTCTTGTGTTTCTTTGCACCTAGTTGCCTTGTTTTTGCCTTATTTTTAGCTTTTATTTTTCACTTTTATACTCTTGTGTAGTTGTCTATAAGTCATGTTTATAGTTTCCCATTTTGTCTATTAATTCCTTTTAAGTTTAGCCTCTTTTGTTTTTACAAAAAACTTTTGAAACTTCTTAAATTGAGCAACATAGAGGGTCATACCTCATGTCTAAGTCTCTTTAGAGGTTCATGTGCTTTTAGTTTGAAGCATATTCTTAAAAAAAAAATTCCAAAATAGTTGCTCAATTCCCTTTGTCTTTATTTTCCTTATACGTATAATTAGTAGCTCATTTGTGTGGTAAAGGTAGTTCTTGCTTGTGGGTGCTTTCACTTAAGCTATAAGTTTGGTATTTGTGTTCAACAAATTACTAAAAACTTAACAAAGCTTGAGTCCAGTGGCACACCAAACTACTAAACCATGAAACATCTATAGCTACTTTGCATTTTGAAGTCATTTCTAGTAGTACCTAAATTGTTGCTTTTAATTTTCTTTATTGTTCCAAGCACATAACCCTTTGTTATTAAGCACTAAATTCACAATCAATTTAGGTGCATCTAGTAAATATTCAAAAAAAAAAACAAGAGAACAAAGTCTAAAATAAAATACAAAAAAAAAACTACGAAGGATTCAAAAAAAAAAAAAAAAAGAGAACAAACAAAAGAAAAGAAAGTTTGAAAAATTAATTTGATGTACCTAACCTAAAATTAGCAAGTGCTTCAACTTTGAACTTGGAACCTTAAAAGAAATTTTATTACTTTTGGTACACTAGAACTTGATATTTGTGTTTTTCTACTTTTTAATCTAGTGTCATTCTTAGGTATTCCATTGTGTGCTCTCTTTCGTTTGTTTACCTTTTAGTTGTTGCTTGTCTTTTAAATAATCTTTCTAGTTTGTCTTATATACTCTTACCATTTGGTTAAGTGTCCTTTTGATTGTGTTATCTTTTATTGCTTTTTGAGTTTCTATTCGCACCTCCCCTTGCTACTTTTGGTTTCTTTGGTTTGTGTGTTAGTTCAAATTTTGGGAGAAAGCTTGAAAAAGGAGCTTACCACAAGGGTAGCATATTTTGGAAGGTTGGACTAAGAGCCTAAGGGATCACCTCAAAAGGAAACACACCTAGCCGTGAGGACTTTGATTTGAGGAAGCATTTGGGGAATCATTTTTTGAAGACTTTACTTTTTATTTAATTTGGGTGTATTAATTTTGTAGTTGGGAGTTTGAGTGCCTTTAAGGTCCCTTTGGTTGTAATAAGATTTAGTTAATTATTTAGTTTCTCGAAAATTAGGTGAAGAAGGAAGAAGTGGTACACTTCCTTCAACACCTTAGGAGCTCGATTTAGATCCCTTCTCTTTTGAATTTTTGCTTTAAAATTCTTGCTTTATTTTTCTTATTCAAAGCACTTAGAAGGCTAAAGAGTTCCAAAGACTCATCAAGCCATTTTAGGCAAGAAAACACAAAAAGAGAGGAGTGTTTGTTTGTGAAAAGTTTTTAGCCACCTTTTTCCTCTTAGAAATTCAAGCACAATGACATCACACACCCACTCTAGTGCTCATAGTTATTCATAAAAAAAAAGCGTAAACCAAAGAAATATTTCTAAAGATTACACTTTAGAAAAATTAAACATGGACTTTAGGGAGTGGAGGACAAAAGAACAAGAGAGAAGAGAATAAAAAAGGAGAGAAAAAGAGTCAAAGGAGAAAAGAAAAATAAAAGAAAGAGAGGAAGAAAAGAGAGAAAAAAGAGAGAAGGAAGAGATAAGAATAAGAGAAAGGAGAGAAGATGAAGAAAGGAGAGAAAGAAAAGAAAGAGAAAGAAGAAAAGAGAAAGAAGAAGAAAAAAGAAAGCATGGGAATGGTGAGAATTACAAAATGAAAGGGATAGTCTTAGGTTCCCCATCTAGACATACCCATAGGAGTGAAAGTGAGGAAGAATACTACAATCATCCTAGGAGAAACTCCTATTCATCCATGCATAATAATGGGGCCCCTCCAAGGGAGCCCAAAATTGATCTCCCCCCATTTCATGGGAGGGAAGATGTGGAAGCCTACCTTGATTGGGAAATCAAGGTAGAACAACTCTTCACTTGCCATGAGGTAAGAGAAGAAAGAAAGGTTCCAATGGCAACCCTTAGCTTCCAAGGGCATGCCATGCATTGGTGGGTTGGGTTAACCAATGAGAGAATCCGCACCAATATGCCTTCCATAAGATATTGGAATGATTTTAGAAGTGCTCTAAGAAGAAGGCATATTCCCTCTTGGTATGAAAGAGATCTTTTGGACAGACTCCAAAGGCTAAGGCAAACCAACCTTAGTATAGAAGAGTATAGACAAAAGATGGAACTTCTTATCTTGAGGGTGGGTATCATTGAGGAACCCAAGGCCACTATGGCAAGGTTTTTGTGTGGGTTGAGCCCCGAAATTCGTGATAAGGTGGAGCTCTTCTCATACAACTCCCTTGATGAGTTAGTTCAACTTTGCATCAAGGTGAAAAATCAACTTAGAAAGAAAACTTTTAAAAAGGATAACCCACCTTATGTAAAGAGGGACCAACCTAAGGGGAACTCTTTCAAGAGTTACCCCAAAGAGGAACATCCCAAGCACTTCAAAGAGCATAAAACATCACATGTAGAGAGAAAAACCCCAACTACTAACTCTCATGAGAAAGTTAGTAGTATCAAATGCTTTAAATGTCTTGGGAGAGGCCACATTGCCTCTCAATGCCCTACTAAGAGAAACATCATCATGAGGGCCCAAGATGTTTATAGTAATGAGTCTAGCTCACACTTCTCTAGTGAGAACGAAGGAGAAGGGGTTCATGCATACCAATATGATTATGATGAAACCGCTTATGCATGTAAGGGAGACCTCTTAATGATAAGAAGGCTTCTTGGAAGCCAACCTTTGAAAGTGTCCTCATCTCAAAGGGAGAACATATTCCACACTCGCTGTAAGGTGAATGACAAAATATGTTCTCTCATTGTGGATAGTGGGTCATGCTGCAATTGTTGTAGCTCAAGGTTGGTGGAAAAGCTAGCCTTGACCCCACTTCCCCACCCTAAGCCTTACAAGCTTCAATGGCTCAATGAGCAAGGGGAAATGGAGATCAATGAGCAAGTCAACGTTTCAATTTCCATTGGGTCTTATAAAGATGAGATCCTGTGTGACATAGTACCAATGGAAGCTGGCCATATCTTGCTAGGAAGACCATGGCAATTTGATAAGAAAGCCATACACCATGGTCATTCCAATAACATCATCCTCACTCATAAGGATAAGTGCATTAAGTTGTGTCTTCTAACACCTTCACAAGTGGCGGAGGACCAACTCATCATGAAACATAATAGAGATGAGGAGAAAAAAAAAGAAGCAAAGGTTTACCCCTAAAGCTTGAAAGGGGTAAGGAGGTTGAGTTGGAAGTTGGTGCCCCTTCCAAGAAAGTCATTAGTAAAGGGAGTTTATTTGCGACAAAATTGGATTTAAAGGAAGCCCCCTAACTAACATACCTTTCTATCTCCTCCTTTGCAAAGAGGCATCCCCCATTTCTTCCCCCTCCACTTTTTTCCCTTCTATTTCTAGCACTTCCATAAAACTTGGACATGAGAACCTACCTCAAGAGGTTCAAGAGCTTTTAAAGGAGTTTAGTGATATATTCCCTGATGAAGTTCCCAAAGGACTTCATCCAATTAAGGGTATAGAACACCAAATAGACTTGGTACCTGGGGCTAGCTTGCCTAATAGGCCTGCTTATAGGACTAATCCCATGGAGACCAAGGAGATTTAATCTCAAGTCCAAGAACTATTGGAGAAGGGTTGGGTTCAAGAGAGCCTAAGCCTTTGTGCTGTGCCAGTCTTGTTGGTGCCTAAGAAGAATGGCCAATGGAGGATGTGCATTGATTTTTGAGCAATCAATAACATCACCATCAAATATAGGCACCCTATCCCTAGGCTTGATGACATGCTTGATGAATTGCATGGGGCCCAATTATTTTCGAAAATTGATCTTAAGAGTGGTTATCACCAAATCCACATCAAGGAAGGTGATGAGTGGAAAACCGCTTTTAAGACCAAGTTTGGGCTTTATGAGTGGTTGGTAATGCCCTTTGGGCATACCAATGCCCCAAGCACCTTCATGAGGCTTATGAATCATGTCCTTAGGGATTGCTTAGGAAAATTTTGTGTAGTTTACTTTGATGACATCTTAGTGTATAGCAAGAGCCTAGATGAACATGTAGATCATCTTAGGCGCGTCTTTTGCATTCTTAGGTCACACCAACTCTATGGAAATCTTGAAAAATGTAATTTTTGTGTGGAGAGAGTGGTGTTCTTAGGTTTTATAGTTAATAAAAATGGGGTTCAAGTGGACCCCGAAAAAATCAAAGCCATCCAAGAATGGCCCACCCCAAAAAGTGTGACCGAGATAAAGAGTTTTCATGGTCTCGCAAGCTTTTACAAGTGCTTTGTGCCTAACTTATCCACACTTTTCTCACCAATCAATGATTTGGTGAAGAAGGATACTCCTTTCCTTTGGGGTGAAAAACAACAAAAAGCCTTTGAACTTATCAAAGAGAAACTAACCCATGCACCAATTTTAGCTCTTCCTGACGTTTCTAAAACTTTTGAGCTAGAGTGTGATGCATCGGGAGTGGGTGTGGGAGCTGTGTTGTTACAAGGTGGTCATCCCGTGGCTTATTTTAGTGAAAAACTAAATGAAGCCGTCTTAAACTACCCCACCTATGATAAAGAGTTTTACTCTTTGATAAGGGCCCTTCAAACTTAGGAACATTATCTTGTACCCAGGGAGTTCATCATTCATAGTGACCATGAGTCACTTAAGTATTTGAAGGGTCAAGGCAAGCTTAATAAAAGGCATACTAAATGGGTAGAATTTCTTGAGACTTTCCCTTATATCATCAAATACAAGAAAGGAAAACATAATGTGGTGGCTGATGCTTTGTCTCGTAGACATACCATTTACACCACCTTAAGTGCAAAGATTCTTGGATTTGATAATATTAGAGAAATGTATCTTTCTGATAAGGATTTTGGATCCATTTATGCTTCCTCTACATTTGCATGTAAAACCCAAAATGGGTTCTTTGTGAGTGAGGGGTACCTTTTCAAAGGTAGTAGACTTTGTGTACCCCAAGGATCTATGAGAAATCTGTTGACAAAAGAGAGCCATGAGGGTGGGCTCATGGGGCATTTTGGAATTAACAAAACTCTTCTGCTTTTACAAGAAAAATTGTTTTGGCCCCATATGAAGAAAGACGTCTATAGACATTGTCGTAGATGCATTGCTTGCTTGCAAGCTAAGTCTAAGACAATGGCTCATGGATTGTACACACCCTTACTTGCTCCTTCTGCACCTTGGCTGGATATTAGTATGGATTTCATCCTTGGCCTGCCTCGAACCCAACGAGGTGCAGACTTTATCTTTGTGGTGGTAGATAGATTTTCAAAAATGGCTCACTTTATACCATGCCACAAGATAGATGATGCGAGCAACATCACGAGACTTTTCTTTAAAGAAGTTGTCCGTTTACATGGAATTCCCCAATCCATAGTCTCTGATAGAGATGTGAAGTTCCTTAGCCACTTTTGGAAAACATTGTGGGCAAGGCTAGGAACTAAACTCTTATTTTCTACCACATGTCACCCCCAAATTGATGGGCAGACTGAGGTAGTAAATAGATCTCTATCTACTATGCTTAGGAAACTTCTTCGAGGAAATCACAAATCTTGGGATGAATACCTACCCCATATTGAGTTTGCATACAATCGGGTGGTTCAAAGGACCACCAAGCATTCTCCTTTTGAAGTTGTTTATGGCTTCAACCCCCTCACTCCTCTCGATATCTTGCCCTTACCATTCCCTTCTTCTGTTCACAAAGAAGGAATAGTAAGAGCGGATTTTGTTAAAAAATTACATGGAAGGGTAAAGGCCAACATTGAACATCATTCAAAGGAGTATGCTAGTAAAGCCAATAGGGGTAGGAAAGAAATTATCTTCAATGAAGGGGATTGGGTATGGCTTCATTTGAGGAAGGATCGCTTCCCTACTCAAAGGAAGTCCAAGCTTAGCCGCCGAGGAGATGGTCCCTTTCAAGTCCTCAAGAGAGTGAACAACAATGCATACATATTAGATCTCCCTGAGGACTACGGTGTCAGTACTACCTTTAATGTTTGTGATTTGATCCCTTTTGTAGGTACTGATGAAGAAGAGGAGGACCTATCAGATTTGAGGTCAAATCCTTCCCAAGGGGGAGGAGATGATGCATTCTCCCCAAGCAAGGGCCCTATCACTAGGGCCATGGCTAGGAGAATAGAAGAAGACATGGCTAGAGTAGAAGGAGGAAGATCTCACCTTTATATGACCATCAAGTTATGCAAGTCATGACTTATTTACTTGTAATTTTTATTTTAGGAACCTAGGATTTTATTTTGGACATGTATTAGTCCATTTAATTTTCTAGGAGGTGTCTTAGTAATAAGAAGGGGTAAGATTAGCTTTTAGGCCTTTATTTAGGAAATAAGGGGGTAGTTTGATAACTACACCCTCTTTTCCTAAATAAAACCCAAAACTAATAAAAGAGTAATCTTGGCCATTGGATGAGGTAGCTTGGGCACCAATTCTCATCTAAAGGAGGGGATTGATTGGACTTTGGGCTTCAATCCTCCTCCCTTGGATGACTCATTTTAATCCTAGCCCTTCCTTTCCTTCTTGACTTGTCCAGAGGTTAGCTCCCTCTATAAAAAGGTGCTCCTTCACACTCTTGTATTTTTTACACTTTATTGAATGGAAAAACCTTGAGTTGGCCAAAATTCTTTTAGTGTCCACCCTTCTCTCTTTGAGAATTCCTTAGGTTTTTATCAAGGGTTCCATCCCTTGTTGCAAATTTTCCCTCTTAGGCTTATCTTACCTTAAGTGGCGCCTAAAACCACCTCACTTCTTACCTTTCCATAAACCATTTCACCAAAGAAGAAAACCTCTAGAAAAAGATCAAGGGAGGCATGCATCACGTCCACACTACTTCTACCTAAGCCCAACTAATTAAAACACTTCACGAAGAGACTATTTACACCTCCTAAAGAAAATAGAACCTCTAGGACAAAATACAAGGCCGAAAATAAAATTAACTACACCATAAAATCCTAATGACATAAGGGTGCTTATACAAGCGTAAAAATGGTCAAATTAATACAAATTAATGGAATATGCCCTAAACTAAGCTTCTTGAAGTATCATCCAAGTCGAGCTATTTTCTTATTGGTCCTAGCTCAAGCCCATACTAGGTGTGCATGCATCACCTTATGTAGCTTGTCATTACTATTTTCACAAAGGACATATTACCTATAATTGCCTTATCAAGGGGCTTGGAGTTGCAAGTGGGAAATACATATGGATTCTCAAAGGATCCAAACTTGTTACTAATCCAGTCATGTGCCTTGAGTATCCACTGTCCAAGTACCACAAGGACTTCTTTGCTTGTAGGTGTGCCTTAAAGCAAAGAAGTCCTTGTGGTACTTGGACAGTGGATACTCAAGGCACATGACTAGAGTTAGAAGCAAGTTGATATCCCTACAACCAAAAACAGGATGTTTTTTCACTTATGGAGACAATAATAAAGGTCAAATCCTTGGTATTGGAAGCATTGGTAACAAAGACTCTATTCAGATTGATGATGTTTTACTTGTTGATGATCTGAAATTCAATCTGCTTAGTATAAGTCAATTGGGTAACAAGAACTTTAAAATCAAGTTTGATCATGAGTGTTGCACTATTAATGATTCATCAAATCATGTTTTGTTAATTTGCATGAGAGTAAATAACATCTATGTGCTTGACATTGATTATTCTGCATCAAACATAACATGCTTATCATATATAGATGATTTATCATCACTTTGGCATAGATTTGCACACATCAATGTAGATCAATTGAATAGACTTGCATAAAATAATCTTGTAGTAGACCTACCTAACTTAAGGTTTTCTAAAGATGCATGTCAAAAGGGAAAGCAGTCTAGAAAATCTTTTAAATCTATTAATTCAATTTCTACCACTGGACCACTTGAAATTTTGCACATGAATTTATTTGGTCCTTCTAGAACTGTAAGTCTAGGTGGAAATTTATATGGGATGGTTATAATTGATGATTATTCTAGATTCACATGGGTAGCTTTCTTATCTGTAAAAAATAATGCCTTCTATGCTTTTCTTAAAATTATCAAAAGGATCCAAAATGAAAAAAGATTTGAAAATTAAGTCCTTGAGAAATGACAATGGTGGTGAATTTAAGAATGGGGAGTTTGAGAAATTTTGTGAAGAGCATGACATTGATCACGACTTTTCTACTTTTAGAACACCACAATAGAATGGGGTGGTGGAAAGGAAAAATAGATTTCTTATTGAATTAGCTAGATCAATGCTCAATGAAAATTGTATGCCCAAGTACTTTTGGGCTGATGCTGTGAGCATTGCATGTTATGTTCTTAATAGAATTCTGATCCGTCCTCTTTTAAAATTAACACCATATGAATTGTTCAAGGGCAAAAAACCAAATATCTCTCAGCTGAGGGTATTTGGATGTAAATGTTTTGTTATGAACAATTAGGATAATCTTGACAAGTTTGATGCAAAAGCGGATGAAGCAGTATTTTTAGGATATTCTACATGTAGTAAAACATATAGAGTATTCAATAAAAGATCCTTAAGTGTAGAATAATTAGTTCATGTTGTATTTGATGAATCTAACCCCCAGAAAAAGGGAGCTTCCTTGGTAGATGATGATGATAAAGGTACAACTGATATTCCTCCTGAAAAGTCAAAAGACACCATTAACTTGGAAGAAAAGGAAGTCTTAAATGAAGTTGAAGTTGAAGCTCAACCTCTACCCAAAGAATAGAGGACATCTAGAGATCTTTCCCTTGACAACATACTTGGTGATATTGAGAAGGAAGTTACTACTAGACATTCTCTAAATCTTTTTTGTGAACATATGATTTTTGTTTCTCAAATTAAACCATCTTGTGAGGATGATGCTTTAAATGATGAATTTTGGTTGTTCGTTCACACACACATGGATGAGCCTATTTAATTAGATTATGAGGCCTATAAAATTGTTGGGTTGAAAAACAATTATTCAAGTTGCGTAAAGTAATAAAATAATATGATATTTGTAAAAAAAAAATTATAATATTATGAAATGTTGAATGTGACAACTCTAATGAGTTTCATTGTAAAATGCAGATGTTTTTCTTATGAAAACAATGGATTACTCATACGTAAATTTTGTGCCATTTAAGAGAAAAGAAGTGTTCTAAACATCCTTCAATGAGATTAATGAAATAAAGAAATGGTGCACAAATTCCCCATATTGAGTGTATTTGTTTTGCCTTTCAAATTTTCCAAAGAAACAAGAGAGTTTTGGTGTTTTAATTTTTCTTTTATTATTTACTTGTTAAAGGTAAAGTAAGTCAGATTGCATATCTTAAGAGTAAATTGAAGCCTTTGAAAATCTTATCTTAAAGCGAAAGTCGTAATGGATACTACAAAACATAAATGCTTTTCACTTTTTAGGTTCTATTTATATTTGGTACAATCCATTGGCTTGAAAGAGACAAGTTGTGTGTCTAGATCAAACCCAATCAAGTAATTTGATTGTGCAAAGTTACCGTAAACCCCACCATAAGCACTAGTGTTGGTGAAACCCAAGCAGAAAACATCTTGTTTAGGTGAAATGAATGTTTGAATTGGGTTTAATGTTACATTTGCACCTTCAAAATGTGCTGTTAGCACAGGCCCAGGAAGACTTTTCTTTGTTCGATAACAAAGTTGAGGACCCAAATCCGGGTCATCGATAATGGGTTCCATTGCAACTTGCTTGCTCACTTGATCCACCACTCGATCATACAACTGGGTTGGTAAAATTGTCGGGGGTGTCCCTGAATCAAGGAATATGTTACCTTTTGAAACAATTTCTGAAGAACCATTAAAATGCAAATAAGTATTTCCCACACTAATGCCTAGCAAGGTAACAAAATAAGGGGTCTTATCTTCCTTAGCAACCAAAGGTGTAGAAACTGCTCCTATTCCAGACATCTCGCTCCCTCTACGAAAACTCATTTTGCTAGAAACACCAACATTAGTGTGAAATGGGACCAAACATTGGGAAAACCTCTTGCCTCCAAAGGAAGAACCTATTTGAGAAATGAGTGACACCGGTCCTCTTCCTAGGCCTATGATACCCATCTCATGGTCATTGAAACTACTCGTGTTGTTGTGTCCACAGCCAAAGACAATGCCTTTAAGAGGAACATTTTCCCCAGTGGTTGAGGTGAGTGTGATTGTTTCCTGTGCCAAAACGCCTTGTGTTATAGCAGCAGAGGCATAGCCATAAGTGTAATTGCAAAGCTTTTTAGGAGAACACATGCCTGTGTCAAGTTTGTGACACAACTCTGAGTCGCATGATATGTTTTTGTACGACGTGGACTTTTGAGGATCAAACATGGGGTTACGTTGCTTATAGCAGTTATTGCATGGGACACATTGGGTCCACGTTAGATCACTACCTGTGTCTACAATACCATAAATTTTGAATGGTGGAGTTCCGATCGAGAGCTCCATGAGATAATGACCGAGGTAAGCATATATTGGAGATTGTGGAGTTTTTCCCATAGCTGACAAAAACCCACTTAGAGGGAGAACATTGTGGTTATTATTGGGAGTGTTTTTTCGAATCAGGTTAATGCTAAATGCCACATCGTTTTTGGCTGAGATATAGAAAGGAAAAAGTATGAGATAGATGATTGAACGAAATAGTGTAGGATAATAAACCATTATGGAGAATTAATTAAAAAAAAAAGGTTGTTTGATGAAGATATTTTGTTAAGGCTCTCTGCTTTATACATGTGCCCATAGGATCAACTCCCATAAATTGTTGATTGCATTAAAAGAAGTATTTAGTGGTCTCACAGTGCCACATCATTTACTTTTTAAGCAACTTGAATTGTTAGGTAGGACTGCTCTAAGTAATTAATGTTTAATAGCTTTAACAAAAGTTGTGATAGGTTCAACCTATATTAATGGATGTAACGAACATTTAATTTCATATATTCAATTCTGAAATTAAGTTTTAAATTAATTCTTAACTCTGTTCTATCAATTAACAATTATGTATCACTATCATGATTATAAAAGAAACTTATTATTACTTTTTATTTAAATATATAATATATCAATCAATATATTATAAAATCAAGTTCTTGACTAGAACGGGATGTACACATCGTCTAGTCTCTTTATTTTTTCATTTAAAATTGGAAATGTTTTTTGTCGTATTATATTGTGTAATAAATAGTAAAAATATTTATTTATTATAATATATCATTTATTCGAACCATCTTACATTCTTGTTATATATATTATATGAGTATAATTGGTATACATTGTCAGTGTAAATATTTTTACATTGACACTCAATCACAACCCTTCATTCATGATGAAAAGTTATAATTTGTTGACTTTATTAATAATTAATATTTTAAAATGTCACATAGATGAAAAGTTATGATTGAACGTGACATTCTCTTGTTAATTTCTTTTCCCTCCAAATTATCTATCCAATCAAATAATTTTTCTTTTTTAATTATTGATTAAACTTTAATGCATATCTCTGCACTTTATTTTCATTTGATTTGGTTATTAAATGACCTTTCTTATATTTCGAAATATTTTTCAATATATAAATTTTGAATTTAAAAAATCGAATTTCAAACTTCAAAATATGTTAGTTTTTGTTAGTGTAAGGATTCAAACTCATCTTTTCTGTCTCTCCACTTTACTACCAAACTAACCTTATAACTCTCTTGTAGTCATTGTAACATTTCATATTCAATTAATAAGCTAGTTAATTCATTCAATCTATCTTAGAAGTTTAATCTATTAAAATTAGAACTAAAAATATTTTTAACATTACATGTAGGTGATTGTTCTCTTATTTTTTCGTATTTAAATTTGTTATATTTTTAATAGATCGTAACAAAATTATATTCAGAAACCACACATTAATTTATCTAGCTTTTTGTTTTTTCTTTAATTTTTTAAAAGTAAAATCATATGAAAAAAATTAGATCATATCAAATAAAGTGAAAAGATAATAATAAAATTATAGAAGAAATCGCAAGAAAGTTAAATAAGAGAAGATTATACTACCAAAATTGACTTGTAGCTACACATCAAAACTGTTACTAAAAGTCTAAAATTCATATGTAAATGTATGTATAGAGGACTTTGACATACACACAATTCTTTCATCACCTTTAAGGGATCATATAACAACAGTTATTGTCTAAAATTCATATGTAAATGTATGTATAGAGGACTTTGACATACACACAATTCTTTCATCACCTTTAAGGGATTATATAACAACAGTTATTGTCTATTACTAAAGGTTTTATATACTTATATACCTACACTTACATTTACTATCAATATAAATAATACCAATAGTTTAAAATATTTATAGGTAAAAAGGGTTCCTTTGCACAAATAGCAATCAAAGTCTACAACTGTAAGTAAAAGTCATAACTTATACCTACAACTATAGATAAAAGTCATTTAATAATAAAAATACATATCTTCTATGTAGACTTTATATATTAAAAATTATTAAATTAAAAAAATTCTTTATTATTATTATATTTTATATATATAGAGATACATACACATATATTCTAATTCATTATTATATGACAAAGTAAGAAGCATCATATTAATTGTAATACTCTTTGCAATTTATGGTATTAAGGATTTTAGCTTAATAAATAGCAAAGGAAGTGGTTAAGAAACACATAAGGTTGCATACTACATGTACCTATATAAGTCATTATTGTGTTTGAGTTATTCTTTAATTATTTGCGTTGTGGGACAACGTGTTGGACATTCATGGTTATAGATCTTTTTGAAGTATAGGACCTTTTTTCTTTGTGATGAATGAACTAACTGTGGCAGGTTGTGTGTTAAAGATAGACGTTCGGCTAGCTCTAGGACAGTGGCAGGTTGTCCAAATGCTTCATTTGCTTCACAAGGAAATACTGTATGGATCATATCAGATGATCTGGCAACTTCTTGGAGATGTGAACAAGGACAAAATATCAGCTGAAGTTTTGTAAGTTATAAGTTTCTTGATTATGGCCTCATATTTTAACTAATAATGTGAAAATTAATTCAGCATAGTAAGATTGATTTATTTTCATTAAATTAACTGGTTTAGGGAGACTTTGCTCCAGTGCCCCACTTTGAAAAATGTGCATGCATCAGGTTGTAAAGAAATGTTAATAGGGGCTATCAAGAGTCGGGTAATAATAATAATCTACTAAGATGAAACTTTATGAATTGATTTTGTTATGAAGAATTAGGTGATGCAATAAAGTTGTAATTTTGAATTATATATATATATATATATATATATATATATATATATATATGAAATTAATAAGCATATTTACTCTAACCTAATTGGTTTGGGTTTCTCCGGTTCTGGTATAAAATATAACCTTCTTTTATGCAGGTATGCATTTGCTGCTATGAAAACCATTCACTTGCTAAACGTCTACCTAATGGCTTCAAAAGGATCCGGGTTTTGCATTTACATGCGATGTTCCACTTCATTTATATTTCATTTACATTTCAGTGTATTTATTTCCATAAGGGGTGTGGAAAGAGTAAAGTTGAAATTTGTCATATAATAATGAATTAGAATATATGTGTATGTATCTCTATATATATAAAATATAATAATAATAAAGAATGTTTTTTAATTTAATAATTTTTAATATATAAAGTCTACATAGAAGATATGTATTTTAATTATTAAATGACTTTTATCTATAGTTATAGGTATAAGTTATGATTTTTACCTACAGTTGTAGACTTTGATTGCTATTTGTGCAAAGGAACCCTTTTAACCTATAAATATTTTAAACTATTGGTATTATTTATATTGATAGTAAATGTAAGTGTAGATATATAAGTATATAAAACCTTTAGTAACAGACAATAACTGTTGTTAAACTATTGGTATTATTTATATTGATAGTAAATGTAAGTGTAGATATATAAGTATATAAAACCTTTAGTGACAGACAATAACGGTTGTTATATAATCTTTTAAAAGTTATGAAAGAATTATGTATATGTCAAAGTCCTCTATACATATATTTACATATGAATTTTAGATTTTTAGTAACAGTTTTGATGTGTAGTTGAAATTTGTCATATAATAATGAATTAAAATATAACAATATTGATAGTATGCAACCTTATGTGTTTCTTAACCACTTCCTTTGCTATTGATTAAGCTAAAATCCTTAATACCATAAATTGCAAAGAGTATTACAATTAATATGATGCTTCTTACTTTAAACTATTAACCTCCACTCTTACGTCACTGATACTGACATCTGGAACTTCCACTATGATAGCATATTTGCCATTTGATTTGCAACATCCATACTTGAAGGCTACTTGATTCCTTTTAAAAAAAAGGTTTACAAAAATTATATACCTTTCTCTGTTAGATAATCAACTATTGAATTTTCAAATAACTTTATGAGTTCAAAGTACTAACCACCAATTTCAGAATAGCACATTTTCTTTACAGAATATAAGTCCTCATCCAATCTTCTTGTTCAGTCTAGGGGGATCAAGTGTACACTAAAATCACAGCCCTGCCCGAGTCATTGGTTGGACCTATGAATTTTTGAAGACCGATTCTTCTCTTGCAGGTGTAGCAAAACATGGTAGTACCAACGTACACTTACAATTGGGTCAGGCTCTTCCAAGGAACTGTGACATAACCCTTCTTATTGCTATCTTTCCTAATGAAGATTGTTCCAAGTAACATTCATATACCATTTCACATTTTATCTAGTATTATTAAATTTTATTGGAATTCACAGAGTCATTTGTGAAAGTCAAATTACTACTTTTGAATTTTATTATAAGGTCCAATATTTAGTCATTTTATAAAGTCCAATCTAAAAGGTTTTATATATTAGTTAATTTTCATCAAAATGTTCTTATTAAAGTCATTTTTCTTAGTCAAATTATAAATCAGTGGAGTAAATTTAGAAAAAAAAAAAACAATTCCTTAATATTTATAAGTTTTGTTCACATGAATAAATTTAGAAAAATTATTAATTTGTGACAGATATAATTTTTAACTAAATTAAAAGAATTTCTTTATATGATGAATTAGTTTATTGAACCTTATAATATGAATCGGAGAGAATATTATTAAATTTTATTAGAATTCACAAAATCGTTTGTAAAAATTAATTAAATAAAGGGTGAAACAAACATGTGTATGATAATAAAAATTATTTTAGGAATAATGTTTTTAGGCTGTATTTTATTTGGATATTGTGTTATTTACATATTTTGCTTTACTTACTCGTACTATTTTATTGTTTTCTCTAACTTTTAAATTAATTACTCTTTTTATTTTGTTTCTTTGCTACACTTTTTGCAAGGTTGGTTGAAAGTTGGAATTGGAGAGTGTTGCAGAGCATGCTGAATATTTTTCTGCTAAGTATGTATGAGAATATAACATATTCTGTAACAAACAAGAATCTACCTATGTGGATTTCATTACTAAGTCTTTCTTTTGGTTTTTAATATATCTTGATTGAATATTGTTTTCAATCTACCTTGATTGTAGAGCCACTTGTGACACCTTTTATTTAAAGTTCACTAATGTTATTTTGCTATCTATTTGAATTTTGAAGTGTAATGTTCAAGTTATATGGATGTTAATAATAACAGTATTCTGATTAAATACATAAAAAAGCAATTTAGGTTAACAGTTTTTCATATTTTGTCAAATTTTATACAAAAACAACTTTTGCTTAAGAGTTGTCATGCACAAATGCACAAGATTCAACCATAAACACCATATTTATAATGGGTCATTCACAATTATCAATGTCAATTGTAAAATTGTTTACATAACTCCATCCATCATCAAGGATTCATAAAATTCCTAATGAATTACAGGAAGAGAATAACATAAGATATATAATTATGCCAAACTCTCTTCAAGACTAAAACCCCAATAGCAAGGCATCATGTGTTTAAATTCTTTCATTATCTCTCTGATTTTGTAACGATGTTAATCAAATTAGACTTGCAGCATTGTATACTAAATAAATATAAATAAGAATGAACTTAGATAAAAAACTTAAGACACTCAACCTTAACCCAGATCATTCTTTTCTACGATTAAAAGTTAGTCCATTACAAGTGCTTGTTGTTGCTATATTTGTTGATGTTGGTCAACATTGTATAAAAGACCTACAATTTGGTCATTATGAGAGTTTATAAGTATAGTTTATGGTTGAAGTTCAACTGAAGAGCAGATGCCTGCATTAATATAATTTTTTCAGTATATGATCCAATTAATCTACGGAGACATGCAGTTGACTAATGTACCTTAATTAGCTACTTTAGGAGGAATACAACATATAAAGGGAAAACCCACTTCCAAAAGAGGATATAATTTCTATTATATTCCTCCTTACCTTATCATGTGTTTTACTGGCATTAACTTGGCTTTTATCTTTTTAAGACACTGAACATCATTCAACAACACCAGTAAAGTTGTGATAATATGTAATGTGAGGCTTAAATTATGTCATATCAATATCAAAATTGCAACCCCACTCTTCCCAATTATTTCCCCCTTTCTTTCTTTTTTTCTTCACAAACATGTACACATAATAGTAGCATAAAACATATTTTTGACTTCCAGAAACTATAATATGAGATTTTAATACCAATTGGCCCTTACTAGGCAGGAAAATAAAAGTGAAAAATTCCAGAAATAAAGATCAAATATGAGTTCAAAATCTAGTGGGAAAGGCTTTGTCTTTGTCTTTCGTCTTCCCTAAAAATTTATTCTCTCGTACCTAAAAATCCTTGAAAAGGAAGAAGTGGCATGCATAATATGAAGCTATGAGTGCAAACTTAGAGATGCCAAATGCATAATCAAGGAGGTTATACAAATTCATCCATGATAGTTACTTGAGATGCCAAATTCTTTTATAATTTCAATAAAAAAAAGAACAAAAGACCTTAGGTTTTAGGTAGATTGTTATCATATAATGATATAACGAAAATTATTATTAAAATATGTTAATTAGCTGACAGTGTTATAGCAGCAACCCTAGAAACACACAGGAGAAATTCAAAATGGAGAAAAACATGCTTCTATTAAGCATTCATAATTCGATACAGACAACGGTGTCTAACCTTAACATTTTCTAAACTATTTACCAATACCTTTTCATCTGGATTCTCACATAGTCACATTCTTTTGCAAAATTCCGCAGAAAGAGAGTTGCATCAGAAATCACACCAGATATTTAGTTGCAGTTAAAATCATCAATTGATGCAATAACAAAACTATGCAACAAATGTAATTTAGCTGAAGTTGAAAGCAACATTACCTCTACCACAGATGGCCCCATACCTACACCACAGAGGACAAAAGTTAGCAGTGTAACGGTTAGAGTATTGTGAAATGTAAAAGTGAAAAGATTTGACTGTGAGTGGATGTTATATAGAAAATTTTTCTCCCATATATGTAAATGTATCCCAGCTTTAGAAAGAAATTCCATACTTTTGATTCATAGAACCTAGCGTAAGATAGGAGAAGAAATGATAAAGCAGAGAATAAGTAAGACATTTTATCAACCACATCAATGCAACCTAAATTAGCATAACCAAACCAAAATTTCATGAGAACCAAATTAAAGAGATGAAATTAAATAAATTATTATGTGACAATCAACTAAGATTTCAATCATGACTAAGAATAGAAATTGGAAGACAAGGAAGATGAATTGTTACTTTGTTTGAGAGGGTTCATCTATAACTTCCTTCTATAACACTTAGTTTTTCCATTTTTTTAACAAAATCAGAGTCGAAAAGGCTATCGTAGGCATTAACAAGTTATGGTTTTTTGTGATTAAGATACAATGTGTATTGCAAAGTCAGAGAGAATTCGAGATAAAGAACTATTGGTCCTAACTTAGCAAGAGTCACATGTAGAACCCCAAGTGTGGAACGATGGCGGCGCATTGTTGAATGGTAGCTATGAGGTGCGTGGGTTCTCTCTTGGCGTTTGGGATACATTTTTTGGTAAAGACGACGATGCAACTGGGAAGAGAGACTCAGAATAAATTATATTTATTAAAATTATTCCTAATATATTTGTTTTAAAATATTAACTGTTTAAAAAGGATATTTAAAATTCGTATTAACAAGAATATACTATAACAATTATTAAATAACCATTTTAATTTTTTTAAAAAACTACATATTTATTACAGTATTTTTTAAAACAGTTATATAATTACAGTTCTAAATTGATATTTAAAAAAGTTATTTTTTTACCAGTGAAATAAAATAATATATATTATATATTTTTTATGAATTTTATGTATTCGATACAAAAATTAAAGTGGTAGCTAAAATTCTATAAAACATTATACTCACATTGCACATTCGTGGGTAGAAATCTCAAAACATTCTACCTGCGCTAAAAAATTATAGATAAAATTTTCTTAGACTTTTACCTACAGAAGCATTTGTAGTTAGAAATTTTTTAATTTTACTTATATAAAATCATGGTTATCATAATATTATAATTTTTTTACCTGCACGCATAGGTATAAGATTTTTGGAGTTGTAACTACACTTAACAATATTTGTAAATAAAAGTACGTGTAGGTATATGTCTTGTAGTGAAATGATAGAAACTTCAAATAAGAAATAAGAATCAACAATATTGGTATTAGCACTATTATATATTTTAATTAGGTATTGTGTTGAATTTAAATGACATTGTTAAAGATTTTAAGTTGAAATTGATCTATCCCTTTAATATTATTATATTTCACTATTTATTTGTTGCTAAAGATAATCACAATATTGTAAAGAAACAAATAATAAAAAAAATAAAAAACCTATAATTAATATAATAGATATGTGTTGTGTTATTTCTTCTTTTTCAAATAATAATATGGAAAAACTTAGATGTAAAAATAAAAAAAAATAGAAATGGAAATGACAAGATAAAAAAATAGAAGTATATTAGTGTTAAAAACTAGATTTAATAACTAGATTTAATGTTCTTTAAATATAGTCATTCTATAATAAATATATTTTAAAAGTGGCATTAGAGATCAAATTTTAATCATGGTTAAAATGTGACTTGGGGCCACATAGAAAAACCATTTAAAAGAAATTAATAACAACATATTTTGAGTAAAAACAGAAGAAAACATGTAAAAATTATAAGAAAATCTACTACCATGCATAATTAGACATGGCAAAAGTGCAAACCTGACTAATATGATCGAATTAATATAAGGGGAACTGAATACAAATGTACTAGACTAATATGATCAAATTAATGCAGGATAAAATAAGTATGTTGTTATCAATTTTATGGAAGAAACTCCATGACAACAAAAAAAAGGTACAATGCATGCATATGTTTGGCTCTAAGGTGATTAGATCATGTATCTTCTGATAAGATTTGTATAAATTATTCTTATAAACATGTACACTATAAAATTTATATAAATAAGGTAAAAAATATTATAAGAGACTCCAAATAGTCTCACAAACATTTATAACATAAAATAAGTGTTATTAAGTTAATTTTTACATTTTTTTAAAATAAGGTTTATATTTATTTTTAAAATCAAACTCAAATTCAAATGAGAATAATTTAAATATATAAATTAAACTAGTGAGTAACTAATTATTTTATATAAAATTATCCTTTAACTTTAAACACATTCAACTTGAAAAAATCAATTTTTGTTCTTGAGAAACTAATTAATATTTAAGTCACGATGTATTTGTATTTTAAACTTTTAATCTATTTTAGTATTGATAACTTTACAAACAAACAGACCGGTTGAAAATGAAAAGACACAAGATAGACTTTTTTCACACAGATAAGAAGTCTTTTTGATTTTAGTGTTACTAAATTAGAAGTGCATAGGAAATTATTGTTTGGGTGGAGAAAAGAAAGAAACAATGATACTTGATATGTGGACTCTCTATAGTCTCTGCTATGACTGACAAATCTAATCACCTCATTTGGAGGAGAAGTTGAAAACTGGAGATACCAGAGAAAATTTGCTTGTTCCTGTGGTAGGCTCTCCATTCAACCATACCAACGAATCACAAGAGATTCTACTGCCATGTCTCTACTAGCCCACTTTTGTCCTAATCAATGCGATTACCAACATTCCTTGGAGCTTTGGTGTGCATGGGGCTTAGAGGAGGCGCTGCTCCCAAGCACATGACACTTTCACAAGGCTAGATGGTCTCCTCCACAATATGGTGGAATTGGAACTTGCAAAACAATATGGTGTTTGTCACCTAATTTCGGTGAGACAGTCTATAAAGTTCTAAGAAACCTGATACAAATAAGTCCACTTTTAAATAACAATCATACTCCAACGAGTTTGATTATAAATATTCTAGTAAAAGAACTTTGTTTAATACTTGACAAGATGTTTCGCTAGCCAAAAAATCTCAAAATTACCTTGCAAAAACAACTCAGAATTGGATGAGATTTGTTGTCCCGTGAGACTATGTAAATTAGCAAAACACCATCTCATAATTTCTCAGCCAAATCCAACATGCTAAAAACCATATTTCATTATACAATATGGGTGTTAATAAATCTGGATCGATTCGTGAATTTGTGAATCCAAACTTTATTCGATTACATTTGTGAACCTATCGAGACATAATCAGGTGAAATCCGATTCAATCTTATTAAATTTGACATTAACGGATCAAATTATGGATTTGAACTTTGAAATCCACATATCCATGAACTGGTCTATTCAATTTAAAGTTTAATATTTTTGTTTTATATATATGTTTATATATATATATATATATATATATATATATATATATATATATATATATATGTGTGTGTGTGTATTATGTATATTTAGAAGGGGTATAAATAGAAAAATGACAATACAATTTAAACTTTAAATATTATTCACAAATGAAAGATTTAAGGTTGGAAAAAAAAGGCATTAAGTATTATGGTGATAAAAATTATAAGTCATTAAATTTTATTGTTTTTAACTTTTTAGGATTTATATTTTAGGCTTACATAAGTTTTTTGTACTTAAAGTTAAAAAAAAACACTTTTAGTGTTTGAAAGTCAAAAATATTTTTTAGTCCCTTAAATTAATTTGTTTTTTTATTACGATTGACTATAAGTTTGGGTGTAATGTCTTTATTTTTAAATAAATTATTATATAATCTATTTGAATTTGGATTTAGAAATTAAAAACTTAATTTCTACAATTAAATTGATATTATGAATTTCTATCTATTTTGGAATTTCATTATTTGAAAAATGCTCAAATAACTTAAATTTAAGAAATGTATTATTAAAAAGAACTAAAATAAAATATAATATTGAGAGTTGAAAATTTATTTTTAAATTATAAATAGAAACTACATAATTTATTATAATTTTGAGAATTTTTTGGGAATTAATTGAGACAATTTTTATAAAGTGACAGGTATATTTTGTACTATTATAAAAAATTAAATGATCATATTTTGAGCTGAAATTTTTATGAAAATTATATAAGAATTTTTTGTAAACTAATTTATTTAAAAAATAATTAAAATTAAAAAAAAAACATCTCAAAGAGACGTGATGTACAAGTAGTCCTAAAAACAACTTTTTAAAGTTATTTTATTTCTCTTTCTTACACCCTTATCACTCACAAAATTAAAAGTCAAGTTAATTTCAAGGTTCACCACTCATAACCAAACTTTTATTAAGGTAAGGGGAGAGTTAGATTTATAAACATTTGTAGTGTTAATCTTAATAGACTTATAATTATAATTGTTGTTACTTCTATTATTTATAATACTTAATTTTTATTTATAATTTTAACTATTTATTAATATAATAATTATTCTAATCTTTATTTTCAATCGTTAAATTGATTGCTCAATAATTTCTAACTATATTAACTTTTAGTTATTCTCCAGAAACTGTGTTGTGGTCCTACGCTATTATTTAATTTATTTTTCAGATATTATCCTCTGATCCTTGTTATTATTTATTATTTAACTTATTCTCTAGATATTACAATCTAGTCCATTGTTATTTAGTATTTTATTTATTCTCCAAATTTTATAATATGGTTTGTTGTTATTATTTATAATTGTACTTATCCCCAGGTATTATAGTTTGGTTTTTTGTTATTATTTATTATGTTTTTACTTTAAATTTTATTTCTTTCTATCATATAATTTAAATTATGATTAATTTTTTTTTACATATTTCTATTTTATAGGATCTATATTCTTTAAATTAAATTTTTAATAATCATCTCATTTTTTTATCACGCTTATTATATTTCATTCAAAATGATGCTATAAAATTATTAATTATTAAATATTTATAGTAAAATAAAACAATAAAAGTAAGTCTATTTTTAGAAACAACATAAAATATATGTAAAGTCAAATTATTAAAATTTTATAATAAATATGATAATAAAAAATATAATTTAAAAAAGTTATTTTTTAACATTAAAGATGAATTGATTTTATATTGATATATTATTACTATTGATTCTGAAGTAAAAATTTTAAACTGAGAAATTATGTTTTATATCTATCTTGCTATTAAAATTATTTTACTATATTTTAATTTCTTGAGATTGATTATCCATGGAATTATAAATTATGGGTGTGAATGATAATTGAAATAGAAGTACTATGTATCTTTGTATTCATCAAGTCTAGTGATGTTCAAAACTGTATTGTGATGTTGTGAGATGAACTTAGCAAAGTTCTAAGTTTCCTTGTAATAATTTGAGACTATATAGGCACACGAGTTTTATTGTTGGGAAGTCACAATTCGGTACATTGCAAAATGAAAGGCCAAGAGCCGGTAAGGTCTAAGAAGGTTTTAATCAAGTAGGTGGATATTTGGATAGTCCAAATTAACACCATGGACTAGGGTATTCATAGACCAAACATAAAAACTTTCCATACCTGCTCATTATCGTCAAGATTGAGTAGTGTATATCTCTTTATTATGAGCTGAAAGATTGCCAAATTTCTCAAGAACAATAATTATTATTGTACCAATGTTTTTGTGAGAAAGATATGCAACTACCAACCACTTCCCAAAGAAATCCTTGATGATTAAAGTGAATCATCAAATATTAGATATGGATCCATACATTGAGTAAAATGAGATAGAGTTGTAGGTCACACTTTAGACCCTTGTTGTTTGTAAAGGCTATTAAGATTGATGTTGATGTTTATAAAAAACTCATTCTTTTCATTGTTTTTTTTTTCATATATAATCATGGTGCGAATAGAAGATGGAACTGTTGAACAAATTATATTGAAGGGGATTCAAAGGATTTCCTCTGAGTATGCTGACTTAGAAACAATTTTTTTTTATGGTTTTGAGTAATTTTAGGTTTGTAAAAAGTCTACTCCTTTGACTTATTTTGAGAAGATAGTTTTAACAATTAATGTATTTATGTTTCAAGTATCATGTATGATAATATTCTATAATAACTATATTTTGACTCATAATGTTTATAATATGATTAGGGTTCTTTATGTAAGATCTTTTTAATACTAGTTAAATATTTTTAAAAAAAGACTATCACATTTTAATAAATCAATTATTAATATTAAAGTTGTTACACCTGGTGTATTTGACTGTTTTGGATGTGAAATTGAAGTTGAAAGGTTAGCATTGAGGAGTAGAGTGATTTACAAATACAATAATGTGTTTTCTGTCACTAATTTTTTAACTACAAAAGAAGGACTAAAAGTGAATCAGAGACTAAAAAATATTTTTGAATTTTAAGGACTAAAAGTGATTATTGGTGAAACTTTAGGGTTAAATAACTTATTTGAACCTATAGTTTATCATTTATATATTTTGGAAACTTTACTTTATTGTTACTATGTGATTGTTGAAATATAAAATTTTTTATTGATATACTATGGAAATTTTGTTATGAAACATTATGACTACAAGTTGTTATGAATTTAGAACTTGTTTATTTTTTTAGAATTCATTGATGAATGTGAGTGAATTTAATTTGAATTTTAAGGATAAGTTTGTGAAATTATACTTTTTTGTAATGTTATATTTGATTTTTTTTGCATATTATTAAAGTTAGTATTTGAAATTTTTATTTTTTAATTAAAATCTAGGCCATTTGGATCAATTACTTACCATGGTTTGGCCTATGATACCATGATCCCATGCCTCAGGTCGAATTTAACCTGCGAGTCTGTTTTTAAAACTGTGATGTGTGAGCTTCCAATGAATGTACTATGTCAGGGGTTGTTATTCTATTTCCTTTTTACTTCCACTCATATTCACATGTTTACATTAGTATATATGTTTGTAACCATTCTTTTGAAAACTAAACTAGACTTGTCGGTTTAACTTATGGAACTGGAAACGAGCCACTATCTAGTTCAAAGTTTCTAAATACTCGAAAGAGAACAAACAATTAAAAAATAGGGATTTTTAAAATTTTAGGTGTACAACGAAAAATATTCATGAAGTTTAAGTTCATGTGCGTGAAATTTTTCTCACTTGTTAGTCTTATTACCAAACCTTTTATCATAATTTAAAATATAAATATCTATCAAAGAGTCATTTTAGACAACATGAGACTTTACCTCTTTGTAATATTATAAAAACAACACTTAAACTTGATAAGATGTATTATATTTACGTAATATAAATTATATATAACTTATTTTTTTAGTATATTATTATTTTAATAAAATATAATATTTTATTGAATTTGATTCAACTTTGGTTTGAACCTTTAAATCTAAACTCATGACTTTACTGGCTTAATCACACCTCCAGTTTTGAAAACCTTGTTTGTAACTGTATATAGTTTCTTCTTTAATATCTTTGGTTGGCAAATGTAATATTTGGGATGCCCTGTGCCAGAAGACAAATTAAGTGGTGAAGAAGTTAGTGGTCAGCAATGATTAAAGAGACTGAAATAGTAATAAGAGGGAAATGTATAATCAAATGTGAAAATTAATCTATGAAACTAGAGTGCCTCTCAGAAAAAGAATTACAAAGATTAGCGTATTAGTAATAATGGTGAGTGTAAATAGCCATCCCAGAAAAAAAAAATAGGGTAGTCTAATATGGGTATAACTTTTTTGAATGCAATTAATTAACCCACAACTCAAGGCTTTTTCTTTTTGCAGCCTATGTATTTCTACTTACACCCATCGACACCACACCCACTATTCCATAGCCGCATCAACCACGCCATAACCACCGCACCATATCCACCACACAACTACACCAATTCGTTAACAATCAAGAAACTGCTTTGAGATGTTTTATATCTTTTTCTTAAAAGTGTTTTTGGAGAATCTCATCTAGAGAGGCCCAATCCCAGTGCCATTTTAGTAGTTAATGTTGATCCCATCTTCTAACTTAATCTAATGTTTCAATTAGAAAGAGTGCATATCATCTAGATTATGCAATTTAGATCACCACATGATTTTTTATTTACTAATCTAGGTAACCCATATTTTTCAAATTATTTAATTCCAAAGTTTCTTCAAGAAGGGTACATATTATTGAAATTAAATCATCCAAATATATGCTTTCTAGATTGCTTAACCAAAAGTTTCATTAAAAAAAAAAAAGTACATATGATTCATAATACACAATAAATTAATAAGGATAATTTGTGTATTTTAAAAATTACCGCAAGTGTATAAGCAAAAAGACATGTAGATGCCACACCCAAATCAAATTAGTATACTTGGTCTTAATTTCCCAAAGTTGATCCCAATCTAACTAAAAGACCTAGTCTTTCCAAAAGAACAATGTCAAAAAAATCTCTATCATACAAAAATAGTTAATGTTAACATCACAATTTATTTTTAGTAGCCTTTATCATTATTGGGTTATTCGTTATTGTTATCCATCATATCGAACAGTTTGATTTGAGGAACCTATTAATTTATACAATATTAATGGCATTATTTGACAAATAACAAATGACTACCTTTTGTTTCTTCACATTAACCGGAAATTAATGTTCAAATTTATAATGACATTATTTAGTTAGGATAACATGTTTAACTCAATACATCACTTGGTATAATTTTTAATCATTTTCTTATCAAGTAACTTAAGCAAGACCAGGGAACTCCATGGTGGGAATACAACTAAACGTGAAATCAATATGCTTTGGTTTCTTTCTATTCCTTAGTTTCAGACCACTCGTTACAAAGGCACAAACGCCCATTTTCGTGGGAAATGACTGCCAAAACACAACTCAAACCCCTCTTAGCAGTGCATACCAAACCAACCTTAACAGAGTCCTCAAATGGATATCCTCTGATGCAGCTAAAAGCAAAAGTTATAACTACACTACCATAGGCAACAATAGTGTCTCAGTTTTTATATGATATGATTTCTGCATGCTAAGGTACTCTAATGACAAATTCTTTGGGATTGTTTCATTAAACCCATTGTGGAATGCTGTCGGAGCCAAAGACGTGTCTAGTGCAGAAGAGATTAAGAAAAAGGTGAGGATTTTGTGAGAAGTTTGATCAGAAAAGCAACTGTGGAGACCAACCAGTTATACTACATGGATGGCTTCAATTTGAGTTCCACTTAGAGAAGGTATGGCATGGTGCATTGCAGTAGAGATCTCTCGAGTGAAATCTGCAAAGTGTGTTTGGAGGCCTTATTAGCACAAGTTCCTTACTGTTTGTTTTTCCCGTTTCCTTATGTATTTTGCTTCTCATACTATTCCTTTAATTTTCTCGAGATATCTTTCGTCATTATATTGTCAGATGATGAAAAGAGAAAGCAACTTGGTTGGAAAACTAAGATTAAGCATTATCAATGGAATAGCAAGAGGCAATTTACACCTTCACAAAGACTCTCGACTCAGTAATTCATAGAGATCCCAAAGCTAGCAATATTCTATTAGATGAAGGCATGAATCCCAAAATATCATATTTTGGAATGGTAAGAACATTTGAAAAGGGCCAGAACAAGGAAAATACAAAACAGTAATGGGCACTTAGTGAGTTCTACTTATAATTAAAATTTCTTTAATAATAGGATTCATAAATTCAGGTTTAACATTTTAAATGAAAATGAAATTCTTTGTTGAAAATTCTTTAATGTAAGAGAAATAAATAGCTTTTTAATTTCTATCTATTTTCAGTGAAATCAGATGTTTTCAGTTGTGTAGCTGTTGTTCTAGAAATCATTTGTGGGAAAAAAGAACAGTAGATTCTATCTATCAGAATGTGGTGAAAGTCTTCTTTTATATGTGAGCTTTATCTCTTACATCAAGACAGAATTCAACAATACTAAATATAAAGCTAGTCAATATTCATAAATCACAATTAATTGCGGCGTGGAAAATATGGTGGGCAGGAAAATGCTCAGAATTGATGGACCCTGTTCTGGAAAAATCTTGCATAGACAGTGAAGTTATGAAGTGCATACACATTGGTTTGTTGTGTGTTCCAAAAGATGCAGCAGATAGACCAACCATGTCTATATTGTTGTAATGCTAGGGAGTGACACATTGACCCTTCCAAAACCTAACCAGCCAGTTTTTTTTTTTTTTTTTTCAGTTGGAAGAATGGAATTAGGTGATGCATGTACGTCAAAAAGTTCCAAGAAACTTTCAATTAATGATGTAACATCCATTGAGAGTTGGATGTCAACCTCTTTGAATTCCTTGCTTGCTTTGCAATCAAACTTGTATAACCATAAGAAGAATTACACTAGGAAATCATCAATAGACTTCGGATTTTGATATAACTGAAAACCGAAATATATAAACTATCACATTGCTAAAAAGAACTCTCCTAAGAGATTTTGGATTTCGGCATAGTCGAAAACCAAAAAATATATAAACAAAAGAATGATAAAAAAGGATAAAGGCTCCAAATAATAGATTTCATATTTCGGATATAATATAATCCTAAAACAGAAAAGAAAATAAAACCCCAAGGATTTTGGCCAAACCGAAATCCAACCTCCCCAAAATAAATAATCAATTAACTAAGTTAAATCCAGAAGATAAATCAGCATAATCACCCATTAGTACCACTCCCAATAAAGCAAAGCAGGACCTACAAAGTACCTGCTAGATAAAAGCCAAACACGTTGGATAAAAGGAATGCACCCAGGGAGATAAGTATTAACCACCAAATAATAACCACATTTTTACTATAAATACAAGCTAAGAGGTACATGTCATTTACTGATTCAAGAAAAAAACATTACACTTTGACCTCTCTTCTCTTACTCTCAGTCTCTCTCTTTCTCATTTATTGACTTGACGAGTCCTCTCTTGCAGGTTCTTCCCCTTTGGTTCATTCTAGAAGATATTAGGATACTCCTCCAACCTTGCCAAGTACATTTCAGAAAGTCCATAGCGATTCGTACTCAGGTACATTTCGGTAAGAACAAAACTAAAATACCAGATCAAATGACAAGGAAATGAAAACTTCCAAGCTTTGTAAAATTACACCAAATCATGTTGACCCATTACTGGTGTAGAAAATAGGAAAACAGCTCACCTTTTCCATTCTTGTAACATAATGAAGATCAGCTTCTAGTTAATCAGCAGGGCTTTTCCATCTCCGTTATGTTTTGAGAAGTTAACTCCGAAGTGTTGGTATAAAGCTAAATAGATAATTGCTGCTAAATCCATGATATATATAAACTAAGGAAAAATTATTATAATTTAAAAAAATAAACGTTAGTTCAATTGTTGTTTTTCTGCTGGGAAACAATGATCATATTCATTCCCATATAACAGAGCGGTCAGTTTTTATATCCGCAATTAACATATCAGAAATTTCCTAAGGATACTCTCCTCAGTCCAAATTCTGTCATCTAACAAAATAAAAGTATCCTTAGGAAATTTTGCACGTGTATGTGCTACTCTATTTGCACTATCTTCAACCAAAATCAGTGTTGGGGATTGAATTTCCCTAGATGTAATGCTGCTATCATGGATAATGCTATGTATGAACCTTGGTATCAAGGCTTGTTGCCTCGTCCATTAGAAAAGGAGAACCTCACAATCATTTTCAAGAGATATTTACCTCAAAAACAAATTTCTCTGCTAGCTCTAGAGTCTAGAGTCCATCTGTAACTTCTTTCTAAACATTCAGCAATATCAATGAAAATTGCGGCAATAATTCATGAAAGAATGAAGAAAATATGCATTGCTATATACTCTAGATCGTACTCTCTTTTGCTCATTCTATTAAGTAGCTAGTTAGTTACCTGCATCAGTAGAATCGGTTAATGTAGTTATTAGTTATCAGTTAATGATGGATAACTCAATACTAGGCTTATTGATCCAGCAGTTCGGAATAAGCAAATAGAGAAAAGGAGTGACAAGAGTAGGATGGTAATTTGACCAGCATTGATACTGAAGTAAGAAAACTGAATATGACTCAAATGTTGAATATGAAATATGAATGAATAGTATTGATAAAATAGATAATACGACTAATCTAAAGGGAATCTTGTGTTTATTGAATTACTTGCAAACTGAAATGAAGAAAAATTAAATAAGAATAATTCCTTTCCTGAGGAAAAACCCCAGATAGATAGTCAACTTTATATTGAACAAAACCTAATCCTAGTACTTTTAACATACATTGTCCTTGTTAATGTTACTGAAATTTCTGATGCATTTAGTATTGATGATGTATAGTTTTACTTTTCTGTTTTGTAGAGTAGAATTAATTTATTTCTGATGTAATTCTTTGTCCCACGTCCTTTTGGAGTGTATCTTCAGCATTGTAATTAAGATGGACAACTAGCCTATGCATGCTAGGTAGTAGTAGTTAATGTTTTCTTTTGTAAGCGTTTAATTGTAACAGAAAATATATATGTATTTGAAAGCTGAATGAAGGATGGATGAGATTTTACATTCTGTTTTTCAGAACAAAGAAACTTCTTGCTCCAACAATTGCTATCAACAGCTTTTCTAATCTTGAGGGACATGTGAGAGAACCCAAGAGAAGAGTGAAAACCAGAAACAAAGTAGGGGATAAATCCAACCTGTTTTCTTAACCCAACATTCTATATGGTTTCCAAAACTATTCATTACCAACACTTCTTGTATCTACAAGGAAAAAACTACAGTTTGGGCTGTGAAGATGAGAGCTCAATTAAGAGCTTATAATCTCTGGAAAGTGACAAAAATAGTTTCTGAACCACTTTTGCTAGAGAATCTGACTGTAGTTAACATGAAGTCTCACAACTAGCGAGTTACCAAAAGAACCAAAGCTCTTACTATTTTGCATTCAGCCGTGGATGATGATGCTTTTATGGGAATTTCAAACTTAGATGTAGCAAAGGAAGTTTGAGATAAACATGAAGAGGGATTCTTTGGAAATAATAGGACCAATTAATGTCGGTTCTTAATCTCAAAAGAGAGTTCGAAGATTTAAAGATGAAAGGGGCAAAAAATATGAAGGACCTTAGGACAAGGTTGATGTAAGTTATAAACCAGATCACGTTGCTGGGGGAGATTTTTCTAGACAGCAGAATAGTTGAAGAAGGCTTAGTAGTGTTACCTAAAAGGTTTGAATCCAAGATTTCTTCACATGAAGAGTCAAAGGATTTCAACAAGTTATGCTTGACAGAACATGCGAATGCTCTTCAAGCTTATGAGCAACAAAGACTTCTTAGACAGAAGAAGCAACCGAAATAGCTTTTCAAGCCAAATACATAGGAAGGTTGTTTCAATGGAAAATGAAAATAAAGTTGTTAGAGATCACTCTGAAAAATATTCAAAGATGAGAAAAAATTTTCAAAGTGTTAAATTTGGAAAACGGAAGACACCACAACCTATCAAATGTAGATATTGTAACAAGAATGGTCATATATACAAATTCTGCAGGCTGAAACAGTAGCATCAAAATCGGAAAAATGAAATATTTGAAAAGTAAAATGTCACTGAAACTAGGGATGATGGAGAGTTATTGTTGGCCAAGACTACAAAGAGTCCGGAGGAGGAAATACTGGGTTGATTGATAGTGTTTGCACTCAACATGACAATTAATTCAGAATTTTTTCAAAACAGAAACCCAGGATAAGTGAAGATTGGAAATGGAACATATTCTTACTTAAGTTTGGTAGAATTCGTAATCCCTCAAGTCCTTCTGAGCATGATTGTTGTTAGTTTTTCATAATTCCACCTTTCCATCAAGTGCCGTTGTGTTTAGTTTTTCATATTTCCACCTTGCTATCTAAAATATATGACATCCTATACAGTAGCACGACCATAGTGTTTGAATTCTGTGAGAAGTGTCAAAATAATACAATCATGCTCCTTTTAACACACTCGTGCTAAAGAGGAACTTACTCCCTTTGTTATAAGTAAAGAAAAAATAAGAAGAACACGATTTTATTTTGGATCTGAATAAGGAATAGACTTGTGGACTGAAAGTACAGTGGACTAAGAGAGAAGCACAATGCATCATATTTTACTTCCTTTTTATTTTCATATTATGTAGTGTATATTATTTTTAGGATGTTTGACTTTAGTTTATCTATGGCTTGTTAATCCCCTTTCATGGGTTGTGATACATTGTTATGTAATCCTTGATATGTGAAAACTGCAACTATACGGTGTCGTCAAGTAATAAAAACAATCGTTCTTCCACAGGATAATTGTTTATAATTTTAATTTCTTTTTATAATTTAAAAAGAATCAAAGTTCTCTAATTGATAAAAATAAAAATAAAATAATAGTGAATTCTAAAATTAAAATAAGATAACAGTTTAAAAAAATAATATCAAAGATTGGAAAATCGTAACTAAAATAAAATGTAGATTTTTTTAGATTTTTAATATATTTGAAATAAAACAAATATATGATAAAATAAAGGAGGGAGTAATTCAATTATTTGAAATTCAAATTTTAGAAAACTCTCAAGATTGAGATATCACGTCAAGACTTCCTGTTGAATAAAAATTAACTATCTTTTATGCTTATGCTGATTATCTATGAAAGTGAATTAACCTAAGGTAACCTTCGAACCTTGAAAGATATATTCAATTAAACCTATTAAGTTCCTTGTTAGTTCCTGGAGTCCTAGAAGGGTTAAACCTATTTTCGTGATTTAATTCCTAAGTTCCTTTCCTAGGGTTCTGATAATTAAGTTCACCTTTTGGTCCTTCCCTGATTATCTATTACTACAAAAAAGTATTGCATCGGTAAAGTAAATAGAAAAGAAATAAAGAGAAATCAACATAAGAACAATAAAAATGCTACTCACACATATTCATCATCAATAGAGTCATGGGTGAATAAAAAGTCTAGTCACACATGTTCATGATTATAAACCAAAAGAAAATAAGATTCATCAAACCCGAAACAAAAAGTAAAAAGGGGAAAGGAGAAACTTCGAGCCTTACTCTCTATGCCGTCTTTGATCCCCCCAAAATTCCCTAGTTTCGAATAGAAACCCCCTATTTAAACTAATAGGTTTGTTTATGCCTAAACCTAAAAAAGTCATAACAATAGAACAATTAAATTGATTACACAAGAGAGTGCATGTTTTTGCGTGGGGGTGCAATCTTTAATTAATTAACTTATAATTCATTTTTTTCTTCTTAATTTCTTCTAGAGCTCCAAGCTTCACTCCAATGCTCCAAATCATTCCAAAAGCAATTCAATATCTAGCAAATTATATCCTAAATACCAAAAAACACTAAAAGCATAACAAATTCCAAAATACAATTAAAAACACCTCAAAATGCAAATATTAAACTTAAATAACATAAAATTAGATAAAATTCTAATTAAAATAAAACCTTAAAATAGATAAAAATTCAATGCATCAAACAATCCAAACTTAGAATTTTGCTTGTCCTCAAGCAATAACTGTGGCTCAAAATAAAATGGAGATCACCAAAATAGGACACCAAAGATTGATAAGCAAATGCAATAAAAAAATAGTCATGTGGATGAAATCTCAATCAAGTCCAATTAGAGGCATTTCTCCCAAAAGTATGCTCGAAATGATTGATTCACTCAACTCACAAATCTCAAGTGTTTATGGTAAAGAGAACTTCTCTCATTTTCCTCATAGAAAAGCATTTTACCATAGACTTGATTAGAAACCTTATCTCTACTTTTATGCTATGTCAACCAAGATAAATCACAAGGTCTTTTATTGGGATGTAATGTGGTTAAGGTGAAATTGTAGGTGGGAAACAAGAAAGAAAAGGGAAATACACAATTTAGCTACAAATCAATTTTAATGTCCATTACAAAATACATCATGCAACAAGAAAGAAGTGTTAATTCTTTGCATCTGTTACTATATCCACTTGGGCATACCCCTTCCTTTTTCTTTTCTCCCTTTCTTTTTTTTATATTTTTGTATTCTTTGCTTCCTCTCTCTCTCTCTCTTTTGAACCTTAAATCACATTCGGTTCATAAATTAAATTTTTTTTCTTTTTTTTTCAAATATCAATGTTTACATATTATTAATCACTATGTAAAATGATTATTACACATTAACACTTCACACATAAATTGTCACTTATAATAAGATTTAAGATAAATTGAAACATTGATATATAAGCACCAAGAAAATTTAAAGAATATGGCTCAATGGGGCAACTAATGCGCAAAGTGTTTTACAAGGTCAATGGTTTGAAAGAAAAATCATAATTTCCTTGATCATATTTATTTTAATTGAAAGAGAGAAAGTTTCAACTAGGTTTCAAAAACAAGTTCTAGAAAATGCAATTTAGAGAAATTAATCACACTCAAGAGAGATTTTTGGGGTTAAGATGTACCCCTATATTGGCTAAAAACTCACCTATACTGTTAAATTCACCTCACGCATGATCTTAGAGAGAATAATGTTAATTTTACAACTTTCTAAGAGATCCACCAATACAATCAACTATTGCAAATCCTTCAAGAATAACAAGAGTCCTATTTAATGACTCCAACAGCCAGACAAAATTGGGATTGCTCAATGATAATTACAAAAAAAAAAAATTAAAAATTAAAAAATGAGAGAAAATAAAATAAAATGCCTAAAACAAGGTAAAATAAACTAAAACCAAAACCCCAAGCAACCCTGAACTTAAATTTACAGTGTCCCAATGTAATTCTAAGAGTAAGAGAATGAAATAAAAAAAAGGCAAAATAGAACCTAGCAAGAGTGCAGATGACCACTAGGAGAGTCATCAATATGAATATTATAAAGCTTCTCCCACAAGAATAATGTGTGGTGTTGAATATCTCAATAAAGAAGAAAGAGAGAAAAAAAATATTGTTAAGATTTGAAGCAAATAAAAACATTGATAAGAAAATAAAAGGAAAGATTACGGCAAGAAAAAATGACAAATATAAGATTTGAAACACAAATAAAATAAAATATATCGCAAAGATTGAAGAAATAAAGAAAAAGATTTAAACATTTGTGCGCAGTAAATAAGAGAGAATTATTTTAAATCGTACTGGAAGTGCAAAATAATTGCATGAGAATGTAACTCTCTTTAAAATAAGATTAGAATTTAAAAAAAAATAGTACTCAGAGTGCATTACGGCTGCACGAAAGTGTAAGTTTCTATAAAATAAATTTTTAGAATTTAACATTATTTTTTTGGCACTCGGAGTGCACTTCAGTTGCATGGGAGTGTAACTCTCTGAAAAAACAATTATGAATTTATGAAATTTTCATTTGGAGTGCAATTCAGTTGCACAAGAGTGCAACTCTCTCGAAAGATAATTATGAATTTTACGAAATTTGCACTCGGAGTGTAATTAAGTTGCATGAGAGTGAAAATCTTTGGGGAAATAATTTTCTTAACTCACAAATTTTGCACTCAGAGTGAACTTTAATTGTAGGTAGTGCACTTTTCTAGATTTCTTCAACTTTCTTCCTTGATGTTTTGCCTCTCTTCTTCTTCGTCTTCCCTTTATATATATATATATATATATATATATATATATATATATATATATATATATATATATATATATATATATATATATATTCTTCATTCTAATTTTTTCATGTCTTTCCTAAAATATAAAATAAACAACAAAAAACCTAAAATTGAAAAAGAAAGAAGATGAACAAAATAAGAAAATATAAAAAGAAAGTTTAGAAAAAGCTCATAGTGGTTGGGTTGCCTCCCAACAAGCGCTTGTTTTATGTCTAAAGCTTGACAATTAAGAATGGAAAAAAATTAGTCCCCCACATTAGGGTGAGGAAAAGATAATTTGATTTCTCTCTCAAGTAGTTTTCTTGATCCATGCCTATGCAGAGGGATGTAAGGTTTCTCTTTTGAAATACACATTTCATTAGTACTTTTCAATGTAGGATCATTATCAAATTGTGCTTTTATTGAAAGTAAAATAGGTGGATCCTTAACAATGTATTTAGTTTCCCCTTGTTCCACCACTTGGTCTACTAATTCAACCCTACACGAAACATCATTCCTACAACAAGAATCATTAAATAATGGTTTTTTAACAACTTTAGCCACATTATATTCTGTTACTTCACCATCAACACACAAATATAATTTCCATTTTTCACATCAACTATAACACATGCAGTAGCAAGAAGGGCCTACCTAAAATGATAGAGATTTGTTAATCCTCTTCCATCTCAAGTACCACAAAGTCACCTGGAATTAAAAACTTACCAATTTGCATAGGTACATCTTCTAGTACCCCAACCAGGTATTTAATGGATCTATCTGCTAATTGAATAGTCATCTCTGTATGCTTTAGTTCACCTACATCCAATTTCTTATAGACATATAAAGGCATCAAACTAACATTTTCTCCAAGATCACATAAAACTTTTTCAAATTTAACATTACCTATTAAGCAAGGAATAGAGAAACTACAGGGGTCTTTAAGTTTACTAGGGAACTTCCTATGAACCAAGGTCAATGTTTCTCTCTCATTCACCTTCCTACAATTAACAAGTATATCCTTCAAAGATTTTGCATAAGTTGGCATTTTTTGCATCGCCTCAATAAAAGGAATGTTCACATAAACTTGTTTATTCATTTCTAAAAATTTCTCAAATTGTTTATCAAGTTTAGCTCTTGCTAATCATTGTGGAAATGGAATGGGGGGTTGGTAGAACTTGGGTGAAACAAGTGGAACTGCAACCTTTTTTTCAAAGTTATTTTCTTTTTCAAGTTCCATAATCGGTTGTGTTTTCTCTTGAACTTCCGTCACTCCCTTTTTAGTTTTATTAATCATAGGTTCATCCAAAAATTTACCACTCCTAGTAACTATTGCATTAGCATGCTCAGTTAGATTAGTTTGGAGCTTACCTGAAAAATTACCTAGGGCTCTGCTAGAAGAAGGCATATGTTGAGCTATGTGACAAATTTGATTTTTCAATTTCTTGTTGTGAAGCACTATGTTGTCGATTCGAGTGGTCAACTCCTTGATATAGTTTCCCATGTTCTTATTCATTTGTTTTTGGCTCATCACAAACCACACTATTAAGTTTTCTAACTTGGAAAGTGAGGATTGGGAGCCTCGTTGGTAATCGTCCTAACTATTTTGCCTTTTATTAGAATAGGGTGTTTGCCTCAAGTTATGTTGTGAGTACCCTCCTCCTTGATTTCCTAGCCCTTGGTATTACTATAAGAAAAATAAGGATGAATTATCCATCCTTCATTATAAGTGTTAGAGTAGGGGTCAAATCTTTACTTCCTAGCATGGCCATAAAGATTATGAGTAGTAGTGACATTTTCCATGATGTTCTCCTAACTATCAGCCCTCCCCACCTAACAATCAATAGCTAAATGTCACTGTAACCCACATATCTCACAAATTGATTAATGAATTGATAAATGAATTAAGGTCTTGTTCAGATAAACAACTTACTACTTAAATTCTTATTCAATAAGAGTTTTTTACATAAGATTAAGTTTAATAAATTATTTGTGTTTGGATATACAAATTTAAAGTACTTATATAAAAATAAAGTGTTTGAATGTTTCACCATATATGCACTTATAAGCATTTTATCATAAGTATCGTGTTTATATATATATACATATAGATACAAAAAGAGAGAGGGAGAGAGATAGAGAGGATGAGAAAGTCAGTAGCAAGTTTTAATCATGAGAGACAAAAAAGTGGGAGGTGAAAGTCGAAGGGAGTGTTGATTTTAAGTTCTTCAGAAGCTCAGCATAAGCTTCTTTTCAAAAAGCTGCTTAAGATTCAAATAAGCTTAAAACAACTTATGGACCCTATAGATAGACATAGAAAGAGAAACTCAGTAGCAAGTTTTAATCTTGAGAGAGATAAAAAAGTAGGAAGTGAGAGTCAAAGGAAAATTTTAAGTTCTAGAGAAGCTCTGAGAGAGAGAAACTCACTAGTAAGTTTTAATCATGAAAGAGATAAAAAAACGGGAAGTGAAAGTTGAAGGGAGTGTGGATTTTAAGTTCTACAAAAGCTCAGCATAAGTTTTTTTTCAAAAAGCTGCTCAAGCTAGCTTATTCAAATAAGTTTAGAACAACTTATAAACCCTACATAAGTGCTTTTATTAATTTATTCAAAGACATGTATAAATGCTTATATGATAACATAAGGTTGAATAAATTATAAATAAGTTCTTCAAAACAGGATTTAAATCAACTTCCTTGTGAACCAATTATCTTATTCAAAATTGAATTATGCCCAATTAAGAATTGTTTGTGTATGTATAAACATAGGCACAATAATTTTAGTAGGGTATTAGTAATCATTAAATCATTTAACTGTTAAGTCAATAAGGATTAAATATTACAATTGAAATCAGACTCCTACGCTTTAGCCTATTGAATCTAAATCTTGTTATTCATTTTCTATTTGCATCATGCTCGTTGTTTGAATGACCGAACATACACTCTCTTATTTTAGCTATCTTTTATAAATTATTCTTTTATCGATTGAATTAAATTAATCAAGAACTGTCTCTAATCCTTTGGGTATCTGAACTTTATTTCATTGCAACTACTACATAGGGTAATGTTTGTCCTACAATAGTCAAATTTTACGCATTAATTTTAAAGTAATTTAATTGTTATCTGAGTTGTTTGAGGAATTATAAACAATATAAAAACAATGAGCATGAAATACCATATCTGAGTTTATTCACACTCAACACGAAGAAGAAATTTGTTAGGGATCGATAAAAAATTTGGTAGATCTGAAAGATATTTAAACTTCTATCTCCAACATATTAGTATTTAATAATCAAATGACAAAACTAACTTAAAAACTAGTTTTAAGAATTTATTAAAACTACTAAATAAATTAGTTAAAAATTATAAAATAACAAATAAGAACATAATTAATTATTATATCAATAATAGGATATTTTAAATAATTATAAAAAATATGATAATATAAATTCTGTTAATATAAATTGATTATATGTTTAAATTATAAAATTCTATAATTACATATTTAAATTATAAATTTATATAGTTAATTACATATTTAAATTATAAATTAATATAATTATATATATAAATTATAATTTTCATAGTTAAATATTTAAGTTAAAAAATTCTTCAAACTTAAATTATTTTGGACGTTTTAGAAGGAATTCACTTTGGACTTGAAATGTTTCCTGATTAAATATATTGTTTAAAAAAAGAATATTAAGAAAATTTTTCGTGCAAATATTTTTTTAATCAAAATTTTAAAATTTTAACTTTTAAAAAGGTAATAATTTGAAATTCTTATACCTATTTTCTTCTGTTGGCATTGATGGAGTTCATTTTTTGACCGACGTCAGCTAAACGTTTTTTTTTTTTTTGTTAATATTCGTTAAGGATTATTTTTTTATTCACAGATAATTTTTTTTTTCAATTTTTTCTTTTGTTAGTCAGTTTTTTTTTTTTTTAGGTTTCTTTCAAGTCAAAGTACATTAGAGTTAAGAGTAGGAGTTATAAGATTGATTTAGTGGTAAAGTGAAAAGATGGAGAGGGAGATGTAATGGGTTCAAACCCTTTTATTAACAAAATTTGACATATTAAAAAATAGAGAATTTCTCCTTGCACCTCCATAATTTCATCTTACACCTCTCTATAAATGAAGTAAAAGTCTCAAAATACCATAGGTAAAAAAATAAATTTAATCTTAGTAAAAAATTTGGAAATTTTTTTACTAGTCCAGACAGGAGTTTCCAGACTCAGTCCGGACAGGTGTGTCCGGATAGGGGTGTCCGGACTTGTAAAAAAAATTGCAAATTTTTTTACATGTCTGAACAGGGGTATCCAGACTTCTGAAAAAAATTGCAAAATTTTTTACAAGTCTGGACAAGGGTATTTGGACTTGTAAAAATAAATTTACAAATTTTTTAAAAGTCCGGAAAGGGGTGTCTGGACTTGTAAAATAAAATTTGCAAATTTTTTACAAGTCCAGACATGGGTGTCCAGACTTGTAAAAAAAATTGCAAATTTTTTTTACAAGTCTGGATAAGGATGTCTAGACTTGTAAAAAATCCTAATGTACCGAGAGAAGATAAATACAAAGTTGAATCACGAAGAACAAAGCAAACGCAAAAGGGATGAACAACAATGCGCCAAGAAGAAGAGAAAATTAATGATTCAGTGAGAAGAAAAATGAAATCATGCAAGATAAACTAACAAGAGAGATGGGAAACGAGAGACGTGCGAAACGAGAGAGAGGTGTAGATCAGAGAGAAAAGAAAGAGGTATGTGGTAATTAAATTTTTACTGTTTTCATTAAGAATTGTTTTGTCATTTTAAAAAATTATGGAGGTGTAGCAAGAACTTATTAGAGTGCAGAGAAAAATTCTTTAAAAACTAACATTTAACCTATAAATAAAAAAATAGATTAGGGTCATTTTTTTTTTTCAACGTCAACAAGAGATTTCTCATCGATGTTAGTCAAACTTTTTTAGCCGAGATCAGTGGCCTATTTCTTTCTTTTTACTGATTTTATGCAAGTTTTTTTCGACTAATGTTAAAGATTATTTGTTAGTTGACATTGGTTAGAGTTAATTTTTTGCCAACATAATTAAGGATCATTGTAAGCATGAAAAAAATATATAAGTGTAATCCAAAACCATCTCGTGCCACTATTATATGGTATTTCATGCTACATGTATGAATCTAAGCTTATTTATTTTCACACCTCTGACTTTGACATGGAGTGTCTATGTAGGTAAATACAGGTCTTATTCCTCCCAGAGACCACCACTGCACGGTAGAATCGCTAATTGGAGTCAATGGTTTTGATGCGTCTATCATCCACCAAATTCAAAGGTACCTAAGTCTTCTTGAAGATTAAGAAAATTGTGAATATTTAAAGTAATTTTCTATATATCACAATATAAGTTAGTTAACATATATGCAAAATGAATATTTATTTATTTATGTACAGTCTCATGTTGAAGAGAGGACTATATTGACAGCTTACAACAATACACTATTTGGTTTGGATGTACAAGATGTATGATCAAATGCGTTATTTAATTTACTAAATGTTTTGATTTTATCATTATTTGAGCAACTTAAAATACTCCATGTTGGGAAAACTACTTAGCCTGAGATCAACATGCTTTGCTTTCTTATTATTGTTCAGTTTCAGACCATTGGTTATGAAGGCACAAACACGCATTTATGTGGGAAGTAACTGCCAAAATAACCCCCAACAATCTCTCAGCAGTGCATACGAAACCAATCTTAAGAGATTGCTCGAATGGGCAACCTCAGATTCAGCCACAAGCAAAGGTTACAACAGCACTAGAATAGGCAACAAAAGTCCTGTGTATGGCCACTATGATTGCCGTGGTGATGTGGGGGGATACTTTTGTCAATTTTGTGTTTCTAATGCTGCTAGAGAAGTACCTCGGCGCTGCCCCAATAGGGTGTCTGCAATGGTTTGGTATGATTACTGTATTCTAAAGTACTCAAATGAGAGTTTCTTTGGGAAAATTTTAACAAACCAATCATGGCTTTTTCTTGGAACCAAAAACATATCAAACAAAGCGGAGATTCGGAAAGATGAGGATTTTGTGAGATATTTGATCAGAAAGGCAACTAAAGAAACCAACCAGTTGTACTATATGGATTACTTCAATTTGAGTTTCACTCAGAGAAGGTATGGCATGGTGCAGTGTTGTAGAGATCTTACAAATGAAGGGTGCAGACAGTGTTTGGAGGCCATGTTAGCACAAGTTTCCAAATGCTGCGGGCAAAAAATAGGATGGTTTATTTGGTCAGGAACTTGTATGATAAGGTATGATGATGAAATGTTCTACCTTCTTAATAACCAAACCTCTTCACTTCCGGTGCCAAATATGCAAACAGGTGAATCTGAATCCTATAATAGTTCTTCTTTGCTTTTATTATTATTATTGTCGTAATAATCTTTCTCTTATATTGTAAGTTTAAAAAATTGATCAGTCTTCTTCTATGTTGTCACAGCCAAACTTGGCGGTAATAAGAGGTCAAAAATCATGATTATTAGCTTCGGTGTGATGGGGTCAATAACTCTCCTATGTTTCAGTGTATATTGTTTCTGGTACTGGAGAAGAGTTAGAAAAGGTAATTCCTCCTACACATGCCATAATTTAAATCTTAGCATATTTCTGCTAGTCAAAAAAGACTAGTTTGTTCAATATGAGCTTACATATTTCTGTTTGTAGATTGGTTTCATCTATCTTCATTTCATAAAATTCAAACTGAGGAAACATGGACAACAGACTTGCCTAAAGTCCCTTTAGCCGCAATTCTACAGAGTACTGATAACTTTTCCGAAGCATTTAAATTAGGGGAAGGAGGATTTGACTCTGATTACAAGGTTTTAATAATATAGATTCTTTACTTTTATCATATTTCTATATGGTTTTATTTATTGAAAATTTTATCAGGGAATTCTACCAGATGGAAGACAAATTGCAGTTAAAAGGCTCTCAGAATTTTCTAGTCAAGGCTCTGAGGAGTTCAATAATGAAGTGATATTTATAGCTAATTTGCAACATCGCAACCTTGTGATAATTTTGGCATGTTGCTTGGATGAAAATGAAAAGATACTTGTATACGAGTATTTGCCTAATAAAAGTCTCGACTTTCACTTGTTTGGTATGTTTTCACAATAGCTTCAATGAATAGTAGTTTTGCTTTTACTGCAATTTTTCTTTCAGCATTTTCGTGTTCAAAACTAGTGTTGGTTAACAACTCAAGAGGTGCTATTATGAGTATTAAAATAGTTGTTCTGCAAGTGCAAGGCTCTATATACACAGTATATCTTGATTTCTGCTTCACATACTGTTTTGTTGTTGAAATCTCTTCTCTGTTCTTGTTTTGTCAGATGATGAGAAAAGAAAACAGTTAGATTGGAAACTGAGATTAAGGATTATAAATGGAATAGCAAGAGGTATTCTATACCTTCATGAGGACTCAAGGGTCACAGTTATTCATAGAGATCTCAAAGCTAGCAATGTTTTATTAAACCACGATATAAATCCCAAAATATCAGATTTTGGGTTGGCAAAAACATTTGAAATAGGACAAGCCAAGAAAAAACAAAACGAGTAATTGGCAGTTAGTGAGTTCTACTAATACCTAACATTCCTTCAAACATTGATTTTTTCATTACAGTTTTAAACTATTTGAGCAATGAAATTCCTATTTAAGGAAACTAACATTTCTAATGATTTTCAATAGCGGATACATGGCTCCAGAGTATGTTATGCAAGGATTATTTTCAGTGAAATCTGATGTTTTCAGTTTTGGAGTTCTTGTCCTAGAAATCAGTTGTGGAAAAAAAGAATAGTGGATTATACATGTCAGAGCATGGTCAAACTCTTCTTTTATATGTGAGTCATCCCTGTGTTCTGGTCAACAAATTATTCAACGATGCTAACTAAAGCATAACAATGTGCACAAATTTCAAATATTTGTAGGCTTGGAGAATATGGTGTGCAGGAAAATGTTTGGAATTGATGGATCCAATACTTGTAAAATCTTTCATAGGCAGTGAAGTTGAGAGGTGCATACACATTGGCTTGCTGTGTGTTCAAGAAGATGCAAAAGATAGACCAACCATGTCTGATGTTGTTGTAATGTTGGTAAGTGAGACAATGGCCCTTCCAAAGCCCAAGCACCCAGCATTTTCAATTTGGAAGAATGGCCTCAGAGGAAGTAACAACATCAGAAGGTTCAAAGAATCTTTCAAATAATGATGTAACAGTCTCTATTTCATTACCAAGATAATGGATACTTGCATAAAGGATTAATCTCTTCTCATCTGTGACAAACTAAAGTTCTATTTATTGATTTAAATTAAAACTACCATTAAATCTACATATTTATTACCATACATAGACTAACTGTGATATTTACCCAGGTAACTAATCAAGAATTTCTTGAGCTTTACCATGGATAGTCGTCTCTATATACTATGATTTTTGTTAATTTGTTGAGAGTGAAAATCCTTTACACTAAAAGGCATACAAATTAAATAAAGTAATAAAAATACAATACATCCATATTCATCCAAATGCAGAAGACACTCTACATTCATCCACTCAATTGCACAATTTTGGCACTATCGAATAATCATCTCAATATAAACATGTAACATTGGGGACTCACCTTCGGGATTCCACTTTCACTCCCACAATTTTCATATCTTGCAATGATAATATGACAGTGATAGTGATTTGATGATCTCAAGAATTTCCTTTTTACTTCCACTGTGATTCGTGTGCTTACATTAGTTTGTTGTAACTGTAGTTTCTTCATTAAATGTTTTGGTTGATAAATGCAATATGACGAGTGCCTTCCTGAAGACAAATTAAGCTGTTAAGAAGTTAGTGGTCAGCAATGATCGAAGAGACATACAAATTACAGAGGAAACGCATAATCAAATGTGAAAATTAATCTATGAAACTATAGTGCGCAAAAAAAAAAAAAAAAAAAAAATAGAAATAGTGTTATCAAAATAGGACAGCCTGCAAGTTGCACGCTACCAGAGTTTACAAAATAAAAATAACTAGAAGTTATTTGTTTTTTTTTTAAGTAACATTCTTTAGTGACAAAAAAAAAAAAAAGAACAGGATAAACTCGTTTGGAGAAGGGAAAAAAAAAATTCTTCTTTGAAAGAAAAGGAATAAACAAGAGTATATTTGTATTTTAATAATTAATAGGTGTTAGATGCAAAATGAGTAGGGGTGAAATTCTCCATTTTTAAAGATTTTTGTTAAGTAGATTAAGAGAACAAATCAAACCCAAACCCAATTGACCCGTGGATTAACTGGCCCAGCCTAAACATGTGGTGAATGGATAATAATGGAGACTGCATATTAATAATAATGAATAGTGTTAAATAGCTATTCTAAAAGAATGACCTAACCCAATATAGGTCTAACTCTTTTGGAATTAACCCACTACTCAAGATTTTGTTTTTCATGCACTCTATATATTTCTTCCTACATTTTCATATTTTTTAAAATACCCTTTTCCAGTTTCCTAATTTCTTTCCTCCCACTACCCACACCCATTGATACCATGCCCACTACATTATTGTTGCACAACTACACTATGCTCACCACACCCCTGCCACATCAACACAATGCCCCAACCTTTTTCGAAATAAAGTATTATGTAACAAATGCATGGCCCAACTAAAATAGGGGAATCTGAAATTGTTGGTGATGAACCCAAGTTAATTAATACAGCGCATCACAAACAATTGTGGATAACCCATTTCAGGTCACCCTATGCATTTCTTTCGAAATATCCTTTATAGTTCTTCCTTTATCAAAGGATTCAGGTGGGTGTTACAAGTGTGGTGGTAGCGATTATGATAGATAGGACAATGGGTCTGGCAATGGATTGTGGTGGTAGTGATTATGATAGGTGGTAGTAATTAATATTTTTATCTATCTTCGTCTAGTAACTGTGTGCTGCTATATTATATTTTGGTTTCAAAGGTTTAGTCATGTCTAGATCATGTGTCTTTGCCTAATTGATGACAATTGACAAAGTGCAGTTCAACATTATGTCTCCAATTTGGGTGATTGGAGGGCGAGGAGAGTACAGTATGGATTTTGATTTGAAATGTGGTTAGTTAAATTTCGAAGTGCAGCAATGAGCATGCAGGCAACTATGATCCTTCTCAATTCTCATGCTATGGTAATTACAAAGAGGCACATCCTTTATCATATTTATTGGTATTTTATCAAATTGTAAAACCTTAACTTGGTGGGTATGTTAGGTACAAGTGGTCTCTTATGGGTTGGCACAACACTTGCACGAATGGATACACCTTTTGGGCTGCACCTGTTTGTATTAGAGCGAAGAATGAAGTGTGACCAAGGATTAAAGCATTAAGTGGGTCTCATTCATGAGTCAAAAACTTTAAGGTTAAAATAATTAATTATAGTATTCTTTTATATTAATATAATGTTAATAAAAAGTATTATAATATTCTTCTTTTATATAAATGAACTTTAATTCCAAAAATATGTTTTCATTTGGAGCAATTTGAAAGTCTTGCATACTTTGACTTTCATATCCTGTATTTACAAGGAAAAATTATAGAAAGACATGTTAAACTAATTAGATTGTCACTAGTTGTAATTGATGTTACCATGAGCATTCCCTTAATTTGATGAGAACTGTTTAATTTACAATAACTGGCAATGGAGTTAAGGTGTTAGATCTTGTTATGGGTAAACCATGCATACCTTAGTGTGGGTTTCATTTATAATTTACAATTTAAAATCATGTTAAATTAAAAAACACAATTTCAACATAAAAGGAAAAAAACTTGTGCGAATAATTTATTTTTTAAAGTAATAATTGAGACAATTTAATACAAAAAAGACTAAGCTAGGTGAATTGAGGTACCATGATTGGGTTTAATACAAAAACAAGGTAGTCGGTGATTCAGTAGGGGAAAATACAATTGCTACATTAAAACATAATAAAACTACTAATGACTATAAAGTCTAAATTATAAATTAATAACTTCAGACCAAAAAGCTATTATATCTCGTGACTTCATTCATGGAACATGAAAAAAATATTAAAAGCAACATCAATATTATCCAGAAGTCCAACACAAATCAGTGTGAAGATAAAAAATACCATTCCATGTAACAAGCGAGAAAAAAAACAGAGAAAAGATTCAATTGATACTACCACTGTTCATTTTTCTGTCTTTTAAGATAGTGCACAATAATTAATTAGATAGTTTCAATTTGAAGAAAAAATAACATTTTACTGAATTATCCTGTATTTAAATACTCTAAATGCTATTATTATTCTTGTAAAATTTTATCCTTTAATGAAACAAATATTAAAACAAATGAAAAATAGTTCAATCACTGTTTGTGTATAGCGTAATAGAACTCCCAAAAACAAACTTGACATTGGAGTTGACATCATTGTTTTCAATCAATATTAAAACCTTCTATACGTTCAAACTGTATTGAATTATGTAGTTGATAATTGCATTAATATTGAATTGTGGTAAGATTAAGCTTATCATATATAGCTTTTCTTTTACTATTGAACTGGTTGAACTATATCTCATTCATAACCATTGATATTTTTTATTCAATAAAAGAAGTAACGCAATTCTCATAAACTTACATTAATTATATCTTGTTTTAGTAGTGTTTTAATTAGTTCCTAAACTAATACTTGATCATATTTTTTTGAAATTGTAGATATTTGACAATCAAGCATGTCTAATGTCTATAATATTGCAAATATTAAAAAATGTTAGACAAATTATTTTCTCAAAATATCCAATTCGTAAATTTTATCTGTAAACTTCCCTGTTAAATGTAAATTTGTAAAAAAATTTCTTAATGTGAATGGTAGTTGATTATTATTGTAAATAACTTTATTGTGATTTTTTTATTGATTATTAGAGGAAGAAAATATATAATATAAAAAAACTAAAAAATAAATTAAGATTGGTTATCATCATAACTGTTTTTAAAAGTGTGACTTTTAAGACCGGTTATACCACTAAAGGTTCTTAAAATTTAACCCTCTTAAGATCAGTTACAAACGTGTGGATTCTTAAAAGTATCACTTTTAAGACCGGGTGTAGACATAATCATTCTTAAAAGGGTTAGTTTCAAGTATGGTTGCAACCGATCTAAAAAGTCAAGACTTTTAACATCTTCCTGAAAGATAAAGTCGAATAACCATTCTTAAAAGTAAATTTTAACCAGTATTAAAAGCTATTTTGTACTAGTTTCACTACTAACTATTATTCTAAATACATCATGGCATTGAATTATTTGATCTACGAGACTAAATTTGAGCAAGATTTGATAAATACTAGTCAACAAATTGAAATTCATTTATCAAGAAATTTTTTTCTTTCATTTCAACTAATTTCAATAATTCTTTTAGTTGCTTTGATATGATAGTGTAACTTAATTTATATTCAACCAAAAGATTTGGCATTCCAATGCACACATTCAAAAGCAATAAAATTGTAGCTTTGTAATAAAAGCTAGTTGCAGTTGGACCAATTCCAATCCAAATATATTCTAAATCTTTAAAAGAATGACACTTATCCCAAAACAAAGTGCACTCGCCATTCCTACTTGAGTGCATTGTCAAACATGGACTTTGACATGGATATGATATGAACACAGACACTTATAATTAATATTTAAAATATGAGGCACAAAAATATTGCTTACATAAATATAAATATAAACTCTAATAAAATAAAATATAAGCAACACAACAAATTATTTAAGCAATGGCTTTTTATTAAATTTTTTATGCTAACAAGACCAAAAAACATGATTATTTTTTAATGATACTAGTATGTGTATCAATGTAGAAGTGTTAGTTTAGCGATTGTGTATCATCCCAAATTTCATAATCGACTTAGTATATAATTAGGTTTTAATGAAGTTAGAAATATAGTTGTTGTAGACAACTAATTTTGATCGAATAAGATCAATTAGAGCAAATTGTCCATATAAATTGTAGGATTACTACACTAGCCACGACCTAACATTTCAAAGAACCAAGAAGAACATTCATCCATGTAAATGGTAGGATGATGGACCTAACCATGACCTAACATTTCATAGAATCAAGCAACTACATATGTCCAAGGTAAAACCATGACCCAAGCTTGAATTGTATAATCCTTTGGAACATGAGGGTAGGTTGGTTCATATAATTGCAAAGTCAGGTTCAACTCCAACCTACAACATATGAAAATAAAAAAGGGTAGTTAAATCAACTTAAATTTCACTAAGCTATGTGAGATAAGTCACTACACCAAATTCGCTTAGCGAAAAGAGAATTACTCATCAGATTTGAGGCAGTAAGGCATGATCCCTTTTTTGAAGAAAATTGCCCAGTGAAAGATTATTCGCTTAACGAATATTAGATCACTCAACGATAGTCAAGTCACTCAATGAGCATAAGTTTGACTCAAAAGTCTTGCTCATTGAAAATTCCCATGGCTCAGCCATGAGAGACAAGTAATTGGAACCTTTCGAATTTGCTCAGTGAACCTCTAGTCGCTCAGCGAAAGTGCTAAATATGCTTAGCAAAAGTTGGCCAGTTTTGCTTATAAATAGGGGTGTCCAAGTTGCAAATTTTGGCAGGAGGAGAAAAAGGGAGCTTAGAGAAAGAAAGAGAAAGAGGGAGAGAAAGCTTTGGAGTAGGAGAGGTTTTGGAGGAAGAAAATCAAGGAAGATTGAAGTTGTGAGAGCTCCGCACAACTCTTAATCAGTCTTTTATTAAGGTAAAGGGGGAGTGAGATGTATAAACTACAAGAGGTGTTAGTCTTAATAAATTATGTGTGTTTAATTTCTTTATTCTATTATTGTAGTTTTGTGTAATTAATTTATTATTGTTATTATTTTGAGTTGCTATTCATGATTTATGTTTGTTTTTTGTTAATTATAAGTGAATTGGTTGGATTTCATAAATAAATATTTTATGAGTTAAGAAAAGGATATGATGTTATAATTCTTGAAATGAACTATATTTTTTATAAAATCATGATGGAAGAACAAGATATAAAATCATGATGGAAGGGCAAGTTGAGTATGCTCTGTAGTTGCAGGTAAACTAATCTTCCACATTAGAAAGAATGCCTTTTTGGTGTATTAATCTTTTGGTAAATATCAAATATCTACAAAATTAATTACTTACTATTGATTTCTATTTGGAAATATGGTGCTTAATAATATAACTATGTTGTTAATTATGATGCGATACTTGAGTTATGGTTGATAGTGTGGTGATATAATTATGGTAGTTAAATTAGTATTATTTGAGAATATGCTAATAAGTTGAATTATGACTTATAATATTGAGATTGTTATGAATATTACATCATTTATAAGTTATTATTGATTCAAAAAATTATGAAATGTAGTGAAGAAAAGTTAGCAAAAGTCTAGGTTCTTTGGTAGAGGTATTGTGCAATAAAAGTATGGCGATTTGGAAAGTTATAGTTGGTATACTAAGGGACTAACCAATAAATTGAGTTGTTGGAAATGATTAGAATAATTAACCAACGATTATGAGTTGATAATCTTTGGGAATGCGTTGAGAAATTGTAAGGTGAACTTAGAAAAGACCTAGATTCCCTGTTGTTGGTATCATACAAGTATATGTATGACATGTTTTGAGGAATTATGATTTGGTACTTTCCGGGGAAAATGGTGTTAGCATATATTCTTTCACCTAAAATGGAACGCTCAGTAGTGACTTGTTAGGGATAAGTAACTTATCGGGGATAAGCAACTTATCGGGGATTTAGAGTTTAAGGGCAATCAACTTGTTGGGAACAAGTAACTTATTGGGGATAAGCATTTTTCGTGGACAAGCAACTGGTCAGGGACCACCACCTGGAGACTGGCTTATGGGGGTCAATACTACTTGGGTTTGTTCTAGAAAAATATGTTGTTAGAAAAGGATATTATCTATCAACCACTTCTCAAATGAGATCCTTGATGATGTGGGTGAATCATCATGGATGGTCATAGAACAATACATAGAGTCAAAACAAATTGAGTCTCGTGTTGAGAAGAGTGAGATTATGGATATGAGGAACTAAGTTCTAGGATAAATCTAAGCTCCCATTGTTTGTATAGTTTATTAAGATTACCACTTATGGTTTATAATTATCTCACTCCTGGGATAAATCTGTGTGTTTACTTTATGTGCATATATGAATAGAAGGGAAGCCGAATCAGATAGATGTGACAAATAATTATGGAGATTCCATTGATGCTTGATATTACGTGATGCTTGGTATTCCTAATGCTACCTTAGTTTTTGTCAAAGGTTCATTACTCACGATAGGATTGAATGCGGTGGTGATGATAATTAATGTATGAATATTGAGAAACATTATTTTGTAATAAATACTATTGTCTTTAAGAAATTATAATTCTTTAGGTATGAACTAATTTTGAAAATTTCAAGTATCTTTGACGATTATTTCACAATTTTATAAATAAATTGGGTTAGTAGAAAGGGGCATTACAGATTGAATTGTGTATAAATATCAATTTAAACATCTAAGTTAACAAAATCCTTTGTTAATTGGATACCTAGGTGTTGATGTCAAAAACTTGTTCGACATGGTAACATTTTTAAAATAAAAGTGTTTGTATTTGATTGCAATAGGAAGCTGTAAAATGGAGGCTAGAGATACAATATCTATCAACCAAATTGAAGAGGTACGAGGTAAAATGATAAACGGCTTTTTGAACTGTATTTGTTGTGATATTTTATGCATGTAAGTAAATCAAGAATGCATATCTATTGATGGAAAAACTCACTATTTCTTGTATGTTTTCACCTTAGACGAGTATTTTAGAGATTTAGAGATTGGAAGAAAAAAGACAGAAATATGGTAAAAAATAAAGAAGTTGAGATTTTGTAAGTACAAAGATATTCCCTATAACACGGTCATGCTAAGTTTTTTTATATTTTTACCTGGTCAATTGCAACCGTGCTCATATTAAGCATGATTGTAATGAACAAATGAGGTTATTCTTATGCAAATAAACAAATATGTTGGGTGATCCTCAAATTGATTAATAACAAGAATTGATTTTCTTGGTAAATCGGGTAAAAACGTTCACTCAAATCAAAATTTAGTCACACTTAAGACCCTTCACTCCTTCTCAAAAGTGTATTCTGTGGATATCAAACTAGATCCTCTCCCATAAACTTAGCGTGACCGAGCTACACCCATATTGGTTATAGTATGAAGGATAGATTTTGACCCTTCTACTTTGCCAATCTATGTTGAAACCTATGAACAATTGTGTCCCAATCTGCACTCTTTCTAGGATTAGCACACACCATTATACCCAAAAATTGGAAAGGCATAGATTCAAGTCGACAAATGCAAAACATGTTCAACTTCATTAGTAAAGGCTGGGTCTGCATTATTTCCAATAATACTACTCTTGCGAAAATTTAGCTTGGAGCACAGGGAAGATAATTGAATAGTCAGCGTATTGAAGAGGAGAGAATTCAAAGTATGTAGATTATGAACAGAAATGTCACCATGCATAATGAAATTGTTAGCATATTGAAGGAGAATTCAACCCATGAACACATATCTTTAAAGTGTGGCGTCAAAGGTCACCCTCTTTAAACCTCTTTGAACTTTGAATTTAGAAGTGGAATTGCCAACCATCATTCAATATGGAAATTTGCCTTGAATATACCAGTAAATTCACATATTGACATATTAGTGTAATGAGATAGTGTAAACTAATAAATCAAAGGTATTAAACTCGATTAAATAGAATGTCAGATTTGAGTTTCGTATAATGAAAAAATATGATTAAAACTAAAAAAAAACAAACGTTTGACTACTATCATATTATGGATCATAAATAATAATCACATATAGAGCAAAAAAAATTTTGATAAAAAAGCTTTTTAAGTTTCAAAGATAAAAAAGATGAGGTTATCTTAAAAAATAATTACATGTTGAAGAGCGGTTACGAAGAATACTATATATGTTGACAAAATAATAACAATATTAGATAGAGCAATAATGTGCGCTATATGGACGAAGCTCTTACTTTCTAATTAAAAACCAAATGTTTGACTAGAATATTATTAATAAAAAGAAAGAAGAAAATGCCATCATTATCTCTTGAATCATAAAAAAGAAAAGAGGTCACATATTGAATAGTGATCCTATGAAGAATATATACGTTGACTAAAAAACATTAACAATTATTTGGTTAGGACTTAGCATATAGAGCGTGTATAATGTGGTAGCTGTACAGTACCAAACTCTTGAAACATTTCGAAATCCAAGTGTTGATCTATTATTGGATAAATTCCAACTAAAAACATGAACTCAAAGCAAAATTATTTAGGGAAATGACTGTTGCTTTACAGTATATAACTTTGTATGAAAGGAATTCATTCTTTGTAGCATTTTGTTGACCAAAATCACTAGTATTTCAATAATGGATTGTATAAGTAATTTATTATAATTATAATCAATTTTTATTTGAATAAGTTTATTAAAAATAGTATAAAAATAATTGTACATATATGAAAATCACCAATGAGGTCGGCCCAAGCACAAGTCGTCCTTCCTCACTTGAGGTCGCCCTAAGTTCTAGTCACTCCACCTCTCTTGGGATCACCATAAATCCAAATCATCCAAACACATCGACTACACATATCACCCTTCGCAAGGTCGTCTCATACACAGGCATCCTCAAGGTCATACTGTCCTAGGAAGCCCAATCAATACTCGCAAACAGTTATACACCGAAAAAGGATCATTCATTTCCGCCGCCACTAATCAACAGTTACAGAACACCTTAAAGAGGCAATTAATGAGTAATAGAACATCATTATAACTACATTAATTATGTCTCGGTATAAGAGGATAGAGAAAGGTACTATAGATCTATTTAAACACCTTTCACAGAAGAATCTTGACTGATTTGAGTATTGGAGTGTTCCTTGTAGGTTACTTGATGTCGTTCACTCGAAGATCAATCTGATGGACTTACCAAAAAGGCCTATCTCTTTCTTTTTTGTAAGTACATTTGGTATCTACTGTGGGGCCGCGGTAAAACTTTTCCTCGGCCACCACCTCATAACAATGGCAGCCACAGAAGGCACCACCATTTTTGAGCTCTAAAGAAAAACAAAGAACTATGCCACAGAATCTCAACATTGCGAAAAAATGGCAATAACCATGTGGGAGCTAGCCACACTCTCACCCACCAAAGTAGAAGTCGAAGTCAAAGTCGAACAGCTTCTTGTCCTCGTCGCCATCACCACGTTGCTACACCTCCAAGAAGTCGTGACAACCACACTGTCACACCATCCTATACAACACAACAGGTGTTCCATATCATCTGAATGCCATTCGAAGAAACATAAACGAAACCACGACGATAACGATGATGACTTTGAACGAAATCCTTCCATCCCAAAGATTATGGAAGGATGTTTGCCTAACAATTGGAAACTGCTGAACTTGGAGAAGTACGATGGAATGATCGATCCCAATGCCCACATTGATGAATATTTATTTCAGTTTAATCTCAATACTACCAACGATGTCGTACGATGTTGAGTCTTCCCCACTACTCTAAAAGGACTTGCCTTAGACTGGTTCAGTCAACTCCCATCAAACTCAGTACGAAACTTCCGTGAGCTAGTAAAAAAATTTAAAGCCCACTATGTGACTAGTCGACCCTACAATGCTAGTGCGACCTCTCTGGCTAGCTTGCAGCAAGTAGGAAAAGAACCTTTGTGAGAGAGTTCATTGACAGGTTCTTTGTGACCTCTGTAAAGTCACCAAGTACGTACAGAGTAAGACAAGAACAACAAGTACCATAACTCGTCCCGGCATCACAAAAGTCACCAATCCAAGAGCCATGGGTGACGATCTCAAAAAAGTCACCCAAGGCAAAGGTCAGACGAGGAAGAAGACTTTAAAGGTTGATATGATTCCCCTTAGGTTGTTTAGAATCAATTTAAGACCCTAAGAAATAGGCTTTTTGACTTAACAAAATTAGACAAAAAGGTTAAGGAATTAAGCACACAAAATGCAGAATTTAAACAAACTTAAAATAAAGAAAAAAATGAAGAAATAATAAAACAAAACGCAACGAGAACAATTGAACTGAATAGGTGCAGATTGGATGAAAACTCAAAGTAAAATTGTATTTCCAGATTAGTTCAGTTTTAGGCGTGAATTGAGAAAGAAGGGACGAATTTGGGTGAAAGGCGTTACACTCCCAAGGATGGAAGATAATCCCAGAGATTGAACACACAAAGGGGTGGTTAACCTTTGATAAATATCTAATTCTTGGATTACTAAGAACTCAGGAGAAAGCTCTTACAAAACTTGGAAATTGCAAAATAGAAGTTTGATTGCATACCCCAAGAGTCATGCACAGCCTATAAAAAAGGCTCTTCCAATCCAGTGAAATTTACAAAGAAACTCCCCTAATTAAACCATATTATTACACTTAAAACAAAAAATGTAACTCCCAAAGTTAAATAACATTAAGCCCAATAATTATAATTAAGGGGTTGCACTAATAACGTTAATTAAACTCAGCCAAAATAAAAAAAAAATCATTTGCATAATAATTCAGCCACTATCCACCAAGTTTGTCTGCCTACATTCTTGAGTTTTAACAAACTACCTTTCCATTAAGACCATGCACTGAATTAATTTTGGCTTTATGTCCTTCACTTTAGGTGCAGCCTCCAGAATACTTGCTACCATTACTTGTAAAGCCTCTTTTACTTTCCTAGCTCTTGCTCTTGTCATAGGAGCCCCAAGTCCTTCAAACACCTTGTTGTCTTTGTTTGTAGGTGCATTCTCATTAGATAATAAATACCATAGTTGGTGATTTTGCAAAGGGAGGACATACTAATTCAGCTCACAAGCAACACCTCCGAGAACTATATAATGTGGACTCGTGAGGAAGCATCAAACCCAATCCCTATCTTAGAATCACTTTCTCTGAGGAGTACTTCGACAACATACATATTGACTAAGACAACCCCATGGTTATCTTAGTAGTAGTAGCAAACTGGCAGATTAATAAAATGTTAATCGATCAAGGAACCTTAGTTGATGTCTTATTCTAGTTGACTTTTTGGCAACTCAAACTGCCAGAATCTTTCATACACCTTATGATGAGCCCCTGTATGGGTTCATAGGAAGCAGTGTGCGAGCAAGGGGATATGCTGATCTCCTAACCGAGTTCGAGAAGGCTGATCAGAGTAAATTGGTCACAGTATGCTACCTATTGCTATACTCCCTCTCCTTGTACAACATCCTCACAGGGTGACCTACGCTCAATAAACTGGGAGTAATCGTCTCAACACTACACCTGGCGATGAAGTTTCCATCACCCAGTAGAAACATCATCACAGTAAAAACCAACCAACAAGAATCCAGGCAATGCTACATTCGTAGCTTGAAAATGACCATAACTCCCCTGAGCAAGACCTTCAAGCACAAGTCACCCCTTAAGGAGCTAACGTGAACATGATAGCATATACTAACTTGGACCCTAGAGCCAACTTCAAAGACTTACATCTAATACCTGTGGAGGAACTTATAGAATACAAGCTCGACCCCCACGCAAATTAGATAACTAAGATAGGAAGCTGACTTGACAAAAACACCCAATGTTAGACCAAAAGCATGATCACCAGTAATCCCGACCTATTTGCTTGGAGTAGCTCGGATATGCCTAGCATAGATGTGGCTTTCATCTTCCATAAACTGGTAGTGCACCCCTATGCAAAGCCGATAGCCCAAAGATAGAGGAATCTTGGTGAAGAAAAAAGACTACAGTGAAACAAGAGGCCGAAAAGCTCAAAGCAACGACTTCATAAAAGAAGTAGATTACAGAACTTGGTTGGTAAATGTAGTGTTGGTACAAAAGTCATTAGGAAAACAAAAAATGTGTGTGGACTACACAGAGCTGAATAAAGTCGGCCCAAAGGACGTATACTTTCTCCCCAGCATAGACAGACTTGTTGATGGTGCCTCAAGCCACAAGACACTCAGCTTCCTAGATGCCTATTCAGGGTACAACCAGATAATGATGTACCCCCCGAACCAAGAAAAGATAGTTTTTATCATAGACAATGCAAACTACTGCTACCGAGTTATGCCGTTTGAACTAAAAAATGTAGCGGCAACCTATCAAAGAGTCATGGACAAGGTTTACAAGTACCAAATTGGTCGCATTGTGGAGGTATATGTAGATGACATTGTTGTGAAATTAGAGGAATCATCACGCCATGCGGTAGACCTAGCTGAAGTCTTCGGGCAATTGCGCAAGCATAATATGTCACTCAACCCTGAGAAGTGTGTGTTTGGAGTAGAGGGTGGCAAGTTCCTAGGTTTCATGCTCTCTAGTGGAGTTATAGAAGCCAACCCAGACAAATGTCAACCTGTAATAGACATGGTTCTACCCCACATGGCAAGCAAAGCCATACCATTTTCTAGCTAGTAAAAAAAAAAGACTTCATGTGGACTAAGGAATGCGATGCCCGCTTTCAAGAGTTCAAGGCTCTTCTAGCAGCACCATCAATTTTATCACAACCCCTCCCAGGAGCTAATCTTCTTCTATACTTGTCAGTGGTTGAAGACTCCATTAGCACAACCCTAGCACATGAAGAAGAGGCACAACAAGCTATTTATTTCATAAGTAAGGCATTACAAGGGGCGGAAAAATGATACCAACTTATTGAAAAGCTTGCCCTTGCACTCGTCACTGCAGCTTGACGACTACGACCTTACTTGAGAACAACCAAATAATCGTCAAAATCAACCACCCCATCAAAAAGATTTTGAGGAAACCCAAGCTCGCTAGAATAATAATAGAATGGTTTGTAGAGATATTAGAATACAGGCTACGATACGAACTTCGCGGCCTGATGAAGTCATAATACCTCAGTGATTTCATCCTTGAACTCACCCCATAACTTGAAGACCCGGGGGCAAATGAATAAACCCTCTTCTTGCCGATTCATCTAACAAGAAAGGAAATGGAGCAAGAATCTTGCTAGAAGGATCAAACAACCTCACCATCGAACAATCAGTGAGGTTTGAATTCCCAACCTCAAACAACCAAGCTGAGTACGAGGCTCATGTCGCAGGTCTAAGGATAGCACTCGAGGTTGGAGTGACAAAGCTAAAATGCAAAACTAATTCGCAATTAGTGACGAGGTAGGTGAAAGGAGATTATCAAGCCAAGGACGACAACTCCTAAAGTACTATCGCGTGGTAAAAAAATTTATCGATAAATTCCATGAGTTTGAAATTACCCACATCGCTAGAGAGGATAACACACAATTTGGCTTCTTGTCAAAGCTCGCCAGCACCAAGAAGCCAAGGCAACACCAAACTATTATACAGGAAACCTTCAGTAAACCATGTTCCAAGATCCTACCTATCCTACAACATGACCTTGCGTGGATGGCCCTTATCCACGAGTATCTACTCAACGAAACCTTTCTTGATGACGATGCTAAAACAAAGAAGTTACAAAGAAAGGCAAGTCACTTCATACTAATTGCAAATGAGCTCTTTAGACGCAACATAACTTGACCACTTTTAAAATGCCTAAACCCAATGGAATCCAACTATGTTCTCTGAGAACCACACAAAGGAATATGTGGATTTCATAGCGGAGGCCAAACTATGGCATCCCAAGTACTCAAAGTAGGCTTTTATTGGCCAACTATACCTAGCAATTGTAGGGGTTTCACCCATAAATGCAACAAATGCCAAGAATTCAATAGCCGACCTCACCAACCCCACAGGCTCTTCACTTTATGACCTCTCCTACAGTATAGGGGATCGACATCTTGGGGCCTCTCCCATAAGCTAGGGAACAGGAAAAATTTCTTGTAGTCTCCATAGACTACTTTACAAAATGGATCGAGGAAAAAGAAGTAGCTTGCATAACAAGTGGGTGTATTAAAAATTTTATATGGCTGGAGCTAATTTGTAGGTACGAGATACCAAACACAATAATCACGAACAACGGGAGACAATTCATAGATTCCAATGCCCAAACATTCCTCCAAAACCTCAGAGTAAAACATCTCATGACATCTATGGAACATCCCAAACTAATGGCAAACAAGGTCATCGTAGGTGAACTTAAGAAAAGACTGGGAGTGGCCAAAACATTATGGGTAGATGAGCTCCCAAGCATACTGTAGACTACTACTACTCTCCTTAAACAACCACACAAGAAACACCATACAAGCTCTTCTACGACTCTCACACTATGATTTTGGTTGAAGTCAAAGAACCCACCCCAAGGAGAACACAATACCACCAACAAACCAATGAAGCCACTTTACGTGAAAACTTCGACCTCATCAAGGAGATTCGTGATATAGCTACAATCAAGGAGGTAGCATGCCAGGCCAGAGCTAAAAGAAGATATGATAGCAAGCTAAATCCTAGATCATTCCAACCTGGCGATCTAGTATGGCAAATGACTGGAGAAGCAAGAAAAAGGCCAACACATAAGAAGCTTGCAGCACAATGGGAAGGACCATTCCAAATCATAGAATACTTGCACAATTTTCTTACAAGATATAAGAGTTCAATGGCAAGAACATGCCCTGTACTCAAAATGCCTCCCACCTGAAAGTTTATTATAGCTAAACGACTGTATGGGGTACTCTTTCCTACTCCAGTTCTTTTTTCCATGAAAGAGAAAGGGGTTTTGAACTGGAAAGGTTTTAATGAGGCCCACCACTATACCAATAAAATACAGTTTTATCCTTTCTATATCTTTGTTTTAACTCACTTTCCTTACTAAAATAAATAACACAAGAACTTGTCAAGGTTGAATGCGAGCCTCTTTCTAACGAGTTCAACACAAACTTGTCAAGGCCGAATGCGAGTTTCTCTCTAACGAGTCGAACATGAACTTGCCAAGGTTGAATGCGAGCCTCTTTCTAACGAGTCGAACATGAACTCATCAAGGCCGAACGTGAGCCTCCTCCTAATGAATCAAGCGTGAATTTCCCAACAAGCCCTCTTCTAACAAAGACTAATTACAAGGAGAAGCAAATCGTAAACAATGAACCATACACGAAAAAGAAGAAAAAAAACACGAGTCAAAAACAAGTGCCATAACATTTCATTCATACTTGAATTATAAAATGTTATACAATAACATCCAACATTTACAAAACAAATAAAAAAGGCTAACATCATTCAACATTTTCCCTAGCAACCTCGCCCTCTTTTATGTTAGAGGCATCCTCATCTACATAGAAGTCCTAATCCTCTTCTTCTTCCACCAACTGACCATCTTTTACCTCCTTATTAATATCAAAATGTGACTCATCAACACTAGCGAACAAGATATCTTGCTTCTTCGGTTTCTCAAACTCATTGTTATGCTCAACATAAATACTTTGTTGAGCTTCCTGAAGGTCTAATGACAAAAACCTGTTCTTTCCCTCCACCTTGGCAACTCGTTTCTACAAGATCACCACCAGAGCTTCCAAATTCCCTATTTTCACACTTGCAGCTTTCTATATCTCAGTAGTCTTCAAAATGAAGGAACTTGCCCGCTCACTCATCACTTGATATGCAACCATCCCTTCAGCAAATGCTAGCACAGCTTTTTGAAAACGAGCCTCTACCTCAACCAATTGAGCCCGCAAACATTTTTCTCAGACTCTTTCTCCTTATTGAACGCCTCCAAAACAGTAACTCTCCTTGCTGTGACTCCTGTTTGTACCACCAGTAACTTAATCTACATTGACACTACTCCAGCATCACTAAGGCAGAATTAAAAGCTCTCTACCGGACCTGCCCTCTCCAAGATCACCTTATCCACAACAGATATATTCTCAGGTTTATAGAAATCACCCCCTTTCACTCCCATACTCCAAAGAGAAGTCAAATCCTTGGAGGCAGAAACATGCTCCAATATGTTCATCTGATTATAGTCCTTTTCCAAGGAGAAACATCTATACATAGTCTTCTCTTTGGTTGTGTGGGAGAATACAATCGTCACATGCAAAGGAAAAGATGAAGGAACTACAGATCGAACCACATGCTGACCAGGTGACCCCTAGATGCCCTGACCTCAGGAATTGTGTGACCCTCTTCCCAGCTTCCCCATGACTTCAACCACTAACTCAATATGTTTCCTCTTATGACTTCATCCAGTAGACTTCAATGTTTTCTAGTTTGCTTCCCCATCAGCTTTGCAAAAATAAATAAGACTGAAAAAGTCAGAAAAATGACATTGAAGAAAACATATAAGAAAACAGTAAAGTTTGAGCACGCATTTTCAAGCTCTTCCTCCACATCCCGAGCATAAGGAAGACGAAGGACAATTTGAATCGTCATTGGACAAGGAAGAGACGCCAACTTGGCAATATCAACTTCCTCCTCAGTCGTCACCATCCTCCCCCTCGTCCCAATGAACTTTCAAGGTCTCTCTTGCTAATAAAAGGGAAACTTTGCCTTCCCATCCACCTTGAAGAATAGATTATTGAACTGTGGTCTCCGATCTATTGAGTCCACCCTCACAAACTAATTTGTAAACTTATACCAGTCCAAGCATAACATAAACAACCCCCTATTAATCCCATTCAATGAGGCCCAACCCACAAGTTTACCAAGTTTCAAGGGTAGAAATGGAGAAATTTATTCAAGCAAATCCTGACCCCCAAACAAGAACACAAAATCTGAAAAGCTCTCAAGAAAACCCAATTGTTTAGATGTAGTTGAGATTGAGCCATATTGGCATATCCTCTCTTATATAACTGCAAAATCTCAAGGAAACATAAAATGCTTAACCTTTTTTAACCTAAAACCCTCCCTAGAGTCAGAAAACATGGTGTAAAAATGAAATTAATAAAAAACCTAAAAATCAGCAAAAAAGAACCACATGAACGAGGCAACTTAAGAAATATACCCAACAATAAGAAAGACACTACACAAAGAGCGTACCTCACAAGAATACACGCCACTAGTTTACTCTTAAAAGCCTAAAGGAAGATGAGGATGTTACAAAAACTCAAAGAACCCAAAGTGTGCAGCGCAAGTTAAAGCAACAAATACCTTGATAACCTTTCCTACTCATCAACACCGATCTAACGGTCTTCCTCTACTCTCGCACACCCCATCTAATGGTCACAAATTTTCCCATGTCACACATGTGAAAACTAATGGAAGTTGGTGGCCACATGGCAAAGCCCCATTCGTACATTTGTCCCCTCTTAAGCAACCAACGACATTGTCTCCTATATACCTCTCTAAACGACCCACCAACTCAGAGGCCCTCACTCGACTACTTTGAATGAAACTCTAGCGACCCTTTTACTTACATGTCTCAGAGTTTGGGGGGCTTATGTACATATACGGACATTACCAGCGAGGTTCGCCCAAGCATATGTCACCCTTCCTCACTCGAGGTCGCCCTAAGTTCGAGTTGCTCCACCTTTCTCAAGATCACCATAAATCCAAGTCATCCAAACACATCGACTATACACATCACCCCTGGCAAGTTCATCTAATACATAGGCCTCCTCAAACTGAAATCGTCCTAGGAAGTACAATCAACACTCACAAATTGTTATACACCAGAAAAGGATCATTCATTTTCACTGCCACTAATCAACAATTATAGAACACCTTAAAGTGGCAATTAGTGAGTAATGAAATATCATTATAATTACATTAATTACATCTCGGTATAAAAGGTATTGTAGAAAAAGGTATTGTAGATCTATCTAAACATCCTTCACAAAAGAATCTTGATTGAGTTGAGCATCAAAGTGTTCGTTGTAGGTTCCCTGATGTCGTTGACTTGAAGATCAATCTAATGGAATTACTGGAAAGGTCTATCTCCTTCTTTTCCGTAAGTACAATAATTAATTTTCTTTGAATACAATGTAATAAAATATTAACTTTTATAGAGTTTTTCAGACAAATGTTAATGTTAATACATTAGTCTTCATTACTCAAAAGATGCACCCCCCTAATTGCATTATAGTATTAGCTCTATTAAATTAGAGTTTAACACCTATCCTATTATTTTGATAGTCTACTTACTATTCATATTATAATTTTATTAATGTAGAGTTTTTAAGCTTTTGTAAGTAGACTATAGAAATAATAGAATAATTTAATATAGAGTTTTAAGGTTTTCTAGTTAGACTATAGAAATAATAGGACAATATAATTGCACCAATACTATAGTGCAATTAGGAAGGGTGCATTTTTGAAGAATTTAAATGTGCCACTTCTTCCTCCCTTTCTCCCACTTCATGTGAATTTGAATTTTGTCATCGTACAATCTTATCACTCTTTAAAACTGAATAAAGAAAAGGAGAAAAAAATATTTGTGCACTGTTAGTGTGAGAAGTTTTACATTGATATTCAATCACAATCTTTCATATATGGTAAGTTTATTGACTTTACCAATTAATACTATAAAATTCATATAAATGAAGGCTTGTTATTCAATGTGAGTGTAAAAATCTTTTATACTATAACACATATTACAACTTTATTATATAGAAGAAACTACTTAAGGATAATAAATATGAATCTTAATATTTAGGAGATATTATTACTATACAGAGATATAAAAAAAAATAGCTAGTTACCTAATTTACACAGGAATAAATGTAGATTTTAGTTTTCAAGTAACTAATAAACAATATTAAGGAAACATTATTGTTTCAGATACTGTGCAAAAATATTGTGCCTTAATTTTATATATTTCTTCAGCACTCATCCTCAAGCTAGATCTAGAGGTTTGATTGATTCAAGCTTGGATAATAGACGATGAAATTGTGTGCTTTGAAAAATCTTCTTAAACACATCTACAAGTTGATCATGGCTCCTAATATAAGCAGTTTGAATAACTTGATTTTGAACTTGTTGTCAAACAAAATGACAATCAACTTCGATATGTTTTGTTCGTTCGAGAAACACTGGATTGGTTGTGATATGCATAACTACTTGGTTATCACAATAAAGTGAGATAGGTAGACTACATCGAAAGCCAAGACCAACAAGAAGACTTTTGAGCCAAATCATTTCGCAAGCAGCAGATGCCATGGTTCTATATTCAGTTTCAGCGCTAAAACAGGCAATAACTGGTTGTTTTTTGCTACAATAGCCTATAGTAGATTTTCAATCAAGTACATTTTTGGCTATTAGTATTACTATATCCACTAATTTGTGTGTGATCATTCTTGATTAGGACAATCCCTCACCTGATAGACCTTTTAACATATCACAAGATATCTTGACAATAGTAAAATGAAAAAGTGTAGGTGTATGCATAAATTGGCTAACAAGACTGCCAACATATGTTATGTCTGGATGAGTGACAGTAAGATAAATAAGATTACCCACCAATCTTTGATAGTCATTGATATTTTTCAAGGGTTTACTTGTTTCGTCAAGATTCAACTCACTGTTCAATGGAGTTATAGTTGATTTACAATTTATCATCTTAGTGTCTTTAAGTAAGTAAAGAATGTACTTCTGTTGGTTAAGAAGTAAACCTTCATTTGAAGCTGTCATTTCAATTCCAAGAAAGTAGTTCAAGTGGCCAAGATCTTTGATAGGAAAATGAGATTGTAGAACATTCTTCAGATAAGAAATAACATGATTACTATTCTAGTAATAATAAGAACATCCACATAAACGAGAACAATCATTATTTCGTTCTGGATCTTTTCAACAAATAAAGAGGAGTTTACATAACTTCTTATAAAGCCCACTTCATGAAGAATAGAACTTAATTTTGCATGCCAAGAATGTGGAGATTGTTTCAAACCATAGATTGATTTATGCACTCAACATACTAAGGATGAATATGAACTTTGTGGATGACCGGGAGGTAATTTCATGTATAGTTCTTCTTTGAGATCTCCATGTAAAAAGGCATTTTTTATGTCCATTTGACTCATTAAGCATCAACAATTTATAGCAACTAAAAGAAAAAGGTCTCTTTATAGTCTACTCCCAGAGTTTGAGTGAATCCTTGAGCTACAAGATGAGCTTTATGCCTCTCAATCATGGCATCTGAATTAAACTTTATTTTATACACTCATTGACTTCAAATAGGTTTTTTTCCACTAGGAAGTTTGATAATATTCCAAGTGTTATTTTTAGAAAAAGCTTGAAGCTTTTCAAGCATAGCCTTTTGCCAAATTTGATTAGCATTTGCTTCATAGAAATTTGTTGGCTCATATATACTAGATATAGTAGAGAGAAATGCTGCATGGTTAAAGGAAAAATGGTGATATGACATACTTGGAAATTGGATGGCATGCTGAGTAAGTAACATAGTATTGGAACTTTGTCAGAGGTGCATGAGTTCTAGCTAGATATCGACAGGTTTGTGGAACATCTTCACATATAGGAGGCATGCACTCAACTGACAGTGACTCACCATTTGAGCAATTAGGACTATTAGCTTTAAAATAATCCGATTGGGCAACATTTGTATTTGAAGGTCTACATGAAGAATCCATATTTCTATCAACAAATTTTGTATTGCTTGTATCCATTGTAGTATCAAAAGAATTTAGAGAAACAAGTAACTCAGAACCGACACAAGACAAAGGAAAAAAATTCTTCAAATAATCCTCAGTGTTGTTAAAATATGGAGTTAATTCTTCAAATTTAATATCTCTTGTAACAATGATTTTTTAGACTTAGGGTGATAGCATTATATCCTTTTTTTGTTGATGAGTAGCCTAAGAAGACACATTTGGTAGCTCATGGATCAAATTTATCATGAAAAGGAACTTGTATATGTACAAAACAAATGCACCCAAATACCTTTAAATGAGATAAATTAAGAGGCTTTCCTTGCAAAACTTCAAGAGAAGATTTAAAAGACAATACTCAGCTTGGTAATTGATTAATAATATAAGTAGAAGTTAACACTACTTAAGACCAAAAAACTTTCGAAACATGCATTTGTATCATCAAGGCACATGTGTTCTCCAGTAAGTCTCTATTCTTGCATTTAGCTACTTTGTTTTGTTGAGGAATACCAACACAGCTAGTTTAATGCACAATGTCATGAGAATTTAAATAGTATGTCATGCTTTTAGACATGTATTCTGCACCATTATTAGAACAAAGAATTTGAACCTTACTAGAGAATTTATTTAGAAAAAGCATGTGGAAAACCTCACTTTTTGATTTTAATAAGTGAACCCAGTTAACATGAGAGAAATCATCAATCAATGTAATAAAATATTTAAAACCATCAAAGGATTCAATGGTAGGACCCCAAATATCAAAGTGTACAAGCTCAAACATTTTATTACTTTTAGAAGAAGATGAAATAAAAGGTAATCCAGTAGACTTAGATAAATGGCAAGTATCAAAAGAAATATATTTGTTGTCTAAATGAGGAAACAATTTTTTAAGCACATTTATTGATGGATGTGTTAGACGTTGATACCATAGATTATAATATGTTTATGAAGAAGATAAAGTAGAAGTTTGAGCATTCTTTGTGTTTAGAAAATCTCTAGTGACATAGAAGAGTCCTTGTAGGAAGAAGCCTTCACCAATCGTCTTCTTGGTGACAAGGTCCTGAAAATATACCATGCGAGGAAGAAATACAACACGACAATTAAGAGTTTGGTTGAGTTTACTAACTGAGAGCAACTTTGCTAGAAAATAAGGGACATATAAAGCTACTGAGTTTACATCATTTTGAAATAACTTAAGTTTTCCTTCACCAATGACAGGAACATTATGTCCAATAGAAATGTAAGCATGAGATGGAGTAGGATAGTTTTTGAAATCAGATAGATTTGTTAATTTATTTGTCATATGATTAGTTGCACCAAAATCAACAATCTAAAAATCATGCACATTATTTAATTTTAAAGCAGATGAAAGAGCATTTAATATACCTTCATGGCTTTCAAGAGGAGGGTGCTTAGGGATTTCCAAGAGACTAGTAGACTTACCAAAAAATGCTATGAAATTTGATTTTCCAGCACTTGAAACTCCCATTTCTCCCTTCTATTGAAGATATGCAACAAACTCATTGATAAGTGAGATTAGGTTATATTATAATTAACTATATTTCCTTGTAAGGTGTTGGTAACATGTGCTTTGTGCTTTGAGTTTTCCTTGTTAACAAACTTAGCTCTGGATGAACCACTCAACATCATTCAATTTGATGTCTTAGATGATGAAAATGTTGACATTTTAAATTTGGTCGCTTGCCTTTATAAGGAATTTTGACTTTCTCTTGATAGTTGACAATATAGGCATGAGAATTAAATGATTGAGACTTATGTTCTCCATTGATGACTTTCCTTATGGTTTGTTCTCTCTAAATTATAGAGTAAATATATTATAAGGATGGAAGTTCGAGGGACATGAGAATATCACTGCAAAGATCTTCATAGTTAAAACCAAGACTTGGCAACAACTAAAAAATTTTGTTTTCTTAAACTCGTTTACAAAGTACAGCAACATCGATAGTGTGTGGACAATACACCTCAAGTTCATTCCACATCCTTTTTAAACTACAAGTAATTGACCAAAAGGTTTACCAGATTGTTGCAGGTTTACAATGTCTCATTGGAGTTCAAAGATGCGAGTAATGTTATTCTGTTGACCATACATATCACGAACTGTTGTCCATAATTGCACAACAGAATATGAATAGCTAAAAATTTCAGCAAGATGTGGATTCATGGAATTAAGGATCCATGACTGTGCCAATTGGTCTTTGGATAACCAAGCTGCATATTTTTTAGAATTTTCATTTAGAGGAGAAGTTTTCTCATCAATGAAATTGAGTTTAGATCTTCCACCCAAAGCAAGAGTTATGGTACTTGACCAAGGAAGGTAATTAAACTCATTTAACACAACAAATCTCAAACGGTTATTTGGGTTATATTCAATTTCTATCAGTTGTCACAATAGAAGAACTTGTAGCATTTGTAGCAGATGACATACTAGAAGAAGATTGATTTTCTTCCATAGGTTGACAAGAAAAAAAAATTAGACAGGTGGAACAATCGCTCTGATACCATGAAGAAAAAAAAAGCAAAGAGTTTTTTTATTCTGATTCTCTTATTAGTATAATACACATTACAACTTTATTATATAGAAGAAACTACTTAAGGAGAATAAATATGAATCCTAATATTTACGATATATTCTTGCTATACAGAGATATACATCAGAAATAGCTAGTTACATAATTTATAGGAATAAATGTAGATTTTAGTTTTGATATATATATATATATATATATATATATATATATATATATATATATATATATATTATAGACATAACATCGCAATTCTCACTTGTTATATTTGCAAGTTGTATAAAAAATAAAAAGAAAGTAAGGAAACGTAGAAGTGACATCATTTAAAATATTTTTTTAAAAAAAACAAGTTCAATCTGGCCCGGGTCAACTCGATTTGAGTTGCTGTTTTTTTCTTGAACCAATCATTCAAACCAAGTATTAGAGAAGTTGGTCTAGTGTGACCGGGTCCCGATCCGACTAGTCGGTTCGAATCAGTTTTCACAACTATGCATAAAACAGTTTGAAAACAAGTGAAAAAAAAAACTATTGAAAAATAGTCCTAGTTACAAATTTGTAACTTCTTTAAAATAACTTATTTTCTGAAGATTTTTTCTAAATTTAAGAAAATTTTCGAGACATTCCACCTTTTTTTTTAAACAATTTATAATTTAAAAAAAATATATTATAATTTTTTTAACACCTCTGTATTTTTTAAATCAAGTTATTAGTGCAAAATATGCGAGGACCTTGACTTAACCATGTTTAGTAGGATTTTCCTTCCAAATTAACATGATCTTTCCATTAGACAAGAAACACCTTAATAAGGAGATTGAGTTTAATTACACTTTAACCAATATCACAATTTTATTTATATAATAATAAAAGAAACGATAAATATATAAAAGAGAATAAAAATTTTATAATAATAACCTTATAGAAAACATTTTACTTTTAGTAACATTTTCTGTTTAATACTAATAAAGTTTTGTTAAAAGCATTTGAAAACATTTAAAAAAATAGTCAAATTATCAATAAATGTTACTAATATGCTTTTATAATATTTTATCAAATGTTTTTAATAATTCATGTTGTCAAACTCTATTAGTAACATTTTATACATTTGATAAAATGTTGCAATAAGTAATATTTATTCATAATTTAGCAATATTTTTCTAAATGTTTCTTTGTGTTTGTAGTGTACTAATTGTACACGAAAGGAATATATATATATATATATATATATATATATATATATATATATATATATATATATATATATATATTTCCTATGAAACGAATTCACACTTGTTAGGATTCTTCTTTTCATAATCAGATGCATTATTTGCTATATGTTTCAGGATTGAAAAATAGTCCTAGTTACAAATTTGTAACTTCTTTAAAATAACTTATTTTCTGAAGATTTTTTCTAAATTTAAGAAAATTTTTGAGACATTCAACCTTTTTTTTTAAACAATTTATAATTTAAAAAAAAATATATTATAATTTTTTTAACACCTCTGTATTTTTTAAATCAAGTTATTAGTGCAAAGTATGCGAGGACCTTGACTTAACCATGTTTAGTAGGATTTTCCTTCCAAATTAACATGATCTTTCCATTAGACAAGAAACACCTTAATAAGGAGATTGAGTTTAATTACACGGTAACCAATATCACAATTTTATTTATATAATAATAAAAGAAACGATAAATATATAAAAGAGAATAAAAATTTTATAATAATAACCTTATAGAAAACATTTTACTTTTAGTAACATTTTCTGTTTAATACTAATAAAATTTTTGTTAAAAGCATTTGAAAACATTTAAAAAAAATAGTCAAATTATCAATAAATGTTACTAATATGCTTTTATAATATTTTATCAAATGTTTTTAATAATTCATGTGGTCAAACTCTATTAGTAACATTTTATACATTTGATAAAATGTTGCACATAAGTAATATTTATTCATAATTAGCAATATTTTTCTAAATGTTTCTTTGTGTTTGTAGTGTACTAATTGTACACGAAAGGAATATATATATATATGTTTCCTATGAAACGAATTCACACTTGTTAGGATTCTTCTTTTCATAATCAGATGCATTATTTGCTACATGTTTCAGGATTGTCATTACAAAAGAAAAAGTCATTTGCGAGGAAAGCTTCATGGTGGTAACACCACTAAATTTGAGATCAATATCCTTTATTTTCTTCTTCTTGCTGAGTTTCAGAGCACAAAAGGCACAAGAACCTACTTATCTGGGAAGTAACTGCCATAACACCCCCCAACAACCTCTCAGCAGTGCATACCAAACCAATCTTAATAGAATCCTCAGATGGATGTCCTCTGATGCATCCACAAGCAAAGGTTATAACCACAAAACCATAGGAAACGATGGTGATGCAGTGTATGGCCTCTATGATTGCCGTGGTGATGTGGTTGGATACTTTTGTCAATTTTGTGTTTCATTTGCTGCCAAACAAGCCCTTCAGAGATGCCCCAATAGGGTATCTGCTATGGTGTGGTATGAGTACTGCATTCTAAGGTACTCAAATGAGAACTTCTTTGGGAAAATTCTGACACACCCAACATGGCATGGTGTTGGAACAAAAAATGTATCCTACTCCAACATGTCAGAGATTCAGAAAGGTGAGGATTTTGTGAGATGCTTGATCAGAAAAGCAACTAAGGAGACCAACCAGTTGTATTATAAGGGTGGCTTCAATTTGAGTGCCACTGAGAGAAGGTATGGCATGGTGCACTGCAGTCGAGATCTCACAAGTGAAAGTTGCAGACAGTGTTTGGAGACCATATTAGCACAAATTCCAAAATGTTGTGAACAAAAAATAGGATGGTTTATTTGGTCTGGAACTTGTATGATAAGGTATGATGATAAAATGTTCTACCTTCTTTACAACCAAACATCTTCACTTCCTGTGCCTAATCTGGAAACAGGTGAATCTGAAAACTATGTTAGTTCTTTTGGACTTGTTTTAATAATCATTTTTCATATATTGTATATTTTATAAAATTGCTTAATAATCATTCTTTTATATTGCCACAGCAAAACTTGGGGGTAATAAGAAGTCAAAAATCTTGATCTTTAGCTTCGGTATGATGGGACCAATAACTCTACTACTATGTTACATTGTATATCGCTTCTGGTACAGAAGAAGTGTTAGAAAAGGTAATTTCCCACAATTACACGTACACATACCATAATTTGAATCATAGCTTATTTCTAACAGTCAAATAAGGCTATTTTGTTAATATGAACTCACAAATTTCTCTTTCTAGATTGGTTTCGTCTATCTTCATTTCATAAAATTCAAACGGAGGAAACATGGACAACAGATCTACTTATAATCCCATTAGCCACAATTCTACAAAGTACTGATAACTTTTCTGAAGCATTTAAATTAGGGGAAGGAGGATTTGGCTCTGTTTACAAGGTTTAATGATTTGAATTTACGACATAGATTCTTTAGTTTTGTCATTTTTCTATATCCTTTATTTTTATTGAAAATTTTATCAGGGAATTCTACAAGATGGAAGACAAATTGCAGTCAAAAGGCTCTCAGAATTTTCTAGTCAAGGCTCAGAGGAGTTCAACAATGAAGTTTTGTTTATAGCTAATTTGCAACATCGCAACCTTGTAAAACTTTTGGCATGTTGCTTGGACGAAAATGAGAAGATACTTGTATACGAGTATTTGCCGAATAAAAGTCTTGATTTTCACCTGTTTGGTATGTTTACACATAGCTTAAATGCTTCAATGAATTGTAGTATTTCTTTTACTGAATTTTTTCTTCAACATTGTGTTCAAAACTAGTCTTGGTTAATACTTAACAAGACAACTGGTGCTACTATTGGCTTTTAATTAGTTGTCCTAGCATGTGTATAGTACTCTAGGTTTTAAAAGTAAGAGCAGAAGGACATTTCATAATACTCAAAACAGTTGACACATTATCTTTCCCTTTCACTACATGAAACGAAAGTCAAGTTATATATATATATATATAGTAATTGATAGTCATGTTATACGTTATTTTTAAGAAAGAAAACTAAAAAATTCTTTTGGTATTTTTCCCACATGCTAAGGCAAATTGTATTGGTATTTGCTAGATTTATGCTTGACATACTGTTTTGTTGTTGAATTCTCTTCTCTGTTCTTATTTTGTCAGATGACGAGAAAAGAAAGCAATTTGATTGGAAACTAAGATTAAGAATTATCAATGGAATAGCAAGAGGGATTTTATACCTTCATGAGGACTCTAGAGTCACAGTAATTCATAGAGATCTGAAAGCTAGCAATGTTCTGTTAGATCATGATATGAATCCCAAAATATCAGATTTTGGGTTAGCAAGGGCATTTGAAATAGGACAGAGCCAAGAAAAAACAAAACGAGTAATGGGCACCTAGTGAGTTGAAACTATACCTAACACTTCTTAAATAATAGAATTTTTTATTATAATTTTTAACAAATAACTTTTTGAAAATGGAGCCCAGATATATTTCATTTAATTGAAGGAAACTAATGAATTTCATTTGATTTTCTTTAGTGGATACATGGCTCCAGAGTATGCTATGCAAGGATTATTTTCAGTGAAATCTGATGTTTTCAGTTTTGGAGTACTTCTTCTAGAAATTATTTGTGGAAAAAAGAATAGTGGATTATACATGTCAGAGCATGGTCAAACTCTTCTTTTCTATGTGAGTCTCTACTGTTGTCTAGTCAACAAATTATTCAATTATGCTAAGTAAAGCATAACAGTATGCACAAATTTCAAATACTTGTAGGCTTGGAGAATATGGTGTGCAGGAAAATGTTTGGAATTGATGGATCCAATACTCATAAAATCCTTCATAGGCTGTCAAGTTGAGAGGTGCATACACATTGGCTTGCTGTGTGTTCAAGAAGATGCAAAAGATAGACCAACCATGTCTGATGTTGTTGTAATGTTGGTAAGTGAGACAATGGCCCTTCCAAAGCCCAAGCACCCAGCATTTTCAATTGGAAGAATAGCTTCAAAGGAAGTTCCTACATCAAGAAGTTCTAAGAATCTTTCCAACAATGATGTAACATTCACTATTTCTATACCAAGATAATGGATAATTACATAAAGAATTAGTCTCTTGTCAAATGTCACAAAGTGAAGTAGTATTTATCATTCATTTAAGTTGAAACATTTATTTAATGCATACACTCAATGGAAATAAACATAGTAACTGTGATGTTTACACTGTGAACTAATCAGGAATTTTATGTATTGTAATTTTCTTGAGCTTTACAATGAGTTACTTTTAAAGTCATATCCATACTATGACTTTTGTTTTTTTTCTTTACAATAAATCAATATCTGAACATACTCACTGCTTGCAGCAAGTAAAAATCAATCGATACGAAGTAACAAATGAAAACATAACAACTAAAGGGAATAAAGTCAAAGGTTTTGCGTATGGAATTCTCTTTTATTGTTGGTTGCAATTTTCAACATATTTATGAGATAATGTAACAATGACAGTGATTTTATTACGAGAGTCACTATTTTATTTGGAAAATTTTGGTTTTTGTGTGACCCATAGTTTTATACACGCGGGTCTGACCAGTTGGATCACAAACCAGCAGTCTTATTGGGTCAAGTTGAGAATCAGATCTTAGTGTCATTGATCTAATGTGATTTGGATTTACTTGAGTTTAACTGGATTGAGTAGGTGTAATTACATAGGATTACATGATAATTCAATCTTTTTTCAAATTAATAAAAATATTTTATTTTTAATTAATATAATAGCAAGTATGTTTTCTTTATTATTCTATATATTCTACTTATATTTTGAAAACTTTATTTTATTGTTAGTATATGATTGTTGAAATAGAAAATTTGTTAAATGAATGTGAGTGGATTTAATTTAAACTTGAAATATGAGTTTTTAAATTATATTTAACTTTTAGATTAGTCAATTTGATCTTTATAAAGATAAGTCTGTGAAATTATATTTTTTTGTGATGTTATATTTTATTATTTTGGTATACTAATAAAGTTAGCAATTCAAATTTTTATTTTTTTAATTAAAAACTGGGCCACTCAGATCAATTGCTGACCTTGGTTTGACCTATGATACTATGATTCCATGCCTCGACCGGGTTAACATGCGGGTCTGTTTTTAAAACTATGATGTGAGCTTCCAATGAATGTACTATGTCAGGGTTTGCTATTCTATTTCCTTTCTACCTTCACTTAGATTCACATGTTGACATTAGTATATATGTTTGTAACTATATATAGTTTCATTCTTTAATATCTTTGGTTGGCAAATGTCATACTTGGGATGCCCTGTGCCAGAAGACAAATTAAGTGGTGAAGAAGTTAGTGGTCAGCAATGATTAAAGAGACTGAAAAAGTTATAAGAGGGAAATGTAAAATCAAATGTGAAAATTAATCGATGAAACTAGAGTGCGTCTCTGAAAAAAAATTACAAAGATTAGTGTATTAGTAATAATGGTGAATGTAAATAGCAATTTCAGAAAAAAAGGGCTAATCTAATATCGGTCTAACTTTTTATGCATTTTCTTTTAACACTCCCATTTGTAATACCCTTATCCTTATTTGGTTTTAAATTTTTGAATTTATTTTTTATTGTCTTATCTTGCTACCAAACACCAATTGTAACATTTTATCCTATTATAAATTCTTAATTATTCTTATAAGTCTTTAGGGTATTATTTGTTTATTTAAGCGCTATTTGAAAATTACATGTGGAAAGCATATATTGGTCCTTCCCTAAGTATAAATTAATACATATATAATAAATTAAAAATTACCACGCGTGTATAAGCAAAAAGACATGTAGAAAGTTCATCCATAATACATATATTGGTCCTTCCGTAGAAAGTTCATCCATAATACATTGGTCCTTCAATAGAAAGCAAAAATCCCTAAGTATATAATATATTGGTCCTTCCGTGGAAAGTTCATCCATAATACATATATAATAAATTAATAAGTAATTTGTGTATTTTAAAAATTACCACACGTGTATAAGCAAAAAGACATGTAGAAAGCAACACCCGAAGCAAATTAGCATACTTGGTCTTTCCCTAAGTTTATCCCAATCTAACTAAAAGACTAGTCTTTCCCAAAGAACAATGTCAATGAAAATCTCTGATATAAATAGTTAATGTTAACATCACAATTTATTTTCAGTAGCCTTTATCATTGTTAGGTTATTGTTATCCCTCATATCAAACAGTTTGATTTGAGGCATGTATTAATTTATACAATATTAATGGCTTTGTTTGACAAAGAACAAATGACTACCTCTTGTTTCTTCACATTAACTGGAAATGTTCAAATTTATAATGACATTATTTTGTTATGATATAAAACATGCATAACTCAATACATCACTTGGTATAATTTTTAATCATTCTATCAAGTAACTTGAGCAAGACCAGAGAACTCCATGGTGGGAATACAACTAAATGTTAAATCAATATGCTTTGGTTTCTTGCTATTCTTGACTTTCAGATCACTCATTACAAAGGCACAAACAACCATTTTCGTGGGAAATGATTGCCGAAACACAACTCAAACCCCTCTTAGCAGTGCATAACAAACCAACCTTAATAGGATCCTCAAATGGATATCCACTGATGCAGCCAAAGACAAAGGTTATAACTACATTAGCATAGGCAACAATGGTCCTGTGTATGGTCTCTATGATTGTCGTGGAGACGTGGTTGGCTACTTCTGTCAATTGTGTTTCTACTGCTGTTAGAGAAATTCCTTAGCGCTGCCCCAATAGTGTCTCAGTTTTCATATGAAATGATTTCTGCATGCTAAGGTACTCTAATGACAAATTCTTTGGGATTGTTTCAATGCTGTTGGAGCTAAAGACGTGTCTAGTGCAGAAAAGATTAAGAAAGGTAAGGATTTTGTGAGAAGTTTGATCAGAAAAGCAACTGTAAGACCAACCAGTTGTACTACATGGATGGTTTCAATTTAAGTTCCACTCAGAGAAGGTACGGCATGGTGCATTGCAGTAGAGATCTATCGAGTGAAAGTTGCAAACAGTGTTTGGAGGCCATATTAGCACAAGTTCCAAAATGTAGTGAAGAAAAATTAGGATGGTTTATTTGGACTGGAAGTTGTTTGATAAAGTATGATGATTATATGTTCTACCTTCTTAACAACCTAACATCTTTAGTTGCAGTGGCTAATCGCAAGCAGGTAAATCTAAATTCTATAATAGTACTTTTTATTTCTTTTATTGTAATAATAATCAACTTTGACACAAGATTTCTTTTGCTCTATGTTGACTCTGATTACTTATTGGAATAAATTTTAAAAGTTATAGTATGCTTCAGTGTGATGGGATCTGATTATGAAAAGAATTAATTCATGCTTCAGTGTCTACTGCTTCTGGTGCAGGAGTAGAATTAGAAAAGGTATTTCCTGCAACAATACATGCTAGAATTTATTTGATAGCTTATTTCACTCAATGTGGCTTTTAGTTCAAATAAGAATTCACAAACTTTTTTCTGTAGATGGACTGATACATCACACAATTCCTATATCAACATATGAAAATGTTCAAACTCAGGATACACTGAATACAGACCTGCCTACAATTCCATTAATCACAATTCTACAGATTACTGATAACTTTTCAGGGGAAAGTGGATTTGGCCCCGTTTACAAGGTAATTTGGAATTTTGAACATAGGTGCTTTATTATTATCATATTTCTATGTCTTTTATCAATTCCAATATTTTATTTAGGGAATTCTACCAGATGGTAGACAAATTGCAGTTAAAAGACTCTCAAAATCTTCTGGACAAGGCATAGAGGAATTCAAGAACGAAGTGATGTTTATAGCTAAATTGCAACATCGCAATCTTGTAAAACTTTTGGCATGCTGCTTGGAGAGAAATGAAAAAATACTTGTATATGAGTATTTGTCTAATGCAAGTCTTCATTCTCACCTGTTAGGTATGTTTTGTGACAGATTCATTGAGCACGCCTTCATGAACTTCTGTAAATTTTACACCAACTTTTTCTTCAACGTTTTTATGAGGTCCAAATTAATTTTGGCCAATGCTAACCAGTCAAGCAGTTAACGTTGAACTTAATGTGGTGGATATTATATTATTTGTTCGCTAACAAGACAAGTTGGGCCATATCATCCTCGTATCTATTTTGTTTTTAAGAATAATAATAGCAACAACTCATGATCATAATACCAGAGAAAGTTATGGCACATTTCTTTTCTGTTCATAATGTGCAACTGAAATCAAGTTCTCTTATGTAATGGATTATTTGTTTGACAGCTTAAGGGTAGAAGGCTACCTACATCAAGAAAAGTGAATGAATAAATGTTCTGTTTTCTCTTCCATGCAAATCCTTACTTCTTATTTTTCCCGTTTCCTTATGTATTTTGCTTCTCATACTATTCCGTTAATTTTGTCGTGATATCTTTTGTCATTATATTGTCAGATGATGAAAAGAGAAAGCAACTTGGTTGGAAACTAAGATTAAGCATTATCAAAGGAATAGCAAGAGGCATTTTATAACTTCACGAGGACTCTTGACTCAGTAATTCATAGAGATCTCAAAGCTAGTAATATTCTATTAGATGAAGACATGAATCCCAAAATATCAGATTTTGGAATGGCAAGAGCATTTGAAAAGGGCCAGAACAAGGAAAATACAAAACGAGTAATGGGCACTTAGTGAGTTCTACTTATAATTAAATATTATTTAATAATAGGATTCATAGATTCAGGTTTAACATTTTAAATGAAAATGAATTTTTTTGTTGAATATTCTTTAATGTAAGAGAAATAACTAGCTTTTTGATTTCCATCCGTGGATACATGTCTCCAGAATATGATATGGAAGGACTATTTTCAGTGAAATCTGATGTTATCAGTTATGGAGTTGTTCTAGAAATCATTTGTGGAAAAACAACAGTAGATTCTATCTATCAGAATGTGGTCAAAGTCCTCTTTTATATGTGAGCTTTATCTCTTACATCAACAGAATTCTACAATACTAAATATAAAGGTAATCAATATTCATAAATCGCAATTGATTGCAGGCGTGGAAAATATGGTGTACAGGAAAATGCTCAGAATTCATGGACCCTGTTCTGGAAAAATCTTGCATAGACAGTGAAGTTGTGAAGTGCATACACATTGGTCTGTTGTTTGTTCAAGAAGATTGTTGAGATTGTTGTAATGCTAGGGAGTGACACATTGACCCTTCCAAAACCTAAGCAGCCAGCATTTTTCAGTTGGAAGAATGGAATTAGGTGATGCATGTACTTCAAAAAGTTCCAAGAAACTTTCCATTAATGATGTAACAATCTCTAGCATTTTACCAAGGTAGTTGACAGTTGGCTGTCGGCCTCCTTCAATTCTTTATTTGCTTTGCAGTCAAACTAAAATACCAAACGAAATGACAAGGAAATGAAAACTTTCAAGATTTTAAAATTAGAATAAATCATGTTGACCCATTACTGGTCTAGAAAATAGGCAATCAGCTCACCTTTTCCATTGTACTATCTTGTAACATAATGAAGATCAGCTTCTAGCTAATCAGCAGCACTTTTCCATTTCGGTTATGTTCTGAGAAGTTAACTCCAAAGTGTTGGTATAGATAATTGCTACTAAATACATGATATATATAAACTAAGGAATAATTATAATAATTTAAAATAATAAACCGATAGGTCAATGGTTGTTTCTTTACTAGGAAAACAATGATCATATTCATTTCCATATAACAGAGCTGTCAGTTTGTATATCCGCCATTAACATATCAGAAATTTCCTAAGGATACTTTCCTCAATCCAAATTCTGTCATCTAACAAAATAAAAGTTATTTTGCAAGTGTATGTGCTACTCTATTTGCACTACCTTGAACCAGAATCAGTGTTGGGGATTGAATTTCCGTAGATGTAATGCTGCAATCCTGGATGATGCTATGTATGAACGTTGGGATCAAGGCTTGTTGCCTCTTCCATTGGAAAAAGAGAACCTCACAATCATTTTCAAAAGATGTTTGCCTCAAACACAAATTTCTCTGCTAGCTCTAGAGTCTAGAGCCCATCTGCAATTTCTTTCTAAACATTCTGCAATATCAATGATAATTGAGGCAAGAATTCATGAAAGAATGAAGAAAATATGCATTGCTATATACCCTATCTCATACTCTCTTTTGCTCATTCTATTAAGTAGCTAGTTAGTTACCTGCATCAGTAGAATCAGTTAAAGTAGTTATTAGTTACATTTGTATCATTTGCATCCTTTATCCTTTGCTTATCCCTCAGGACATGAAGGTGAAATTGGGAAAATGTCTGATGGGTAAATGATGGACAACTCAATACTGGGCTTTATTGGGCCAACAGTAAGGAGTAAACAAATAGAGAAAAGGAGTGACAAGAGTGGGATGGTATGACTAATCTAAAGGCAATCTTGTGTTTATTGAATTACTTGCAAACTAAATGAAGACAAATTAAAAAAGAATAATTCCGTTCCTGAGGAAAACCCCCATCTTCTTGTAGATTCACAAGTCAGATGAGAAAAAGTGGTATATATAATAAGTGAGAAACAACTCTTACCTTATCCATATATAGTCAACTTCGTATTGAAGAAATACCTAATCCTAGTATTTATAACATACATTGTCCTTGTTAATGTTGCTGAAATTTCTGATGCATTTAGTATTGATGATGTATAATTTTACTTTTCTGCCTTCTAGAGTAGAATTAATGCATTTCTGATTTAATGCTTTGTCCCACGTCCTTTTGGAGTGTATCTTCAGCATTGTAATTAAGATGGACAACTTGCCTATGCATGCTAGATAGTAGTAGTTAACGTTTTCTTTTGTAAGCTAATTCTAACAGAAACTGAATGAAGGATGGACGAGATTTTACATTCTATTTTTCAGAACAAAGAAACTTCTTGTGCCAACAATAGCTATCAATAGCTTTTCTAATCTTGAGGGACCTGTGACAGAACCCTAGAGAAGGGTGAAAACCAGAAGCAGAGTAGGCGATAAATCCAACCTGTTTTCTGAATACCCAACATTCTATATGCCTTCCAAAAATGTTCTTCACCAACACTTGCTGTATTTACAAGAAAAAAGCTACAAAATTTGGGCTGTGAAGATGAGAGCTCAATTAAGAGCTTATGATCTCTGGAAAGTGACAGAAATAGTTTCTGAAGAACCACTTTTGCTAGAGAATCTAACTGTAGCTAACATGAAGTCTAAAATTAGCAAGAACCCAAAAGAACCAAAACTTTTAGTATCTTGCATTCAGCTGTGGATGATGATGTTTTTATGAACATTTCAAACTTAGATATAGCAAAGGAAGTTTGGGATAAACTTGAAGAGGCATCCTTTGGAAATAAGAGGACCAAGCAAATGTAGGTTGTTAATCTCAAAAGAGAGTTTCAAGATTTGAAGATGGAAGAGGCAAAAAAATATAAAGGACCTTAGGACAGGGTTCATGTATGTTGAAACCAGATCACGTTGTTGGGGAAGATTTTTCTTGACAGCAGAATAGTTGAAGAAGTCTTAGTAGTCTTACCTCAAAGGTTTGGATCCAAGATTTCTTCACTTGAAGAGTCAAAGGATTTCAACAAGTCATGCCTAACAGAACTTGTGAATGGTCTTCAAGATTATGAGCAACAAAGACTTCTTAGACAAGAAGAAGCAACCGAAATAGCTTTTCAAGCCAAATACAAAGGAAGCTTGTTTCAATACAACATGAAAATAAATTTGTTAGAGATCACTCTGAAAAATATTCAAAGATGAGAAAAAAAATTCGAAGTGTGAAATTTGAAAAAAAGGAAGACATCATCACCTATCAAATGTGGATATTGCAACAAGAATGGTCACATAGAGAAATTCGGCAGGTTGAAACAGCAACATCAAAATCGGCAAAATTAAATATTTCAAAAGGAAAATGTCACTGAAAATGAGAATGGCACGGCCAAGACTACAAAGAGTTTGGAGGACAAAATTACTTGGTTCATTGATAGTGACTGCACTAAACACATGACAGCTTGCCATCATATGAGGATAAGTGAAGATTGGAAATGGAACAGCTTGCCATCATAAACCAACTACGGAAATTCATACAGCAGCAGCAGGTACTAAACATATTTGTGATGTTATTTTAGTTCCTGAACTTAATGAAAACTTTTAAAGTTAACTACAAGATTTTTTAGTTTTAATGAAGATTATTTAGCAGGGCTTATAATAACAATAACATCCGAAAGAGATGACAAGAATACTCATACTCGAGAGTACCTGCCCGAATCCACTCCAATTTTGACGGGATTGCCCGTTTTTACCAGTTACGAGTGCAGGTATCACCTGATGGGTTAAACTGGGTACGGATATTGATATGTGACTACCTTCCATGTATAACATCATAAACTATATGTTATAATTTTAATAATTGAATAATAAATTTAAATTTATATATTTAATTAAAAATTTTAATTCTTAAACCTTAATTTATAATTTTTTTTATTAATTATTCTTTGTATACTTTTTAAATTCAAATATAATTAGATATATAATTTATTTACTAATAATAAATAAATTTAAATTGTAAAAAATAATATAATAGACATCTATCTGGGAATAAAAGCCATGAATGGAGGTTTTATGAACGTTTGTTAAGTACCTACACCTTTCTAACAAACTGAGGAGAAAATTAACACTAATAAAATTAATACCTATTAATTATTTTTTCTTATTGGTATTTTCACTTTCCCCAAATTTTTTTCGTTTCCCCCTCTTTGGCCGTGAGCTCACAACCTTTTTTTTTTCTTCTTTCCCTTTTTTTTTTCTTTCTCACATGCACACACCCTATTTTCTTTTGCTTCTCTCACATACACAAACCTTATCTCTCTTGCTTCCCCTTTTTTTGCTTCCCTCATTTCATGCAAGTATTGTGTCGTTTCACCCTAACACTATTGTCACAAACCACCACATATGCCCCTCTTTCCCGCGCACAACCTCAATGTCCCCCCATCTCTCATGCGCACGCAACCACAGTGTCGCCGTCACACACCGCTACATTCACTCTTCTTTCACGTACACAACCACCCAACTTCAATATTTCCTCCCAATACCAACGTTGTTCGTGTTTAATTAGAGTTTCGCCGTCATTTAACCTCACTATTGATGTGTTTATGATTGATTGTTGCCTTCCACACCAATGTCTTGTCTTTGGTTACTTATCATCTTCCACACCCAAGATTATTAAATCGATTATTTGATTAAAATTTGAACTTTTATTTGTTAATTTTTTTTAAGGAAATTATTGCGTTGAACTATAGAATGTTCTTGTTTATTTGCCTCATTTTCTTGCCCTTATATTTCCTTATTTTTGCTTGTTTATATTTTCTTGCCTTTGCCTATGTTTTCTTGCTCACTCTTGTTAATTTTATTTACTTATTTTTTTTATCATTGTCCTTTTTTGTTCCCCGTACCCATTCTTAATGATCTAAATTTTTAGTATCCTTGATTGTTGTTGTCTTAAATGGAAGCAATTCATAGCTGTTATTGTCTTTAATAGAGCGATAAAATAGAATGGTAATTAAGAAAGAAGAGTTGCTGAAATGGAAGGACAAGTTAAAAGGAAAAACACTTATATCATGTAAAACTTTAAGGTAGTATTGAATAAAGGGCAATTTAAGGTCTGTGATTATCGATACAAGCTGATTTTTACTAATGGAACATCTGTTAAGCAACAACATCTTTCTAACATCTTGTCTAACGTATTCTCTTTTATTAATTTTCGCAACATACTATAAAGGGAATATCTCGAAGATTTGTTAGTAGATATAATATTTTGTTGCATTTACGGTTTTTTTTTTATTTTACTAACAAATATTTTTTAATTAAACAATGATAATAAATTCATGATTTTTGCATTTTTTGAAGATATAATTGGTGTTTTCCATATTCTTAGTATGAATGGCTTAAATTCTCATAAAAAAATATTTTAATCAAGTTGAAATATCTTAAGTAATACAATTTTTAAATGTTTCATTCTAAATTTACTTACAATTTGGTTGTACTACAATTTAATATTTTTAATCCATTATTTAGTTGTAATTTGCTTAGTTGTACCCTTTGGAGACAACATGTTGTAAACATGGCATATTGTGATCAAAGAAAGAACTCTAGACCTATAATTGTTATTTTGATGCAAGGAAAACTCATGGAGTGGTTCAAGTTGATAATCATTGAAAACATAATAGACCTATAGGCTTTCAAACAATGGTTTAAATGTTTCTGAATATTAATTATTTTTTTACAATTGCTCTTTTATCTTAAATTGATCAACTTATTGATTTTATCATATATTAAGCTGGATGATTCCCAACCGTTATCAATTCAGACTCTAGATTTGACTCAATTATTATGAAGTTCTCAATTCTATGCGAGTTCACAGTATTCTAAATAGGAGAAGTTTCTCTGAGAAGACAAAGTGATGAAATCAAACTCTAGATCTCACTCAATTATCTCAAGTTCTCACTTTTATGTAGGTTCACAATATTCTGAATAGGAGAAGTTTCTCTTGAAAGCCAAAGTGATTATTATTGGAGAAATGAATAAAGTTAAAGGGGTGAAGCTAAATTATTATTCTCTAATTTGATGTTTAATTTTGTTGATACGATGGAATTTTTGTAATTGTTTTGACTACGGGCAACTTTATTGTAGGAAAAAATGGTTGGTGCTACTTTGCATGTAAAAATTGCAATAAAAAGGACTGTAACTCAAGATCAACCTTTTACATGCAATTGTGCTGAATATAATTAAAGATTTGTTCTAAGATTTATTTCTTTATAGTTTAGTGTCATTCAATTTATAGAATTAACTATATGATAATTGGTAATTGGTAAATATTTGTATTGATAGGTACACGTTAGATATAAAAGTTTATGATAAAATGAATAGTGCCAATTTGATTTTCTGGAATGAGTGTGTTCAGTTTATAAAAATTTCAGCAGTTGACCTTATAAAATTAATTTAAGATGTATCTATCATCAAGTTTAACTATTATTTACATGTGTTACATATTTTATTTGAGAGAAATTTACCTTATATATGTTGATTGAATATATGGGTGAAAATGATCAGCTTAATGTATATCTAGATCTGCTCGACAAAATGTTAGGATGTACATTGGCCTTGAGAATCAGGGTTCAAGCCAAGGTAAAAAAATTTTCTGTAATGAATGCATTTGATGATCCTAGTTTCATTAAATATATAAGGGAGCAAATAAATCTCATTGATGTATAAATGTTTTAATTTTGATGTTTATTTTACTTCAATGGTTTACTTAATTTATTCTTTTTGTAATTTCATCCATTTTATAAGGAAATGCATATTATGATCCGGATATGACATTGACTATTACTCACTAAGAGGTTACCATGTCAAAATCTCTCTTATGAATTTTTATCGTAAGACTTGGCTTCTACATAACTCTCTTCAACTAAGATCCCTAAGCTAATCAAAACTAAACCAGATTTAAAGGATTAACTGATCAACACTCTTTTTGTAACTTCAAATGTCAGTCAATTTATACTCTCTAAGTTTAGGCAATTGAGGTTAGTACAAAACTCATTTGATTGTGACTTGCTTTAACAACATATTACTCGGACTCAATTTATGCTCTCTCATTCGTGTGTATGCATAGGTTACTTGTTAGTTCATATAACGGGACATCATCATCTCTTCCTCCTTATAGAGAGTTAGAAAATAAGGTTAATGCGCTTTTATTACTAAGATAATGTGGTTGTGATTCATGATTTATATTTAGGATGGCTAGTTTTTTGGTGTACGGTTCGTGCTTTTTTAGTTGCAATAGTTTGTAGTTTTGGATAATGGAAATGATACATGTGAACTTAAAATTTTGTTTGGGAATTATGCAAGAAGGGGTGGGATTCTATAGCAGATTTTTAAAATTAAGGGTTAAAAACCATAGTTATGTTGATTGTTTGTTTCTCTTTAGCGAAACCATAGTTTATGCTATGAAATGAATGACTACATCTTACTATCATTTGATGGAAGTATAAAGTAGGTTTCACTTATATTGTACTAGACACAAATTATAGTATGTCAAATATCAATATTGAATTGATTAAAATGGGAATGAATGTGTACCTGAATTGGTATTCATGTCCATGAGCACTATTGAACAGAACTCTAGGAGGTTCTTGTGGCTACCTTCTGAGGGGTTATTGTAGAGAATAATTCTGATGTGTAAATTTGCTTAATGGGATGGCAAATTTATAACCCCCCAGGGTAGTCAGGGACCTCCCTTAATTGGGCTTTTTATCTGATTGACCTAACCCATCACAGAGTCAATCTCACTGTAATCCCAGTTAAAATAACCATATTGATATTTTAAGATATTGTCGGTTAAAGATAAATAACCATATTGATATTTTAAGATATTGTCGGTTAAAGATAAATAACCATATTCATATAATGATCATATCTTATATTGTCGGTTAATGATAATTATATATTGAGTGTACTAATCCACAATATTTTTCAACATTCTCCCACTTGGATAGTGTCAATCAATATTCAACATACAAATCATTAAGCTAAAACGACAATTGGCGATATATCATATATTAATTAGCGATATGAAAAATTTGAGCAACAAAATAAATATCCGATAGGGATATTAATCATTTGCATTTAGCTAATATTTTTCATAAAATGTATGGCATAATGCAGTCCCATAACTGACACTACAATGGTCCAAGCATAAATAAAATGTTAATAAGAAACATGAACAAAATGACGTCAACTAGAGCATGTCTCTTAAAGAAAATAGAGAATCAGACTCCCACTAACTTAATACATCAAAAGCCTTGAATAAACCCATGTGAGTTACATGAATAAGAAAAATTCCAACAGTTAAGGCCTTAGTCAGTGGATCTGCTAACATCTCCTCAGAATCAATGTTTTCAATCCGAGTGTGAAAACTTTGAATTTGCTCTCTAACAAATTGATACTTGATATCAAAATGCTTTGAATGAGTAGAGCTTTTGTTGTTTCGAGAGAAACTCACAGCAGCAGTATTGTCACAGTAAATCACAAGTGGCCTGGAAATGCTTTCAACTATGTGAAAATCAGATATCAATTTCTTAAGCCACATGGCCTGGCGAGTGGCCTCAAAACAAGCAACATACTCTGCTTCCATGGTAGAGGTAGCTGTAAGAGACTGTTTAACGCTCTTCCAAGAGATAGCTCCTCCTGCCATCATAAAAATGAAGCCAGAAGTAGATCTACGATCATCAGGGCAACCTGGAAAATCAGAATCAGAATAGCCAGTGACTTGAAGTTGATCAGACTTCATAAAAGTCAACATATGATCCTTGGTTCCTGTAAATATCGCATGACCCTTTTAACGGCTTTCCAATGACCCAAACCTGGGTCGCTCAAGTATCTGCCTAAGGCATTGACGATGAAAGCAATGTTAGGATGAGTACAAACTTGAGCATACATGAGACTGCCGACAGCGGAAGCATATGGAATTTTCTTCATAGCATCCACTTCTTCATCATTATGAGGACATTGTTTGTTAGATAATTTGTCACCATGTTGCACAGGTGCAGCACATGGGGAGCAAGCATTCATGTTGAACTTCTTGAGAATCTTCTCGATACATCCCTTTTGAGACAATCCAACTATGCCACGTGACCTATCACGAAGAATTTGGATGCCTAGAACAACGGAAGCTTCACCAAGGTCTTTCATATCAAAATGCCTACACAACATTGATTTTGTTTCAACCAATAGGCTCTTACAACTACTAGCAAGAAGAATGTCATCGACATATAATACGAGAATGATGAAATTACTCCTACTAGTCTTCAAGTAAATGCATTGGTCTGCAACATTTTCCTTGAAATTGTAAGTAGTGACGACCTGGTCGAATTTTAAATACCATTGCCTAGATGCTTGTTTCAGTCCATAAATGGACCTTTTAAGTTTACACACCAAATGCTCATTGCCTGCCTCAACAAAACCATCAGGCTAAACCATGTAGACATCTTCAGCAAGATCTCCATTCAGAAAAGCTGTCTTTACATCCATCTGGTGTAGCTCTAGGTCAAAATGAGCCACTAAAGCCATGACAACTCGGAGTGTGTCCTTCGTTGAAACTGGTGAAAAGGTTTCTTTATAGTCAATGTCTTCCCGTTGACTATAACCTTTAGCCACCAATCGAGCCTTATACCTATCAACATTTCCATCTGGAGTATGTTTTGTCTTAAAGACCCATTTAGATCCAACAGGCTTACAACCTGCTGGTATTATTATGAGACATGGAAGACAATTCATCATGCATAGCTTTTAGCCAATCAGAAGCATGAGAACTAGAAAGTGCTTCCTGAAATGTGATGGGATCATCATCATCATGTGGATCATATTCATGCTCCTGAAGGTATACAACATAGTCATTTGGTATAGAAGGTCGGCGTAATCTCTGAGATCGTCTTAATGGGGCCACATCAACATCATCAAGTTGTTGATCATTGAGTTGTGGTTCATCAACTTGTGGCTCTATCATTTGTTCATGTTGCCTCTCAATAATTTGTTCATCTGTGTGAACCATTGGGGTTGAGATGTCTGTAGGAAGAAAATAAGATGGTAATGGAAGCATGGTTCGATCTTCTCTAAAGGTCATCAATCGAGGTGTGTAACTCCCACTGTCCAAATCATCCTCAAAGAAAATTGCTCGGTCAGATTCAATAACTCGTGTAGAGTGAGAAGGACAATAAAATCTACATCCTCTAGAACCGATGCAGTAGCCAATGAAATAACCACTAATAGTTTTGAGATCAAGTTTCTTTTATTTAGGATTATAAGGCCTTACAACCCCATACATGGAAATGTCTCAAACTCGGCTTTCTACCAGTCATTTGCTCAAAAGGAGTTTTGGGCACAGATTTGCTAGGTACCTGATTAAGAATGTACATAGCAATTCGCAAGGCATCTCCCCAAAGAAATTCTGGCAGAGATGAATGTGATAACATACATCTCACCATGTCCATGAGTGTTCGATTTTGTCTCTCAACAATGCCATTTTGTTCAAGAGTTCCAGGCACGGTGTATTGAGCTTCAATTCCGTATTCATCAAGGAATCGAGCAAATGGTCCTAGATTTCTTCCTGTCTCGTCATAATGACCATAATATTCTCCTCCTCTATCAGACCTTACACACTTAATTTTCTTTTCTGTTTTCAGCTCAACAAAGGCTTTAAAGGTTTTGAAGGCTTCAAGAGAGCTTGCTTTATCCTGAAGAAGATATATCCATCCATGTCTGGAGAAGTCATCTATGAAGGTAATAAAATACCTATATCCACCCATAGCAATAAGAGTAATAGGTCCACATATGTCTGTGTGAATTAATTATAGCACATCGTCACATCTGTTTGAACTTTTATTCCTGGTTTTGGCAGTGAACTTTCCCTTGATGCAATCAACACAAGTGTCAAAATCTGAGAAGTCAAGATCATGCAGAATACCTTCTTTTATGAGTCTTTCAATTCGAGGCCTAGAAATATGCCCCAAACGTCTATGCCAGAGCATAGAAGAAGATTCATCAATCCTGTTACGTTTACTCCCACTAATGGAGTTAACTGACATATCACTTACATTTAACATGTAAAGTCTGTCATGCAAAACTCCTGAACCAACAACAGTTGAATTATAATAAATCACCAATTTTCCATCACCAAAATAAAAGTTATATCCACATTTGTCTAAAACAGAAATAGATATCAAATTCCTTCTTATGGAAGGGACATAAACAGTATCTTGCAATAATAAAGTGTGTCCAGAGGATAAACATAAAGAGATGACTCCAATGTCAGCAACGGGTACTCCAGCTCCATCTCCCATAACAATCTTCGTCTCAACATCACTTGGTTTCCTCAGGCTTGTGAACCCCTGTAAAGAATTCACAACATGAATAGTAGGCCCTGAGTCTAATCACCAGGAATTTGGAGGAACATCAACCATATTAGATTCAAAGCAAGTTAGTGCTAGCAGATTACCTCGCTTCTCCTCTTTCTTTTTCAGAATGCAATCTTCCACCTTATGACCATGTTTCTTACAATACTAGCAAGAACCTTTAAAGAATTTCTTCTTGGGTTCTAAATGTCATTATGCTTTCTCTGTACCCTTTTTCTTCTTTCCTTTATATCTGTTAGCACCTTTAGCACCTGAACTAGAAGCAACGAACTGAATGCTATTAGGCTTATTCTTCTTCATTGACTCCTCCTCTTGAGTGATTATTGCAATCAATTCATCCACTCCATAGTGATGCTTTTAAATGTTATATGAAGTCTTCATGATGTCAAACTAAGAAGGCAGAGATTCCAAGATGCGATAAATTAAAGTGTCTTCACCAACCTCAACCTTGAGAGACTTCAACTTATTATAGAAATGTACTAACTTCATAATGTGTTCACGTACACCGCTGACACCATCATATTTGGTCTTTTCAAAAAAGGAAAGGTATTGGCTTTTCTGTGCCTTATCAAAAGTTGTAAATTTTTCACCGATTGCTTTCAGAAAGGCACTGGCATCATCAAGATCTAGAATGCTCTGTCTGATAGATTTCTCCATGGTGAATTTAATCACCTTCAGGCACACTCTGTTAGAGTGTTCCCATTTCTCATGAGAAATTCGTTGAGCTTCAGAAGACTCATCTGTAAGAGGCACAGGCCTCGTCGTCCTCAATGCTAAGTCCAGATTGCCAATGGTCAGGTAGAGATCTAATGATTCTTTTCACTCCTCATAATTTGTTCCGTTTAGAGTTTTGACGGAATTAGGAAAGAAAACTGAACATCACAATAAAGGAAAAAAAAGGTGATTTAAAAGTTCAGCTTAAAAATAAATCCCTAAGCAAATTACAATACATTATAACTTAAATTAATAAATCCTAGCACCGATAGGGTACCAAAAAACATTAACATAAGTCAAGAGAAATGCATTGTTCAACAACAAATTATACTAATAATAACACACCGATAGGGTATAATTATCACTAATATAATGAATCAATATTTATTTCATAAATTTACGCAAATGCATCCACGATAGGTGAAATTATAATTATGTAAATTAATAGCATAAATCATGCTTATTTCACATGATTTTAATCATCTTAAAATATGACAAACAAAATTCACATCATCATGCCCACGATAGGCAGGTCATCACAATGCAATTTAATAAAAAAATCATATTATAAGTGATAATTCAATATTCAAAATTCGAGAGTAATATGCCAAAAATAATTTGAAATTACATCTCAAAAATTAAATAAATTTCAAAAATTATGAAATTTCAAAAAAAATTATTTATTTAATAATTTTAAAAGAATTTTGGCATTTTCGCCTATTCCTGCGTGGGAGCACTTGCCAAACGGGAAAAAAAAAACAGAACAAGCCACAAAACAAGCAAAAAACCCGGAAAGGAAGCCACGAAACCGGAAACGAAACGGTTTCTGCAAAACGGAAGCGAAGAAAACGGAGACCTTTTCACCTTCCCTTCTGGAGCGTCGGCAGACCAGCGCCGACGGGATCTCGGCAAGGCTTGGAGCGCGCGCGGTGACGGTGGAGCGGGCGGCTCTGGAGGCGCCGAAACTCCAAGATCCGACGGGATCTGGGACGAGGTTCAAGATGCGGCGAAGAGCCGCTGGAGCGGGTGGCCCGGTGGAACAGCGCCGAATCGCGATCGCAACCGCGATCTAGGCGGTCAGTGCGATCTCCGCCACGACGCAATCTGGGCGGTCGAAGCGATCTCCGCCGCGATGCGGTCTGGCGGATCGGTGCGATCTCCGTCGCGACGCGATCTGGGCGATCGGTGCGATCTCCGCCGCGACACGATCTGGGCGATCGATGTGATCTCCGCCGCGACTCGATCTGGGCGATCGGTGCTATCTCCGCCGCGACGCGATCTGGGCGACTCGGCTGTGACTGCCGATGGCTGACTCGACCACCGCCGTGCAGATGCTCATCATTCGGTCTCTCCCTCTCTCTCAATATGCGTGTTTGATATTAAAATAGGGTTTGTTCAATTGACAACCATAAAATGTATCTAGCAAGCTCTGATACCAATTGATGGAAGTATAAAGTAGGTTTCACTTATACTGTACTACACACAAATTATAGTATTCCAAATATCAATATTGAATTGATTAAAATGAGAATGAATGTGTACCTGAATTGGTATTCATGTCCATGAGCACTATTGAACAGAACTCTAGGAGGTTCTTCTGGCTACCTTCTGAGGGGTTATTGTAGAGAATAATTCTAATGTGTAAATTTGCTTAATGGGATGGAAAATTTATAACCCCTCAGGGTAGTCAGGGACCTCTCTTAATTGGGCTTTTTATGTGATTGACCTAACCCATCACAGAGTCAATCTCACTGTAATCCCAGTTAAAATAACCATATTGATATTTTAAGATATTGTCGGTTAAAGATAAATAACCATATTGATATAATGATCATATTTTATATTGTCGGTTAATGATAATTATATATTGAGTGATACTAATCCACAATATTTTTCAACATCATTAGCATACTTTCTATATTTTTATATTTGGTTATATTCATTTGACTAAGTTGAATAATTTTTTTGTATTTTAAATAAGTCACTACATTGACATAAAAAATGAGTGAAATGATTGCACGACATAAAAAAATTGAGGCAATGCTGAACTTTTTTGTACAAAACTATAACTTGGCTATGTTTCATGCATCACCGGTAATATTTAAAACTTTAATAAACAATACTTGATAATATAATTTTAATATTTCTAATTATTATGTTTTATATTTATACTTTAGGTGTCTCATTAACGAACATGAAAAGGAGTACATTTGACAACCAAGGATTATTATATTTTGATGTTTGTTTTGAAAAATAGATAATAGACTAAGATTGTTCATTTTGTATTTCTTTTTATGAGTAACACATGAGATATTGTTATTTTGGATATTATTAATGTTATCATAATTTGAACTTGTAAACTTTGTTATATCATAAATATAATTTTGGTCATAACTTGTAAATTATTTACTTTTATTTTTTTTAATCCGCATTTAAGATTGTTTTAATGAATGAATTGGTTTACAGTGAAAATTAGTCATCTATTAATTAATAAGAGATAATAATAGTACAAATAAAGATATATAAATAATGTTTCAAAAGAAAATAAAAACAATAGATATCAACATAAATAGTATTTAATTAAAAAAACATAAAAGATTATATTAATAGGGGTTATAACCTCGCAGAGGTTTCAAACCGTAAATGAACTCACCGATAATGCTAAAATGTAATTTGGATTTTGTTGGGTTTCTAACCGCGGGAAATTCATGGGGTTAGTAAACCTTGGTACCAAAAGTGCGGAAAAGTTCCATGGCTTTTGAAACCATGGCAAATATTAACTTTCCGAAAGTTGCTACAAACCGCAGGTAATATGTTAACAATCAGGTGGCAAAGGGTAAAGTCAAACCGCGGATAATGCACTTAACGGGTTAAAACCGTCGGAAAAGTAGAAAATAACCCCGTTAAAAACAATTATTTTTGTAGTAGAGTGGGTCACATAATGCAAAATGGTTACTATTATTTAAATTAGTGTAGTTACCGATGAACATGGTCATGAATTATTTGAAGTAGATATGAGAAAAAGACTTTTTCTGTTAATTGGAATAACATGAGTGCAAAGTTAGTAAGACTGAACTTGATTTTAAACTATGACACAAAAGGTTTGGTCACTGTAATTTAAGAACTATTCATTTTGCCTAAAAGTATGAATTAGTTAAAGACTTGCCAAATATTCAATTTTTTTCAGAAATATGTGAAGGATATCAACTTAGTAAGGAACTAGAATGTCTTTTCCCAGTTCAGCCCACATGGAGAGCAAGTGAAAAGCTTGAGTTAGTTTATTCTGATGTTTGTGGACATATACAAACTGCTTCACTCGATGATAAAGATTTGATCTCTATAATTTGAGATCTATTCAATTTGCTAAAAAAATGAATTAGTTAAAAGATTTACCCAAATATTCAAGTTTTTTCAGATGTATATGAAGGATGTCAACTCGGTAAGCAACATAGAATGTCTTTTTCCAGTTCAACCCACATGGAAAGCAAATGAAAAGCTTGGGTTAGTTCAATTTGATGTTTGTGGACCTATGAAAACTATTTCACTCAATGGTAGCAACTTTTTTATTCTTTTCATTGATGATTTGACAATAGTGACTTGGGTTTACTTTCTTAAACATAAATCTTTGAAGAAGTTAGTAAAGTTGAATAGTGGAACCAAGCTATAAGGAGGATATATAGCTTACAAAAAAAAAAAAAAAAACAAAACCATAAGGAGGATATGACTACCATTGAAGAGAACAAGACACTCGAGTTGTTGTTGACAAACTAGAAGACAAAAATGCTGTTGGAGTCAAATGGGTCTATAAGGTAAAGCTAAATCCTAATGGATCCATTAACAAATACAAGGCTAACAATTGAGAATTGTCTACACATAAACTTTTGCTTCAGTTGCAAGAAAGGGCACTATTCACATTCTCTTGACAACTCAAATGAAACGGAAATTTTGGCATTTAGTTATCAAATCTGCATTCTTAAATGGAAACTAGGTTGAAGAAATTTATGTAGCTAGACTTCAAGGTTTTGTTGTGAAAGGAAGTGAAGATAAGGTGTATAAGCTTCACAAAGCTTTGTAGGACTAAAACAAGCTCTCAGGGCTTGGCAGAGCAAAATTGATGAGTGAAATACTAAATATGTTCCTGAAAGATTAAGACACCTACGTCTGGGTCCTGAAAAAATTTTAAAAACATCTAAGTCACTAAATATTTTTGCCGTTTCCATCCAGATCCCTAAGTAACGAACGCAATTAACAATTATCCCATTCAACTCTTAAATGCATGCTCGCAAATATCCTTTCTAGTATGCGTCAATTATGTGACATCCACTTATTCTTTTATTTAATTTTTTTAAAATAATAAACATTTGTAACTATTTTTAACTACCAGAAATTTCTCTTTTCCCTTTCCTTATCCTTCTTCTCATTCCTCTGTTGTGCACCATCCCTCTGCTCCAAGTCTAACTCCAACAACGAAAACGACCCCAAAGAGCACCCTGTCCCCAATTACCCCCCCTCCCCCCAACCCTAAACACATGTACATATTTTTTCTTAAATAAAATGGATTTGACTTTCAAAAGAGAGAAGAACAAGAGAAATATAAGATAAGAAACCTTGAGAGCGACATTGCATGGTTTAAAGTATTTTCAAAAGTCTAAAAATACTCTCTTATCCATATATATTAACCTAACTCTCATATTTTTCTGACACATTCGTTCATCCTTCTGTTTATTCAGCCTCCCTCCTCCCTTAAGGCACCTTCCCTTCCCTAACTCTTCCCTTCGCGCACACCTCTTTCTTCCCTGACCTGAATTAACCTTGTTATGTGTATTGGATCAACATTGGATAGAACGAAAAATATATGGAAACAATATCATTTGTAAGAAATATAGTGACTCGGTTAGAAGAGAGATGAGAAAAGTTGGTAACTTCAATCCTTTATAAAAACTAGCATGACTAACAATACCATTAGTTGACATATAAAAATAATAACCTTGGTAACATGGTATTTTAAAGGAAGGTATGAGTTGATTAATTGCCTGTTTGTTTGTATTTTGATAAAAATGAATCTTTTAGTTTCCTTATTCAATTTTAGTCGCATAATTCCACAAAAATTATATATACAAGTCTATAAAAAACTTTTTGGGAGTGCATAACAAATTTAGGAACAATGTCTCACAAAATAAATGTATTTTATATACTTATCATTTGTGTACAAAAAATTAATATGACCCTGCACAGATCCAAGGGTAAACTGCAAATTTTAGTAAAAAAATTAATTTTGAACCAAGTTTTCAATCCCAAACTTCTCTCTAAGAAGTTTCTCTTCACCTCAACGGAATTTTCATAGTTGATTGAATATTTACTAAGGAAGTTAAGCTACATTAAATCATAAAGGAAATGTTACTACCGCTCATCCCAAACATCGTTAGGGTCACACGTTTCGAGATATTATTCATTTTGAAGTTTGATAACTCCTTTTACAGTTTTGTCTTCAAAAAATGCCTCATAATTAAAGAGTGTGAGAGTGTAAGAGTGTGACATGCTTCCTATAAAAAGCGTCACTATTCCTAACATCAGTTTCAGGATATTGTTTCGAAGTATTATCGTATTTGTAGGTCAGTTTTGATGTTACTACCATAAGTCATAAGTCCCAAGTATTATTTCCCTAAGTATTAGTACCAACCACAAAAATATTTAAGATGGGGATAGCTAAACTTAAAATAAACGCACAACTGAAAGTCTGAAACTCATCCTTCCACCCAAAATTGAGAAAAGTATAAATTATTAGAATCCCAAATACCTTCTATTTATTAGTGGATTCTGCAGTAAAATTCTCCACTTGTAATGCGCAAATGGTCAATTTTGATTAGTTGATCAGAATTAATTATGTCAATTTCGGATGAAACGATATGGAAGTATGCATATCTTAAAAAAATTACATTCTGGATCAATCAAGCTGAAATGAAAATGTAATAGCTTCTGAATAAGTTCATCCAAAATAACACAAATTATAGTTGTGGATGGTTTAATAAAGAAATATGAGAGTCAATTGATACTAAGAATTGTGTGATTCGAAAAATAGACTATATTGTTTTTTTTATGGGATGATCAAGAATACTGCAATACTTGAAAGGAAATTTTAGGCAAGAAACAAATCTTTAAACATTTGGAAGAACATCCAACATTCTGGGACACACAATACATGCAAGAGAGGCCAATATTAGGTATAGAAGAGGAACAAGAGGATAAAGAGAACACAAACATAGTATAAGTTAATTTCAGGATTTAAAATTAAATAAGGGAACTTTTGGTGTTTTATGTTACAAGTAGTGCTAATAAAAAATGCGGGGTTGCCAAAAAACATATATTTTAGATAAATTAATTTGGATTGAGTATTTAGTTATTTATTCTTGATCAATTTTTTATATGCTTCATAACAACTGATCTAGAAAATAATCAATATTCAAGTCCATATCAATATTCAAGTCCATATCAACTGATACGAAACACACATATGTATATCAAAAGAAATTATGAATCATACAATCTAGATATCACAAAATTGAAATTTAATTGATCAAGTGATTTAGAAATCCTATAAAGAATAACATTTGAATCAATTGATCCGGAATAGCAAACAAATCAAAAAATTTATAGATTGAAGGTATACCTGTTGTGTGTTAGAAAAAGATGATTATAAAAGCAGATGTAGCTAAGACAAGGATAAAATGTTTGAAATCTTAACTTAAAAGAAAATAGAGATGATTTTAGGTTCCTTCAAATATATTAACAATGGGGATGTGAATAGAAATTATGGAGTGTTAAAAAGAATGCCTTGTGGGTAGCCGATGGTCATTGATTGGGCAGACACAACGACAAGTACTCAATACGTGTATTTTAAAAGTACTCATGCTTGAAGGCTCAACAACTCTAACGTCTATCGTAAGATGCAGCCACAAGCAAATTAAGGTTATAACCACAAAACCATAGGTAACAACAGTCCTATGTTTGGCTTATATTATTGCCAGGGTGACGTAGTTGGATACTGTTGTCTATTTTGGGTTTCCAATGTTGTCATAGAAGTTCCTTAGCGTTGCCCGAATAGTGTCTACTATGGTTTGGTATGATTTCGTGTATGTTTCGTTTAAAATTAAAAATGTTGCAAGCATTTTGATACAAATCTAGCTTATAAAATTAAAAACAAAAGAAAGGTTCCTAATCCGTTGGCTTAATTGCTTTTACCTCAAACTTAAGTTTCCACGAGAAAACCAAACAAACATGCGCTTATACATTATAGAGTACTCTAATGAGAGCTTCTTTGGGAAAGTTGTGGTCACACAACATGGCATGATTTTAGAACCAAAAAACATATCCAATGTAGCAGGGATTCATAAAGGTAAAGATTTTGCTAGAAGTTTCATCAAAAAGCAATTAAGGAGACCAATCAGTTGTGCTATATGGGTAACTACAATGTAGTAGAGATCTCAATCAGCTTGTATCTTGAGTTCCTGTGGCTAATCTGTCAAGAGGTGAATCTGAATCTTATATAATATATTGGTTTATTCTATTATAATAATTATCAGTTTCTTTTGATATAGGAATTGCGCTGGAGTGCACATGTTTGTTCATTAATTTATTCAACTAATTACTTCATAAAACAAATTCTAAGAGTGATTATTGAGTAAACTTCCAAATTAGTCTTTGAAATATGTAAGTGGTTGATGGGTATTTGAAAGATCAAGCATTTTAACGTATTTGACAGTGGTATCTAAAATGCTTTAAGAATCAATTTTTGCACAACATAATAATTATAGGATTAATTTTTTTAAAAATTTATTCAGGAATCTAAATGTTAATGTTTATATATCTTTTTCAGGAATGAAAAAGGATTATTTACTCATTGATTATTCTTCTGTTATGTTTTGTCAGATAAACAAAGGGATAATAAGAGGTTCAGAATATTAATCATTTACTTAAGTGCACCGGGGAAAGGAACTTTACTTTGTTTCTTTATCTATTGCTTCTGATCTGGTTTAAGAATAGAACAATAAAATGTAATTTCCTGCATAAACACATGCTAGAATTTGTTTGGTAGCTTATTTCACCGGCTAAAATATGGTCATGTAGTTAAAATAAGAACTCACTCGATGGATGTATCTCATAGCTGATGACACGTAGTGAGTTTATGGGGGAGAACATGAGTTCAATACCTCCCAAAAAATACACTCTTGGAAAGGATGGAAAGTCTTAAAAACATCTTTAATGAAAGGTTGTTAATTAAAGAATTATGAAAACTATTATTTTAATGAGTATCCCACAAATTTAGATGCTTAAAAATTGAAGAGAGTTGCTATATAATAATTTTGATGTTAAGGAACACATCTAAGAGCCTTTCATTTGAAATGCTCTAAATGTAATTAAACCTCAAGCCTGATAATTACTGTACGAACATGTGTCTGTAGATGGGATGATACTTGATACATACCATTCCTCAGTCTTCTCATCAAAATGTTTCAACTAAGAAAACACTGAATGAGAGTACTTAGAAGCCATTAATCACAATTCTATAACTTCTCAGAAGCGTCTATATTAGTGAATGGTTAATTTGGCCTTGTTTACAAGGTATTAATGATAAGGAATTTTTGGCATGGACTCTATATCTTTTATCATTTTCTCATATACTTTTGTTTATTGATATATTTTTTATTAAGGAATTCTACATATGTACAGGATGGGAAGTATTCGGTCAGAACGGTGGGTATTCGGCCCAAAGTGTATGGCCATCAACCCGAACACAACTCAACCCTAACAAAGAAAACAATTAGAGGCAAATTAAAAGATTAATTAATATAAATCTTAATTATTAGTCGAAAACTAATCTTAAGATTATATTACCTAGATTGAGGCTGATTAAACAAGGTCTAACAAGTAAAAGTTTTATTCATCCCTATAAATAGGTAACAGATATTGGAATAAATAAACATTTTTTCTTAAATTACTATTTATTACTCTAAACCAAACTTTATATGACTTGAGCTTCAAAATTCTTTTTATAAATTTCCACCTGTTCGGAACGAATTCCCAATACTCGAGCTCAAACCAAAGACCCAAGGAAAAGCAAAATACTGAAGTCAGAAACCGAAGTCAGCACACAGGTACAACATGTAAAAGACAAATTGCAGTCAAAAGACTCTCCAAAGCTTTTGGTCAAGGCTAAGAGGAGTTCAGTAATAATGCATTAATGAAAACATTATTTACCATGGTTCTTGAAGAAAAATGAATAATACACACTCGTATTGTATAAGAGTTTGCGCCTCATTTATATCCTATATTTTTAACTATGTAAGTCTCGATTCTCAGCTGCTTGGTATATATGTTTTCATATAGCTCCATTGAATAGAAGTTCTCCAGAGCATTTGTAGCTTTCATTCAAACTTTTTCTTCAACTTTTTGTGAGCATCAAATTAATGTTGATCTAAGGAAAGCATATCTGGTGGAGGTGCTATTTGATTTAAAATAGTATGCATGGTGGAACTTAATAGTGTATATTATATTACTTGTCAACTAATAAGTCAAATTGTACCTATTTTGTTTATAAATGAAAGCAAAACAACTCATCATCATAATACCAGAGAAAGTTATGCTACATTTATTTCATAATATGATCGACTATGAATTTAAGTTATCTTATATATAAGCAACCATCACAAGATATCATTTAAGAGAAAAGGCTACATCTAGAAATTAAAGTAAATGAATAAATTGTTTTTCTTTTCTTCAATGAAAAGGCCAATCCTTGCTTTTTGGTATGTGGCCGTTTCCATAAGCATTTTTCTTTTCCTACTGTTTTATTTTTTTAGATATTTTTTCTGTATTTACGTTGTTAGATGATGAAAAGAAAAAGAAACCTGACTGGAAACTAAAAAAATTATAAATGTAATTTAAAGAGTAATTCTATACCTTCACGAATAGGTCATAACCAGGGAAATACAAACAGAGTACAATGGGAACTGTATTGTAATTATTTAGTATATATATATATATATATATATATATATATATATATATATGTATACAAAGATTTTTACAAGTCATTATTATAGAAATACAAACCGACTAACCCTACTGTCAACATTATCCTTATATCATCATCGCCGTTGCCACCACTCCACCGTTGTTACTGCCACTATTGTCAACCGTCACAATCGCTACCACCACCATCACAGTCGACAACGATGAGACGATGGAAACCGTAACGACGGTGGTGGTGATAGTGACCATCGTTGAAAGTGGAGGTGACCGCGTAGTGGTGCTGGCGATCATGCGGTCAACAGTGGTTGTAAAATCCTGAAATTTTTAAAATAAAAATTATCACATAAAATAAATTAATAAATAATGATGATCTGGATATAAAATAATTTGGCTATTTAGTAAATAATAATATTAAGTTATAATCTATTTTAAATAAATAAATTATTAAAATAAAGATTCATTAGAATTTAAAAGAAAAAAAAAAGAATTAGTTTCGATATTTAAAAAAATGGCAAATCTATATTCAAATTAAAAGAATAAGAATGTATTATTATGAAATGATTGTTGTAGTTTAAATTAAATATTTTTTATATTTTGAATTGGTAATCCTTAACAACGATATAAATATTTATCATATTTGTTATATATATTAATTCTATATTTATAGAAAAAATATTTGATATGAAAATGTAATGCAGAATTTAGATAAGATGGTCTTATATTTTATTTAGTCTTGTATATGATATTTAAGATAATGAAAAAAATAAAGATAAAATAATATATTAAATTTTTTTAGATAATATTAAACTCTTAAGATTTTTAAATGAAAATTATTTTAAGTTAAGGTAATGTTACTTTTAAAATAATAGTAAGATAAGATAACTGATAGATTGATTGGTTATTTAGTAGATGTGTGTGTATGTGTATAGAGAGAGAGAAAGAGAAAGAGAGAGGGAGGGAGGGGGGACAACTCACGTAAGAAAAAAAATTATGGTCAGAAATAAGAAAACTTAATAATAATCGTAAGATTTGAATACACACTTCAGATTAAATTGTTCATTAAACAAATCCACATGATTTCTCACACAAATCCTCTCCTATCCCCCTACAACCTAATGCACAGTGATGCACTCTTTTTCCTCCCTCCACCACTACCATCGTTGTCAATACTGCCATCACCACCACCGACGGTGGCAGCAATGACCATGGTGGGGATAATAGTGGTGACAATGGTAGGGATAGAGATAGTGGAGGGAAGCACCACCACTACCATCACAACCATCACTAGTACTAGGGGCACGACACTGGGTAGAAGAGCTCCTTGATTACGTTAGGCTTGCTGAAAGGAGATGAGAGAAGAGAGTGAATGTCATCATATATGATTCATTATCCATCTAAGTCTACACCATGCTCAATTAGTGCATCCATAGGTAGATTTATTTCACCTAAGACATTTCTAAATGGAACCTCTCATATCTTATGAAGGTCGTGCATTTGCACATTAAGTCAGGAAGACATTAAGGACAATTCTCTATGCAAGAGAACCACGTGAGTTTGTATAATTAACAATTCAATTTGAACCTTTATTAAAATTTTATAGTTATTATTATGTTTTCTTATTTCTCTAACCATTTTTCACACCTAGTTGTCCTCTCTCTGTGTGACTTGTTGACTTGTTTTAATTTGATCATATATTTTGATTTAATTGCTAAAATTAAATAGTCGACATAAAAATAGGTTTTTCACTAGATCGATATCTCTCTCATATAAAAATGATTTTAAATAATGTTAAGTTTTAAAATAAGATGAAATAAACATGTTTAGTACCATCTATATAGTTGGTTTAATAGTTAAAGTCTCGTTGTATCATGTGGGAAAAAATATTAATATTATATTTCTTGTATGTGCAAAATTTTATTTAGGCTAGCAGTATGTCTAAATGATAAAAATGTTTAGTAATGTTTACGAGTATATTATATGGTTTTTACATATTATTTCATGTTTTTAAGAAATTAGTTTGTCAATATTTTACAAATTTTCAAAAGCTAGAAATTAAATAAAAGTATAATTTATTAAATTTTTTTAATTTTATTTTATTATTTTAAGTATAATAAATAATTTAATTGCACTTTTTTAAAATAAAAAATATAAAAAATATCAACACTATCAAACAATAAAAGAATAACCACTAGTGCGTGGAATGGGTGTTGTTTTAACTTAACTTGTCAAATTTGAGTCCTTAATATGTAATAATTAAATTACGAAATATATAATAGGAAATGTTTTAAACAAGTATATTATTTTTTATATAAGATTAAATTAGAAAGGTAGGACAATTAATATGTTTGACATGTGTGTTATTTTTCTCCTCTACCAAAAAAATTCATGATATGCATGTCAAAATTTAAACTCACGAATGAATTGTGAAATGATAGGTATAAAATATAATCTTTTATAGACAATTGCTTTTAATACCCCCTTATTTTCTATTCGCACTACCCGAGGCTTTACAATTTTTTTCAAAACCCAAAAATACCCTCCCCTTTTTTTACCCTACGTGCGTAACGAAATACATTCAAATGGGATTCAACTAGTATATTTTGGACCACATCATCCGGAAGGCAAATGAGATTCAGCAAGTATATTCCGGACAACATGATCTGGAATGTATTATGTCCATTTTGGATCAGTTGATCCGAAATGTATTATGTCCATTCCGGATCAATTGATCTGGAATGTATTACGTTCATTCCGGATCAGTTGATCCAGAATGTATTATGTTCATTCCGGATCAATTGATCCGGAATGTATTATGTATATTCTAGATCAACTAATCCAGAAGTGGATCAAATGTGTATTCTGGACAAGGTGGACTGCGGTAAATATTGTTAGTTCTGGATCAACTGATCCGGAATACTATAATACTCGACGTAGTACGAATGAAAACACAAACAAACCCTCAATCATAAATCCCAAAACCCTAAACCCTAAACTTTAAATCAAGAAAGTCATACCTAAATAAAATTATGTTTTCCTTTTCAAATAGCGCTTAAATCAACAAATAATACCCTAAAGACTTATAAGAATGATTAGGGATTTACAATAGGACAGAATGTGAGAATTTGTGTTTGGCATACAAGAGTAGCAAGAAAAAACACAAAAAGACAAGAAAATAAAAAAATAAATTCAAAAAATTTAAATTAAATAAAGATAAGGGTATATTAGAAATTTACAAAAAATATAAACTTTGTGGAGGTGAAAATAGCAAATGGGGGTGTTAAAAGAAAATTCCTTTTTTGTATTAGCAACCAGGTTAGGTATGGTGATGAGAGTTTGGGCAACATGTAGGAGATCTTCGATTCAAATTGCATGGTCAAAATCGTACACAAAATAACTCGGTTTTTTTACCCATACCTAATATTTCTTAATTGTTGAGAAAACATTACATCAACACTTTTTTTACGTTAAAATATACACTTAAAATTAAAACAAAAAAAAGAGTACATTATGTATCTTTGTAAGAGATGTTATTGTGATTATAAAAAAAACAAGGTTATTTTATGAAATTCGACAATACCTCAAGAATTTGATCCAATTTTAAATATGTTTTCATTTAATTTTTTTAGTATTTAGATTACAAATTACTTTTTTTATGGAATCACAACAAAAACACCATTTTATTTCAAATATAAGTCCTGATAGGATCCAGGGGTTTTTACCTTTTGGTTATACCAAAAAAAATTGTAAGATGATTTTTAAAAAAAAATAAATTAATTGCATTCTTCTGTTTTACTGTTGAAGAATAGTAAATTAGTAAAAAACAACTGAGATTAAGTAATATCGTGAGGCAATTAATACATAAAGAGCATTTACCCAATTTTCTTTACAATTTTTCTCTTCAGTAAAAAAAAGAAGGATAAACATCCTACTGAAAGATAGCGATCCTAGAAAAAGGTGACCATTAATAAGTAAAATTATTTTTAGATAATTTCTCATTATGCAGAGACTTTTGCAAACAAATGTATGTCGATAAAAAAAAAAGAAAAAAAGACTGATATCCTACCAGGACAGGGATTGATCATTCTCACGGTCTACTTAAAAACTTTGTTAATGAATAAGAGAGAAAAAATACGGTATGACAATTTTTTAAAATTAATGATAGATAAAGTCAATAAACTATAAATAAAATATTGTAATGGAATGTCAATCTGAAATAATTTTTCATAGTGTGTGTGCATAATTTAATAATAATTTGTAAATATTTTTATAAACACTTGTTAAGCTATAGGTATGTCCTCATCCTAGTGAATTCTTGGAACTAAATGATAAACCATTGATTACCACTTTTGATTGATGGTTACTGGTTATTACACTCAATCGATGGTTACCAGCCGTCATCTTTAACCTCTACCTCTAACACTAACTATCGTTAATCAATCGTCCTTTTGAGTCTTTACGAAAGAAATGTTCTTTTTTGTTAAGATTTGAAAAAAATTTGTTTTCAAAAATTTTAAAACTTAAAATCAAAATTAGTTTTTTTGTTTTTATAAATTTTAATTATTAACAATACCATAATAACTTGCTTATGATTTAGTCACAATTAACATTTTTTTTCAAGAGTGTATTATGTGGAGTTAAAACTCGGATTCTATCTCACACTGTGTTGCCAATGTAAACACAATGCATTGTGGAAGTAAATATTAGGAGGCCAACGTAGACACACGCGTATAGAAGACTTGACTTAATGACTTTATGTATAGAAATAAATTTGTTGACTTAGAATAATTGATGACATTATTTGGTTACGATGTACAACAAAAATGGGTTACCTGCTATATGTTTAAATAATTTTTTCAGAGCAAATAACAAATCAAGAAAGTCCAGAGTAATCCATGGTAGGAATGCAACTAAATGTGAGATCAATATCCTTCACTTTCTTCTTGTTACTGAGTTTCAGAAAACTCATTTCAAAGGCACAACAAGCACCCACTTACCAAGGTAGTAACTGCCAAAACTCCAACAACCTCTCAGCAATGAATACCAAAGTAATCTTGAGAGGATTTTCAAATGGGTGTCTTCTGATGCAGCCACAAGCAAAGGTTACAACCACACCACCATAGGCATGAACAACCCTGTGTATGGTCTCTATGATTGCCGTGGTGATGTGGTTGGTTACTTTTGTCAATTTTGTGTTTCCGCTGCTGCAAGAGAGGCTCCTTTGCGCTGCCCCAGTAGCGTATCTGCTATGGTCTGGTATGATTACTGCATTTTAAGGTACTCAAATGAGAGCTTCTTTGGGGAAGTTTTGACATACCCAATTTGGTATACTCTTGGAACCAAAAGCATATCAAACAAGGCAGAGATTCAGAAAGATGAGGCTTTTGTGAGAAGTTTGATCAGAAAAGCAACTGTTGAGACCAACCAGTTGTACTATATGGATGCCTTCAATTTGAGTTCCACTCAAACAAGGTATGGCTTGGTACAATGTACTAGAGATCTCACCAATGAGAGGTGTAGACAGTGTTTGGATGCCCTTTTAGATCAATTTCCCAAATTCCGTGGCCAAAAGCTAAGATGGTTTATTTGGTCTGGAAGTTGTATGATAGTGTTTGATGATCAAATGTTCTACCTTCTTAACAACCATACATCTTCAGTTTCTGAGTCTAATCAGCAAGCAGGTGAATATGAATCCTATAGTGGTACTTATTTACTTCTTTTCTTTCAAGTTTAAAAAATTAGTTGTTGATTGTTCTTTCATGTTGTCACAGCTAAATATGGGGGTAATAAGAGGTCAAAAATCTTGATCATTAGCTTCAGTGTGATGGGGTCAATAATTCTACTATGTTTCAGTGTATGCTGTTACTGGTACAGGAGGAGAGTTATTAAAAGTAAATTCTTGCATGCCATAATTTGTATTATAGCTTATTAATAAAGTTATTTTGGTAATATAAGCACACAAACTTTTCTTTGTAGAGGGGCTTCGTCTAACTTTATTTCATAAAAGTCAAACTGAGGAAACATGCAACACAGACCTGCCTAAGATCTCATTAATCAAAATTCTGCAGAGTACAGATAACTTTTCAGATGAATCTAAGTTAGGAGAAGGAGGATTTGGCTGTGTTTACAAGGTTTGAGGGATTGGAATTTATGATATACGTTCTTCACTTTTATCATATTTTGATAATGCTTTTATTTAATACAAATTTTTATCAGGGAATTCTATCAGATGGAAGAGAAATTGCAGTCAAAAGGCTCTCAAATTTTTCCAGTCAAGGTTCAGAGGAGTTCAACAATGAGATAATGCTTATAGCTAAATTGCAACATAGAAACCTTGTGAGACTTTTGGCATGTTGCATGGAGGAAAATGAAAAGATTCTTGTGTATGAGTATTTGCCAAATAAAAGTCTCGACTTTCACCTGTTTGGTATGTTTTCACATAGCATCAATGATTTAATAAATAGAAATACTGCTTCTACTGCAATTTATTTTTTTTTTCAGCATTTTTTAGTTCAAAATTTAAAGTAATTGTGCAGGCATGTATATATGGTAGTCTTAATTTTAAGCATAATAGCAGCAGAACTTGATCATAATACCCAAAAGACTTATTACACATTTTGTTTTCCATTCATAATATGAAACTAAATTTAAGTTGTATCATGATAATTAATAATCATGTTATTAGTTTTCTTTAAGAAGAAAATGCTAAATAATTCTTTAGCTATTTTTCTTACCATGCTAAGGCTAAATGATACTCAAAAGAGTTATTACACATTTGCTATTCGTAGTTTTTGCTTTAAATCAATCTGTTCTGCTTTCTGTGCTGTCAGATGATGATAGAAGAAAGCAATTCAATTGGAATCTAAGATTAAGCATTATCAATGGAATAGCAAAAGGCATTTCATACCTTCACTAGGACTCTCGACTCAGAGTAATTCATAGAGATCTCAAAGCTAGTAATATACTTTTAGATCACGAGATGAACCCTAAAATATCAGATTTTGGATTGGCAAGAGCATTTGAAATAGGACAGAACCAATCAAATACAAGACGAGTAGTGGGCACTTAGTAAGTTTAACTTTTACCAAACATTTCTTAAACAATAAGATTTATGACTTCATTTCTATGCATTTAATTATAGAAAAATGAAATTCTTAGTTATATATTACATAACATGAGAAATAACAAAACTCTATTGATTTTCTTCGGTGGATACATGGCTCCCGAGTATATTGTGGAAGGATTATTTTCAGTGAAATATGATGTTTATAGTTTTGGAGTTCTTATGCTAGAAATCATTTGTGGGAGAAAGAATAGTAGATTCCATGTGTCAGAACATGATCAAACTCTTCTTTTATATGTGAGTCTGTACTATTATATGGTCAAGAAGTTATTCATCATCAATTCTAGTTAAAGTTTAACCATATTCACAAATTGCAAATACTTGTAGGCTTGGACAATATGGTGTGCCGGACAATATGGTGTGCCGGAATAGCAGAAAGGATTTGTACATTCTACTCCACAGTGACGAAGTAAAGTTGTGCTCATCATTGATTTCAAGTAGATTATTTGTTGCATTTATTTATTCACATTATCTTGAAATTTCTTTTCTTTTTTTCCTGATATTAAAATTACTTTTTTTACTTTAGATAGTTTTATAGGTAGAAATCAAACACAGAATTTAAAATAACCCATCTATTCTACTTTGTGCAATCTAGCTCCCCCCTTAATGACCTTTTTACTTTAGAACATACTTTGACTAGATATTGACCCAATCACATGATTATAAGAAGTATAAATGACGTTTTCTTGTTGTGAGATTACAATCATGATAAAAAAAAGTTATGTTGAACTATTAATTTAACAATTATTAAATATTTTTTGAAATAGGAAACTTGAAAGAATTCATTATAAAATCCATATATCTATTTACAAAATATATATATATATATATATATATATTAGGGGTGATTCATATACTCCAAGAGTAAGTTTAAAAAATTAAGTGTTTATTTGGCAACAGTTTTATTAAACGATTTTCAGTATTTTAATATTTAAAAACTAAAAAAGTTGTTTGGTTACTATTTTCTTAAAATGTTTTCGAAAACAGTTCTGAACAAGAACAGTTGTAAGTAGTTTTGTTTTTCAGTTTTCTATTCTTATTTTTAAAAACTCAAAATACAATAATAATATGTTGTTTTTTGTTTTTCATTAATGACATTACCATAAATATAAAACTTTTTTTTTTCATATTTATATCTTTAAAACAGTTTTTAAATAATACTTACCAAACAAGTTTTTTTTCTCTTTTTCTAGAAAATAGTTTTTGAAACTGTTTTTTAAGACTCTTTTCAAAAATTGAAAAATAAAATCAAATCAATCGAACCTTTAGCGTTTGTTTGTCAACATGTTTATAAAACTGTTTTTAGTATTTAAAAACTAAAAAATTCGTTTAGTTACTGTTTTTTTAAAACAATTTTTTAAATCAGTTATGGTTTTCTGTTTTAAAAAGTAAAAACAGAAACAACTATAAGTAATTTTATTTTTCAGTTTTCTCTTTTTGTTTTGAAAATTCAAATACAATGAGAATATATTGATTTTTGCTTTTCATTAATGATATTTTCGCAAATATGAACAAGTTTTTTCATTTTCATGTCTTCAAAACAATTTTTAAATAATACTTATCAAACAAGCTTTTTTTCTCTTTTTCTAAAAAACAGTTTTTATAAATTATTTTTTAAAATTTTTTTCAAAAACTAAAAAACAAAATCAAACGAATCAATTTTTATTTTTTATTTTAATCATTTATTTTCTTAAAATCTAAATTAGAGTTTAAGAAAATAAATAATTAAGATGAAAATAAGTCTTTTTAACTTTATATATATATATATAAAATCCTAAGCTATCAACTAGGACACTAAACGTCAACACACCACGTCATACTGTCAGACTATTTGGTTATGTGTCATTATCTCAGGAACCCTTTTTTTTTTCTTGTTATTATTTTAACAAAAAATATCTAAAATCATAATAATTGTTTTTTCTATTACAAATTACAATCATCTTTCCAGCGTTGTGTTGTACATATGAAATCTAGAACAAAATTGCCTCATTCTCATACATTTAACATTGGTTTGCTTCTCTATAATTTTTTTTACAAAGATGTGGGAAAATTTTAAGTTAATTTTAATGACATTTAATAACAATTCTTTATATATGATTAGTTTGTTAATTTTATTTATTGTTATTTTAAAATTTATAAAATAAAGAATTATAATTGAATGTTAATGTAACACTTATTCATTAAAGTGTTAAACTCTATAAAATATGAGTCTTTTTTAAAACTTAGCTTATACTTCATATCATTTAATAAAATCATAAGAAAGTTGTTTTCACTTTTTCTTTCTATTTTTTACTCCTGAAAATGTTTGTGAACGAAATTATCAAAACAAACACAATTTAAACACTTTCCGTTGGACTTGTCCAATTTAACTTGCTTCCCATTTATGCCATCCGGAGCAAAAATGCATCTCCCGAAAGGAGAAAATTCCATAGGTGCAAAGAGACATTGTCCAAGGAGTGCTTGCAAAATCTATCTGGGCTTTAGATCAAAACCCAAAAGATATTTTCTTCACAATAGAAACAAAATATGAGCCATACTAAGACCTTTTACTACCTACACCTAACAAGATACGCAGTAAAAGACTAAAAGGGAACAGAACAGAACTAGAATGTGTGTTGTGTGTCATGCAAGAGGGAGAGGGATTCTATCGGTCGATGGTGGTGTAGGAGGAGGAAGAAAGGACTTACTATACGCTTCTAAGCTAGCAAATAATTAACGTATGGATCGTATTTTTCTTTAAGTGGATTTATGAGTTGCTTGAGTTGCTACTTTCTTATTTATAATTTTATGAATTTTTTTTTAATTTTGCAATTCCTTTATGCTAAGATATTATATAGTTTTTATTAGGGGTAAGTATATAAAAATATGATCGTGGACGAGTTTGCAAACGTCCCAACTCTTAAGTCTACATAGGTTTTGGGCCCTTTTTATTAAAAAGAGCATAAATATCAGAAAAGTTTGATCCCTGCTAGTAAAGCCTGCAAACTTTACGGGTTAAGTTTACAAGCTCATGTGTTCGGTCCATAACCTATTTAAAGGAGCAAGTTTGTCATTTAGATGATTAGATATGTAAATATTATCATTTATGTTACGAATTGTGATATTTTAAACTTTCAGTATTAAAAATATCGGTGTTTTAAATTAATGTAAATGACAATATATCATTTTTAGTATGATATAATAGAGTTTAGTTAGTTTTAAAAAATTTAAGAATTTTTTATTAATTGTTTCTAATATATATAAATAGAGAGAGAGAGGACAACTCAGGTGAGAAAAAGGTTACGGTAAGAAATAAGAAAACATAATAATATTCATAGTATTTTAGTAAATGGTTTAAATTGAGTTGTTAATTAAACAAGCTCACGTGATTCTCTCACATAGAAACCTTCCCATAAACTCTTAATGAGCCGCTTTCATCACCCCTGTAGAATCCTTTATTGGGTCGCCATCATCATCACCACCCCACCACTGCCACCACCGTCGGTACTGCCGCCGCCGCCATTGACAGTGGTGGTAATGGTAGAGTGAAACATATATAACCTGCCACAATTTAAAATCCTAAACAAATTGAAAAAAAAAATGAAATTGAGAAGAGAAAGAATTCAACAACTACATAGCGGTGTAAGGAGAAAGGAAACAAAAACAAAAAGCAACACAAAAGTCAGTGGTGCTTTAAATTCGAAAGAGGACAAAACAAATTGCGTTTTGAAACACTTGTTCTTTCGTTGTAATTTTAGAGTGTTCCTAATTTGAGTTCACATCATACACTCGTGCTTCTGTTTCTTATTTGTTATTGGGAACAAAATAATTGTCATGGTTGCCATTGTCACTGGTGTCATTGCCATCAATAGCAATGATAGTGGTGGGGTAAAGGTGGTGGCGACCTTATAGAGGATTCCTTAGGGGTGACAAGAGCGATCCATTAAGAGTTTGTGGGAAGGTTTTGTGTAAGAGAACCACGTGAACTTGTTTAATTAACAACTCAATCTGAATCATTTATTGAAATCTTATGGTTATTATTATGTTTTCTCATTTCTCACTGTAACCATTTTTCTCACCTAAGTTGTCCTCTTTTGTGTGTATGTGTGTGTATATATATATATATATACATATATACATAAATACACACATACATACGGCCTTGCAGATCGATATGTTAAGTAAGCAAATTTTTCTAATTGAATACGAACTCAAATAAAAAAGTTTATTTATTTGGCAGACCAGACTTATCTTGCCTATTTAAAATGTAGGTTTTCAGTCTAAATAAATCCTTTTATCAACCTTTACTTTTTATATTTTCTAATGATGTAAGTTATCATGCTATAATTGTTATATTGTATTTTATAACTACATGAAAGCATAATAATGGGTATAGGGTGACAAGATTGTGCGTATTTATAGATATTTGCATATAAAATCTGTAATAAGTAGTTAACAGATATTGAAAACAAATATCTATATATATTTTAATGGGTATACCTATATCTGTTAATAAATAGATATGCGGACATAAAGGTATTTTTCCAGTAAATAACTTGTTTAATACCATGAGGGGAAAAATAATAAAAATATTATATAAACTCATATATTTAAGCAGTAGGATTAATCATTATCAAATCTCATATATTTAGACAAGTGTGACGTAATCTTTTATTCCAGATTGAAGGTAATCTTTAAACTTGTATTAAGTTTATATATATATATATATATATATATATATATATATATATATATATATATATATATTAACTTAAAATTTTGGTGTTAAAACAAGTTTAATTTAATTTTATATATCTGTTACATAAATTTAGATTTAAATGTAATTTTAATGTTTTTATTTAAAATAGAGATTTTATTCCTTTTATTTATTTTTAAAATTTATAATTTGTTTTTTTTAAAAAAAATCTATTATCTTGTTTTTTTAAAATTAAAAGCATCAAACACTTAGAAATTAACTTAATATGGTTCAAACTCAACAGTACACTAGTGTGACATAAGTTTGTTTGTTTATTTCATTTTATAATCAATGTCAATTTGTTGATATCAACATTTTGATAGAAAAATTAAAATATTGAAATTTATAAAATTAAAAATTATGTAAATTTTGATAGTAGGATACAAAGCTTTGCAAAATTTTGAAGAATGAAAAGACGAAAATGGCATCTAAGCTAACCTAAGTTTTTTTTGTCCTGAAATAACCTAAATTTTAAGTTGTGAAGTGTACACGTGGCAAGAAAATAATGGTATTTCGACTCATGACTTGACCAAATATATGGTCAATGAAAACAAAAAGAAGAAAGTCATTTTGGTTCTTGGCTCTGTGGAAAACCAAAAGATTGTAAAATTACAACTCTTGTTGGAAGCATCAAGGTAGTAGGACATTTTGGTATTTGCCTCCGTCGAAGAAAACAAGTTGCAGAAATATGACTCTTCATTGGGAGGATTATGTTTTAATTAGTAAATTATCTTAAGTAATTAAATCATCACCATGATTTTAAAAGGTAATAAACAAGTAAAGAATCCAGTCGTCAAGAAATATACAACGGATAAAGACCCAGTCGTTAGATAATACCTAATAGGTAAAGACTTATGATCCAATATAAATAAGATATGATACTAAGGTGAAAATCTAATCTAATTTTTACATATCAAATAAGTTGTAACACCACTTGTCTTGTACACCTTCTTACTCGAGCGTTAGAGTCCTTTTTTTGTAGAAACTCCCTCTCTTGTGGAGATTGCGTAAAGGACATTCTAAGTCATACTTTTGAAGTAGAGTGTTCGGTTACTTAAGCACGGACATAAATATAACACTAAACACCATATAAAGATCATATAGAAAAGTCTAATGTAAAATTTGATAAATCTACGTCGCTGAATATTTTAAATATAATTTTATTATATAATAATATAACAAATATAAAAAATAAACTTAGAATTGGAGAGTCTCAAATATTGTCATTTCCAAAAGTTTACAAACCAGGAACATGAGTGTGGTATAAATAAGTACAAAGATTTCAAATATTAAAATATAGAGATTTGTTAGTTTACATTCATTATTTTCTTAGAGAAAATAAATTAACAAGTTATAACTTTAAAATTTTTAAAATACACTAAATGTGTATAACTTGCCAATTTATTCTTTCTAAAGTTTAAGTGGATTTAAATTAGCAAATCATTATAATTATAAGGTTTGCAAACTTACATTCACTTATACTTTAAAAAGATCATAAGTTAACAAACTATATCTATAAATTTATTTAAAAACTCTCAAGCCATAAATTACTAAGTTATTTATTCTAAAAAAACAAGTAGATGTATGTAAGTAGTACCTCTAAAATGTAATATTATTATTATTATATTTTATTATTTAATACCTCAATATATTTAGTTGTAAAAAAATTGTGAGGGCAATAGCATCACGGTCCCGTCAAAAAACATTAAAAATTACTAACAAAGAGTTTGTTAATCCACATAATGCAATAATCAATCATTAATTTTATTAAATATTTAATTAAAATAAATGAAAGAATCATACCCTACCATACAAGTGTTATAATTTTAAGAGAATGAATACATACTCCTGAAAACGTTCCTTATTACCTTGGAAAAATGTTTGAGACGGTAACATCATTAATGGAAGGATTCTTGCAACTTCTTGAAGTTAATGCTTCATTTGAGTTCATTCTTCTAACTGAAAATGTTGGGTGCTTGGGTTTTGGAAGGGCCATTGTGTCACTCCACAACATTATAACAACGTCAGACATGGTTGGTCTATATTTTGCATCATCTTCAACAGACAACAAACCAATGTTAATGCACCTTTCAACTTCAGTGGCTATGAAAGATCTTTGTAGTACTCAGTCCATCATTTCCAAACATTTTCCTTCAGACCATGTTCTCCAAGCCTACAAATATTTTCAATTTGTTAATATTGTTAAGCTTAATTAGAATTATTGAATAATTTCTTGACCAAATAAGAGTGATGACTCACATAAAAACCAAGACTTTGATCACAGTCTGAAACATAGAATCCATTGTTCTTTTTCCTACAAATGATTTCTAGAACAAACTAAAAACATCATATTTCACTGAAAATAATCCTTCCATAACATACGCTGGAGCTATGTATCCACTAAAAAAAATCAATAGAACATTGTTAATTTTATTAAATAATATATAGCAAAAATTTCATTTTTCAAACAATTTAGTTTCAAAACTACTTTAAAATTCTATTATTTAAAAAAGAGCTAGTTTAATTAATTTTTGGTCCCAATTTTTGTTTTGTATTTTGTTTCTATTCTTATTTAAATGTATTTTTTATTTTCAGTCTCTCTTTTATTTATTTATTTATATATATTTATATATATATATAATAAATAGTCTTTAGCGTTAACAAAATATTATTAAGTGATGAAATGGCACATAGATTACTACATCATCATTATGTACAACTCATCAAATGTCTATTGTGCATCATGTGGTTAATTAGTATGTTTTTAAAATTGTTTCTAAACTTCTCTATATTTCAATGAGTGATCAAGGAGATGGAAAACATCCTTTCATTACTATTGGGCTACTCTCGGTAGGAAATGTGCTTATTTTCAACATGTTCCTTTTCTCGTTTGTTTCCTAGATTTAGTGTGTTGTTCCTATTTGAGGTGTCGTTCACACTATGATATCTTCTAGTTGAAGGAACAATGAATCAGAGCATACCAAGTTCACACTATAACATGTGTGTTGCTTCCTTTGGTTGGTGTGTCATAACGATGATCCCTCCCTTTTACCTTTAATTTCAAATGAGATTTTCCCCTAAATTTAGTATATTTGTTTTGTTATGATGGACCCATAAAGCTTATACTCTACAACTATAGTATTCATATTCGTAATTCATATTTGGGTGAAATTAGGGTTTTCTAATTAGACACAAATCAAGGGGTTTTGTTAGCTTATGTTTGCTCTTGACAAAGATTGTTACTATTTAATGGTTTTGTTAAGAATCTTTATGATTCATAAGGATGTCTTTCAACATCAAAGTACACCATGGTTGTTATTTACAAAGAGAATTTGTCATGGAGTATGCTTCGGGGGTGTTGGACTGATTGAAGATCAAGATTTTGACAAATGGTACTTTTTTTGAAGTTGTAGATATCATGAAACCAGATTTTGCATACATTAATCCAATGAAACTGTAATGATGGTCCTTTTCATGAGTTTACCTTGGACATGCATCTGTGCTATTAAAATTGAAAATTATACTTTATATAATGTGGTTATCATTAACATGTATGTGGAGTATGAAAATAGCAACGGATGTTTTATGGTGGATAACTTTGCTAGAGTGGATGAGCAAAACTTTGCTTCCATTGGTGATGAATTATTAAAAGGTGAGAAAATCGATTATTAAGAAGACGAAAGGCTTAATGGACATGACGATGTTTTGAACATTTCACAACTCCTCTCAATATGCATAGGATAAATGGTGTGAAAGGTGGACATGTGACAAGTGGTATTAGTCAAAATATGTATAGTAAAAGTGGTGTTGTAAGGAAAAGTGTTAGGCATTAAACTAGTCGAATTTCTCCTAAGTTCAATTTTGAATTTCTTGCAATACTAAAATTAATATGCATGCTCATACTGTGTAAGATGTGGAGCAAGGCCAAGTACGACATTAGTACCCGTTATTGGTGATCTTCAAAGCATTTACAGTGGACGAAACTAAGGAGTTGGACATCAATGGTTCTAAGTGTGAGAAGCCAAAGAATAAATATGAAAGATTGAAGGATTTATTGTGTAAAGAATTTAAATTCAAGTTAGGCATGGAGTTTTCTTCTGATAGTGAATTCAAGGAATCCATTTTTGAACACTTAGTGCTAAATTAAAAAAAAAAAAAAAAGATCAACTTTTCGAAAAATGACAAAATCAGTGAAAGGTTAGTGCGCAAGTTTGGTTGTGGATTTGTTGCATATATTCATCATAAAGTGGGAAATATTGAGACCTATAAGCTTATATCATGCATCAAAACACTCGTGTCCCATAGTCTTTGAAAATATATTTGCAAAGTCAAAATGGGTAGCAAAAATGCTCATGATGAAAATATAGGCAACTACAACTAACATTAGCATAAAAGATGTCATAGGTGATCTAGAGTCAAACTATAATATTGGAATCACACTAATATGACTAAAGAAATTATTGAAGGGTGATTCAAGTAAGCAATATGGCCAATTGTGATCATATGCAGTTGAATTAAAGAAAAGTTTCATAAGAAATACAATTTTTCCATTTAGACAAACCATATGGTGCTCTCTTGCCAAAATTTGGCAATTCCTACATCTGTCTTAAAGAATTGAAGTTATAGATAAAGTTAGCTTGTCACCCAATAATTTTTCTTAATGGTTGCTATCTTAAAGGAAGGTTTGGTGCGTAACAGTTAATTGTTGTTGCTAGAGATCCGAATGATCAATACCTTTCTATAGCATTTGTAGTTGTAGAAGCAAACAAGAGTTGAAAGTGGTTCCTAACTTTATTGCATCGTGATATTGGTGGTATAGTTATTAACAAATGAATTTTCATGAGTGATCAACAAAAGGTGATAAACATACACTACAAGAAATAGTTGCGTTTGCACAAATTTTGCCACCATTGAAATTTGGTATCTATTTGCAACTAATTTAGTAACCATTTTGAATTTTATATGGTTGCGACCCATATAACATACAGATGTCGTGGTCGCCAAATAATATGTAGATGGTGAATTGCTAAATCAGTCACAATTGTTTTTGAATAATAATTTTTGGCATTTAACAATTTGCTACCAACTAGTCGAAAAATCTTAATTTAACTACCGATTCAGTCACAAATTTGGTTTAGATTATAGCAACCAACTTAATCCGTTGCTAACTTAGTGGCTAATTTTAGATATTAGTGACCGGTTGACTTATTTTACATATAAATAATCACAGGAATAAAATGACTTGGTAATTGATCTATCAGTCACTAATTTTTTGACTCTAACAATAGAAACATTAATTTGATTATTAAATGGATTAGAAATTGGGCTTTAGATACCATTGGTGACCAATTTGGTGACAAAACATTTTTGCGACTAAAATAAACTATTTAGCAACAAATATTATTAGTCGCTAAATGATGTTTCTTTTGTAATGATATATACAATTCAACAATATTGTTAGCCATAAAATATTTTGATCCATAGGTGGATGATCGATTTTATCTTAGGCACCTTTGCCACAATTTCAAAGACAAATTTTGTGACAGATTCATGTTAAGAGGTTTTTTAATGGTTGCCACTAAAACTATATATGAACTAGCATGGAATGACCAAATGCTGTAGATCAAAGATCTTAGTTCTACTACTCGATAAATGGTTAAGAAAATATATTCGTAGAAATTCTAGTGTAAGCATGTTATATATTAATGAATAACTTTAGTGAGGTATTTAATGGTTCTATGTTAGTTGCTAGTTATGTAATGTTAGGGTTATAAAAAGGAAAATTTGAAAGTCAAATAGAAACAACAATAATGTAATACTTACATTACTTATTTAAAAATGTTAAAAGCCAAATGGTGCATATTAGACATTTGAGTCACAAGTAATATGATGAAGTTGATATGATGATATGACAGTTCATTAGCGACATCATCACTTAACGGTTTGTTGTTAATAATAGAAACTTGTGTATATTATTTATATATATATGTGTGTGTGTTAAAAACTAAAGAACATTATCAATGTGTTAGTAAAACTCACAAAGTGTCCATTACTCGTTTTGTATTTGCTTGGTTTTGTCCTTTCCCAAATCATCTTGCCATTCCAAAATGTGTGTGTGTGTGTGTTAAAAACTAAAGAACATTATCAATGTGTTAGTAAAACTCACAAAGTATCGATTACTCATTTTGTATTTGCTTGGTTTTGTCCTTTCCCAAATCATCTTGCCATTCCAAAATATGATATTTTGGGATTCATTTCATCGTCTAAGAGAACATTGCTTGCTTTAAGATCTCTATGAATTACACTAAGTTGAGAGTCCTCATGAAGATATAAAATACCTCTAGCTATTCCATTGATAATGCTTAATCTTAATTTCCAGTCAAGGTACTTTTTCTTTTCCTCATCTAACAACATAGAGATAAAAAAACATATATCAACAAAACAAACCATAATGTGGAGAAAAATGATATTAGAGTTTAATTAATATACATTGTTAGTGTAACACTTTTTATACTAAGATTCAATCGCAATCCTTAATTTATGGTAAATTTGTTGACTTTACCAATTAATATTTTAAAACTCATATAAATGAAAAGATGTGATTTCATGTCAGTATAATATTCTTTTACACTGTCAGTGCATATTAATTAAACTGTAATGGCCAAATACCTAATAATAAGTATTGGCCTTACTAGACCGTAGCATGAAAATAAAACAATTATTTATTAACTCACTTTTTATGTGTAGCTTTACCCCTAAAAGACAACTTATGGATATTGATTACTTAAGATGACTTAAATTTACTTTCACATTATGATCTATAAATGAAATGTGATAACTTTTATCTACTCGATCTAATACATTATGATCACTTACCTTTCATTCTCTTAAAAGTAAAAATATGTAATGTATACTAATATTAAACCACACAACTTATCTTATCATGTAATACATTATTATTATTATTATTATTATTATTATTATTATTATTATTATTATTATTATTATTATTATTATTATTATTATTATTATTATTATTTGTATATATTATTATTAAACATATTCACTTCTAGCTCAATATCACCACTTGATTGGTTTTCATAGACTAGGATAAGTTTTAACACAAAATATAGAAGAAAAACATGCACTAAAAACTATAAAAGCTCAAGAAAAGTATACCAAATAATTAAGAGTCAAGGCTAGTCAACAGGATAGACCTCGGTTAAGGTCGAAGACCTCGGCCTCGATACATTGCCGAAACCGAACACTGCGGGATAGACCTCGGCCTTGACACATTGCCAGGTCAAAATACGGTACTCGACTGGGGACACTCAGCCAACGGCGAGTTAGGTTTAATCAATACAAATCCCAATTACTAGTCACCAACCTAATTGATGTGATCTTTGATGATCACGTGCCCAAAGGATCCTTTCTAAAGTCACTTGGAAGGGAAATGGATTTATGGAGAGGAAAGGAATGGGGTGAGGAGCCACAAATACTAGGTTTGATAAGCCAAAGGGGAGAGGCCACAAGGGAGGGGTCCCTTGATAACTCTTAGAAGCTCTCACAAAGGAGAAAAGGGGACACTCAAAGGTAAGAACCTCAACCAATATGGTCTCTAGGATTAAATTCAAGTGTAAAAAATACAAGTGAAGGAGGAGCTCCTATTTATAGAGGTAGCTAACCTCTTGAACAAGATAACCTAAAAAAGAAGGGCTAGGATTAAAAGGAGAGATCTAAGGGAGGAGAATTGAGAAACAATTCCCTCCTTAGATCATCAAACTTGGTGCCCAAGTTTCTCAAACCAAGGGTCAAGATTCCTTCTTATTAGCTTAGGGGGTTTATGTAGAAAAGAGGGGTGTAGATATCAAGGTTACCCCTTATTTCCTTTATAAAGACCCAAAAAGCTAAATCCACCCTCTAAATTCCTAAGACACCTCCTAAAAATAAAAAATGGACTAAATACATGTCCCAAATTAAATTCTTAATGCTCCTCAAAATTAAAATAAAGGAAAATTACATTTTATAACTAAAGTCCCTAGCCTAATATCTTCACTCTCCATAGGAGGTTAAGTCTTCCTTTGTCTGTAAGGGTTAGGTCTTCTTCAATCCTTCTAGCCATGACCCTAGTGATAGGTCCTTGGCTAAGCATGGTCACATCATCTCCTCCCCCTTGAAGAGGATTTGACCTCAAATCCATGGGGTCTTCGTCATTTTCAACACCTACAAATGGAGACAAATCAGAAACATTAAAACTGGTGCTTACCCCATAATCCTCTGGAAGATCTAAAACATAGGCATTATTACCGATCCGCTCAAGGATTTGGAAAGGTTCATCTCCTCTAGGGCTAAGTTTGGACTTCCTTTGAGAAGGAAATCTATCCTTTCTCAAGTAAAGCCATACCCAGTCGCCCTTTTCAAAGATGACTTCTTTCCTCCCCCTATTGGCGAAAGTAGCATCTCTCAAGGATTGGCGCTCTATGTTAACTTTAACCCTCTCATGTAATTGTTTTACAAAAATGGCTTTTGCCTCTCCTACTTTATGCACAGCAACAGAAAGAGGAAAAGGTAAAAGATCTAGAGGAGTACGAGGATTAAAGCCATAGACCACCTCAAAAGGAGAATGCTTGGTGGTTCTATGAACCACCCGGTTATAAGCAAATTCAATGTGGGGAAGTTACTCATCCCAAGACTTATGGTTGCCTTTAAGGAGAGCCCTCAGCATAGTGGATAAAGATCTATTCACCACTTCTGTTTGCCCATCAGTTTGAGGGTAACAGGTAGTGGAAAAAAGAAGTTTAGTTCCCAGCTTAGCCCAAAGAGTTTTCCAAAAATGGCTAAGGAACTTCACATCTCTATCTGACACTATTGAAGAGGGTATACCATGCAATCGGACAACCTCTTTAAAGAAAAGTCTTGCGATGTTGCTCGCATAATCCACTTTGTGGCAGGGAATAAAATGGGCCATTTTTGAAAATCGGTCCACCACCACAAATATGGAGTCTGCACCTCGTTGGGTTCTTGGGAGCCCAAGGATGAAATCCATGCTAATATCCTCCCAAGGTGCAGAAGGAGCAGGTAAAGGTGTGTATAGTCCATGAGGCATTACTTTAGACTTTGCTTGCAAGCAAGCTATACATTTAGAGCAATGTCTATGGACATCTCTACGCATATGGGGCCAAAAGAATTTCTCTTGTAAAAGCATGAAGGTTTTTGAAATCCCAAAATGCCCCATGAGCCCACCTTCATGACTCTCTTTTGTAAGTAAGTTCCTAATTGATCCTTGGGGTATACAAAACTTACTCCCTTTGTAAAGATACCCCTCACTGATGAAGTACCCATCATGGGCCTTTAATGCAAATGCAGATGCAGAGGTAGCAAATATAGGGCCGAAATCCTTATCAGACGGATACATAGCCCGAATGTCATTAAATCCCAAGATTTTTGCACTCAAGGATGAATAAAGGGCATGACGCCTAGAAAGAGCATCAGCCACCACATTTTGTTTTCCTTTCTTGTACTTGATGACATAAGGGAAGGATTCAAGATATTCCACCCACGTTGCATGCCTTTTGTTCAATTTACCTTGACCCCTCAAATATTTTAGTGACTCATGGTCACTATGAATGACAAACTCCTTGGGAGCAAGGTAATGCTCCCAAGTTTGAAGGGCCCTAATTAGAGCATAAAACTCCTTATCATATGTGGGGTAGTTGAGGGGGGCACCATTGAGTTTTTCACTGAAATACGCAATGGGGTGCCCTCCTTGCAACAAGACAGCCCCCACACCTACACCAGAGGCATCACATTCAAGTTAAAATGTTTTAGAAAAGTCAGGTAATGCTAAGACTGATGCATGGGTCAGTTTATGCTTAATTAGCTGGAAGGCTTTCTCTTGTTTCTCACCCCAAAGGAAAGGAACTTCCTTTTTCACCAAATCATTTATTGGTGCGAAGAGCGTGGAGAAATTAGGCACAAAGCGCCTATAAAATCCAACAAGACCATGAAAGCTTTTGATCTCTGTCACACTCTTTGGGGTGGGCCATTCTTGAATAGCTTTTATCTTTTCGGGGTCAACATGAACCCCTTTTGTGCTAACTACAAAACCTAGGAAAACTACACTATCTACACAAAAAGTGCATTTTTCTAAGTTACCAAAAAGATGATTACTCCTAAGAAGAGAAAAAACATGCCTTAGATGTCCTAAATGATCATCTAGGTTCCTAGAGTAAACTAAAATGTCATCAAAGTAAACTACACAAAATTTACCAAGGCAATCCCTTAGTACATGATTCATTAAGCGCATGAATGTACTTGGGGCATTAGTTAGCCCAAAAGGCATAACCAACCACTCATAAAGACCAAATTTAGTCTTAAAAGCAGTTTTCCACTCATCACCCTCTTTGATCCTTATTTGGTGGTAACCACTTCTAAGATCTATTTTTGAAAATATTTTTGCCCCATGCAATTCATCCAACATGTCATCAAGACGGGGGATTGGGTGCCTATATTTGATGGTGATGTTGTTGATTGCACGACAATCAACACATATCCTCCATTGGCCAGTCTTCTTGGGCACCAACAAGACTGGCACAGCACAAGGGCTTAGGCTCTTTTGAACCCAGCCCTTCTCCAACAGCTCATTCACTTGAGACTCAATCTCTTGGGTCTCCATGGGGTTGGTCCTATAGGCAGGTCTATTAGGTAGACTAATCAATTTGATGTTCTATACCCCTAATGGGAGGAAGTCCTTTCGGAACCTCATTAGGGAATATGTCATCAAATTCTTTTAAAATATCTTGAACCCCTTGAGGAAGGTGCTCATGTGCATGGGCTGTGGCAGTGCTCTCAGTAGAAGAATGCAAAATGGGAGAAGGATTTGATGCTTCTTTGCAAAAGAGGAGATAAAAGGGCTTGTTAGTCAAAGGAGCTTCTTTTAAATCACGTTTAGTGGCAAATAGGCTCATTTTACTAATATTCCCTTTCGAAGGGGCATCACCTTCCGACTCTCTCTCTTTACCCTTTTCAAGCTTTAAGGGTAAAGCTTGTTGTATTTTTTTTTTTGTTTTTGTTTTTCGTCAACTCTTTTCTTTTTCATCGTAAATTGATCTTCAGCCACTTGAGAAGGTGACAAAGGATACAATTTGAAGCACTTTTCATTATAGGTGAGAATTATTTGGTTGGAGTGACCATGGTGAATAGCTTTTTTGTCAAATTGCCATGGTCTTCCCAACAGGATATGACCAGCCTCCATAGGAACTATGTCACAAAGAATCTCATCATTATAAGATCCTATGGAAATTGGAACCATAACTTGTTCATTGACTACCATCTCCCCTTGCTCATTGAGCCATTGCAATTTGTAAGGTTTGGGATGGGGCATGGTAGTCAAGGCTAGCTTTTCAACCAACCTAGAGCTACAACAGTTACAACAGGAGCCACTATCAACAAGGAGAGAACATACTTTGTCATTTACTTTACATCTTGTATGGAAGATGTTCTCTCTTTGTGACTGGCCAAGCTCTAGAGGTTGGCTTCCAAGAAGCCTTTGAACCATAAGGAGGTCCCCCTCATAAGGAAAAGCTTCCTCACACTGTTGTTCAAAAGTATGTCCCCTTCTTCCTCACTCTCACTAGAGGAGGAAGATGAGCTATTCTCACTACAAATGTCTTGTCCCCTTATGATCATGGTTTTCTTGTTAGGGCATTTAGAGGCAATATGGCCTATTCCAAGACATTTGAAGCATTTGATACTACTTTGCCTCTCAGTAGGCTTAGTAATAGGGGGTTTTCTCTCTACATGAGGTACTTTTGTATCTTGAAAATGCTTGGGTTCCTCTTTGGGAAAACCCTTGAAAGAGTTTCCCTTAAGTTGGTCTCTCTTTGAGTAAGAGGTAAAATCTTTTTTAAAGCTTTTTCTCTTGAGTTGATTCTCAGCTCTTACACAAAGTACTACCAACTCATCAAGGTTTGAGTATGAAAGAAGCTCTACCTTATCTCTAATGTCAGAGCTTAATCCACATAAAAACCTAGCAAGGGTGGCATTGGGTTCCTCAATGATATTGGCCCTTAGTATGAGAAGCTCCATCTTTTGTCTATACTCCTCAATACTTAGGTTATGTTGCCTAAGTCTTTGGAGCCTATCCAAAAGATCCCTTTCATAATATGAAGGAATGTGCCTTCTTCGTAAACAAGTTTTTAAATCATTCAAGTAGCGAATGTCAGGCATTTGTTTACGGGCCCTATCCTTGACTAACCCATCCCACCAATCCAAAGCAGAACCTTGAAAACTAAGGGAGGCCAAAGGTACTTTTCTTTCTTCCCTAATTTCATAGCATCGAAAGAGTTGTTCCACTTTGACTTCCCAATCTAGGTAAGTCTCAACATCTTCCCTACCATGAAAATGGGGCAGGTCTACCTTTGGCTCCCTAGCATGATTTATGTTCTCTTGAGGAGAATGATGATTGTATGATGAATGTGAGTGATGCTTATGTTGATTTCTATAGTATTCTTCTTCACTAGAGCTAAAATGCCTAGATGGGGATCTTATGAGAATTCCTTTATTTTTTATATCACTCTCCTTCCCATATCTCCTCTTACTCTCTTCTCCTCTCCTTCTCTCTTCTTCCTCTTTTTCTCTTTTTCTTTCTAGTTCTTTCCTTCTTCTCCTTTCTTCATCATCTCTTATCTCTCTTTGCCTTCTCTCTTCTCGCTCTTTTTTCTCTTTTCTCATTTCCAACATCTCTTTTTTTAACTCTTCCTTCTCTTTTTGTTTTTCCTTTTCTTTTATTTCTTTTTTTCTCTCTTTTTCTTCTCTCCTTTCTTGTTCTTTAGCCATCCATTCCCTAAATTCTAAGTTAAGGTTTTCAAGAGTGTCTCCCTTAGAAGGTTTTCTTTGGTTGACACTCTTACTTGATGAACAACTATGTGCACTAGAATGTGTGTGGGAAGCCATGGCGCTTGGATGCTAAAAACTAAAGGGTAGGCCAAAAAATTATTTTTTTTTCAAGCAACACTCCTCTCTTTTTTTTTCTCACCTAAAATGGCTTGATGAGTCTTTGGAACTCTTAGCCTCTACACGTTTTTTCAAAATAACATAAAATAAAATAAAAGTGCAAGAATGTAAAAGAGAAAGGGCTCTAATCGTGCTTCTAAGGTGTTAAAGGAAGTATACCACTTCTCCCTTCTTCACCTAATTAACGAGGAACTACGCTAAAATTAACCAAAATTATTACAAACCAAGGGAGGGCCTTAAAGGCACTCAAACTCCCAATCTAAAATTAAGTATACACAATACAAAGAATAAAAAAAATAAAACAAAGTCTTCACTCCAAGCTTTTTTGGTGTTTGTGTCCTTTTGATCAAGCCCCTTTGAGTTGCATCAACTCACCCCAAGAATGCTACCCTTGTTTCCTCTTGTTTGGACTTGCCAAAATTTTATATATGGAACCTTTCCCAACCTTTCCTTACCAAGGCCGAATACAACACAAGACAACAAACAAAGGTGAATAACAAAACAAGGTTCACAAATCCAAGTGGATAGATTAAACAATGACAAACTCAAAGAAGTAAAGAAGACAAGCAAGAAAACATAAGGCTCATAAAGGAAGGTAGCACACAAATAACTTTCCTAGATTAGCTCTAAGAATAGAGATGAAAAAAGACTCAAACAAAAAAAATGAAACCAATAGTTGCACACTTAATAAAATTTAAGTGACCAAAAACTAAAAAACTTACTCAAGTAATTTTTTTTTGAATCACAATTGGTTCCTCATATCAAATGTTTCTACTATTAGGTACACAACTTCAAATTTGTCTTTCTTTTGAGTTCTTTATCTTCTTTTTTTTTTTAACTTGAACTTTTCTATTTTTTTTTTAACTTTTTCTAATCATTTTGCTGCACCTAATAGCTTGTTGAATTGAAATTTTAATGAGGATTCTTGAAATAATAACACTTGAGTGAATAAGCACAAAGTAAGGTCACACAATTTTCAAGCAATGCATGCAACTAAAGGCAAAACAACTTAGTAGTTCCAAATACCACTGAACTAATGGTGCTTAAGGAATGATTTAGGGCTGATTTTGAAGTAAATTGATTGCTCAAATTACTAACACAATTCACCCAAGCTAAAATTCCATAAAGAGGCACCAATAGTGAAGGTAAACCAAGTGGAAAGCTACTAATAATTCAACATAAAACAAGAAACATATAAAGATTGAATTGAGCAAATATTTAAGAACAACAAAGAGATTAATATGCTTGAACTAAAAGCATAAAAGACTTAAGAGACTCAACAAGAGGTTCACCTCTTAGGAGCTCAATTCAAACTATTTTTTAAGGCTTTTTTGTAAAAAATTTAAGAGGCTAAAACCTATGGAATTTAAATGAGACAAAATAGGAAACTAACATGACTAGTATTTGACAAAATACAAGATTAAGAAAAAATAACACACCTAAAAATAGAGCAAAAATTTCAGCAAGAGACTTAAAACAGAAGGCACAACAAAGTGGCCAAAGTTGATCACCACAATGGTGTGGAAAAATCCTCAACCATGTGGGTTTAATGGTCACAACTTCTTAGGCACACTTTAACATAAAAAACCAAGGAAAAATTAAGCAACTTGAACAAAAAAATAAGATGCAAAGAAAGGGACAAATAAAATCGCATCAAATTAAATGGAACATAGGCGCGTAGATAGAAAACAAAAGCGCATATAATAGCAAGAATAAAAAGCTATACTACTAGACAATAAAGGAAATAGAGATGAAAAAAAATGAAGGACTTTAAAATAAAGAGATCAAAGAAATAAACAACAAAGCAAAAAAAAATTGAGAAAGAACGTGACCTTTAGAAAGTGGCTCTAGATACCACTTGATGTGATCTTTGATGATCACGTGCCCAAAGGATCCTTTCTAAAGTCACTTGGAAGGGAAATGGATTTATGGAGAGGAAAGGAATGGGGTGAGGAGCCACAAATACTAGGTTTGATAAGCCAAAGGGGAGAGGCCACAAGGGAGGGGTCCCTTGATAACTCTTAGAAGCTCTCACAAAGGAGAAAGGGGGACACTCAAAGGTAAGAACCTCAACCAATATGGTCTCTAGGATTAAATTCAAGTGTAAAAAATACAAGTGAAGGAGGAGCTCCTATTTATAGAGGTAGCTAACCTCTTGAACAAGATAACCTAAAAAAGAAGGGTTAGGATTAAAAGGAGAGATCTAAGGGAGGAGAATTGAGAAACAATTCCCTCCTTAGATCATCAAACTTGGTGCCCAAGTTTCTCAAACCAAGGGCCAAGATTTCTTCTTATTAGCTTAGGGGGTTTATGTAGAAAAGAGGGGTGTAGATATCAAGGTTACCCCTTATTTCCTTCATAAAGACCCAAAAAGCTAAATCCACCCTCTAAATTCCTAAGACACCTCCTAAAAATAAAAAATGGACTAAATACATGTCCCAAATTAAATTCTTAATGCTCGTCAAAATTAAAATAAAGGAAAATTACATTTTATAACTAAAGTCCCTAGCCTAATATCTTCACTCTCCATAGAAGGAGAAGTCTTCCTTTGTCTGCAAGGGTTAGGTCTTCTTCAATCCTTCTAGCCATGACCCTAGTGATAGGTCCTTGGCTAGGCATGGTCACATCACTAATTAAGGTCATATTACCTAAGTTCAGACTACTTAAACAAGGCCCAATAGACAAAGGCTCAGTCTATCCCTATAAATAGGTAATAGTAACCAAGGTAAGATAGGAGATAGAAAAATATTCATTGTTTGGTACTTTAAACCGAATATCACTCTAACTTGAGCGTCAGAGTGTCTTTTGCAAGTACCATCCCTGTTCGGCCACCCACACGCGAGTACTCAACCTCAAGAAGTAAGAAAAGAGGCGCCCAAAGGCTACCATCCAGGAACATTTTGGCGCCCACCGTGGGGCTCGAACCCACGACCACAAGGTTAAGAGATGGTAGCCTTTGGGTGCCTCGTTTGCTACTTCTTAAGCTTGAGTACTTGCATGTGGGTGGCCAAACAGGGATGGTACCTGCAAAATACACTCCGAGGCTCAAGTTACAGTGATATTCGGTTCAGAGTGCCAGACAATGAATATTTTTCTATCTCCTATCTTACCTTGGGTATTGTTACCTATTTATAGGGATGGACTAGGCCACCGAAAGACCCTTCTGCTGACATCCTCCCTCCTTCCCTTGAAGGATCGAAGGGGAAGTCCAAACCGAAGGGGAAGGACACCGAGAAGGAGAGGGATAAGGGGAAGAGGAAAAGTCGGGAGGGAAAGAAGTCCTCCTCCAACAAGTCAAAGAAACTGAGGACCGAGGATCCCTCTCCCAGCTTTGTTGTCCCTGCCGCCATAGTCACTTCATGTTTTTTTTATGATGATTTTGACCCCCTTGCCATCATGTGCCAAGTTAGGGAAAATTTATCTGAGGCGGGCCAAAGCTACATGGTCAACACTGATCCCACCCTCCACTGGTTCATTACTGTGAGCTCTCGACCCGTGTGCAAGCTTTGGGTCGCCATCTGTTTGCCACTGAGGCCACAAAATTGCGACAACAGCTAAAGCGTTCAGAGGAATCACTAGAAATAGCCACTATAGCTGTGGACTCCCTGAATGCCGAGGTCGCTGAGCTAAAAGGGAAAAACAACTCAATGGTCTCGGTCGAGGAGCATGATGCAACCTTGAAGGAAAAAGATATGAGGGTTAAGGAGTCGTTGGAGATATACAAAGAAGCCTACGCAGCCCACGAATAGAGTGAGAGGACTTGTGAGTCACTAAGTCGTGATCTCAAGACAGCCAAAATTGGTTTCTCAAAATATAAGAAACAAGCGATGAAGGACATATGCGTGAAGCACAAGGCCGGTTCCGTCATGCTGTTTGCCAGGCCTACCAATTCGGCTCCTTCCCTCAAGAGTTCAAGTTTGACTCCAATTGGGACTTCTTCGGCGGGGAGTTCAAGCATTTTGATGAGGTTCCAGATGATCTACTCGTAGACACCCATGCCCCATGTATGACGGTTGCTCCTTCTCGCACTGAATACGTTAACATAGAGGATAAGGATGCCAAAGACGTCGAAGAAGTGGATGGGGGGAACGTAGGCACCTAGGTTTGGGGGTTCTTGTATGGGGGATTCTTTTGATGTATTTTCTGTATAGGCCGAGGTGTCGGTCTTCCGACTTTTTCTGATCTAGGCTTGCATATATGATTGATGAAAACTTTTTGAATTTATAGGCTCATTTTGTATTAAATCCATGTTTAATGAAACTTTCCTTATTTCTGCTTTATCTTCTTGTATACTTTAATCAACGTTTTCAGATTCTCTTAGACGATTTTCGTACGTCCTACTTGCTTGTTGGCAGTCTTATTCGAAGTGTGCGCACTTTGAGAGTTACCATAGTTTGTGTTGAGTTGATAGAACACTTTATTCATGAGTGTTTCCTTGACCGAACTCTGTGTTGAGTTGGTATGGCACTTTAATCATGAGTGTTGCCTGGACCGAACTTTGTGTCGAGTTGGTAGGGCATTTTGAGTTGGCAGGGCACTTTAATCGTGAGTGCTGCCTGGATGAACTCTGTGTCTAGTTGGCAAGGCACCTTAGTCGTGAGTGCTGCCTAGACCGAACTCTGTGTCGAGTTGGTAGGGCACTTTAATCGTGAGTGCTGCCTGGACCGAACTCTGTGTTGAGTTGGTAGAGTATTTTAAATTATACGAGGTTCTTTATGGACGAAAAATAGTGAAAATAGTGGGACGAATGATCATGTTATTAGATTGAACTCAAGCCTCGTTAAAAACCTCCCTAGCGAAAACCTTCCTTAGGGATAAAAAACCAGGTGAGGAAAAGAGTGCTTGTATTACATTGTACTAGCTGTAGTAATTTTTTAAATGAGTGGAGTTCCAAGTTCTCGGGATGAGTTTCCCTTCTAGCTTGTTAGTACCGTTGCTGGGACTTTGATGGATCCGAAATGGTCCATCCCAATTGGGAGCGAGTTTTCCTTCTCTTCTGTCTCTCCTAGCATCCCCAGTCGCTCTCAATACTAGGTCACCTTATGCGAACTCTCGTACCCTTACCTTGCTGTTGATCCTTCTGACCATCCTTTGCTTGCATACCTTAACTGCTATTGTTGCTCTGTCCCGCTCTTCGTCTATGCAATCCAACATGGCTAACAAGGATTCTTGGTTACCTTGCTCATTGAAGTGGGTCCTCTAGAATAATTGTTCTCCTATTTCAACGGGAATCATGGCATCCATTCCATACGCAAGTCTAAAGGGTGTTTCTTTTGTAGAGGAATGAGGAGTGCATCGGTACGCCCATAGGATCTCTGGGATCATTTCGGCCCATCTCCCTTTGCCCTCGTCATCCTTTTCTTCAACTCTCCTAATATCACCTTGTTTGCAGCCTCAGCCTATCCATTCGACTATGGATGCTCTACCGAGGTTACCCTGTGTTTGGTATGCAGGCCCTCTAGGAAGGAGTTTAGTTTTTTGTCCGTGAACTGCAGCCCGTTATCGGTGACAATAGCCTGGGGTATCCCAAATTTTGTGACTATGTTTTCCAAAAGAATTTATGGATGCTTTGAGCTGAGATGGTGGCCAAAGGTTTGGCCTCGATCCATTTTGTGAAGTAGTTGATGGCCACAAGTAAAAATTTCACCTGCCCTTTCGCCATAAGAAAAGGTCCAAGAATGTCCATGCCTCACATGCAGAATGGACATGGGACAGTTATTGGTATGAGGTCGTCTGTTGGTTGGTGAATAAGGTTGTTGTTCCTTTGACATTGTACACAACTTTTGACAAAAGTCGAGCAATCTTGTTAGAGGGTGGGCCAATAGTATCCAGCCCTTAGTACTTTGGCAGCTAAAGTTCTTCACCTCATGTGTATACCATAGATGCCGAGATGTATCTCTCTGAGCACGTAATCAGCCTCGTCAGCGGTGATTCATTTTAGCAATGGGGTTGAGAATCTTCTCTTGTGTAGGTCGTTTGTGATCATGGTAAATAGAGTTACTTTCATTCTGATGGCCTTGGCCTCAGTTGGGTCTGCAGGTAGCTTTTCCTGTGTTATGTAACTTCTGATTTCCTGTCACCAGTCATTAGTAACCAAGACAACATACACTTTTATACTCGGCGACGCGAGCTCTTGTTGAATGATTGTTTTCAACTGCCCTGGTTTCTTGGTATTGGCCAATCTAGCCAGCTGATCCGCCCTTTCGTTTTGTTCTCGTGGTATGTGAGCTACCTCGATTTTATCAAACCTGGGTGGCATTTCCTTGTAGGCATGGTAGTATTGTAGCAGCCTGGGCTCATTGACCTGGAAAGTATCATTCACTTGCTCGGCCACTATCTTGGAATCTGTTAAACACTTTACTATTTTGGCTCCCAACTCTTCGGCTAACTTTAAGCCTGCTAACAAGGCTTCGTATTCTGCATGGTTATTAGAGGCTTGAAGCCGAAACGTAATGACTGTTCAACAGTGAGCCCATTTGTTCCTTCGATGATTACCCATGCCCTACTTCTACTGTTTCCCGTCGTTCCATCTACGCGGATGATCCATAATGCAGGTGGGCTGCCCTTTGCCTCCGTCAGGGGATGAAGCTCGTTCACGAAATCAGCCAAGAATTGGGACTTTATAGGGCCTCTGAGTTTGTACTAGATGTCGAACTCAGAGAGTTCTATGGACCATGCAACCATCCTTCCTGCTAGCTTTGGCTTTCTCAAGACCCTCGTGACGGGGCAGTCGGTCTGGACAATGATTTGGTGACTTTGAAAGTATGGTCTCAAACGCTTGACTGTGCTTATCACGGCCAAGGCCATTTTTTCCACAGCTAGATACCTGACTTTGGCGCCCCGTAGAATGCGACTGGTGAAGTACACAGGACATTGACTCCCCTCAACTTCCTGGATTATGGCAATGCTTATAGCTGAAGGGGAGACAAAGAGATACACTATCAGTATTGCTGAGGTTTGCTTAACCAACACTAGAAGGGAAGCCAAGGTCCTTTTTAGGGTAGAAAATGCCTCTTCACATTCTTCAGTCCATTTTGCGCCTTTTGAAGTAACATTATAATGGGCTTGATTTTCTCAGCCATGCAGGGCAAGAACTGATATAAGACCGTCAACCTGCCCATTAGGAGCTGTACTTCTTTCTGGTTAGCTGGGCTTCCCATCTCGAGAACGGCTGAGCATTTGTCAAGGTTGGCTTCTATCCCTCGTCTTGTGATCATGAATCTGAGAAATTTACCCCCTTGCACCCCGAAGACACATTTTTCTGGGTTTAATCTCATTAAATGCCTCCTCAGGGTTTGGAAGACTTCTTCCAGGTCTTGTACATGCCCTGAAATCTTTTCGGACTTGACTACCATGTCATCGACGTATACTTTCATGTTTCTCCCTATCTGCTGGTGAGAGACCTTATCCATAAGCCTCTGATAAGTTGCCCCAGCATTTTTTAGGCCAAAAGGCATAACCCTATAATAGTACGTGGCTTCTTCCGTGATGAACGCGTTCTTCTCCTCATCCAGGGGGTGCATTTGAATTTGATTATATCCAGAGAAAGTATCTAAAAGCTAAGGGCGCCCTGAAGCCCCATCTACCAAATTGTCAATATTGGGCAAAGGATATGTGTCCTTGGGGCATGCTTTGTTGATATCTGTGTAGTGAGTACACATCATCCACTTTCCATTATGTTTCTTCACCGTGACCATATTCGCCAACCATGTGGTGTACTTGAACTCCCTTATGAACTCTGCTGCCTTGAGGTTGCTGACCTTTTCCTTTGCAGCTTTCGACCTTTCGGCCCCCATCTTACATCTCCTCTGGGCCATTGGTTTAGCCAGAGGACATACTACTAATTTATGGAATAAGAAGTGGGGGTCGATTCCGAGCATGCCGACGGGTGTCCAAGCAAACAGGTCTGCATTCTCTTGTATCATGATCGTTATCTCTTTTTGGTTTTTTTCAGGAAGGGATGAGCTGAGATAAGTTATTGGGTGACTGTTTTTCCATTTCGGATGGGTTGAATTTCCCCTATAAGTAAGACTTTCTATGCCTCGTCAGGTCTAAGGTCTAGGTCCAGACTCGTAGGGTTACGGTGCGTAAGCCTGTTGACAGCACGAATCACTTGCTTTTCTTTCCATGGTTGAATCTTGAGGCTGGCCAAGTAATACTCTCTGGCCACTCTTTGGTCAGCATGGACGGTGATGATCTTTTCTTCTTCAGACGGGAATTTCATAGCCAGATGAGGTGTAGATACCACGGCTCCCAATTTGTTAAGGGAGGGTTTCCCAAGCAGTATATTGTAAGAAGTGTTTGCTTGGACTACAATGTACCTAATTTTTACGGTACAGTTCTACTCGTTTTCACCTCCGAAGCTGGTATATAGGTCAACACAACCTTTAGCTGCCACTCTTTCCCCGGCGAAACCAATGAGTGGTTCGTCAAAAGGCATCAGTTGTTCAGGCGATATGCCGAGTTCTTGGAATGCCTTCCAGTAAAGCACATCGGGCGAGCTCCCTTGATCTATCAAGGTTTTCTTGACAATATAATTGGATATTTAAATGCTGATGACCATGGGATCATCTTATGTGGGGTCTGCAACTAGAAAATCCTCATCCGTAAAAGTGATAAGTGGCATTCTGGTCTGAGGTGAGGAGCTGTTGAGTTAACAGATCGCAGGGTTTGCATATGCCTTTTTCGCGAAGATGAGGTGTCTCCTCCGCCAGCAAACCCTCCTACAATGGTATTGATCAACTTTTTTGGGGGACCAGGTTGGTGAGCCACCCTTCTTTCCTGGGATCTACTTCGGTCTTTGCTTCTATTCTCGTACCCCCTATGGTGATATCGCTCACGTAGGTCTGCCCGACGCTCCTGGCCTTATTTCCTCTGGTAGGTTCTGGTGGTAGGGATATCGGAGCGATAGCTTGGCTGGTAAACACAGTTTTTCAAGTGGCCCTACTGGATAAGATCCTTAATCTTGTCTCTTAACGTCGAACACTCTTCTGTGGAGTGTCCTTTGTTCCTATGGTACCGACAATGTTTAGAGGCGTCAGCCCCTGAAGGGGTGTTAGCCCTTCTCGACATAATCAAAAGGTCAACCAACAGTGCTTGTTCCAGCACTTAAGATCTCAAGGTGTTGAGGGGGTTGTAATGGTGATGTTTCGGACCCTTGGGTGGCCTATCATTGAATTGCTCCCTTCTTTTGCCTTTGCTTCCTCTCTCCCTCTTCTTGGACCATTAACTGGGAATGATCTCATGTTCCCTTTTTTGGAACACCTGTAATTCTTCAATTTTAATAAAGGAAATAACTCGACTTCTCATTTCCTCCATACTCCTCAAGGGAACATGAATCATGCTTTTGGCGAAATCTCTTGACTGCAAGTTGGTCAGGAACTTGTGAAGGGTGACTTCTGGCTGTAAGTTTTTAATGCTTAATGCATCCTTTCCGAAACGGTCTATGAACGACTTGAGGGGTTCCCCTTTTTCCTGCCTTACGGTTGTCAGTGCTTGAGAGGTGAATCGATGGGGCCTGGACGTGGCAAACTGATTTCCAAACCTGGCAGCTAGAGTCTGAAAGCTATCAACAGAGCTTGGGGGAAGCTGAATAAACCAATTGAAAGCCGGTCCCTGGAGGAACATTGGAAATATATTGCATAAGGCAGTTTGGTCCTTTGTATACATTCTCACCTGGGTCATGAAAGCTGTCAAGTGACTGTCGGGGTTCGTGGTCCCACCATATTTCTCGAGGGAAACATGCTTCCAACTTTCAGGCAGTGGAGTTTCCATTATTTCAGTTGTGAATGGATGGTGAGGTCTGACCATAGAGGGTGCTAGCTCGGCCTGCCGAGGTATATGGCTCGAAGACCTCGACAGGGCACTATCCATCGGTCTACGTTCGTGATGAGGTTGGGATTCGGCAGGAGTTGCTGACAAGCCCTGAGGGTGTCGGCTTCTCATGGGCGCTGCCAATTCTCCCCCATGTGATTCATCTCTTGCGTGGTCCGAACTGTTATCTTTTGTTTGATGTCTCCCCCTGATCTCAGCTCTTTCTCGACACAGCTTCGCTACTTCTTCTCTCAATTGTCTGATGACTTCTGCCAGACTGGACTCGTTCACCACCTAGGGATTACCCGCTGAGGTTCTGGTCCCTACTCCTTTATTGGTTTGTTCCTAGGCCCACCTCCGTTGCTTCTTCTCCTTGCCATGGTCAATCAATAGTTATTGGTGGGGTCTTACGTTTTACTTCAGGCCCTAGTGAACAGGATAGACCTCGGTCTAAGCTGACGACCTTGGCATATTTGAGGCGAAAGCTTCTTGGGTCTTGCTTTCTCTTCACCTGGGTTGAATTTTGAGGTTTGCTTGATTAACATTTACTCCCTTGCTCGATGGTGGGTAAAAGGAAATTATGGACGGATTTAAGATTCGGAAACTTTTACTTTAAAAGAGTATGTATACGAGATTTATTCATATAATTTATTTTTTTAAAATTTACGACTTAAAATTACTTACTTATTATAACCATTATCTTTTAAAAAAATGAATATAATAAGGAACCTTGACTTCCCAATTTTTTAATATTTATAATGATAAAACTTTTAATATATAATATATTATTTTTAATATGTAATTTTAAAATTTAATGTTTTTAATTAGTTAATTTTTTATTTTAGGATTTGATTGTAATAATAATAATATTTTTTTTACTTTTTATTTTTTGATAAAGTAATTTAATACTCTTTTATAGTATTTTTTTTTTAGTAATTTTATAGTATTTATTAAAATAATCATAAAGATAATAAAATTTTTCCAACATTTATACAATTACCTTATATTATATTATATTATATTATATTATATTATATTATATTATATTATATTATATTATATTATATTATATATATATATATATATATATATATATATATATATTCTCAATGTGGAGGTAACTCTAATTTCTTGTTTTAGATAAAATATTTGAGTATTATTGATTTTATTTCTAACAATAATATTTTATTGATATTTTAAAGTAAGTAAAAGATTCAATAATTTTTTATTCATTCTTTTATTATAATTGATTTGAAAATCAAAGAGTACTTCATGTTAATTTTTGTTAATCAAGTAATTTTATTAGAAATTTTTTGTAAAAAAAAATTATTTAATATAAATACTAATTTTTATTAATAATTTTGTTTTTGTTTAATTTTTTTATGTGTATATATTTTTATTTAGTTTGTTGGAGTAATTGGATTGTTTTCTTTATTTATATCTTTATTCTTCTAAAAAGTATATACCTTTTATTATTAAATGAATTCATACAGAACTTATTAAATGATAATGAACACAATTTTATAATTTGATATACCTTTAATTATGACTTTTACTAGCGTTCTTTACCTGATAATTAAATTTATGTTATGGTGAATTTAATTATAAGTTTTAATATATTTAAAAATAATCTATTTTATTTTATTTTTTAATAGCTTTAGAAAATTCATGTTCAAAGTTTTCTATGCTACTAAAAGTAGTAAGGGTACCAATTTAGTATGAAAATTATATATATTATGAAGTACCCAATTCAGAATACATTTCCGTACCTAAGAGTATATTTATTATTTTGGATTGGCCAATTAGGATGAAGAAACATGTATTCTAGATTATCTATTGGAAATATATTTCTCATTTTGGATTTACCCAATTATTTTTTTTACATTCCAGAAAGCTTAATATGGAACTTTTTTTAATTCAGTGAAGGTGCAACGACAAATTCGGATGGTATGGAAAGAAAAATGTCTCATTTAAGCATAACTGTTTTGATTTGATTGACTATTGGTTAAATCAAAGCATTAGTGGTTTTAGTTCTTGTACCCATTATTTTGATTTTGCACCCTTCAAATCAATTTTGGATTGAACTTTCAGCAATATATTTGCATCCTTCGCTCAATTTTTATGCAAAGAGATTTTCTTCCCTGTAGGGTGAGGGGCGAAAAAGAGGGTTTAAAAGGAATTTGAATAGCTTCTGTTGGCTAAATGGTTGAGGAAGTGGGAAAAGTGAGGTGCACTAACCCGCTTTTACACTAATTATACGTGAGTAAAATATCTTGTATGAGTGAAAAAAATAGATCTTTTGGCTAAGGATGGCGACACAGCAGGTGAAGGTGGGTGTGGGTTTGACTACCTCGTGTTAGTTTCTAGAAAGTATAGAATGAGTTAGGATGTGGGTATAAAAAAAGAGGATATGAAAATTTAATCTCTAATCACGTAAGATATTTTTGGGTTTAGGTATATTCGTAAGTAACCCATTATATTATTTATTATAATTTAAATTTAGTTATTTATTACTAAATTAATTATATATTAAATTATTAATTATATTTTAATTTAAAAAATATCTAAAGAATAATAAATAATAAGAAATTGTAAATCAAAGTTTAACAATTAAAATTTTTAATTAATGATAACGGGACATATATGAATTTGGGTACAAGATGCATAGTGACATATCTGTATCCAATTTATTGTATTGGGTAATTCTCATGCCAACCAAAGTGAAAATCCCGTCAAAATTGAGATGAACTCGAGACACTATCAGTTCTTTATAAATATTTTTACAATTCTTAATTTCGATCATGGAAATAAAATTAATGATAGAGAAATTTCACTTTTTAAGTGATTACTTTTCATTTAGTTTTATCTTCTCCTCAACATGTTTTACTAAACCAAAATCTGTATCCCTTACTTCTTTCTTTTATCTCACATCTACGACTTGGCGTACAACTAGAAGTACTTTATTGACCTAGTTCATCCATGCTTCTTTTGGAATTCAACTAATACTCTACTGTTCTCTTTTTGACTTTGAAGTATTTAACTAATATTTTTATATTTCTGATATGCGGATTCAATTCCTTCGTCAATATGTAAAAGTATAGTAAAACTCTTCGTTTAACAAAATCGAGAAATGATAAAATCAATGAAAGAAAAAAGACAAAAAAAAAATGAAATTTTGTTGTTTTGGTCACAAAGCATTTTCTCTATTAAATCAACTAATTTATAAAAACATAATATTGTATCTGAATTGTCATTTGTTGCTTGTTTTATCTTGGGCCGAATTGTTACGAAAAAAATGGTAAATGGTATATTTAATTATTATACCTTAAAGATAATTTACTTAGTCATGCCCACAAACTGTTCGCTGATATACCACTTCATAATTCATCCCCTTACCTAATACCACAAACTGTTTACTGTTAACATACCATATTCCTTTGCACTTAACCTTTGATTTTGAACTTTTGAAGTCTAAAACGGGTATTGCTACATTGTGAGAAAATAACTTTGATATTAAGTCCTGCAATTGCAAGCAGTCAATCCTATATTGCTAATGCTATTCTTTTGCAACTGTGCAAGAGCATAAATAACTTCCATTTTATGGTAGTTTATTCATGAATTTCAAGACAACCACAAAAACATGCAAATTAAATGAGGATGGTGGGTGTGGGACGATAGGCATTACAATGAATAAGAAAAACACTGAAAATGGTTAATTTCTATCAGTTTGACAAAGGATGTGGCCAATATGTTTACATAAAGATCTAAAGAGTTGAGGAACATTTATGGTGAGTGTGTAAAGAGAAGATGAAAGGAAGATACATGTAAAATACATAAGAGAAGAAGAAATGAAAACACATAAAATAGAAGAAACAAGTAAGGCATGTCAAGCAACTAAATTAAGTGTCATCTTTGCACTTAAAGTAAAATTTTTTATCTCAACCATTTTATTTCACTAAGATTTTTTTTTTCATTTAAATATATATATATATATATATATATATATGTGGCGTATCTAGTGAGAAAGTCAAATATATATGAGAGTAAGAGGAGTAAATCTCAGTCATTGAAATAAAAATTAATGATTGAGATCAAACACTTATTCTCTCTCTTCCAGCATATATATACATATATATAGAGAAGAGTCTAATGAGAAAAAATCTCAGTCATTGAGAGAGAAAAGAGAAAGAAGTGACACGTAATAAATGCGGAAACAGAGAAAATAAGGGATTGATTTTAACTATTAATTTTTATTTCAATGGCTAAAATTTACTTCTCTTACTCTTATATAAATTTGGCTTTCTCGATAGATATGTCATATATATATATATATATATATATATATATATATATATATATATATATATATATATATATATATATATATATATATATATATATATATATATATATAAATAAGACATATGAGTGAGAGGAGCAAATCTTAGTTATTAAAATAAAAATTAATGGTTGAGATCAATCCTCATTCTTTCTTTTGCAGCATTTACTATAGTTGAATTTTTTCTCTCTCCTCTCTCAATGGTTGATATTTTCTCGTATCACTCTCATACAAATTTAGCTTTCTCACTAAGCATGGCAACAGGGCGAGATAAAGACGAGTATGACATTCTCATTTTCATCCCCACTTCTGAAACTCATTGTCGTCTTCATACCTAGCAGTTTTGAGATTTACATCCCTATTCCCATTGGGTATCAAGCATACCCATACCCACAAAAAAAAGTTATAATAATAGTTTAGTAAGAAATAATTTGTTTGAATATAATGATATTAATTCAAAAGTTATCTAATAAATACAAAGTTTGTAATTTATTAATTAAAATGTCAAAATTTTTGTTAAGATAAATGAATATTTTAGTGATTAAAATAAGAGAGGGGTAAAGCAAGTATATGTATGAGTTGGGTATGTATATCTTCATCCCCATCCTCAACTTAGTAAATCCAGTATTCCACATACTCGTACCCGTGTCCGGTCAAATTAAGGATTTCACGTCAACTTCAGAGTAGGTTTGTAAATTACCTATAAGTACAAGTTTATTTGTCACCTCTATTTCTTACTGGATATGTCTTTTATATATATATATATATATATATATATATATATATATATATATATATATATATATATATATAAATTATGATTTATTGTTCTACATAATAACATATTTACATATTTACCCAGGTGACAAAAAAGGGTTACAGTAAGAAATGAGAAACATAATAATAACAATAGGATTTCAATAAACAATTTTGATTGAGTTGTTAATTAAACAAACTCACATGATTTTCTCACACAGTCTTTTTTCACAAACCAAATCTTGTCTAATGCACTGCTGTCTCTTGTCAGCCTTGCGAATTCTTGAAAGATCACCATTACTTTCAATGCCACCACTATCATTGGTACCGTCTCCAACAATATCAACGATGATGGTATTGGTAGCAGTGATGGGACAATGGTGCTAACAGTATTGATGATGGTGGTGGTAGTGTCAACGACATTAGTAGAGATGGTAGTTGTGATGGTGGAGGTGGCGACGATGGTGAGGGGCGACTACGATGCTGGCACTACCCCAAATCATTGCTACAACTGTCGCTGCCATCACCTCTACTATCGTCTTCACTACCCCTAGTAGCGCAAGACAAAGATTTGGTTTGTGAGAGAAGTTTCTGTGTGAGAGAATCACATAAGTTTGTTTAATTAACAACTTAATCTGAATTATTTATTAAAATCCTATGATTATTATTATATTTCTCACTTCTTACTATAAACATTTTTCTCACTTTTATATATATATATATATATAAATTTATCTATCCAACTTCGTGTTTAATACAATCACTTTTAATTATAAGAAAATGTGTGCGCGAGAATGTTCCATTGAATATCAAACCTCATTGCTTCGCTTATTAAAACTTGACAAGTCTTACACAATAATAAAATAATCTACATATATACAATTTGACTTTTAAATCCTACAACTTCGTCACCACCGGAGTCCTAACATTATTATCTGCATAGTCAAATACAAAAAATGCAACACTTTTATAACATCTAAAAATAAGGAAACAAAAAATAATGACACGACGTGACAATGTTGTAAAAGACGGTATCTTTTTAACACTTTTTCATTTGCTAGCCGCATTTCTATAATATTTTAAATAATTTGAGCATCTTTTATATACTTTCATTCTATTTTAATTTTTTATTTTAATCTTTTGGATTAATTGATATAGATACCTTCCAGATTATTTAATTCAAAATATCTTAAAATATATATTCCAAAACAGTTAATTTAAAATACGTTATGTCAATTCTAGATTTAGTGATCCAAAATGCAATAACAGAACATGGATTGTATTTCAGATCAACTAATCCAAACATAAAATAATTAATATTCTCGATCAATTAATCCAAAATATAATACACTTCTGAACAAATCAATCCGAAATACAATTGTCTATGTCCTCCTGCTACATTTCAGATCACCTAATCCATAATTAACAATAATACATTCCAGATCAATTAATATAGAATATACATTATAAGCATTATGGATGAATGATCTAGAACATCTTGAAATGTATAATCTGAATTAGTTGATTTGGAATATACATGCTAAATATAAATGAGAGTATGTTGGAGTTTTCTAGAGTATTTTAAACATTATATGGACACAAATAACAAATCAGGAGGTGATAAAAGTAAATATCATTGTAAAATTGTTATAGCCAATCAATTCGTCCTATTCGGTGTGCCTCATCTTAATCCACTAGTTTGTAAATGTATTGATCTAATGGTTTCAAATATGGATATAAAGATAGACCCAATCAATGCACTAGATATTTCGATAAATCAATGATTCACTAATTGGTTCACATTATTCAGATTTATCTTAAAAAATATATAAAAATTATATGTTTATATTGTAATAAATAAAAAACATTAAGCACTACCTATCAATAGAATCTCAAGTACCTATAATGAGGGTATTTTAAACATAAATATTATTTTAAGAATACAAAATATTTTAAATGAGATTAATCTTAGTCTTTCACTCCTCCTCCTTACCATGTGTACAATTTTCTAGAGGAGTCAAGTTATAAGAGGGAACTATCATCCAAAAATTTATAAGTACCTATACTTAAATCTCGGAGAAACAAATTCAACAATTTATTGTCTAATAATTTTATTGTTATATAAGTTAGATTCTAGAATGTTTTAGATAAAATTTTAATAATGTTTTAAACGTTTTCAACACCTATTTCTTTTATATCTAATTATCTAAGATCAATGTTAATAGGATGGATGGAGTGTGAGAGCTCTCTTAGGGTTGTGAGAGAAACTTATGTTGAAGAAGATGACTTCTCTTATAGAGCAACCACAAAGTCAAATGAAAGGCAATTAGGGAGGAGACCTATCACTCGAGGAGGAGGAACCCATGTCACCCTCCAAATTGATGTTGGTGTCTTATAAGGCTAAATTTTTTAACACTAATAGGCCAATTGCCTTCTCAGAATTTGATGGCAGATGTTTTGGCATGTTGAAGGCTGAGGTGCCACCCCTTGCATTAACAAACAAGAATCAAGTGCAGTGTACAGAGATTCTGATTTTAGACGAAGAGTTCTAGGAATAGTGTAAACCTTGGAAGGGCTCGCTCATGGTAATGGTCTTAAGGGAAGAACATGGGGTTTCATTCACTAGAAGGAAAAATTAAATGGGATATGGTGAAGAAAGGATCGCTTAAAATCATTGACATGTTGTGTAATTATTTTCAAGTCCTTTTCTCTTCTCCTAATGACTATAATCGGACAATTTCTTAAGGCCCCTGATGGTGGCAAATCATTATATTATAGTGCAACATTGGAGGCCTTTCTTCATGGAGAGTGTGACTCTAAAAAAAGATGGATGTGTGGATCGCATCCCAAACCTTCCTATTAGGTCGTGTGGGTGCCATTCTTGGTACTATGCTTAGGGTTGATTGTGTCACAGCGATCTAAGCCAGAGGCTATATGCAAGAGTATGTCTAGAAATTGATCTTAATAAGCTGTTCCAATCTAAAGTGATAGTCAAAGGCCACTTTGTTCAACTCCAGTATGAAGGACTACATAAAATATGCTTTAGGTGTGGTTGCTATGGATATAAGGATGTGAACTGCGTCAAGTGTCGACAATGTGCCTGGTGCACATCAAGAGACCATGCAGTGTGATGGGAAGGATGTTGGTCAAAACTTAGGCTCGATGACTCCGCATGAAAATGGTCAGAAGGCTAGATAAAATCTGCTTTAGGCTGCTATGGACATAAGGATTTGAAAAATGTTTGTTTTGCATGTGTCCCCACACAATAGCTCCCCAATTAAATCCAAATACACTAAGTGCTAGTTTCATCCAGATAGAAGGGAATTGTGAGACTAGTCTTGGTTCAATAAAGCACTTATCCAAGAAGGCTAGATAAGCCTCATCTTGTTGTTCACCCCAAGAGATAATGATGGCCTAGGGGTGGACCATTCTTGCATGGTCTCTTTGATTTGAACTTGAGATTGGCTATGGTTTTGCAAAGGTTGTGACTCAATCTCTTGTCCAAACTTGGCCTAATCCACAAGTAGTACTTGAGGTTGTGATTCATTGTGCTCAAAGGACATTCTTGAGTAAGGGAAGACTTCTCTTCATCAAGGACATTCTTGCAATCCAAGGTATTGTCCCTTTGAAGATTATCCTCCTTCTCAACTTCATCCAAGTCTTGAGACTCTTGTTTGAGCTTAAAGGAAAATGTGTTAAGCTCAATACTTGGAGAAGTGTCTAATGTGACTTCAAGTAGAACTTAAGGTTGTGGTTCATTGTGCTCAAATGGTGTGGGCACAACCTCAACTTCCACTTGCTTCATGGTAGAGTTGTCTTCAATAAGATTCTCCTTGGATGGCAGGGAAAGGTCTTCTTGAAGAAAAATTTCCACTTGTTTGAGGAGAAATTTGTCTGCAATAAGATTCTCCTTGGATGGCAAGAAAAAGTCTTCTTGAAGAACAACTTCCATTTTTTTTTCATTCAAGTGTTGAACTTGAGATTCTTGCTTGAGCACTATGAATGATGGCTCAAGTTCAACACTTGATGGAATCTCATATTTAAGTACAATTAGAGGTTGTGGTTAATGTGTTCAAATATTTTTGACACAACCTCAATTTGCACTTGTCCTAAGAGAGAATTTTCTTTAATAAGATCCCCCTTATGACTTACAGAATGATCTTCTTGAAGAACTTCTTCTCTCTCACCTTTTTCCAAGTAGACTTTTGTTTGAACCTTATTGATGTAGGCTCAAGTTCAAAACTTGGTGAAGTGTTCAATAAGACTTCAGTTTCACCTTTCTCCAAGAGAGAAGTTTCTTGAGTAAGATCCTCCTTGGAGTGCAAGGAGTGATCTTCTTGAAGATATACTTCTCTCGCAACCTTTTCCAAGTGTTGGTCTTGAGATAATTCTTTAATCTCAAAATGTAATTACCTAAGTCCAACACTTGTTAAAGTACTTGTTGGAGATTCATGCTTAAGTTGAATTTGATATTGTGATTCAATGTGCTCAAAAGTTTTTGGCACAATTTCAATTCCAACCTTTGTTTTTGGTGATTGGTTGGAATATTGTTCTATGTTAAGGTCCTCCTTTGAAGGAAAAGTTGAATCTTTACTAAGAATTGTATTCCTACCAATCTCTTTTCACTTTTTATTTCTTTTTCTAAGTTTTTAATGGAAAGTGTGTGTTGTCTCTCCGTTTCCTCCCATACTTTCTTTCTCTTTCTCCAATATCCTCTCTTTCTTTCTTTTCTCTTTCTGTCTTTTCCTCCTTCCTTTTCTAATACTCTTCCTACTTTTTTCTTTCTTTTTCCTCTCTTTCTCTTTCCTCTTTTCTTTCTCTCCTCTTTTTTTCTTGTTTCTCTTTTTCTTTCCTCTCTTCTCTCTTCCTTTTCTACTTCTTTTCTCTCCTTTCTATACTTCTCTTTTATATTTTTTTTCTCTCTTTCTACACTCCTTTTTTTATTTTCCTAATCTCTCATAATTATAGAAGTAGGAAAATAAAGGTGACTTTGGGTTGTGAAAAGAACTAGGGAAATACTTGTACCAAGAATGGAGTTTACTCATCTCACCTTTTGTTTTTTGTTTCTCACCTAAAAATGTAAGAGTCTTTGGAACACAAACACCAACTATAAACGCACAAGACATAAGATACTACCCTAACCTTGATTCCTACAAGTGCAAGAGTCTTTGGAACTCCATGCATAACTAAAAACGTTTTAACGAGAAACTAAAAGAGAAGGGACCTAAGCGAGCACCTAAGGTATGAAGCCATGTAAAATTTTTCTTCACACCTAAAAACAAGAAACTAATAACCATTAGTCTATTCCACACAAAAGGAAGTGACTCTTAGGGGCATCCACAACTTCCTAGAAAGAGGCCTTTTATACAAAATATTAGAAAACAAAAAATAAAGAAAGTCTTCAAGTCTTCTCTCCCAAACTCTCCTCACTAAGTGTTTCACTCTATGTTCTTGCTCTTCCTTTTTGTTCAAGTCTGCATTGGCTTCTCAACCGAGTTAAGATGGTATCCTTGTGGAAGGCTCTCTTACTTAATGCTTCCTTACACGAAGAAACACCAAACACTAAAACAACCAAGAGAGCTAGAATTCAAGCAAAAAGCAAAAAATGTACAATTTGAAAGGACATTATCCAAGTGGAAAAATTAGTAGAAACATACTCAAACAATAAAAGAAGACAAACTAAAAATAAGGTTAAGAAGAAAGTAGGTACAACTAAGGAAAAATCCTAGAATGGTTCTAAATTAGAGTAAGGACTAAAATGCAAAATGACTCAAATTATTTTTAAAAATTGCACCAAATTAAACAATGATGGCTTAATTATGCTAAATACCAAACTCAAGGAATTTCAATCAAATTAAAGTACTTTTTGTGATTATTTTAATTTGCGAGTGGGTACATCTATTTTGCATTAATTTTTTTTATACTTCTTTTGCACTTTTGTGTTGTTCTTTCAATTTTTTCTACTTCCTTTTATTTTTATTTTTATCCTTTTCTAGATACACCTAACCACTTTTTGGCTTGCAAATTTTGAGAGCAAATCAATGGAAGTATACGCTTGAGCTAGTTCAAAGGTAAAGGCATACAAATTTCAAATTAAGGTGTAACCTAAGAAAATTTCAAGCAACTCTTTAGTGCACTAAAATTAGAAGTCACTTATGGTATAAAAGAGAGTGTTTGTTTTGTGTATAAGCTAACTTGTTTACACAAGATCCTTGCTAAATACTTACATATTCAAACAGCTCCAATAACCAAGGCACATTCACTTCAAAAAATTAGCACAATAAGAGCTACTAAAATTCAACCCAAGACAACAAAAATCCAAGGAGAAATTGTGCTCTAATTTATTTTTTTTGAAAAATTTTATTTAGAGACATGCTTAATCTAAAAGTATGTGAGACTTATTAAGAGACTTAAACAAGAGGAGAAACTCCTCTCAGAAGCTCAATTTCAAGAAAGTAACAATACACTTTTTGAAAGCAAAAACTCAAAAATAGAAGGAGTAAAACCTAAGGAAATTTAATGTGACAGAATAAAAACTAAACATGACAAGCTAAAGACACAAAAAGCGATTATAAAACTGAAAATTAAATGCCTAAAACAAAACTGAAATAGAGAAATTAGAACAGGAAAAATGCAATATATGAAACTCAAAGTGAATCCACGGCACTCCACCATACATGTGTGATTATATCCACAAGGATGAGGAGTCACAAAATATAGCCCCTTTTAGGAAATTCACTTAAGAAATGAACACAAAAACTCAAGGATAGATGTGGAATATTAAAAGAACCTAAACAACCAAAGGAAATTGAAAAATTAACTCCAAAACACTTGGCCATAATGTTGTGGTTTTCACCACATGGTGTGTTTTTGTGGTAAGGTATTTCTTAGAAACTTCATTTAAGCAAATTTCAACACAAAAACTTATGTAATGGCAGAAGGAAGATCCTAAACCATAAACAAGTGATTTAATGAGGAATTTGAGCAAAATCAACCAAACAAAATTATTAAAACAATCATATGATTCAATTAAACAAAACAACAAGACAAAAAAAAAACCACAAGGCTATTAAGGAATAAGAGACAACACAGTTTTGCCAAAACAAAATGAAAATTAAGATGAAAAACATGAAGACAACAAAGAACAAGGAGAAATTAAAAGGCTAAGGTAAAGAAACAAAGAACCTCAAAGAATTAGGCTCTTGATACCACAGGATGTAACCCCAAAAATGCTCCAAACACTCTTGAGATTACTCTCCCTTGATCTTGCTTCTAAGAGGTTCTTGAGGTGAAAATTGTGGAAAGACTAGGAATGGTTGGTGAGGTAAGTGCCACCCTTGAAAAGATAAGCCATTGAAAAGGAAGTTTGCCATAAGGGAAGGAACCCTTAATAAAAGTCATAGAAGAACTCTTGCATTTAGGAGAGAACATAAACACTCAAAAAGAAACTCTCAATTTGAGAAGAAGAAAGATATTCATAAAACTGTTAAAATGATACAAGTGGCGGTGGACTTAATTTATAGAAGAGAAATCCTAACCTATGGGCTTGAAAGTTGACGTCCAACTTGTTAGAGGTCAAGAATAGATTAATTAAATTAACTAAATGTTACTTTAGCTTAAGAGCTATTTAAACACATAGTTAATTTAATTAGATCCAAACAAGCCCTTAAAAATGTGATTTATTTTCCCTCTAGAATTCAAATTTGAATTTGAGAGTGTCATGCATACTTTTTTCAACTCCAATTTGAATTCAAATGTGTCATGTAGGAGAGAGAGAATGAAATGGCACCTAGCTTGGGGAACAAGGGGTCCCACTTGTTTCTCATGCTCCATGTGTACTAGAAGGGTGTGGGAAACATTCTAAGGAGTGTGGACATTAATAACCACATGTCCAAACTCCCCCAAAAGGCCCACTCTTCATGCTTACACTCCACATAAAATACTAGTGACACCCCATTCCTAAAATAATGCAAATAGGCCAAAATACAAGGCCTAAAATAAAACTAACTACACTACTAAAATATTAAAAGCATAATGGCAAAAAAATAAGCCAAATTATCTATTATTTACAAAGCTTATATTATGGCCTAAAATAGGTTTCTTCAAGCTTTATCCAAGTCATGTCCTTCCATTATTCATCCTAGCTTAATTCCTTGTGAGACAGGATTGCATCAACAAGTTTTTAGAGAGGAGAAACTGTTGTAGTTCCAAAGGTCTCACGCCAAGTGGCTCTCCTATGGGGATAAAAACTCTAGATATTTTCATGGCTCATAACTATTTGAAAAAGGAAGAGCCACATTGACATTTTACAAGATCTTGATGGGAATTGGATTGCTGATCCTATGGAACTTGAAAGGTTAGTTAATAATTTCTACACCATCTTGTATTCTGAGGAGCACCAGTCTACACTAGCCAGCATAATGGAAGATTTCCCAGCCCTATTAGATGATGGATTATCTTTACTCAACAAACATGTATCGCATGTTGAGATTAGGAAAGCCATTTTTACTATGGGCAATTTCAAGGTCTTAGGGGATGATGAAATACGAGTCATATTTTATAAGAATAATTGACACATTGTAGGGGTTCTTCCTCCAAGATGCTTGAAAAGGATTTTGAGAACCCTTATAGAGTTGGTCATCTCAATTCCACTCTCATTATAATCATCCCTAAGGTTGAGCCAGCAACTTCCATGAAACAGTTTCACCCTTTTAGCCTATGTGAAGTCTCCTACAAGACAATAATCAAAATACTTGCGATGTGTCTGTGTACAGTCACGAGGAAACTAGTAACCCTATGCCAGACCAACTTTATTCCCTATTGATGTAGTCATGATAATATCATTATCTTCCAAGAGGTCATTCATTGCATGAAACACAAGAAAGGTGCCAATAGATGTGTGGTCATTAAAGTGGATTTAGAGAGGCCTATGATAGGCTTAATTGTAATTTTATTAAAGATACTTTACATGATATTGACTTCCCTATTTCTTTTGTTAACATGATGTGGCATTGTATTTCCTCCTCAACCATGCGCATGCTGTGGAATGGGAAAATGTTGGACTCATTTAGACCATCACAAAGGGTTTGCCAAAGGGGATCTCATCACTCTATATTGTTTTTTCTTATGTATAGAACACCTCTTTCATATGGTCCATTTGGAAATTCATCACCGTTATTGGAAGCCCATCTAACTCTCAAGAGATGAACTAGAACTATCATATTTAGCATTTTTCAATGATGCACTCCAGTTTGCAAGAGCCTCCATTGACTTAGAGGTATTCATTAATCAAATTTTACAACTTTTTTATAGCAACTCAAGCCTAAAAGTTAGCCAAGACAAGACTCAAATGTTTTTCTTTGCAAATGTTCATAGATAGAGACAAGAGAAGATATCACAGGAGTTGGGGTTTTAGAGAACCTGCAACTTAGGCAAGTATCAGGACATACCACTACACCACGATTGTGTGTCAAAACAATCCTTTTAGTTTCTTATTGACAAAATGCACCAACAAATAAGTAGTTGGAAGCGGGAGACATTATCTTCTATTCTTATGTGGTGTGGAGGAAGATTGGTACGACTAACATCCCAAATTTTGCCATCCTGTAAAATTTTTAGTTGTCGCTTATGGAAAATTTAAAATTTAACCATAATCATGGTGAGTTTTGGTGGAGTCAGATCTTTGGTATTGTACTAGATTGACTATGGTTAGGTGTGGCAAAAAAATTTGTGTTTGCAGGATTAAACTTATGAAAATATCTGCATGAGTAATTTAAATAGGTACCCACCACTCATGGGTACGCATTTTTTTCCTACCCGCTCCTTAATGGGTATGGGTACGAGTCTCATAGTACTTCATCCTTCTTACGTTTGTTTAATTTCATGTTTCAAATTTTCTTTTCATACTTCATCTTTGTACCTTTGTTTGTAGTTGACTTAATATATATTTGGCTTAACTTAACTATTTGCCATTCATGTTTGTTAATTTCAAACATTTTGTGTCACACCTTTTAATTTATGATATCTTTACTCACATCTTTTTAAAATCATGACATTTTTTCTATTTGATAAGTTACTGATTTTGACCGATATGAAAAAAGCGTTAGCTAATCTATTTGACATAATCCCTTTTATTTAGTTTAGGATGAGTGATTAGCTAAAGTTTTTGAAAAAAAAAAATTAAATGATTGAAATGTTCTTTCTTCAACATTTCAATTTTTTCCTTAAAAAACCTTCATCATAAATCAAATAATATATTATATATCATTTAATTAGCAAATTAGATGAGTCAACATCTCTCCTATATCAGCCACGTTACTAACTTAAATAAGTGTAAAATATTGTAGTTTAAAAAAGATGGATAAAATATATAAAAAAATTAAGAGGTAAAGGTAATTTCTGAAATTAAGAAAAATAAAGGACAAATAATACCGTTAAACCTATATATTTTTGTCTTTTCCTAATAAATTCAGGTGTCTAATTATAATTTCACCTGTAGAAGACTTTTTAGTTGATTAAAATATGTGTGAAACATGTTTAAAGGTAAAATCATCATCTTTGTATTGATAATAATTTTAAAATAATAAACAATATTTTGAAATAATTAATTGAACGCGGCATCATGTTCAACCCAAACAAACAATTCACAGACGTATTACTAATTAACAATGAATAGTTACCCTTTTAAAAAACATGAATAGTTATATTTTTCAAAGAATTAAATCGTACTTGGACCAAATTTATTTTCATTGTTTGAAATGTTTAAAATAACCATTCTTTTGGCTTGTAGCCAATCTATGTCAACCAACGGAACCATCATGGTGGGTACCACTGACCCCTCTCTACCTTTTTGGCTGATGGTCAAAGGTCAATCATTGACTTTTCTCCCTCCAATATGGGAAATTGATAACTTCAACTTTGGGACTTGAGAGGAATTATGCTTACCTCAATTATGATGGATCCTTTCTCTTTTAGAGAATGATATGATTAACCTTTAAATAAGAGATTCGATTATTTTGTTATGTTTTACTAATTAATGTTTTTCATTTAACTATCAACGTATTAGTTTATTAATAGACAGACATAAATTTAATAATTTTAAAAATTAAAAATATAATATTATGATTTAAAATAAAAGAATATAATATTAAAAATTGATAAAACAGTGATACACAAAAACGTTAAACCTAAATAATATTGTATGATTTTAAAAATAATATGAAATAAACATGCAAGTATTAAGAAACATGTTTTGTACGATCGATAATCTTTATAGAAAATTATTCTAAACTCTTTTTTTTTTTTTTTTTTACTTTAGATCCTATTTTAAGAACGAAATGGAAAAGAGTTATTTTTTTTTTTGGAATTTCTATACAAATAAAACATGAATTCTTAAACTAAAGATACTCTCCCTCTTTTTAATTCAACAACAACAATAATAATAATAATAATAATAATAATAATAATAATAATAAATTAAGCACATTTGCATCATGTTCATGTGTATTGTTATTTACCAAGGCAAATTTTCTTCATCACTAGGTTTATTTCTTTTATTTATATGTCTTCCAGTTTGATATTAAGTCGCGGATTAAAAAACTATCGAAGAGGAAATTTAAATTAAATATATTTTAATCAATATAATATACAAAGTTTTCATGTATTATGTAAGCAACTTTAAATGAAAATTAAATTACATTAATTAATCTTGATGTTTCGTGCAATTATACAAGCTTTTCCTGTTTTTCCCACTCCTATATTATCCCACTTAATTCTCAATCGTCTAATAAGCAATACACTGGCTTCCTTTGTTGACTTTTACATGTGCTGTGAATGAGTATATCATATTTTTTTTTAAAAAAAATTGATCATTTTTATAATAATTTTGTTTACACATATGATACAATATGATAAGAAATATTTGAAATGAGTATGTTATCTTGCTATAAGAATAAACTAAAGAGATAAGACAGTATAAAAATGTGGTGTAAATGTTAAAAAGATTTTTTGTAAATCTGCTATTTGATGAGTGTCAAACTCTAAACTCAAAGTCTCAAACTAATGAATTGCAATTTAGGATTTCAGTAATTTTTATTAATAAACTAAAATATTATTTTTATAAATAAAAATATTATATATTCGTATGAATCCTCAAAGATTTCTGGAAGAACAAAAGTGCTATGAAGGACGTACTGACGAAAATTTGAAACTCTTATACATGGATGACTACAATTTTGAAAGTAATTATTAATTAATAGTTGGAAAATATATAAAATGTTTTTTATATGGAATACAGGTTCATGCATATTACACAGAGCCGGTTTTGTACAAATAATCATTTCTAAATTTTAAATATTTTGGATGTTCTTGGTTATAGTTTAGGTGAAAATTTGAATGAGAATTAACAATCGACTACGTTACCTATTAGATATATTGAATTGCTGCATATTTTATTTGATATAGTTGAAGAATGGTCAATGGTATTTTAGTAGTCAAAATTGACAATTGAGATTAAATAATAGCAATAGAGCACGACATGAAACATGGGTATCAAATATTGAAATGCTTTACTTGCTATTATGTTAGCAAGTTAACATAAACAAGTACTCCATGATCGGAACACAACAGAAGGTGGGATCAATATGCTTTACTTTCTTGTTATTGCTGAGTTTCAGCCCTTTCATTATAAAGGTTCAAGCACAGACTGACCTAGGAAGTAACTGTGAAAACACCACCCAACAGACTCTCAGCAGTGCATACCAAACCAATCTTGATGAAATGTTCAGATGGATGTCCTCTGATGCAGGCACAAGCTTAGGTTATAATCACACCACCATAGGCACCAACAGCTCTGTGTATGGCCTCTATGATTGTGGTGGTGATGTGGTTGGATACTTTTGTCAATATTGTATTTCCAATGCAATTCAAAAAGCCTCTAAGCTCTGCCCCAATAGGGTATCTGCAGTGGTGTGGACTGATTATTGCACCCTAAGGTACTCAAATGAGAGTTTCTTTGGGACATTTCTGACACAACCAACATGGTATACTATTGGAACCAAAAATGTATCCAACAGGGAAGAAATTCAGAAAGGTGAGGATCTTGTGAGAAGTTTGATCAGAAAAGCAACTAATTAAACCAACCAGTTGTTTTATAAGGGTGGCTTCAATTTAAGTGCCACTGAGAGTAGGTATGGTGTAGTGCAATGCACTAGAGATCTCACAAATGAAGGCTGCAGTCAATGTTTGGAGACCATATTTACGGAAGTTCCCAAATGTTGTGAAGAAAAATTAGGATGGATGGTTTGGTCAGGAAGTTGTTTGATCAAGTATGACGATTATATGTTCTACCTTCTTCCCAACCAAACACCTTCAGCTCCTGTGCCTAATCCTCAAACAGGTGAATATGATCCTATTATAGTAATATTTTTTACCTTTTTTATGGTAAAAATAATCACTTTCTTGTGTTTTGACATAGGAGTTCCTTTGTTATATATTGAATATGATTACTTAGTGAAATAAATTTTGAAAATTGATTATTCATCTTTTATATTGTCACAGATAATCAAGGTGGAAATAAGAGGTCAAAAATCTTGATCATTAGCTTCAGTGTGCTCGGGGCAATAATTATACTATGTTTCAGCATATATTGCTTCTGGTACAGGATTAGAGTTAGAAAAGGCAATTATCAAGAAGAAACGAGGAATAGAGTCACAGAGGGTAATTTCTTGCAAGCACACATGACATAATTTGTATGATAGTTTATTTCTCCCAGTTAATTAGGACTATTTAGATATGAACTCACAAGCTTGTATTTGCAGATGGGCTTCCTTTATCCTCATATAATAAAATTCAAATTGAGGAAACATGGGACACAGACCTGCCTATAGTCCCATTAATAGCAATTCTACAGAGTACTGATCACTTTTCAGAAGCATCTAAATTAGGGGAAGGTGGATTTGGCCCCGTTTACAAGGTTTTAATGATTTGGAATTTTGGATATAGATTCCTTCGTTTTACCATATTTCTGTATGTTTTTATTTATTCCAAACTTTTATCAGGGAATTCTACCAGATGGAAGACCTATAGCAGTCAAAAGACTTTCAAAATTTTCTGGTCAAGGTTCAGAGGAGTTCAATAATGAAGTAATGTTTATAGCTAAACTGCGGCATCGCAACCTTGTAAGGCTTTTGGCATGTTGCTTAGAGGAAAATGAAAAAATACTTGTATACGAGTATTTGCCGAATAAAAGTCTCAACATTCACCTGTTTGGTATGTTTTCACATAACTTCAATGCTTTAATGAATAGCAGTGTTGCATTTACTGGAATTTGGTCTTCAAAATTTGAGTTTAAAATTAGTCTTGGTTAACAACTCAAGTGGTGCTACTATTAGGGATTTGAAGTAGTTGTCCTGGCATGTATATGGTACTAATGATTTTATTATTTAAAGAATAAGAGCAGCAGGGCATGATCATAATTCCTAAAATGGTTATGACACACTTTCTTTTTCTTTCATAGTTTGAAACTACATTCAAGTTAGGGATGGCAACGGAGTGGGGCGAGTGCAGGTTTGATCCTCTCCGTCCCCGTCCCCACAAAGTGCGGGACGGATTTGGGTTCGGATATAAAAGTAGTGAGTATAAAATTTTAATCCCCATCCCGTCCCTGTCAGGTATTTTCGGGTTTGGGTATACCTGTGGGTACCCGTCATATTATTTTTTACAATTTAAATTTACTTATTTATTATTAAATAAATTATATATTAAGTTATTAATTATATTTTAATTTAAAAAGTATATAAAGAATAATTAATAACAAGAAATTATAAATTAAAGTTTAAGAATTAAAACTTTTAATTATATATAAATTTAAACTTATTATATAATCATTAAAATTATAACAAGGCGGGTATGAGTTCGGGTACGGGGCAGGTAGTCATATACCCATACCCGTACCTGTATCCAGTTTAACACATCGGGTAATACCTATACCCATACCCGGTCAAACCGAGTAATACCCGTCAAAATCAGGTGGGTATGGGTATGGGTATTTTTACCATCCCTAAATTATGTCATGGAATTTACAATCGAGCTATAAGCTATCTTTAGGGGGGAAATGCTTAATAATTCTTTTATGTTTAAGATGTAGGGTATTTGGTGTATCCGATATTGTTTCTTTCTTCACTAACTTTTGTTGTCAAATCTCTTTTCTGTTATTGTGCTATCAGATGCTGAGAAAAGAAAGCAACTCGATTGGAAAGTAAGATTAAACATTATAAATGGAATAGCAAGAGGTATTTTATACCTTCATGAGGACTCTCAACTGAAAGTAATTCATAGAGATCTCAAGGCTAGTAATGTTCTATTAGATCATGAGATGAATCCCAAAATATCAGATTTTGGATTGGCAAGGGCATTTGAAATAGGACAAAATCAAGCAAATACAAAACGAATAATGGGAACTTAGTGAGTTTTGCTTATACCAAACACTTTCTAAACAGAGTTATAAATGTATATTTTAGCATTTAATTATAGAAAAATGAAATTCCTTGTTATATATTCCTTAACACAAGATAAATAACAAAAGCTCTATTGATTTGCATTAGTGGATACATGGCTCCTGAGTATGCTATGGAGGGACTATTTTCAGTTAAATCTGATGTTTTCAGCTTTGGAGTTCTTGTTCTAGAAATCATTTGTGGAAGAAAGAATGGTGGATTCTACCAGTTAGAACATGGTCAAACTCTTCTTTTCTATGTAAGTATTCACTGTTGTATGGTCGAGAAATTATTGAACAATGCTAACTACATTCCAACAATATTAACGAACTGCAAATACTTGTAGGCTTGGAGAATATGGAGTGCAGGAAATTGTTTGGAATTGATGGATCCAGTGCTGGAAAAATCCTTCATAGCTAGTGAAGTTGAGAGATGCATACACATTGGTTTACTGTGCGTTCAAGAAGATCCAACAGATAGACCAACCATGTCCAATGTTGTTTTAATGTTGGCAAGTGACATAATGGCCCTGCCGAATCCCAAGCACCCAGCATTTTCAGTTGGGAGAGTGGCCTCAGGTGAAGTCTCTACATCAAAAAGTTCCAAGAATATTTCCATTAATGATGTAACAGCCTCTATTATTTCCCCAAGGTAACGGATGATGATGAGACTCCTGAGCCCAATGTAAATCCTAATGATCAAGGTCCATTGGGACAACAGCAAAATGAAAGACCTAGGACAGAGGTATTTTTACTGCATCCATAATACTCTCCTTCACTCCATTTTTACTTTTCAGATTGGGGTACATGAGACTATTATGCAGTACAGTAAGAAATTGCATTCAAGAAAGGTTAGAAAGGAAACACCTGAATGGAATTGGAGTGGACCCCAAGGGAGATGTAAATGACAGGAGTTACTTATTAACAGTTGAGGAGTGGCAAAGAGAGAAAGGGAGGAGCCATAATCTGTATTGCATAGGCTTAGAGGCAAGGTGGTAGCACTCTACAGCTATCACTTGAGTTTTTCCGTCATTTTCTTATACTATTTACAGTTTCCATACCCATTGAACTACATATATGTGTTTTTCCACACCCATACATACTTTTTCTATTTTAGAATATAGTTCAATTTCCAAGAAAAATATTCACAAGACCCATATATGTCCGCTGCTTGCAACCAAAATTTCATAAGATAAAATTATCATCACAAAGCCAACATACCAGAAATTGCTGGTGTAAGCATATCATCCATGCAAGTCCTTATCAAAGCCAGAACAAGCAGCACCCTGCGTTTCCCAACAAGAATTTTATTAACAGAAACAATTCCATTATCTATATTGCACTCTGTTCAGTACTCATGTTGAATTTGAGAGAGACACAACTAGCTCACATGGGCATGGCAACACAACAAGGAGTAAAGTGCAAAGCTATGTTCATCTCCGAAGCAGCAATGTCTGGAAAAAAAGGGTGTAAACAAGTAAATATCTATATAAGTTCAAGTGGGAAGTGGTAACCGAATATTTGTATCAGTTATAATTTTATAAAGTCCATCTCTCCATGACAACTTTGAAAAGTTAGCAACCGCATCCTTTGGCAACTCCAAGGTGAAAACAAAACACTTTTCCATCAGAAAACAAGTAAGAAAGCTAGTATATTTGTTTCAAAAAATTGAAAAGATACACGATAAGAACAAATAAACTCACACAATTTGCAACATACCAAAGAAACTATACATAACCAACAAGGAAAATTAACTCATAAGAGCATATAAAGCTCTCAAGACTTGCATATCCCTCAATTTTAAGGTACGAGAAACCCATTTCTCTGTCTTTCTTTGCAAACCCGTGGCCATTGTTTTTCACTTCTCTACTAGACATTTTCACAAACAGGCCATACCCACCACCAATTCAGACTCGCTTGATTGAAACGTAAATAAGATTATGAATGTGTTATATGTGAACTTGTTTCAGTTTCAAAAGATAAAGAAAGAGACCCTATTTCCTCTGGGCACGCAGAAATTTCAGATTCCTTTGGAAACATAAGGAAAATACCATTATTTTATCATCAAAACTAAGCAGAACAACTGTAGAAACAGAATAACAGCTTAGAGAACCAAATTGTAGATAATCAAAGCAATAAGTTATACAATTGCAAAGAGAGATAGATAGTATATGAATCAAACTTCATTTTGGAGGAGTTTCCACTTCACACTCTGATCTCATTTTCAACAACTGCCACATATCATAAAAGGTTTATTTAATCTCATAATAGTTAACTAATTAACTAAATAGAAATTGAAATCAGTATTCAATTGAGTAAAAATAATCTAATACACTTTTTTTCATCAATTTTTGTTAATATTCAGTTAGAACATTAATACGAGACATGTAAAAACCAAATTTATTTCAGCAATATACAATGCTTACCCCAAGTTGTGAGAAGCAAGAGTACAACAGTGGTTTTCCACTGTAAATAAATAAATAAATAAATAAATAAATAAATAAATAAATAAATAAATAAATAAATCATTTCCTAAGTGATACAACTCCCAAGTATACAAATTCCTACAAACAAAAACATATCTTACATTAATTCACTCCTATTTAACCCAACAAGACAAAAAGAACTTTACCAAAAGTTTTAAACTCACACCTATTTCTATCTCTTTTTCTTTGATCCTTATCACTCATGAGATAAGTGAAGAAAAAGGTGATGATTATGAATATCACCACTATAAAAATCAATATTGTTAATAACTCTAACAAGTTAGTTTATTTGTTTTATTATAAGAAAACAAAATTTTATTATCCTTAATTTTAACTAGTTTAACATAATATAATGAAATTATTTTAAAATACTCTTTATTTGTGGAAAAAAAAACACCTTCATCTAATAGGAAAATGAATTTTAGATAATTTCCAATGAAAAAATAGTATAAAAATGATTTTTATTAAATTTGATATAATTTAAAAAATTAATTTCCTTAACAAGTATACAATAATTTTTTTAATAAAAATATCAAAGAGTATTTACTAATATTTTGTTAAAATATTACCCCAAAGAAATTGAGCCTGCAATCCTGTTTTTCCTTTCTTTTCATAACCATCAAATCAATCTTATAACAATTATAAAGTGAACTTTATAACTTCAAGAATATAATACATGAGCATTGTTACATAGAAGTATTCATGGATCAAGATTCATTCCTTAGTCCATGAATTGAAATCAATCTAGATGTAATTGAATCAAATTTGATCCAATCCGATCATAAACGAATTGAATCATAAATTTGAACTTTGAAAATTTCTAAATTCGTGGAACGATCTGTTCAATTTAAAATTTAATAGTTTCATTTTATATATATTTAAAAGAGTGTAAATAGAAATTGGCAATATAATTTAAATTTTAAATATTATTTATGGATTGAAAATTTAAAGTTGGAAAAAGATTGTAGTAAGAAATATGATAATGGAGATTACGAGTTATTAAAATTGTTTTTAACTTTCTAAGATCTACATTTTATCATTTATACACTACTTTTATATATTAATTTTACTGATATATTATTTTAAAGAAATAATGTATGTTTTAATATTTTGTTCATAAATTTTTATATCTTTTTATTTTATTTCTTATATTTTATAGAAAATAAAATAAACCTAAAAAATCTTTATAAGTCGTAAATTCAATCTAATTCAATTCACTCTTAATTGAATTGAATCAAATTAAATCACTAATTTTTTTTTTTTATAAAACCCAACTAAATTTAATTGAATCAGATGTTATTTTATTCTAAATCTAATTAAATCGATTTATTATCACACTATTGTTACATTGTACAAACACAATGTCATTCAACCATAAATCAAGGAGGAACACACTATCGAAACATATAAAATAATAGAGCGAATATTGTAACATGCATATAACTATATAACCACAAAACTTCATAGGATGGGTTGGACCCCGGATAAGTCTAGTGGTTCTGTTATCATATAAATCAGAAGATTTTTAAATCGGTCAAGTATGCGTCAAACTAATCAATAATAGGTACATAAAATTAGTTAGAATGGACTTTTATTAAAAGTTATTTTTAATTTTTTAATTTTTCAATTTTTTATTTTACAATGAAATTTTTATAGATAAATATATGTTATATATTTATAAGAATTATAAATAAATAAATTATTTTAACTATTATTTTTTATATCTTTATTTTTGTATTTGATATTTAAAAAATTTATCATTTTTCTATTTTAATTTTAATTTTTTTATCGTTAATAAATATTGCTATATTTTATTAAACTTCAAAATTTAACTATTATGATATATTTGATTTGATTTAAATTTTTCTTTTGAATATAAAAATTATTTTTTTGTTTTAGTCTTATAAAATTATAATATTATGTTTATTTAATATTATTTTATTATTTTATTGATATCGACACGGTTCAACTGTTATAATATCCTTGGTTGGCTTCACCACTAAGTCATGCCAATTTTTCGTTACAAATATCTTTAAAAAATTATATATGACCTTTACCCTAATTATACATTTGTTTGGATCGACCAATTTATCGAAGAAAGAAAGTGGCTAGCAGAGAAATGATGAGAGACAGAAAAGTGTGGTGATTCGGAGATTAATTTATTTTTTTAAAGAAAAAAAAATTCAACATAAGAAATTATTCCGAGAATTTTTTTAGGTTACAAAAACATCATATTATTATCCTCAAATATTACATAACTCCTCATATGAACATATTCTCCAAAGCTACGGAGATTAATTTATATATGGAATAGGATGGTTACTTTAGAAAATCGAACAAAAACAGTCCCGTAATTTAATTTGTTATACAAATATTATAAAATTTAAACTAAAACAAGTTAATAGTTAGTGGTTTGGTTTAATTTTGTAATTTTAAAAATATATTATTAAGTATTATTTATTATAATTCTAATACTTTTAAAATATATAAATAGTTTTTTACTTTAAAATTATTTAAATATTTGTTTGCGGTTTACTGAAAATCAATCTAATATTCTAAAATTATTTAGAAAATAAAATTTCATCATTATTTATTTCATTCATGACTATGCTTTTAATATGAGTTATATTATATCTTCTAAATTAAGTATTATTTGCAAAAAAAAAATAAAATACAGGAGTTGTAAATTGCATTTTGATTTAATTTGAGTTGATTTTCAAATTTTAAACTTTAAACAACTTTAATTTTTTATTGATTTTTGGTATTTTGATCAATTTTCAGTTTTTAATTTGAATTTATTCGGTTTTGAACATTTCCTAATGGGAGATAGTATCAAAATATACTAAAAGTGAGAAAATTTTCACCTTATAAATTAACTTTAGATTTGAGTTAGACTTTTTATCTACATCCTAAAATGATATTAAACTCTATTCTACATCCTTTATAAGAGTTTCATAGACTCAACTCATGGATTTGAAGTATAAACTCCGTAAGAGTTTACTTCGTATAAAAAATAATAACAATAACATACAAATTAAACATACATTTGAATAATAAATCAAATTAGTAAACTATAAATTTCACAATACTTAAATAATTATAATAATTTTAGTAATGTATGACTGTTAGATACTAACTTGCAAAGGTAATAAAGGTTAAACATTTTCATTGAAAGTTTAGTATTGTTGAAAGATGTGAATTTCATATTCTTAGAGATGAAGATGATGCAATGAAGACTTGCAAATAAAATGAAAATGTTGAACCCAAAAATATAGAAAACAATCTAAAACGATAATCATTTTGGGAAAGCTTCTTTTAGCAACCTTTTATTTCCTATTTATACCCTTCAATGTTTACATTTTTCTGTAAAATCCTAAAACACTCTCACCTTCTTTTACCCTAAGTTTTGTTACAGAGCATCATCTAGCTTCACACCTGCACACACACCTCTATCCACTTCTTTGAAAAATTACATTGACTTCTTCATTTTGCACTCTCACCCTCTTCGAACATATATATTTTTCACCTCTATTTTTAGGAACTTTCTCTGTCATGTATGTTTGAAGAGGATGAGGATGCTCTTTCAAAGAGGTGGGTAGAGATGCGTATGCAGTTGTGAAACTAGGTTATATTTTATAAAAACTCTTAGAATAAAAGAGGGTGAAGATGTTTTGGGATTTTGAAAAAAATTGTAAACATTAAGGAGTTCAAATAGCAAATGAGGAGGTTATAAAAGAAATTGCCTCATTTTGATCTAACCTTCTATAATACAATGGGCTTATAGTGGGTATAACCCACTATAATGATACCAATATAATTTTTAATATTATTGTTTAATTCTTTTATTATTAATTTTATTCTTTTCATTTTATTTTTAGTTATTATTCTTTTTTATTCTTTCATAGCTTTTATATTCTATAATTTTTATTGTTTATCTTTTCAATTTATTATTTTTATTTTATTTTTTAATATGTTCAATTATTCTTTTAAATTTTCATATTCCTATATTTTTATATTAGATATTTAATATATAAAATTAGTTTATTAAATATATTTTAATATTTATTAGTTAATATTAGTCAAACACTTAGTGGGAGAAATAATATCTGGTTTCTTCCATTAACTTTTTTTTTTTTTATAAATTAATTAATTAATTTAATTCAGAGAAGATAACTGTACTTGACAGTTGGCACAATTTTGAATAACAATTTAATTTTTTGGATATGAAACATAATTACATTTGGTATTAGTTGACTTTTATAATAAATTATCACTTTAAACTTTATAATTTATTATTACAAATAATATATTGACTTTATATTTAATATGTAATCCATATAAAAAATATTGTTGATTAATATTTATTATATAATAATAGGAATTTTAAAAAAATAAGTATATAATTAATGTACTAAAATCATAAAATAATTTTAAATTACTTATTGATAATTTAAGTTATCATTCACAAGAAAAATCATGTTCAATGAACATTTATATCTGAGAATGGAGAGATTGAATTTAATTTTTTCATTAAATTAGTTTTAATTTTTTGTAAAAGAAATATGACTATCGTTCGTGACAGATAATTCTACCATACATGGTAACATCAAATTATTTGGAAAAATAATATATTAATAAAAGGTGTAATTTATATTAGTATATCTGAATTAATTTATTATTTTTTATTAAATATAAATTAATAATTGGTTATATAAAACAAAAAAATAAATAAATGTTGATGTAGATTAGTGGCGGATCCAGAATTGTTTTTGTAGTGGGGACATGCAAATTTTTAAAATAAAAATTATAAAAATAAAATTTTATACTTGTATTTATAAAAATTGGTAAAAATTAGACAAAACTTTTTTAGATTTGAGAATATTATATTGTTAAATTAGGATCTGCACATGTATTTTATATCTAACAAAAAAAAATGAAGTGATTCATATACGAGAGAAGCAACCAACAAAATAAAAGAGAAAAGTGAACAAATGTTAAAAATAATAATTTAATTAGTAAAAAATTATTTAATAAATTTAAAATATTAATTTATTTAATGAAAATAAAATATTACCTTCCCTTTTAATTGTTTTTCAATAAAACTTGCAACGACTGAAATAAATAAAATATTAACTTATCTCTTTATTTGATATTAAATAAAAATTATAATTAAAAACTAAAGAAAATATTAACTTATTTTTGCAATTTAACTAAACACCTTTCTAACTATTAAAAAAGTATTTTTAAGTATTATTGTGTAAAAGAATAATGTTACCTACCAGTGAATTCAAATATAAATACAGTGGCGGATCCAAAATTTTTTTAGTGGGGACATGCAAATTTTTAAAATAAAAATTATAAAAATCAAAATTTTATATATGCATTTCTGAAAATTGGTAAAAATTAGATAAATTTTTTTTTAGATTTGAGAAGAATTTTTTTTTTACCAAAAAATATTATATTGTTAAATTAGAATTTATACATATAATTTATATCTAACAAAAAAAAATTATTAAGTGATTCAGATCTAAGAGAAGTAACCAAGAAAATAAAAGAGAAAAGTCAACAAATGTTAAAAACAATAATTTTAATTAATAAAAAATTATTTAATAAATTTAAAATATTAATTTATTTACATAAAAATAAAATATTAACTTCCTATTAATTGTTTTTAAATAAAAATTGCGACGACTGAAAATGTTAACTTATTTCTTTATTTGATATTAAATAAAAATTGTAACTAAAAACAAAAGAAAATATTAACTTATTTTTTCAATTTAATTAAATATATTTGTAACTATTAAAAAAGTATTTTTAAGTATTACTGTGAAAGGTTATTGTTACCTACTCGTGGATTTCAAAATATATATATATATATATATATATATATATATATATATATAAATAAAGATAATACCCCTTTTGATATCTACTTTTCAAAATATCTATTCTACCTTTACGCCTATTTTAAAATTAAAAAAATAAACTAATTTGTCATAAAAGGGACTTAAACCCATAACATCTTATTTCTCAAATATATACTTTACCACTAGGCTGATCTTATTACTTTAAGTAAAAATTTACGATATCCAATATACATTTTAAAATTGAAAAAATAAACTAATTTGTCATAAGAAAGACTTGAACTCATAACCTCTTATTTCCCAAACATATACTTTACCACTAGACCAACATTATAACTTTAAGCAAAAACTTACTTTAAAATATTGATATCCAACATACATAATTGTCTATTAATAAAGGGAATACCCTCTTTTGAGGTTCATTTTTCAATAAACCTACTCTACCCTTGAACCCTCAACCTCTAACTCCCCAAATTTAAATTTTACCACTAAACCAACCTTATAAATTTAAATAACAAGTTAGTTTAAAATATTGATATTCGACGTACATAATTGTCCAACTATATATATAATTTATAATATATGATATATTATATACTATATATCTTCTATACTTACTATTAATAAAGGCAATACCCCCTTTTGATGTCCATTTTTTCAAATACTTATTCTACCCTTACACTTATTTTAAAATTAAAAAAATTAATTAATTTGTCATAAAAGGGACCCATAACATCTTATTTCCCAAACATATGCTTTACCACTAGACCAACTTATAACTTTAAGAAAAAAATTACTTTAAAATATTGATATGCAACATACATAATTGTTCAATTATATCTATAATGTATAATATATGGTATTATATTATATACTATATATCTATACTATTAATAAAGGGAATACTCCCTTTTGATGTCTACTTTTCAAAATACCTATTACCCTTACACCTATTTTAAAATTAAAAAAATAAAATAATTTTTCATAAGAAGGACTTGAACCCATAACCTCTTATTTCCCAAACATATACTTTACAACTAGACTAACATTATAACTTTAAGCAAGAAAACTCCTTGACTGTTGCGATACTAGAGGGCACCTCACCCGAGGTTCTCTCTCTCCTCTTGCTTAGCTTACAGTTCAATCTAAGGGTTTCTGCGTTAGTAAAGTGGTTAGTAAGGGAGGCTAATACGGTCTTTTAGCCCTGACCAGTGGTGGGCATATACTAAGCTCTGGCCCTCGGGGGGAGGGGGTAGCCCATAGCCCATTTTAAAGTGCATTAAACCTCTTAAATAAGGGCATTCCACAACCCCCTAGTAAAACAACAAACTAAAATAGGGACCTATTCTGAATAACAAAAGTCAGGATTTCGTCCTATAACTAGCTCATGTTCTTGATTATATTGTAGTGTGTTAAATAGCTACAATAAATTCCATATTATAATAAGGGATATTGAATTTTAGTACTAAATTCACTTGTATGCAATGCAATCAAGATCAACCCTTTATCCGATTTCTAACGAAATAGGAGGGGTTGGAAGTCCCATTTTATGAGAAACAAGATTAAATCAATGGGGAATCTAAAAGCTTCTAAAGACCTTTATTCAATCCAAGGATTTCCATAAGTGATGTTCGAAATCACCGAGCATCAACTTCGAGTAACGTACTTGTTAGAGGAACCTCTGCTCCTTTAGTTCGCCATAGGTGATAGAGAGGGAGCAAGTTCCAAGCTGGTCGTACAACTTAGTTGTGTAGACTAAGCGAAAGTTGTCCTTGCCCAGAGGGAATTCTAGATACTAATCAAAGACAATTTCAAGGATGAACTATCAAGAGGTTAGACTGGACTAGATATCCAATGATCTTGAATACTTCTTCCCTCCTTGGAGAGCTCTGAAATAATCGACTAGAGGTTGTAGAAACAACTTGCAGGGCATAGCACACATATCATGAAAGGATTTATTCCTCGCAAGGGGAGGAGAGGTTGGGTGGCAGCCCTTACTAGGCCATCCACACGGAACGGAGCCCTACCCAGACAGAAGCCCTTTGCCCCGTGCCCATCGAGAACTGATATGAGAGCTACAACTAGAAGATGTTAGTCGGTAACACTGCCAAGTGACTATCGCACCTTCTGCTTATCACAATATGGCACGAGGGAAGTTTGCAACAAGTGTTTTACTTATCCTCATCACGCTTGACATTGGAAATGGGTATGCCAGGAAACTAACCTACTAGGATTTTTAGGAAAGGGATTAGAAAACAAGTATCAAAAAAAGAGGATTTTGGAACGAGGAAATACGGGAAGGATAGCGGGGTAGACTGATTGCGGCAGAGGTCTCCTTTAGAGGAATGCACAGATGTGCATGAGCTAAAACGCTACCCTTCCCACTAAATAACAAGCAGCTAGCACTCTGAGTTGCGCTTAAAATAAGCTTTTTCCAATGGTTAGTTGAACATGCCCAGAGAAAAGGTTGCGAGAAAGCGTCTTTTGGCTCTAACTCTCCGCTAGAAACTGACTTGGCGACAAGAAGGCAGACATTGATCTGGCAATTGGGAGTCGTTCTCTCAAAGTACCATGGTCGCCCGTGAGTGCACCGGTGGCTCACCTTGAGGTAGAAATACCCATGTAGACGGTAGTTGTAAGGACCTGTTTATTTAATAGGTTATAAATTTGAAGAATAAATAGTGAAAATGATTAAATTTAATTTTTTACTTAAATTACTAATCGATTTGAGATGTGATGAATTTATTAGTTTTATAATACCATATGGTTGTACTAGGCTGATGATAGAAAAATGTGAAAGAAGAGAATAATTATTATTCTTTTTCTTCGGAGGGTTTTAATTGAGTTTCGGAAAGTTCTCGGAGTTTCCGTTATCGAAAGGGAGGGTTGCATTAGCAAACTAAATTTACTAAATAAACCCAACGCTATATAAATTCTCTTTTCTTTTAATTTTTTTATTTCTCTTCTCGTGGGATTGCCTGTTTTCTCTCCCTCGTCACAATCTTTCGTCTCTTGCATGCCGGTCGAAATGTTGACGGAATTCGACGTGGTCTCTTTCATTGCTCCTGATTCTGAGAGGTGATCAGTATAGGTATGTCTAATTGTAATTTTCTAAACTTTTTTCCGATCGTTTTCGATCCTTTCATTTTCGTTCAAGACGAAATTTCTTTGAAGATCTTGATTTCTAAGGTTCTTGTTTAATTTGAGATTCTTGTCAGGTTCCTGTGTAATTTATTCGGTTGATTCTTCTCCTTATGTTTTAATCAGCTTTTGGACGGAGAAATAGGTAAGGGAAGCTCTTTTGTTGATTTTTGTTAATAGATAAGTGATTTGGTAGTTGAGAGATTTGAGTTATTTGAAATAACGAGTATTTGACTATATTTTGAACTATTTAATATAACATTTGTTTTAATTGTGTTTTGAGCTATTTAATATAGTGCGCATTTGATTGTGATTTGAACTAATTAAGTTAGTGTATATTAAGATTTCTTAGTTGAGGTTGATGATTATTATGTGAATGATGTTTGATCTGAAATTGGATGATTATTGGATAGTTTGGATGTGACAGTTATGGTATGGTAACTTAGTTTCGCTTGAATTGACTTTATGTGTCTAGAATTAAATTATTGGCACGATAATGTATTATTTGGAATTGTGATGTAATGCATATGATTGGAATGTACGATGAGAATTTATTTATTGATGTTGTTGGTCATGGGCAGTTATAGTTGCGTAACTTAGCCTTGGATGATATGTTTGGTGGGGTACATTGATGTTAGGGACATAGCTGGGGTCAATGTAATCTAAAATATCAGATACCAGATATGCAAGGGGTGCCTAAAGGACATACTCAAACAACAACTATGTGTCCCAGGGTGTTAGGTAGACACTAGACATCAGTTTGTGGTTGTTAGATGAGTATTGCTTAGACTTAAATTGGTGGTAACATAGGCAGATTGGACGTCTGTCACCAATTAGAAGGGGTCTTAAGCCGCCTCGGTGTCGGAACTCAATGTAGATATTTCGGAATATGTCGTGTCTGAACATGTTGTTGTATGAAAAACTTGTATTCAGAGGAATATAAGTGTGTTTGATTTAATTGATTATGATATTTAATTAATATTTTATTGATTGGTCGTGAGTGCTTATGTTAAATATAAGAATGATTGCTTGGTTGTTTACTATTAGTGAATGTGTATTGATGGTACTAAATATAAACGTTGTGCAACCTTCATGCTTTACGATTGATGTAATGGTATGTTGCGTATTATGTAAGCTTACCTTTGCATTGTTTGTGTTTGACTGTGATCATCGTGCTTTGCATGAGAGCAGATAATAGTGATGATGCAAAAAGGCAGGATGCTTTGAAATGAAGTATGTTGGATTGTGGCTGGAAGTTTCAAAGGATGTTATTCTATTGTTCAATATATATATAAGAGAATTGTATAGAAATAGTGTTATTTGAATCTAGAGGCATTGTTGTGAAGTTATGTGATTATTATTTTATTATGGAAGTTGTGTGAATATGGTATAAAAAGATAGATGAATTATGATATGCATGCATAAGAATATAGAATTATATGTCAGCATGTTGGTTGGTTTTGGTAGTAGAGGTTCTACTATCGCCTAAGTTTTGCTATCTGCAGGGTCTAGCTGGGCGATAGTTGCCGTTGGGTGAGCTACCCTAGGTCTCGCCAAGCGAGGAGGTTCGCTAGCGAGCTGAAATTATGTGTACTCTGTTATATTTTAATTTGAACTTTGACAGTGTTATAATGTATGCTTTAATATTGAGTATAATATAATGAAAATTTTATATCTTGGTATTTGGATTATAAATAATAGTAATTTAAATAATTATTAAGATAACTTATGGTGTAAATAGTATATTTTAATTTGGGATGTTACAGTAGCCCTTGAAAAGGTTATTGTATAGGCAAACAGGCGAAGGGTGCGGGTCCATACAGTTATATTAGGACTAAATTTCTGTATTTTCTTTCCTTAGGGCCACTTTTATGCCAGGATTCCTAGATTGATAGTAAGAAAGCAGCAAGAACAAGAAGTTTGGGGATCCATTTTTTTCGGGGATTTCACGAGCGAGGGATTATTCGAGCGAAAGCTCGATTTTCTGATCGCTCCTATTTCTGAGAGCACCTCCGATAATGCTCGGCCCTATTACTATATAATGGGAATATGACCTTTTGGTGTCCATATTTTATGACTATTTTACCTTCTAAACATTTTATGACTGTTCTCGCTTTCACAAATATAACTTCTCCCTATTAATATATGCATACATTTCATGATAAATATTTTTAATAAACATGCAAATACACATGTGCAACAATATTTTGATTTCTATTCAAACTCTCCTCTTTCCATTTTTCATATTCATTGCATATTTGACATATCCATTAATGATCTGACATGTTTTTATCATGTTATCATAAACAAAAAATATAAAATTAAAAAAATATATTTCAAAACATGTCACATAACAATTTATATTTCAAATTATAAAAATTTACAAAAGATATTAAATTAAAACCATACAATTGTTATAAAATATGAAAATAGAAATGTGAATACACAGGCATGACAACACCTGTGTTTTCGCTAGTATATATAATATGAATATTTAAATTAATTATTTGAAAAATTTTAGAAGTACAATGGATATTTCTTATGAAAAACTAATAAAAGGTTTGTTCTTAAATAAAAAAATACAACTGTTAAACAAAGTTGTTTTTAAAAATTAGTTTTTAGCACAAAAAAATTGTAACTATCGTATTAGTTTTTTTTCAGAAATTATCTATAACATATAAAGAGTGAAGGCAAAATTTAAATTTTATTTTAAAGAATTAAACCGTTACAATAAACAACATATTATATTATATATAATTTCAAAATAAGATAAAAAAGTTAGTGGGGGCAACCTGTAGATAGTAAGATAGTTTCAATGTTATGTTTGAGTCTGATGTTAGAAAGTCTAACTCAATAGTCAAACTAGAGTAAATTAGAAGGGATTAGAGTATTACACTTTAGTTTCATGTTTCTATCTTCAAAGGTTTGTGACTTTGAAAGAAAATTGCAGAGGAGACCATGCCAAGGGAGTTGAAGAGCAACATTTGGGAGTTTGATAAGGTCACACCCTTCACATCCAAGATCCTATTCGAGGTAAGGGGAGTAAAAAATTATCTCTCGTGTGACATGTGTAAGAAATATGGGTTGTGAAGCATTCCCTAAGGTTCTATAGGTTCACATGTATGCAATTAGAGGTTATGAACACGTGAAACAAGTGACAATAACATGTGTCGGAAATCCTACCTTTCAGATTCTACGTTTGCTACTATTAGAGTGAAGAATGAATCTACTACCTGTGTCAACAAGTTTTATGCATGATTTTGACGATTATTGTTTGTGTGAAGTAAGTTTTTTTCTTTTGTATGATTAGAATTCATATGTATTAGGTGTCCATGATTAGTTAATAAATATTTGTATTAATTTATTTATTAGATTATTAGGAATGTTATCCCTTTTTTTATATTCTTGTGATTGGTTATAACAATTAGATTAGTTGGAGATGATCCTTGTTTTATCATTATTTTTGTTTGTTTTATATTAAATGTTGATGAGAACAAATTTGAGTTCAATTTTATGATTTAATTAGAATGTGTGTTCGAGGATTAAGAAAACCTTAAAAGAGAGGTAGAATGGAAAAATTGTAGTGCACATATTTCTAACAACATTCTCAATTTTTGGATGCAAAAATGATGTTAAAACTACAAAATTTGAGAAATTGCTCTTTATGAAAGTTGTTGTCTTAGATGTTAGATAACTAATGTAGTTGTTTTCAATCCAAAAAGATGTCTCTAACTCAAATAATGACCAGATTAGTGATCAAAAGTTAATATGTCAGAATTAAGTGATAAATGCATGTTTTGTCAAAGTTTTGACACAGTAAACATTTGATTTGGAACTCAAGGTCAACACAATACTGGTAAATAAATATATTAAATTTCAAACTAGATAAGTACCAACATAATAGGATTAATAAAACTATGAATATTGTAACATCCTTCGTTACATAACAATATCATAACAAAATATAAATAAATGTTTCCCTCAAAAGATAATTTTTTAGAAAAAAAAGGTTTTCAACATTACCTTAACCATGTTGAAATAAAATTTTAAAATTTTGCAGATTAATATATTGACATATGTAAAAAACCTTGAGTAGATACTAATAAATTCAAATAATAAACAATTATATTCATTTGAAATAATTTTGTACACAATTAATTAATTGCCAAATAAGACAAAAAAATAAATTTCATTAAGTTTTTATATCCCCTCTTTCACCATGGTCACATGCATCTTTATATTATTTGAAAAGAAAAGTTTAAGGAGATATATAATATAAGTGAATAGAACAAGTAAAAAAATGTTTTACAAATATTATTTGTTCTCAATCGGTGAGGTAATCAGAAAAATTCTACAATGGTACTGCAATTTATTTATACTCATAAAATAGAAATATAATAAACCATCTTTATAATTTATATATGCATAAAGGAAAATGTTTTCCTAATTTAACACCTGATTCATGCACACAAAATTCACAAGAACAACATAGTAATTACAATTGCTAGCTTATATAGGACAAATATATGTGACACCCTTCTACCTCAACATTTTAATAGTAAAAATTAGAGGGAATTAAAATCGAACAAGGATAAAAGAGTTCACATGAATGCATACTTCACTTTAATAATTCTTAAAAAAACTCAATGTCATAAAATCATACTTGTCTTGCCAAAATAAACAACAAATAAAACTTTTATACATCGTGATTACCAAAACGATAATTAAATCCTTATAATAAACACATTTCATACTAATTAAAAATAATTAAACATCCTAATAGTCCATTGCCCCTATGTCAAATGCGTATTAGAGCAACCCAACGACATAGGTCTCTCCCTCAATACTAGCTCTTACATCTTTTTCCACCTTTTGAACTGTGAGTGTTCAATCCCAAAAGAAAACAAATAACTTAACAAGTAAAGGGGTGAAAACTTGACTCACATATATTAAGAAATGCAAGGAATAACACTACCCTTACATACCACACATCATATGATTACACAACCACTTACAACTTCTCAATCGCATACAAATATATAATAGTATATGGAAACATGTTAACAACATTCTCATACAATTAATATCCACTCATCAAACATGACTAGTTCATCTCTATGAAAAATGTGTCACAACCATGCACATGTTGTCTCATGTAGGTTTGTTCTAGGCATACACCTCTTCTAAGCTAGTCATGCGTAGGTTCCAATAGGCATAAGCCTCTTTTACACCAGCCATGTGTAGTTTCCAAATAGCAAAAGCCCTCGTCTAGGTCAGTCATGGATAGATTCCAATACGAATAAGCCTCTTCCACACCAGCCACATGTAGGTTTCAATAGGCAAAAGCCTCTTCTACATCAACCATGTGTAGTTCCAATAGGCATAAACCTCTTCTACATCAGTCATTTGTAGGTTCCACAAAACTTAAGAAGAATTGGTCTAAGATGCTGCACAATGGGCAGACCTTACAAAACCCCCTAAGCCACCACTATGCAACATGTTCATCCATGCTCATGTCATGATCATAACAACAATATTTCATAGTGGTACTAAATTTCATTCGCAACCATAGCTAGAAGGACTCCTTGTCAAACACCCCTAGCTCCTACCATCAATCACACCATCTCAAATCACATTGGTACTAAATTATATTCCCAATTGTAGTTGGAATGGCTCCCCATCAGGCACCCTTGACTCATACCATCAATCACACTATCTCAAATCAGGCTCATGTTCATCAATACATCACACACATATTTATAAATCATACACATTTATAAATCATATACATTTATAAATCACACACATCATCATATTTACATCCTCAACACATCACATGTATTTATAAATTAAATAAAAACACTTTACCTTATACTCATTCGCATAACATAAATTCATCATACTACAAGACGCTCTTAATACATTCATCCATAAAAACATTTTTAACATACACTATGACTAGTAAAAAAATCATCATTTATAATATTGAATACATTCACTTTCCTACATATACACATATGATTATTACATTCATAGCTCACCACAACATTTTCTAAGTTTTGAAGATTTCTTCACTTATTTTATAATAAGCCTTTATGACCTTTATATAAATGCAATATCTAGAGATTTATTAATCCTATTATCTAGTTTGAAATCTAGGACATTTATCTACAACTCTTATGTTGATCTCAAGGGCTGAAACAAACGTTTACTATGTTAAAACTTGGAGGAAACATGAATCCATCATTTAATTTTGGCGGTTCGATCTCCAATCACTAATCTGATCATAACTTGAGCTCTAGTATTGTTTTGCTGTGAAACCAGCGACATTAGCTACATAACATCTAGGGTTACAACTTTTATGAAGACCACTTTCTCAAATTATATAGTTTTCCTATTAGTTTTCTCATCCGAAGATCATGAACGTTGACAATAAAATATGTACTATGACTTTCCATTGTTTCTCTCTCCTAAGATTTTCTTAATCCTTCAAAGCACATTCTAAATTATAAAATTAAATTAAATCATTCTCAATCAAATCTCAAGATAAAATTGATGTAAAACAATAATAAAATATTGGTACCCTCATTTTCAATTAACTTAGTCGTTATAATCAATCACATGAAACAAAAAAGACATTACTCTAACTACAAACACTCATTACTATTACTAACCTTTAGGATATAAAAGGGAACACCTCAATGCTAAAATAATTATTATAATAGTATATTTTATTTCATAAGCCATAATTGTATGAACCAACACACCAAATACAATGGTAAATTCACTCACGAAACAATGATTAATCAATGAAAACCTCATTTTTAACTAACTTAATTGTTATAACTAATCTCATGGAACTATAAAAGTGAACTACAATTGTTATAATTAATACATATTCAAGAACGCTAATTTATAGGGTATAAAAAAGATACCTTAAAGCCATCCATCCAACCAAATTAATACATACTTTCATTAGTTATATTCGTGAACACCAAATAAGAAGAAGTGAGTTAAAAGAACCAAAATATTCTTATTATTCAAATACAAAAATTATAATGATAATTGAGACAACAATACCTTCACATAATGATGCACAAAAACATATTATCAACACTTATTGTGGGTGTTCATAGCTCTTTAATGAGATACATAAACCTATTGAAACTTAGGGATCACTTCACTATCCATCTTCCTACACGTGCCACATGTGGGATAATTTCCAACCCCCTTACCTAGATGAAGGAACCAAGATAAACAAAGATTTTCCTTTTCTGATCTGACAAACCATTGCCAAAATAGAGTTTCTATTGCACTGCCATTTTCTCCCAAACAAGAGCTCTAAATGAAGATTCAAACGGTCATAATGGAGAGCCACAAGTCTGAAACCTACTGTCCAATTACAAGCCCGATCCAATAGTTAATGAATTTATAGTTATAAAATTACAAAAACTGCACAGGGTTTGTGTAAGGATAACTTTTTCTCTTCTTTCTCTTTCTCTCTATGGCTTGTCTTTTCCTTTTTCAAAGCTTAAAAAAACTCTAAGGTAAAAAAATGAGACAAGAGGTCATGCCTCTTTTTTCCCTTCTCACATAACAACTCAAATGGGCCTAGCCTATGCAACTCATTTACCTTCTCACTTAACCCCTTTACTTATAATATGCAAACACCTATTAATAATATAAATATTCTTCTTCTTATTATTATTGTTTCTAAAAATATTTATTTTATTCTTTTTTATAATAACAAAAAATATATATGTAAATAAAATACTTCATTAATGAAAATTGGGCTATTACAATATAAATATATTCTCTAATATAATTAATTAAAAATATAACATACAAAATATATCACAAAATATTAAATTTATCATATTATTTAACTTTTCTAAGGATAATTAAGAAACATCTACCTATTTCTAAATATGAAAATTATTATCTTTATTTCTCTTAATCTCTACATATTCAAATTGCTTGATTTGCACTACAATAGGTCCATGAAGCCTAATATTATCCGCATGAGACTTCCGTCTTTTGCTAGACTCTTTACCAAGCCTAGTCACAAAATTTAATATATATTTTTCTCAAGTAGGTATTATATTTGATGTAAGACTTTCCTATTGTAATACACATGTTTCCAACAATTACTTAATTGTGTGTAAACTCCAAGTCATTACTTGATTATTTATAAAGTCTAGACTTTGTCCAGTGCTAAAGTCTTGTTCTTCCATTGTCATGTGTTTATAGTGCAACGTGTTAGTGTGAGATTCCATGCATACATTCATGTTTTTGAATTCTTGTAAAAGTTGTCTTAGTGCCTAAAATCTTCCCTTAACATTTTATTTTATTATAGATTTGGAGAAAAAGTTATGAGATGGAAATAATTTTACCTGAGTGCCAAATTTAGTCTTTAAATGAACAATTTTTATTTTATTTTATAATTAATGTAAAATTATTTTGAGATAGAAAGATCTCATAGATACCATTGTCAACAACAAAAGTTTTTTTTCAAAAATATTTAAAACATTTAACATTTTAAAGATTCAATAATATATAACTTGTTATTAAAAAATAATGTTTTGATTTTATGTTTAATAAATTTTTACCTATATTTTATTTATTAATATTTATATAATAATGTTAATTTTTCATTAAATATATGAAACATATGTCATAATTAATTTAATAAAATATTTGATTATAAAATAAATTTAAATAAACCAATCAACAATATCTTAAATCAAACTAACTTTAATTTCTTTTATTACAAACACTTTAAGTATCATATAGGACAGAATATTTTAATTAACATTATCATCAACCTGGATTATGGATGTTAACATTTTTTAAGTATTTAATATATTTTCATATTATTGATGATAATATTTATTTTTAATTTAAACTTCTATGAGTTATTTTTAATGCTAAAAAATAAATTTTACTTATTCTATGAAAAATTAAACAAAAAATAATTTTATGAACAAATATTTTAAAATCCTACAAATAATTTTAATAGTTTTAATTTTATGAAAAAAAAACAAATATAACTAATTGAATATAATTATACTTGACATAGTTATGAAGAAAAAAAATTACTCTAAAAATTTTTAACACATTTTATTTTTAAAAACTCAATAAAATATAATTTAGGATTAAAGGTAATTTTTGTACGGAAATTTTGGCCGATTCTTTTAGTACAATAAAATATTTTTACCGGTCTTCATAGATGTTTTTTCATTAATGATTTTAATATGATCTACTATTAAAATAGTTAAGTGATGAAATCGTAATAAATTAAATTATTATTCACCAAAAAAAGTAAATAAGATTGTTTTAAAACATTATATTTTATTTTGAAATTAAATTAAATTTCATTATTATTTAAAATTAAATTTTATTATTAGTTAAAAACTGAAATTTATTATTATTTAAAATTAATTTTATTATTATTTTATAAATATATATTAAATTATATCTTATTTATAAATTTAATTACCTTATTATTTTTAAAAATTAAAATTAAAATAATTAAATTTTACTATTATTTTAAAATTAAATTTTTTTATTATTTCAAATTAATTTTTTTATTATTTTTAAAGTAATATTAATTGAAATAGATGTATATAAATAAATTTATGTGATATATGAATATTTTCAACTTTTAATTTTAAAATAATAAAATTTAATTTATAAATAAATATTTTTTTGAAAAAATAAGTATAAATAGATGTACGTAAATAATTTTTTGTGTATATAATTATTTTAATTATTTGAGAATTATCAATTATTGAAGTTTTTAAAAGTAATAATATTATTTAAAAGACTTTTTATTTTTGTTGCAGTTCATAGAGGGTACAAAATATTCTAAAAAAGACTTTAAAATTATAGTTGTTATAATATTTGTGACTATTTTTAACTGTGGACTGTTCTTATGTAATGAGATACTTTGTCAAAACAATTTTTGGTTGTTTGAACCGTAAAAAAAAAAAACTGCAATAAAATATTATTTTCTTATGTTTCATTGTATTTAACTATGTTAATTGATGAATTCTACGAATTATATTAAAATTATTTACGGATAAAAGATTTTGTTGAAGATCGGTCAAAAAGTTCTTATAATACGAAAACCAAAGATATATCAAGTTTTTTTCTTTTAAGAAAATGCCTTTAACTCTATAATTTATTATCAAAAGATAATATATTTATTTTTATGTTTTAGTAACTTTATAATGAAAATTTTATTTATTTATATTTATATAATAATGTTAATAATAAAGCCCTTAGGTTTGACCCATTGTAATTAAATTAGATTTAATTTTTTAAATGATGTAAAATTACAAAATGTTACAGTATATTATATTGGGGCCACTATAATAAAAAAAAAAAAACAACCATATTACACTTTTCAAGCCCAATGTATACAGTAAAACAACTTATAATGGGATTTCCCCACTGTAATGTTAAATTTAATTACAATGGTCTAGTGGACTTTTTCTACTATAGTTACTTTTATTGATTTATGATGGACATATAGTACCCACTGTAAATTTTCAAATTAGTTATAGTTGGTTTTATGGTGAGTGAATCCCACTGTAATTCACTGTTTTTTTTTTCTTTTTTATATGAACCAAGTTCAGATCTTGATCTATAATTTGATATTGGATTAGAATCGCCAGGGTTAATTGCTGCTATTTGCTATGTCAAGGTCGCATCTCCTTTCATCTTTGCCTAGCTGTTCACTGCTGTTTACTGCTACGCGTTTCACTGCTGCTCACAGGTAAGTTCAAATAATTTGATTTGATTCAAACATGCATGCTGTAATTAATGGTGGTTACTTTATTGTTTTATTTTTTTTCATGTAATTAGGTAAGTTTTATAGAAAAGTTAAACATGCAATTAATTCTTTAAGTAGGGGATTGAACAAGTTCTAATTGCTTTGTATTTAACAAATGAAGGAATAACATAAGGAAGGTTAGAAGACGCAAGAGGAAATGATGAATATATTAGGTTGGTAAGTTACACCAACTATGCAAAATCTCACTGAACGTCTTCGATATCTAAAGATGGTTATACATCTATTCAAATTTCTTCGATAACAATGATCAATGCGCGTAAAAGTAAAAGTCTTTGATATTTATTAGAACTTCGAATATTTAATTTTAGGGTGTTGAAAACCAAATCAAACTGAATCGAAAATTGAATTGTCGAAATAAAAAATTGCAAAAAATTATTTTTTTTTAGGGTGGTTTGGATTTTATAATTTTTAAATAGTGTGTTTCAGTTCGATTTGTGGTTTGAGATGTTGAAACTGCACCAAACCAAATCAAACCACTCATTTTAGTTATTTTAACAAATTTTCAAGAAAACATATACAATTACTTATTGTTTTATAAGTTTATAAAATTTTTACATAATCTTTATAAGGTTTTTAATTTATATGAATTAGTTGATGAATAAATATTTTAGTAAAACTATTTAATTTAATTTCATATGATACAATTTGACATAACCAGTAGAATATAATGTTTAAATGAATTGATTGTTTATACTTTAAATTTAACAGTTGCTATTTTATATAATTTTGTTGGAAATGATAACCTTTTATACAATTTTGGAAATAAAATTTTTCAATGTATTTTTTAATACTTAATAATAGAAATTTTAAGCTATAAAATCAAACCAAACTAAACCGCAAAAGATTGATTTGATTTGATTCAGATTTTATAATTAATTTAAACGGAACCAAACAACATCAACTTATTTTTATAGTTTAGTTCGGACTAGTTTTAAACTCAAAATTGTATCAAATTGTACTGCGAACACTTGTATTTAATTTTATGTACTCATTTTATGATTTTATTATGACTAGAACTTTGTAGATTTTTTATTAGAGTTTAATTAGTATGTATTATTAGTGTAAACAATTTTAAACTTATATTCAATTACAATTCTTCATTTATAATAAATTTATTAACTTTATCAATTAATACTTGAAATTAAAAATCATATAAATAAAGAAATTGTGATTAAAATGTAAAATTCTCTTTTTTCTGAAGCCGTAACCATAGTCTATGGGAGTCTGACAGAAAAAATATATACTAACTAAACTCTTTGTATTATGTTGTTAAAAACACATTTGAAATGCTTATGGTTTTTTTTTGTCAAAACTTATAGTAGATTAAGCACAAAATTATGCAGTAGACTACATTATATATGGATTTATAGTGAATTTTATTGTATTGCGCAATAATATAATGGGTTTGTTATTGTGACTTTAAATCTAGTATATTAGAGTGGATTAAGCTTAGTTTTAGTCCATTGTATATGGAATTTAGAGTGAATTTCATTGTATGCCAAGATAGCCCACAATATATCGAATAAATTACAGTGAAAAATATGATCAATTGTAAATGCAAATTATAATGAACTTTTGAATATTAGATTTTCTTGTAGTGAATATTGTTAAATAATATTTAATTATGTATTTCAAATTTTTATACTGAAAAATAAATTTAAATTCAATTATGTATGTGTTTATTAGTAGAATTCTTTTGACTTTATATTTAAATTTTATACTAAAATTTGTTTGATTAATATTTATATAACAATGTTGACTTTTTATATAAATAACTTAATTTCTAATGCGAAATTATCAAATAATTAATTAAGTAAGTTGTGCACAGATTGTGTGCTGGTTGACATATAATTGATTATTATATGCAACGACCATAATGAATTATATATTAATCTAAAAAATAATGAGGTCTTTGTAACTTTGTTACATTATATAATTGATTATGTAGATATTGCGAGAATTAATTAATTATAGCCTGATTTAAAATTAAAAAAATTTACTCTATTTTCTATACCCTTATTTTTCACTATATTTGTGTTTTATTTTTCTCCTTTGGTTTCTATTCATTCCATTCTTTTCTGTTATTTTCTCCCTAGCAAACACAATGTAAGAGAACTTTAATAGCTCGACAATATATGACTCAAATTATACGAAAACTGATATAATTAATAATTTTTTTAGTATAAAACTGATATAATTTTATGCGAAATTATTAAGGATAACATGCATGTAGTGTGGCATCTATCCCTAACCAATAGATTATAGACGTCATTATGCTTCTCTTTTTTGTTACACGTGTCATTTTGTTCTAACATTGTCAACTACATTTCGAAATTACAATAAAAATATCACTCTACAATTTAATTTTCGTAAAAACAATAATAAAGTCTTAGTGGTAAGTCTCATGTTTAGTTACACATTTTGTCTTTTTAATTTAAATTTTTTTTTCCAATTTTAAAATTAAAATGTCGGTTTTCAATTTTAAAAATTTATAATTTTTGTCAAACCATCAATTTTTAAAATTTTTTTATAAACCAAATATTAGTCCTGATAGTAATGTTAATTTCAGGAGTTTTTTAAAGTTTCCTCCGTTTCTTTTATTGAATGATCTTCTTAGTCAAAATTGTATTTGTCTAGCATTAGTAAGATAAATGGGGGAATATGATTTATGATTTAATTTCTATGATTGAATGATTCTTGAAATTTGGAGAGACATGTATCTTGTTGTAATTCATACAGTGACAAACTATCATTATATTAGGCAAGACCTCTCATATCATCCCTTGTCACATGGAGTCTTGTCTCTTCTTATTTTAATAAATAAAATTTGTCTTCTTCTTCCAAAAAAAGAAGTTTCAGTTACTAGTAAAGATTGTCAATACTTACCTCCGTTATTCCTTAACCAAATGAGTCATTTATATCTTTATATTAATTTTTATCATACTTTTGTTCAAAGACACTCCTTGTATTCTTTGTGTAGAGATTGACTTATCAAAAAAATATCTTTATTAATTTTTTAATCTCACTTTAAAAAATAAAACAAATAATTAATTATATAGTGAATAATGAATTATTATAAGAGAATAATTGATTATTTCATCCAATTTATAACAGTTAATGTTTGAAAAAATGTCCCTCGAACAAAATTTCCATTTTTTTTTAAATTAAGAGACTTGATTTTCTAATTTTGAAATGGAAGAAAAAAATTTTTTAAATTACTAAAATATGAAAAACAAAAACTTGAAATTAAATCTACTAATAAACTAATCCAAATATTACAAATAACCTGAAAAAAGGCTCAATTATACAGCTCTTCTCAAAATCAAATTCAAAGCACGTTACATTCTCTTGTGTAAAAATTTAAAGGACATCTGCGAGCAAGTGAAAGTCAAGATCAAATGAAATCTTATTATTCATAATCTTAATGAAAAAAAAAACCTTACATCATATATACAAAAGTTTATAATCAAAATAAAATTTGATATCTTAATGAAGAAAACATCACACAATAATTTTCATAAGCGAAACTAATATTATTAATATTAAAAAAAAGAAGAAAACACCACAAAGTGTACCAACTAAAACAAAAAGTACAAGACCAGACTGGAAAAACTAACAATTAATGAAAAGTAACTTAAAAGCATTAAGCTAACCTGAGATTCATAACCCAAAACATTACAAAATTGTTGCAATGTTTTCCAAAGAAATACATATTTATTTCTAACTCTAAAAAAATAATAATTGATCCTAACAACAAAATGAATTAATAGCTCCTATTTTTGGATCAACTACAATCGACCAATGAAATATTTGTTTTTTGTTCATACAAGAAGCAAACATGGTATAAATAACTAATGTATTATCGCATCATGTTCAATCAACTGAATAGCTTAAAGATTTCCTTGGAATGTTGTTTGAATGACGAAATTGACCAACACTTGTAGAAGTGTGATTAACTACTGCTAGGGCAGATTCATAGAGATTCTGAATGGTGGAAGCATCAAAAGATGGCCTTGGAGGGTTTGGTGAATCACAAACCTTATTTTTATCGACTTCTTCTTGAGGGTGATTTGATGAAAGAGGTTGAGGTTGAGGGTTTGATACATCATTGTTGTTTCCACACTCAAAGCAACACAACATTTTAAGAATTGATTTCTTGTCGCAGCGATTTTGCTCTGCGGAACTTGAGTTTCGATCCATTCCTTCTGACAATTTTCTTTGGTAATGTTTCTTCTATGTGGCTAACTATTTTATACATTTTGGTGCAATTTATAACACAAGCTTAAAAAGTATTCCATTAGATTAAATATTTTTAATTAGGAGGAATATTCACAATCAAAATTAACTTTATGATGTTTCTATAAAAAAATCCTTTAGTTTTGACCAAATATTTATCATTCAATGATAAGTCATAAAATACGATAAGTTATTTATAGCTCACATATTTTGATAAATTTTATGCCAAATTACCAAAATAAATTGTAAATCTCATTTTTTTTTATCTCACATGCAATGACCGATGTGAAATGTATATATATATATATATTACAAGATTGACATTAGTGGAGAATGTCTATGATTAAACAATTTTTTTAATTTTTGAATTATATAATAAATTTTAATTTATCAGTAAATAATTTCCTATATTTTTTTCTGAAGTTCTATTTAAAATAAAGATAATACAGAATAAAATGTTAGGGTTAAATGATTTAAAAACTTTAGTATATAGATCAAGATAAAAAATAGTTTAAAATAGTTAAGCGAGAAGTTTTTTTATTTATTATTAAAACATGTGAAATATACATTAAAAATATTTAATTGAAAGAGTAAAAATATTTGCCAACGTATGCTTTTAAAGAATCATATTAGAGAATGGAATTTCTAACTACAGGCTAAAGAGACAGGATTTTCTATTCATCATATTAGAATAAACAATACATATATTTATATGTAAAACAATACATATATTTATATAATTATATGTAAGATTCTCATAATTATATTGTAAAATTTTCATTTATCTATATCTCAATATACTTAATGGAAATTAGAATGGAATATAATTAATTTATTGTTTAAAATTGACCTAATAGTGCTTGAAATATTTGAATATTTGAATGTCTCTCAAAGTTGACCTGTGCAGCTGTGCTTGAAGTATTTGAATGTTAAATTTCAGTGATTAAACTATTAAATTATATTTGTTATTATGCTGACTATGTATTTGGCACAATGAACACTCGAAAAGCCCAAGGAGAAATCATTTACATACAAATAGGATGATAGAAAGGTTTTGGCTATTTGGGGCTTCAAATACATGAACATCTCTTTTGAATACAAAGACAACCAAGCATAATATCCATAATTAGGTTAAATAAAAATTGAAAATGATTGTCCAATAGATAGTCACATGTAAAATGGTCACATAGTTAAAATTCAAATAACTTGATTCTCGTTTATTACGTTAATTAAAATTCTGGGCTAAGCATTAACTTGGACATTGAGTTTTTTTTAGTACAAGGATCATGATATTTATAGGAGTTTACTAAAAGAATTTGGTCATTAATAGGTACAATTATATTTATTTATTCAAACTCACAATTAATATAATAATCACTAAGATAGAATCTAAGGATAAAATAATAGTTTTTTTCTTTTATTATTATTGGGCAATGTAGCGAGAGTATCCACCGTGGAAACTCATTTAATGATTCTTAAGTTATTTTTCTAGTTTCATTCCTCAACATTATTTTTAAGAAGTTTATAATTTTTTTACTTAAAATGTGAACATATTATGAATTCAAATTTGCTCCACATGTAACTCCACATGTTTCATTTAAAGAAGGGAGATCTTAACAGTTGGTAAATAACCAATCTTTTATCTTAAATATTTGTTTAGATTATGTAATGAGAATCTAGAAAAGAACAGATGTTAAGGTTAAGAATCATCTTACTTAAGATCATACACCCTTTAATCTAAAAACTTGACATGGTTTGCATTTTAACCTTTTGAATATAAACATTAACCAAACACTTAATCAAATTTGTAGGGCACCTAGGGCATCACAATGAACACCTGATTATTGATTATAATTAATCATACAATTAACCAAACATTAATTTCAAAAAATGATCTAATAAAAAATGCTAAATAATAATTTTGGTCCATTATATTTTAGTATATATTTGGTACATTAAGTTTTAAAACTTTCATTTTGATCTTTTATACTTTTGAAAGTATCATTTTTGTCATTTATAAATGTTAACCTACTTAAATTGTGTAAAAGTTAACCTTTGCACACGTTCTATACCACTGAAAAAATTATTGTGCAATGTTATAGTGGTTATAGTGTTGAAGATGAATAAGATTAATAGTATTGAAATAAAGATAGTATGCTTTTAGCTACTGCTATTTTAATTTAACCATTTCAAAATTTTAAAGTTATCAAATACTAACAAAATTTGAAACAATAATCTAAAATAAAAGTTTTACAACTTAATGTACTAAAATGAAAAAAATAGTAAAATATTAAACAAAATTGATATTTAGCCAATAAAAATAGAAAAGAAATTTACAATTTCGAATATACTATTTTGAACACACTTTTGGGGGTGGGGGCGGGTTTATTGGTCAATACAACTCTTGCTTTCTCCAAACATGTCTATATCATTTTATACACTTGCAAAGTTTGACTAAGGATGCATTAGTAAAAAAATGGGTAGACATAGTAGTGATGTTTTTGTGTGACATAGGGGTATGACTCTTAGAAAAGGGGAGTGAAAATAGCATCTTACACCTAAGCTCACGAGCTAGCCAACATATCTTACACATGTCATGATGACTATAGCACTGATGCAATCCTATCAAACATGGACTTTAGCCAGGAGGATGGAAGAGGATATGGTAAGGATAGAGCTCATGGAAGACCTTATGTCATGGTCCTAATTTTAATTTGCTTGTAAATAATTTAATTTGCGTTAGTAATTAGGAGGCGTGCTTATTTCCCATTTTAGGCCTTTTATTTTTGGCCATTTTCCTTTGTTAGAACATGAGGTACCATTAGTTAGTATGTGGAGTGTATGTAGAAGGAGGGAGAACCCATTTGGACGTGTGAATTAATCCCCACACCCTTGGCTTGTTTTTGCACCCCTCTTTGTAACACACAAAGCATGACTAACATGTAGATCCATATGTTCCCTTCATTAGGTGCCAAATAGAAGAGAGAAGGAGGGAAAACATGTGTTAACCCTTGATTAGTTAGGGCTGTTTAGATTAAGGAAGTTTAACCTTACTTAACCTCTCCTAATCAAAATCGTCTAGCTCCCTCAATCCTCCTATAAATATGTCCTTATATCTCATTGTAAGGCACACTTAAATGATTGGATCTAAGTCTCCTTTTTGAGCATTTCTCTCTTAGTAAACTGTCTTGAGAGTTCTCTCTTTGAGGAATCTCTTCTAGTAATTTTTTTTCAAGGATCTTCTCCATTATGGAGAGCCTTTAAAATTAAGGCTTATCTTCCTTTAAGGAAGTGGTGCCCCACCTCCATTACTTGCTTCTCCATCCGCCATTTTTTGGAGCTTAGAACCTTTGGAGAAAGACCATGAGGGATGCAAGTCAAATTGCATCAAGTACCCTTTAGAAAAAGGTTGGCCAAAATACAAGGTTAAGCAAAAGGTCAATTTTAAGAGTAACCTACTAAAAAGTCCATTATAACCAAAATTATAAGGTCAATAAAATCTAATCATAAAAACATATACAAAGGAAAACAATTGTTTAGTTCCTAAGAAAGTTTCATTTGGTTGGATTACATCATTCCCTACCCCTTAAAAGGATTTAAATTCAAATCTAGAGGTTTCTTCCTCTTTATTTATACCTATAAAAGATAGTTCATTATTAGAAGCAGGATTATACAAAGCATGTAACTCCCTCTTGGAGTTGGGCAGTTAAAAGTGGCATGTGAATTTTATTTTGAAACTTAGTGTTTTGATGCTTATCTCCCAACAAATCAACTCCTCAACTTGCCCCTGAAGAACCAAGTTCTAATACCTAATGAATGAAAGTAGGGGTATAGAATATACGTAGTTCATTAGATTACTCCCCCTTAAAGGCTAGGTAAGCCTTGTCTTTCTTTTCACCTGAAGGGATGGAGACTTCTTTTGGGGTGGGCCTATCTTGGATGACCTTTTGTTTGAGTTGATTTAGAGGTTGTGCTACTTTTTGTGCGAGAGGTTCTTGCATAACCTCAAAGTCAACTCTAGGTGTTAAGATGGTGAGAAGTTGGTTCAAGATAGAAAGTTTTGTTTAATTGAGTTTTGTTAAAAAATTGACTTTCTTAATCAAGAACAACTTTCTTCCCGAGAAATTACCATCATCCCTATCATTGATTTGATTTTCTTCCTCTCTATTAAGGTTCATTGGTAATTGGTCCTCTAATATTTAAGAAGGTGTATGATGATGTAAAATGACATTTTCATCCTTATTCAATAGGGTTATTTCTTGTGTAAGAATACCATCACGTTGCCAAGGAGGGAAGGGTAGAAGGAGAGGTCATAGATTTGAATCCCTCCACTAACAAAAATGAATACATTAATAACTGACATTTGACCTATAAAAAAAACCTTACTTTGAAATTCTTTATCCCCTTTTTCTTTATGTTTACTAGATGTGGAGGAAGAAAAAATGCCTTGGCAACTTAAGACTATGGTTTCTTTGTTGCGGCATTGAGAGGTAATGTGGTCTCTCCCAAGATATTGAGAACATGTGTTGTTACCAGTTCTATGGTTGGAACTAGTAATGGAGATGAGTTCACTATGTGTAGGTGTATGTTTAGTATGTGCTTCTCTTGATGGCTTCCGAGTGGAATTACTATTAAGTACTCCTCATTTTCATAGAAGTAGGGAGAGTTTACTTTTACTTTTTTGTTCTATGTTTCCCACCACTCTTATATTTTCCTTTTGTTTCTCCATGGAAGTAGTATTTGTTATCCTATTTTCCCTTTCTTGACCTACCATGAGAAATTCTTGAGTTTCTAATTTCTTCTTTTTAATTTCTCTCTATCGTTAATTATTCAAGTTTTTATCTTAACTCTTTTTATAGTATCTCTTCTTTTTTCCTTTTTTTCCTTTCTAACTCTCTTTCTCTTTATTTTTCAACTATATTGAAATGTTTTCTCTCAACTCTTTTCATATTTCTTCTATTTATTAATTTTTATTTCAATTATTTTCGTATTTCCTTTCTTCATTCTTTTTTTGTTCTGATATTTCTTTTATCTTATTTTCTTGTTTCTTTTTTTTCTCTTAAAAGTCTTAATGATTCTAACTCTTCTATCATATATGATAACCTATTGTTAGGTGGAGAGCCATAAGCATTAACACTTCTAGTACTACTAGTAGTGTGTGAACTCATGGGTGCAAGGTTAAGATTGAAGAAAGATGCAAAGGCACCCTTTACCCTCTTTTTGGTTTTATTTACATAAATGCCTTAGGATCTTTGAATCCAAAAATGATACAAACTAAGCCCAAAGAAGAAGAGAAAATTCACAAAATAAAGCTACCTAAAACGTCATCTCAAGGTGTGATGTTTCGGTGGACCTTTGAAAGTTTTCAACACCCTCTCTTCATTACACACAAAAACAGCAAGGTACAGACAAAGAGAGTAGTCCTTATGAATCTCCAACACCTTTCAAAGAAATGGCCAAATACACAATGAAAAGAAGTGCAACAAAGTAAATCCGAAAACTAAGTTTCTATTATGTTTCATGTTTGTCCTCTCCAAGTGTTTGCTTTCTATCTCCTTCAAAGTGCGGTCTTCCTCCAGGGTGTTTTTTCCTAAAGCCTTTATTCAACTCCTAAGTATGTCACCTTGTGGAGAGCAACTCAAGTCCACCTACAAGTAAAAGAAGAAATGAGGTAACAAATAGAAGAAACAAGATAACAAGATTTATGAATTCAAAGCATGAAAACAAAAAATTTTAAAGGATAGACTCAAGAATTACAAAAGAGACATTCAAAAACAGTATGAAGAAATGACAATTCAAGAAATTAAAGATTAATCAAAAGAAGGTTAGGACTTGAAAGATAATCTTAAAATAAGTACTAGAATGATTAGGCTAACTTGAGTCAAGCTTACTCAACCATGCTACACTAACTATGATTTGTTTAACCAACCCATAAAATAGTCTAGATACATAAAACATGTTTAAAGTGTGACTAGGGGGTGTAGTAGAAATAGGAGGTAAAAATATGGTTATCCTCCTCCTTCCCCAAGGGATAAAGAGATCGGCCAAAATGAATTAGGGATTAGAATCCTTTTCATTCACAAAGAAGCACATGACAAAGAAAAAAAAAATAAAAGAAAGGAATAAGACAGTCTCTAGACAAGTATGAAGGCACATAAGAGTATACAAATGCTAATTCCGATGCATGAACATTGCATGTTTAATGTTTGGATGAATTTTGTTGTTGTACCCGTGATTGGCTCGTAGACTTGATATTCTAGTTTGAGGCTAGTGAGAGGGTGAGAATTGTGGGAGTATTTGATGCGGATTTTATAGGGCTTGCAGTGGTTGATTTAATTGTTCATGTTAATTAATGATAATAGTAGATATGAATTGGATTTTTTTTAAAATACAATACACATTCAATATGTATTCATTTATCCATATCTATTTAAATGGATTTGAATTTTAAAAATGGATTTGAATTTTTTAAAACAAATAAATTGAATGTTTTAAAATTGATTTTGATTTTTTAAATGGATTTAAAATAATTTGAGTTATTAAATTTCTCACTAAATATAAAAGTTACTTGTATCAAATGAAAAAAACATGACATTAATACTAACAAGACAAAATTTTTATGAACAATTGAACATAGCATAGAGATAAGTAAAGTAAATGTGAACTCATTCATCCCAATCTTATAAATAAAGGGTGGTCAAAATTAAACACAAAGAAAAATATTATTTTATAACTTTGTCTTAGAAGTTATATAGTCTCAAAGTAGTAAACTAAATCGCAGGTAACATGGGTCTCACTTAAAAGTATTTTTGAAAATTACCTTTCAAGAAAAACAATAGTTGATCCAATAACATCTTACCTAGAACTCCGTAACAATAAAAACTTATTGTTACTAATAAATAATTTAATTAAAAAAATACTAAATTACATTGAAGGAAGAAACAAAAATAGCCAAATTTCTTCATCTAAATTAAAAAATATATACAAAATCTGAACTCTATAACAACAGTCAAAAACTAAACTACATAAAGGTTTGGAAATATCTGTTAATTTCATCCCAATTTTTATTAGTGATAAAGAAACAATAATCTCTCCTAAAATATCAGTCATTTACTACATACAATAGAGAGTCCTTTACTTTTAACTACTTCCTCAGAATCAAAACAACATACAACTCCAAGATAACGTGATAAAGAAAAATTCAAAATTACCTAAAATTAACAACCCATAGAAAAAAGTCTCAAAATAACAACATATATAGCCAAATATGGAAAAACAAAATTCAAACAAGGAACCAGAAAACAAAATCCACTTAAAATATTAGTAAACTAAAAGGAAGTTGTGATAAAAACAAGAAGTGCAGTAGGGAAGAGAATTTTCTTATTGCAATACACAGAGAAGAAGAATGGAGTTAGCCTCTAAATGAAGAAGTGATGTGAAGGCTAAAGAAGTGAAATGGAAGAGAAATTTTAACTAAGAAAACAATCAAAATGGGAATCAAAGAGATTAGAGCTTAACAATAAAGCACTGCTAGCACATGGCACATATCTGTGGAATCAAAATCTGAATGGAAATAATTATGAAATTGGTGATACCTTGTGAACTTGGAGGAGTAGTGATGTTGGCTCCGGTGATACCCTAAACCCTAAATATATATTTACATAAATTTATAATTTAAATATATAATATAAATAATTATAATTTATATTTATAATTAATTTATATAATTATATGTTATCATTATTTTAAATACCTCATTGTTGATTTAATAATTAATGATATTTTTATTTGTTATTTTACAACTTTTAACTGGTTGATCAACTAGTTTTACCAAATACTTAAAACTAGCTTTTCAGCTTTAGATTTTAGCTTTCATCTAACATTTTAGTTTTCAGTTAGATTTTAACTTTCAGCTAATTTTTCAGTTTTCAGCTAGATTTTAACTCTCAACTAACTTTTCAACTTTCAATGATTTTTCAACTAATTTTGCTAAATACAGCCTAAATCTAAAGAATTGGACTTTTACCATTTTCTCTTAAAATCATATAAAGTTTATTTTTGTTATTTCTTTCTCTCTCTCTTTTATTTAAATCAGAATCAAAAGACATTTTCAGAGACATAAAGCAAAAAGTTAAAAAATAATAAAAAAACAGACAAAATTGGTTTCTACATATTATTTTTCTATAAATTGTCACACAAATTTATTAACACAGACACAAACTATCTTGATAAGGAAATGTTTTCTTAACAAGAATATTATGAATAATAATCAAGTTATTTACTTAATATTTTGATAAACAAAATATTATTAACCAGTAATAGAGCCCGAAAATTGGATGAAGAAGAAAGTTATGCAATGGTGTATATAAACTTCTTAACTAGTAAGTGATGAAAATTGTAAATCACCTCCGAATGAGCCTTGTGTGCAACAATATTCTCTAGATGCCTAAATTGCATAATTTGCATAACAGCGTGCTTACTATAGGTTTTTTTATGTATTCCCAAACTCTTTTCTCATGTCCAAGTTCTATTTGTGTCTACACCTGAATTGTTGTCTTGGATTATTTGTTGGTGATTTAATTGTTTTGACAAACAGTGTATTTCTATTCTTAAAACTATTACTTATTGCTATGTGCATTCTTTTGTTATCTTGCCTGTTTTAATTATTTTCAAAGTGCTAGCTAGGTCTTATATGCCTTACACATAATTTCTTTCCTTTGACAAGAATTAGTGTGTGTTTAGTTTGCTGAGAGTTGCAAATGAAGAAACACACATTTTCAAATTAGCATGAATATTTGGAGAATTAGCAAGGCTAATGGATTAAAAAATGTCTTTTATATATATATATATGTTTAATGCAAGATTTTTACAAACACAACCTTACTCATACTTTAATAAAATAGACTCTCTTTTTTTTTTATTATGGTAGGTTTCCATTATTCTATTTTCATCTTAATAGAGTTTTCTTTATTTATTTCTTTCTTTTTTATTGGATAGATTAGCATTTTCTAAATCCTAATTGTATACAGTTATATACTTGCTTATGATATATTTTAGATCAATTTCTTATATTGAAAGAGTTTAAATTTTCATTTCTAAATAAAAAAAAAATGAGCCTATAATTTTAATGTTAAGTGTTTAAACGTTTTAATTTTCAACAATTTTATTTATTAAAATTATCCTACAGTAGAAAAATTTAGTTTGTTAAAATTAAACTTTCAAATTTAGCAAATTAAGTTTTTATTTCACCTTTTTAAGATTCTAATTAAATCTAAAATTCTTAGAATTCCATAAAAATCTAAAAACTTGACTTCTAAGCACATTCCAACTTTTATGTACAAAATAAAATTGTATAGTTTACACACATGAACTGATAATGTATTCTGGAAATAATTGGCAAAAATTAATCTATTTAAGCACTACCAAAAAAATATAGTTTACAAACATGAACTAATGTGTTCTTCAAGACTCTTATAAGTATTATTTCTAAACTTAAAACTCTTTTAAAATATTTTTATCAGGAGAGAAGGATAGCAGGAGAGAAGGATAGCAGGAAAGTACATTGAGTGTTTAGGGATAGAGTTTGTAAGGCAATAGAGGAAGAGGACTTGAGCTTGAGGAATTTGCATAAATTTAATATGGCTTTACTAGGAAAGTGGAAATGACAATTAATTACAGATAGTGATAGATTGTGGGTTTGTCTTTTGAGATCGAGGTATCAGAATTAGGATGGTTAGTGGGAGATAAAAGGCAAAAAGTGCTCGGGTGGTGGAAGGATTTACATTCCATAGAGGGAAAAGGGCTGAGACAAGAGGGTTGTGGTCTTACAATGTCCAGTGCCAATTAGGGGATGGTAGTTTGAGTGGGGGTCCCAAAATGAATGGATTTGGGCTTAATCTTATAATGCCTTATGGTCCCTCAAGTAGTTATCACCTATGGTGTCAACATAAAGTTTTATTATAAAGAGACATTATTATGAACCTTTCAGCGGTGCCGTCCAACCCAATTAAGTAAATTTATACTGAAAAGTCATTGCCCGTGTGGAAAAAACAAGAAAGTTGACTATATCGGTCAATTAACATATTTAATAGAAGAAAAAAAATATTAAACTCAAAATTCTATTTAATTTGGAACCAGAAGTAGAGGGAAATATTATGTAACATAGTAATATAAGAGATGGTGGTCAACTAAACTTTTCGAATACAACAAAATAAAAGTCAAAGCAAGCACATTTTTATAAAATAAAATAAACTTATTTTAAACTAATTGTAAAAATTTGTATGTCTTTTAAAAAGTTATAAGAAAAAAAAATTAAATATTAGTCTATGATAAGACAACTTTTACTTATGGATTTTTTAATATTTTAAATCAGAACTGTATTATGAAATAGGTACGGGATGAAAAACTTATTTAATGATCCAAAAAAATAAAAGCTTCAAGCTAGTGAGAAAGTTAGAGCTTGGGTTATATATATATATATATATATATATATATATATATATATATAATTTCAGAGTTGCAATTTCTTATTTGATTTCCAGCGTTAACAAAAAAGTAGGTGTTATTAGTTCCACTCATTTTATTTTATCTTTTCATTTTTAATAAATTTTTATAGACAAGTTTATAAAAAATAACCTAAACGGTTTTTAATAAGTTTTGTATGTTTTATCAGGTACAATATTCTTCTATTTTAATAATTGTTTGCCCTTAAATAATTTTGTTTTTCAATTATATTAATGGTCAAATCCAGTCTCATTAATTTGTATTATAGTATGTTTGGAATGGAAAATATATTAAAATAATTTATTTATTAGAAATGTATTTGTTTGGATAAAGTATTTTAGAAAATTTTGAAATGATGTAATTTTTAATAAGTAATTTGGTAGATAAAATATGAGAAATTTTAAATTTTATAAAAAATAAAAGAGAAATTCCATTTCTCTCACTTATGGAAAATGGACATTCTCGGCTTGCACTCACGAACATCTCTCTACCCTAACATTGATGAACTTTGCTCTCTCTGCTCTAATTCATGAACCTTATAGGTTGGTCTCCTTCTTCCTCACTTTTTTTCTCTTGATCCCTAGCTCTCTCTTCTTCTTTTTCTCAATTTCTCACATAGTAGATGTTCTCAATCGTATATCCGTGTTCTCTCTCTTGTGACTTCGCATTTACTGTAGCTAATTTGGATTTTTTAGTGCGTATTCTGTGTTCTCTCTTGATTTGTGTTTAGTGTTTGATTTTATTGACTGTGGTTATTCAGTAGAGTTTTGTTTTCTCTTGAGTTTATTGATTTGCATGTGATTACATGCAAATCTAGGTGCTGTTTTAGGGGCGGCTAGGTTTTTTAAAATAACTACTTCAATTAACTTTGAGTCTAATTGGTATACACTAGTGTAAAAAATTTTACACTAACTTTTAAAATAATAATGAGTAAAGTGATTGAATGTCAATGTAAAAATCTTTACATTAACAATGTATACTAGTTAAACTCATTAACTTTTTACCCTCCAATAATTAATACATTGTCCCCCACTAATTCTCTCTCATCACATTGTACATCATATCTCCTTCATTAATGTAATTATAATAATATATAATATGGATGTATAATTATAGAAAATTATAATTTAAATATTATTTACAGTAATTTATTGTTTAAATATGTAATTACATAAATTCATCATTTAAATATATAATTATAATTTAAATATGTTATTATAGAAATTTATAATTTAAATATATAACTATAATAATTTATAATTTAAATATATAATTAATTTATATTATTAAAATATATTATCATTATTTTAAATACTTCATTGTTAATGTAATGATTAATGATGCTCTTATTTGTTATTTTACAACTATTTTTTCAGTTTTCAATTAGGTTTTTGACTTTCAGCCAGTTTTTAAGCTTTCAGTTAGTTTTGCCATACACACCCTTAATATCACCCCTCTAGCTAGATTATACAATAAAAGTTATATATGCAAAATAACCAAATAAAATCCAATAAAGAATATAATAATAATAATAATAATAATAATAATATTATTATTATTAAAATATAAAAAATAAAGCAAAAAAAAGAAAAGAAATTACAATTGTGCCATTACAAGCAACAGAGAAGTTTTTCAAACCCCTTTATTCACCTTGAGTCATCCTTTCCCAATTAGTCTTTTCAATAACCACTAATAAGCTTCTGTAAATTTTGGGTCTGCAAGATTTTCCTAAAAGAGGTCAAAATCATCGTGATGTTTTTATAGGCATCATCATGATTAAGAATTCAGAAAAAAATATACAAGAAATGTATTTTATCTCTGGGCTGGGTTTTATTTTTAGGGATTTTCAATCCCTTTTGATTCCCTTTTAATGAACACATGTAGCAATAAGGTGTAGTTTTTTTCCCCTTTTTTTCGATTTTATTAGTTTGTCTTTCTTTTCTCTTCAAGTGACCAATGAGCCTATTAGTCCATGCTACATTGTCATAGGTCTTTGGTTTTTTTTTTATTATTATTATTATTATTATTATTATTATTAAAGGAGAGTAATAGTCAAAACATTTATGGGATATTATGCACTTAAGTAATAATTCACGTTAAAGTCATGCACATTACATATTGCATCAAATTCTTTGGGTGGGATATTATGGGACTTCTTACAGACTTTATAGATTTATGATTAATTTTGAAATTTCACATTTCACTTACTTCTAAATTTTAAAATTAAATCTAAAACTTGTTTATATTACTGACAATATTAGTTACAAACGGTAAACTTATCACTTTTTAAACTAGTTATGCTTAATATTTAAATATTTAATAAGTCTTGGAAAACCATCTTTTAAAAGAAATTCAAATAAATCTGCACTTTATCTATATCTATAATTTTATTATTATTTTAACCAAATATAAAATGTCATATGCTTTATAATATATGTAATGTAGTAGAAATTTTTAGAAAGAAAATATTATTTAGAGTCAGAGATGGTTCTATTTAATAATGCTATACCATTTAAATGTCCATTAACCTTAATATGAGAGTTTTGATGAAGATGGTTGTAATCAACATTCCTTTCTCCTAATGACCTATGTTATACTCAAAGCATATTAGATAATGAGACAAAGAGTTTGGAATACATTAGATTCTATTAAAATTATCTGCTTAGAATAGAAAAAAGATATTTATATTATTGTTTAAAAAATATTTTTACATTACTGTTTAAAAAATATATTTACATTATTTTTATTATATAATTGATAAATAAAATTATCATATAATTATTTTTAAGGAACCTAATTGTTGAACTCCAATTAAAAATGTTAACTATAAATAAAGTTCACTTTGCACTAAGCCGAATTTATTTTTCTTATGGTTCTAAGACTTTCGACTCTTTTATATAACAGAATGAAAGGAGACATGACATTATCTTTCCAAATGTGGGAGTTGAAAGTTTTCCATTATCAAATGACTTATTTTTGGTCATTTTTGTTTGAGATGGAACCCAATTTTGGTATGTAAGATGTAGAGATAAATTGTACATTGTTTAGCAAACATCCTAATGGCACAACAACACTTCAATTAAGGGTGGGCATTGATTGAATTTTAAAAAAATGTAAATTCAATTCCAATATTAACCATTTAAATGGATATGAATTTTATCTATATCCATTTAAATGAATTTGGATTTTAAAAATGGATTTAGATTTTTTTTAAAAAATGGTTTTGTTTTTTTTTTTAAAAATAAATTTGGATTTTATAAAATGGATTTGGATTATTTTTTAAATAGATTTGGGTATTTTTTTAAAAAAATGGATTTGGATTTTTTAAAATGGACTTGGATTTTTTCAATGGATTTAAAATAATTTGAAAACCAATTTTAACTTTTAGAGATTTACTTTGAAGCTATCTAAAACAATCTTTAAGTCCTCTTGAGTCATTAAATTTCTTACTAAACACAAGAAAGTTACTTGTCTCAAACGAAAAAACATGATTTTGATATTAACATCACAAAATTTTCATGAAAAATTGAACATAGCTTAGATATTAGTAAAATAAACTTGAACTCATTCATCCTCATCCATAAACAAAGGGTGATCAAAATTAAATACAAAGAAGAATATTACTTTATAACTTTGTCCTTGAAGTTGCAATCTCAAAGTTATAAACTAAATCATAGGCAACATCAGTCTTACTCAAAAGTATGTTTCGAAACTACTCTTCAAGAGAAATAGTAGTTGATCTCATAACATCTTGCCCAAATATGAACTCTGCAAGAATAAAAATTTCTTGTTACTCGATAAATAGTTTAATTAGAAAATTACTACTAGTATGAATTATTCATACCTCTGTCAAAACTTTGAAACTCTTCAAAATCATAGTTAAATAATGATAGTAAACGTTTATCTTTGAGCCAATCTTGTACACAAATAAGTGCCTCCACTTTTTGAGGTGATAAGGAGCTATGAAATGGATCAAGCACCCATCCTCTTGTGCTAAATGCAGACTCCTATTGTAGAAATAGGAATAGCTAATAGCTCTCGTGCCATGTTTGAAAGGACTGGAAAATGACATGAATCAATCTTGACTTCAACATATTTGCCTTCTCTTCATAAAAAAGTTGTTCAATTGCCCAATTCATATATCCAATTTTATACTTGGGATCTAACACAACAACAATTAGCAACAACATATTTAATTTGTTAGGATCACCCTAATATTTCTCATATTTATTTTTCATCTTTTTAGCCATTGTAAGTGCAGAGCTACCTTCACTACTTGACTTAATCAAATGGCTAATCCCATTCCAAATTATTACCACCTCTAACATGTACATGTTACTAGTAACATGTGAGGCGCCAGATATATGCAAAATAGCTTCATAAAAAATACTCAAGAAGGGTATAATTGACTCAACATATGTCCAATCATCAAAAGAAAGCACTCTTATCCCCTTTCTTAAATCATTAGCATACTTTGTGTCATAAAACTCAAGCTCCTCAAATGCCTTTTTATGCTTCAAAGAAGCATCCAACATCAAGTAGGTCAAATTCCACTCTGTTTCAACATCCAAACAAATATGACCCTTATATTCAATAGTAGCTTGTTCAGCACATTGTTTAATTGCCATAAATCTAGAAGGACAAGATCTAATATACTTCACTGCAGTATGAATTCTTAAAACAGATTCATCAATCTCTCCTAGCCCACTACTCATAGTTAAGTTCAATATATGTGCACAACAACGCATATGAATACATTCTCCTTTCAGAACTAAGTCATTTTCTTCAAGTGTTGAAGACTTGTATTATTTGATGTAGCATTGTCAACTGTCAAGCTCAAAACATGATTCAACCCCCATTCATTTAGGCACAACTCAAAAAATTTAGCCATTGCCTCTCCTATGTGGCTTCTTACTTGGCGAAAATTAATTTTTTTTTTACACTTCTAATTATTATAGACAAAGTGAGATGTCAAACACAAATAACTTACATTTTGAAGTGATGTCCATGCATTAGTGGTGAGACAAACCTTTCGACAATGTTGCGAAATAAAATTCTTCAAGTTTGCCTTCTCTATATCCCACAATGTTAGAATTTTACGACATAAGGTATAACATGATCGAAGATTAAATCTTGGTTGCAAAGTTTTTGAATACTTTCTAAAAGCAGAATGCTTTACAAGTCGAAATGGAAGGTCAGCTTGCACAAACAACTTTACCATTTCCATATCACATAGATCTTGGTCAAATTTTCCATATGAAGGAGAGCTAGTATTTCCATCAAATGTTGAGGAGTATGCTGTTTTTTGCCTTTTATGTGGCTCTTTATTTAGGTGATTTGGACATCTCATCACATGACTACGTATTGAACTTGCTCCGTTCTCATACCGAATAATGGAATCACAATACTTGCATTGAGCTCTCTTATCTGATTCAAACTCTAGTCGATTAAAATGATTCCAAGCTTCTAACCGATTTCTCCTTCCATCATGGTGAGGAAGCCTTCCATTTAAAGAGTCAATGATAGTTGGTGGAAAAGAAATTATGTTTTCAGACATATTTCACCTAATCAATTTTGTAAACTATTATATAATACGGAAACTAATAGGAAAAAAAGGTTTAATTGATCAATTAGTTTGATTGCATACACAACTATGTCTCTATGCATAATCGAAGAACTAAATTGGGACAAAAGACATAAGTGAAGAAACAAATAGAAGAATCAAAAAGCAATACTGTTTGTTTATAACAAGAAGTTAAGATGACATATATAAGCATCTATAAAAATAGTTGTATGACGAGGTGTGCAGACCATAAAAATAACGAAACCCGATCAACATTTAATACACAATGCAGGGTAATACATAATTAAGGCATAAAAACTTGTGATCTATATACTATATGAAGTAGTATTAATGTGTAATACAAAATTCAAATACTAATAGTATCCTAATATTAAAATCAGATTGGTAACATCTTTAAATTTAAAGAGGGTAAATAAGGATAACAAACCAAATTATTTCATTTTGAAACAAAATATGTTTAGGCATACTTTCAACATTTTCTTGTGAGATAAAATAACAGAAAGTTAGAAAAAATAGGATAAAAGTAAGTACCATTCCTGTAGGCGAATGGAAGGGTAATATTATGGGCCTCAACTGTACGCAATATATAGCATTTCATAAATTGTAGTCACATTCACATAAAAAATTTCAAAATATTTTAGAAAAGGAAAACAATAAGGATCATTAATTTGTGATAAAAAAGAATAAGATAAATGTAAATTGTATGCAGACTTTTTAGCTTCTCCACGCACTGAAAAGCCTTTTTTTGTCATTTTTACATAACCTTGTTTTCTTCATTTCATTTCCTTTGCTTTCATAAGCTTTTTTGTTTTAATTTCGATAAATTAATTAACTAATATCATAAAATGTGCTAGTTAAGAGAGTACCTATTCTTATACTTCTTTCCTCTGCTTACTACTTTACTATTTACCAATTGAAAAAACATTCACATGTTTCAGAAATTTAGAATCATTATAAGATTTCAGTCATTCAAAACTTAAAATATGCATTCAAGAATTTCAGTCATCTAATCTTTATCAACAATCATAAATGCATATAACATATGAAAATTAATTTGACGGTACAGAATCCATATCCAAAGCATAATTAAAGCATTACATATAATTACTTTTTTATGCTTAATCCTAAGGAGACTGAATCAGAGACAAAAAATTTTGTGTCATTCATCAACTTAAGTTGGGAAGAAAAATTATCAGTCTCAAATCTTTATGTGGGACAATCCCATATTAGAGATTAAACAAATTCAATTACCATATTCATTCTTTCTTTATTTATTTATTTTATCTTTGTTTACCCCTTTCAAAATGAATGTTTTTGATTGTTCGTGCTTTATGAAAGCATTCTTCTCTTCTCCCAACCCATAACGCGTCTCACGCGTTTCATTAACCAATTCTAATTTAACTTTTTTCTTTTTATTCGTTCGAAAAAGAACTATAAGAAACAAAAAGAAGAGCTTCTCTAGAACATAACAAGATTTTGAATAAGTTAAATGGAGACAAATAAATTGAATTATTAACATTTACCGCAATCTAAGAGATTGTTATAGGTGTGACAATCTGAGAATTTAGGGATCGAACCAAGAAAGCAAGAGAGAAATCAATGAACGAAATAAACCAGGAGAAAGAGTGAGCCACAACCAATGAGGAAAAGAACGAATGAAACAACGAGAGCTCAAACTGAATAAGGGATCGAAGTCTAACGGTTCATGTTTTGGAAAAATTTGGATTAACTCTTTGTTTCGGTATACGGATCCATGCCTTTTGGATTTTTACTATTTACACTTAAAATTTAAATATGGATTTAGGATTTATTTCCAAATCCAAATTTTGGATAAGGAAGTAGAATTGGATCCATTTAAATTGGATGGGGCCAGATTGGATTTTGAACCAATTTTGGATAATGGATTTTTTTGCCCAACCTTAACTTCAATCACACAAGTACAACTTAGGTGACAACCTTCTACCCTAAAACTTTTTATTCTTTAATTATAAAATAATATAAAAATTTGTTCATTTAAATACTAGACTTGACACTTAGGTAAAATGATTCACATCATATGATATACATTTATTTTCCAAAACTATGATATAACGAAACATAGGCATAAAAGTAAACACATAAGTCTTTAAAAAAATTGCCTTTACAAGATTCTCAATTAGTAAAGCTCATAATGAAACTTTAAATAATTCATATATACATGAGGAAAAACTATAAATTAATCATATCTAGCCCAATGCCATTCCTAATCAAAGGGGCCCAATAGAAAGAGGTAAATAAAATCCACAACTTCATCACCCATGATATCATCAAGATCTTGCCCAACTGAAAGTGACATTCAACCCATCAAAATGCAATAACAAGCAATAAGCAGGTGAGAATATATTTCATGCATGTTAAGACACACATAAGGAGAATGAGTAGTTAACTAATATACAACAAATAAACATATAAATTCATTACAAACACATGACAAAGATTATACATCCACGCACATAAATTCGTTCATGCTAATGATGATCATGTAATGTAAGCTCATGTATACTTTCTCAAGTACATCACTAAATCGGTCCTCTTCTACGCTAGTAACACATAGGTACAATCATCTCATTATAAGTTCACCAAAGCGAATCCTCTTCTATGTCAGTAACACATACGTACAATCGTGCAATGCAAAACACAAAAAAAGATCTTATATAAGGCACAACACAATGGGAAATCCTTACAAAATTTCTTCAACTGTCACACTCATGCATGTTTTCTTAGGTACACGCTAGAAGTGGTAATTTTCTATGTTAGTAACACATATGTACAACCATCTTACTATAGGTCCACCCGAAGTGAATCCTCTTCTACACTAGTAACATCTAGAGCACCACACAACAGGTAATCCTTAAAAAAGACTTTCATACTTATATGTGATGTCATCCACAACATAAATCATAATTCCAACATTTAATAATGTCATCACATTCCACCCAAATTGCAGTTGGGATGACATCTCATCAAATACACCTTGACCATAATAATCAACATAAATCATAATATCAACATCTAATCATATTAGTACATTCCACCCTCAACTGCATCTAGGATGACACCTAATCAAGCACACCCTAACCATAGACATCTCATCAAATACACCTTGACCATAATAATCAACATAAATCATAATATCAACATCTAATCATATTAGTACATTCCATCCTCAACTGCATCTAGGATGACACCTAATCAAGCACACCCTAACCATAATCATTAACACATTATGTGGAAATCAACATCAATAACATACGGTGGGAAAAATCCCAATTCATACTCCTAAAAACACTTTCAAACATTAATCATTCACCACAGTCACAATTATAAGATACATCATAATATTTCACATCACTACAATCAACTCCATCACAACTCACACTATTCATTGTTATCTTACTATTTTATTAAATTGTGTAGTCTATAGTTGTACTAATGATATGAGGGTGGTAGAAATTTTGTTAGAAAGAGAATACAATTCCATAAAAGTTTTATATTGATGTCCAGAGTTTATTTGATCATCCACTATTTTTAAATTACAAACCCTCAATAATTATCTCTAAATTTGACAGCTTGACCTTTACTCATTATTTTATTCCTAACACACAAATATCCTTTTTTAGTGATTCCAACTCCAATGGTAAGATAGCAGATAAGGATACAACTTTCATGAAGAACAGGAAACCTAATGAGGTCGTTTCGGTCATGTCGCAAAGTTTACAACACACAAACATATGTTTCGTACACTCGATTAGGAACTCAACTTCTAACTCACATACCTCAGTCAATTCTTAACATTTTTAAGTGATTCTTGAGCCTAAACTCTAACCCTAAACGTCTACTTTCTAAAACAATAAACAAAACTAGATTTGGGCAACCACATAGAAAGACATTAGAGAAACACTGAGGTATATTCATACAAAAAATTTCAGATAACAAGTATTAAACTTATATAAGATTCATAAAATATAAGTCTTAGTCCAAACCCTGAAACATTCTACTTCTTTATCTCTAATACTTACAATTGCAATGATAAACATCCATTTTTCCATCAACCCCCTTAATGGAAGAAAACCTCTAATACGTAACACCTAGTTCTTTACATATATAGAATAGTTCAATTAACAGAGTAGTCCTTCAACCATCACATTAATTATTCGTATGATTAAAGTTCTATATCATTTAGCAATCAATAATATTCATAGAAATAAACAATATATCAACACAATCAATAAGAATCTAATATTTCTTTTTAACTACTTGCTTCCTAGATAAATTATTCAAATATTAATGATCATGACTATCCAAATAATTAAGATATAACAAATAAAATAGAGAACCAAATTAATCACGGAATGAGATTGAATGATAATGCAAAGTACAAGGGTTAATCACAAAGAGTTTACATTATAACCCTAGAGAAAGGGGATTAGCCAAACATGGGTAATGTATAGCCAAACATCTTAAGAATTAGGGAGAACATTAGAGAAAAAATTACTATACAGAGCACTATGAATTAATTCAATCCAAAGTTTCCTTATTATTTCTCTCCTACAGGTCACATATCTAACTCTTCATTTAAGTCAAAGCAAGCCCCATTTTTTTTTTCATATTCTGGTATTTATAGAAAGGGTTGGGCGTTTTAGCATGGGTATGGTAGAATAAGCAGGATTGTGCTTATTTTGGCATCATTCTAGAAATTTAAGTAGCATGGTTGTGCTATTGGCTAGTACAATCGTGCTTAAGGCTATCGAGATCACATCATAGTTGTGCTATGGTAAGCATGATCATGCTCATAACTTTTGAGATTGCAGCATGACGATCCTAAATTAAACATTGTGCTTCTTCTGGTTGAATTTTGGATTGTGTTGACCTAGCACAACTGTGGTATAATGGACCATGATCGTACTATCCTAGATCTTCAATAATTACTTTGAAAAAACCTTATTTTGCATTTTTTGCTTCCTATTTTGTAATTACTTGTCTAAAGTGAAAATACACACTAAAAAATGAGTTTTGCCAATAACTATGCAATTTTTTCCTTACAAAAAAATATTAAACATGATAAAAATACGCGGTCAAAAATTGGTTTATTAATGTGTTGATGAATATTAAGATAAAACTAACTTTTAAACATAAGCAATTTTTCAAGAATTTTTATTCTTTGATTTTAATTTTATTACTTGTTGGTTTTTTAAGGTATTTATCCATATATAAGAGTTATCATATATGTAAAATTTTTTATATTTTAATTTAACTTTTAGTAAAATTATTATTTCAACATGATATTGAATTTTTAATAACATAATGTTTAGTTTTAAATATGTTTCTAACTTTTTTTCTATTTTGAGGTAAACTCAAAACCAACTTTATTAATAATAATTATAGTATTATTGAATATTTTATTTTATATTTATAATACAGGATGATTGTTTATAGATTTACTATCATTTTGTAAAAAAATATTCTGTTTAATAAGAAGATTAAGAAAGCAATGACATATTTTTAAATGATAATTTAATTTTTTAAGCATTCTTGTTCTTTGATTTTAATTTTATTACTTGTTGCTTTTTAAGGTATTTATCTATATATAAGAGTTATCATATATGTAAAACTTTATATATGTTAATTTAATTTTTAGTAAAACTATTATTTCAACATAATATTGAATTTTTAGTATCACAATGTTTAGTTTTTAATATGTTGCTAACTTTTCTATATTTTGAGTAAACTCAAAACCAACTTTACTAATAATAACTATATTATGATTTTGAATATTTTATATTTATAATACGATGACTGTTTTACTATCATTTTTTAAAAAAAACATTTTTTTAAAATAAGAAGATTTAGAAAACATTCTATCTATTCTTAAATGATAATTTTGACTATTTATAAGCAGCAAGGTAGAAATGGTAAAATAGATAGTATTCCATAGATAGATAATTTTGAATATATGTAAATATTTGTATTAAACTCTCCCATGCTCATTTAGTCTCTTTCTTTAAAATTGTTGCTCTTACAATAATCATACCATCCTCCTAAAATATTGCAAAAATATGGAGCATTTGATGTCCATGACAGCTTGCAACTCCATTCTATCCCTTAACATATCAATGATTTGAAACATTACATGCTCTTGTAGAGAAATCATTTTGATAAAAGCCAAGAGTCAATTTCTGCAATGAAAAATTATGTACCTTTCCTTATATAGAAAAGCTAATAGAAATAAAATAAAATTATATTCAAAGAACAATACCAGCATAGGCATAGAAATAAAATAAAAACTTAAAATATGAAATAATTTGATGTTTTTCACCCTAACATTGATTGACAATCTTTGTTTTTTAACACTATGAAAACTTTTTGTTAATATCATCAAAAGATAGTCATCATTAAAATATGTAACATGAAGCCAACCACCATTCTTTAGGCTATAAAAATATGCTATTTTTTCCCATCTTCGACAATGAAAAACCTACTTTTTTCTTTGACAATCTTTACTTTAAATATAATGTGATCAACATCTTATATGGTAACTTCATATATAATTTGATTATAAAATTTTAGGCTAAACATATTTGATAGAAAGTATACAAAATTTGAGTGAAAGAATCCATGTATGTCACATACAAATGTATTTCTCCTCAGAAAATTTGGATGCATTATAACAGGATGGGACATAGAAGGGGAAAAAATTATTAAAGATGGAGAAAAAATTAATAGGTTGGTGTCATGGAGAGAGGAGTTGGGAAGCTATTAATAGGTCGTTATCAATAAAAATTGTTGGAAATCAAAATTATACATTTAAGTAATTGAAGGGAGGAAATGATTAAAGCATTGGGTAGAAAAAAATATGAGACCATTAACAAAGCAATTACATTGATATAAATGAAATGTTTACATGATAGTAAAGAGAGAAAATGATTAAATTATAGTAAATGTAATATTATTATGAAGAAGATTAATAGTTGAAATGTTTACATAATATTATGCAGTAGAGTGATAGTACATATTATAGTCCTGTATGCTACATTTTTCATTTGAGTTTTAGGTCGGAGGTTAAGGTTCGGACTTTATATATTTAAGATTAATGTCAATTCAATTTCAGTCTATTTAGTCCATTTATTCACTGTCCAGTGTCAATACAATGTATATATATATCATGAATGTATAGCATATGAATTGTGATGGCATTCAAAATATAAGTGTGAAATTAAAATATAACTTCGTTCATTACTTTAGCAATTTAGTCATAATTTTTTTTGCAAATATTAATAAAGTGAATATTTTATTAGGATTTGATTGGTTTGGTTAGGGAATAATTTTACCATTTAATAATTTTAATTATGAAGGATAGATTAGAATATGATATTTTTTACTTAATAATATCATTTTAATTATATTTTTTTTACTAGGATGATTATGATAAATGTATTGTAGAAAGAGACTCATAGAAGATATCTGAGGATGTCTTGCTTAGTCATCAATCTGATGATGATGTCTTCTATTGTGTTGTTGGATGTATCGACAAAAAAGATAGGTGTTTTGTCTATGTTTAGAGGCTGTAGAATGCAAACCTTCTTCCTCAACCAGTTCATCTAATGTCATCTCATCATATGAATATGAGAAAATGAAAACTTGAGTGCAGGTTGGTCTATGTTCACATTTGTTTCATCAGCAGATGACTTATTTTGTGGAGAATTTTTCTCTTGGTTGAAAATCTCAATCAGTAGAAGTTGTTCTCCACATCCTTTTACAAATAATCAACAAAAAGATGATGAATCATATAATAATGTAGATATTTATAATTTATTATATATTATATTTCTCTTTTAGTTGTCAACTATTAGAATTATTAGAATTGATATAATAGTTATTTTGTAAGACTTATAATGCCTAGCTAAAAATTCAAAATTTTTTTATATGTATTTTGAATGTAATTCACTTGGTTATTATATTTTATCTTAATTTATTTTATTTATTTCTATATTCTCACAGAAAGATTATCAATTAATATAACATTGTATGCATAGAATTATTTGTTATTAATAAGGTAAACAATTGCTAATTTTTTCGGGATCAATAGGTATATAGCAAATGTATAATTATCTCTTATCATTCGTAATGAACAATATATTACAAACCATAAAGGAACTTATATATCAAAATAAATTATTGATTTTGCATAAGAAATTTCATTTCATCACAATTAGTGATATAACATATATCAACTTATTAGATGTTATAGGCAAAAAATATTATTCACTATTTGTGAATTATTTATAGGTTGTTAGAAATTGTGAAAGATATTTTATGACCACAAGAAAAAATGACTTGTAGCAACACACAAAAACTGTTAGTAAAAATCTAAAATTCATAGGTAAATATATAAAGTATTAGGGTTTATAATGAGTTTTCTGTTAACTTTAAAAGGTTATATAACAACAAATAATTGTTTATCATTATAAGTTTACCTATGAATTTACATTTATACATACACTTACATTTTACAATTACTATAAATAATACTTCTAGTTTCAAATTCCTGTGGGTAAAAAGTCTTATCTTGCACCTATAACCCCTATATGTAGATAAAATTCATTAATTTATACCTACAATCTCCAATTATGGATAAAAGTCATATAATAAAAGAATATATATCTTGCTTTAAGTCCTTTGTACATTAAAAATTATTAAATTAAATATATTATATTGTAATTAAATTTTATTAAAATAATATAATTAATAGAAAAATAATTAAAAATACTAATTGGATGCCAAAAATGAGTCACTATACAAGGAATTAAAATTAGAGAAGTGGATTTACAACCGAAACCATAAGGTGAATTTCTTCAAAATTTCTTTTAGTCAATTCTTTCAATAAACTTCTCAAAAAGCACATGGAGGAAATAAAAGAATCAATGGGGTAAAATTAAGTTATATGTCCTTAACTTTCATTAGAACTATATGGTTTTCTTGTAACTTTAGTTTCTTGAGTCTAGAAAGATGTTGCGCAAATAAACTATTCATGTAAAGGTAAACCAATTTTCTGGATAAGGATAAATGAAACTTAAATGAAATAAAATCATTTAAGTCTAGGCTTGTGAGAGCATTTAAAATAATTTTAAATAATCCCACCTATAATTGAAGTTTAAATATGTGAGTAGAACATTGCATATTGACACAATACGTAAATGACAATAAATAAGTATTTTACCTTCTAATAAAATATTGTAATTTCTAATAAGCAATATACACTACATGGAAATACAACATATTTTTAAAGACAAACATCTCATAGACATTTCTAAGGATTAAACAATTTGACACATACACTTCTAATGATTAAACAATTTGAAACATGCAACTAGTGTCAAATTAACTAGGGCATGTACATTCATTATTTAACTAAAATACATTAACTATAATATAATCAAAATGTTAATATTTAACTAAAATACATTAATAGTATAAATCAACATATAATGAGTTTAAGAATATCTATTAACAAATTTAAAAGTTGTTTTTTAGTTAATTAGTCATCTGAAGGAATTAAACAATACAAGTTTAATAATAAAAATTATCACAATTACTATTAGTTTGGACTAATCTTTTCTTTCAATAAAAGAATTCATCTAGTATGTGTTTATTTATAAACCTTGTTCATCATATTCTCTTGAACAACAAATGGCAAATATTCTTTTCTATTTCAATGTCGTAATATTTCAACTGTAGGAAAAGTAAGAGCCATTTGGATGTCATAATATTTCAACTATATGGAAAATAAGAGTCATAATACAATATCAGCATAATAGCAAAAGAAAACAACATTTGTATGCAATTTAATGAATTATAAAAAACATTACTATGGAGGTGCAAGAACCCAATCGTCAACAGAAGCAAGCTTGTTATTTATGTTAGTGCCAAATATGGACATATAGAAAGGTTTAACCAGGAACTTGTTTCATGTGATCAGGATACTTTATCCCTTCATTGTTTCTCTTTATTTAAAACATAGAGTAAGGAAATTTAAATTAGTATTTACATTCAAATTATGTGAATCAGTGGCTGAAAAAATAGGGAAAATAAAATTATAAGACAATAGGAATATAAAATATACTGAACTGATATGAAGGGAATACATAATTTTGACTAGCATTACTGTTGCACCTGTAGTACAAAAACTTTCTATCAAGAGTTAATAATTATAGTTGTAATGATAGAACTGCAAAGAATGAGAAGGAGAACAAACCAAATTCTAGTGCAAAGTTTCGTCAACCAGAGGATGAAAATCCTAGAGCTAATACAGTGGCAGTTAGCTGAAACCAATAATTGGCTAATTACTCTGGCTGGATTAGGTAATTTTGGCATATTACAAGACAAAAATTATAACTTTGTTCTGTAACGATTTTCAAAGGGATGGATTAATTAGCTAAATTTTTAAATCTAAATGCATCTACATGAAGCAGATCATTGTTTTGTAACACATCTTGGACAAATAGATTTTAATTATAGTTTCTCCTTCACCTTTCTTCTTATCCTTAAGATGAGAAGTATGAAGTTTAACAATAATGCTCACAATAATTTTGTACGGATTAAACAAGGTATATTAAAGGGAGTATATATAAAAGATCATATGTTTATCAAAATCATTTTATCACACAAAATTTTGAACAAGGAAAAGCTACGGCAAATGGTCAACATTTAAAACATAAAGATACACACTCGTTCATATAGAACTAAAATGATTCATCCACACTTTTTAAATACAAATGCATCTTGAAACTACATTGAGTCTAACAAGGTATCATTAATAATAACATGAACCTACTAACAAAAAGAAAACAAAACACCCATCCGAATAGATATCAGAAGCATGCTTCTATAACCAGCTATAAAAAGAAATAATAGAAAAGAAGAAAAAAGCTAATTGAGGTCATAAAGTAATTGGAAATGTGAAACCTTGGGAGGATAATATAATGAAGCCCTTCAGATAGCAGCATCTTTAGCAACCCTCAGTCACTGGTGTTGCAATGTTTGTTTTCTCTACTTAAAATCTACACAAAATACATTCAAAAGCATTAGAAACATTCAATTATTAGTAAAAAAAAAATATAAAAAGGGAATCCATGAGTCTACAAGTAACGCTTTTAGCTTTCTTACCATGGGTAAACCTTGAGTGATAAGCCCTTAGAAATGTCACAAGACATTCCCCAACATTTATCTAATTCCAATAAATTTAAAGTTTAAGTTAAACATAAACATAAAGTATCCTATAGAGTCGCATTGAATAAGAAAATATCATCTAGAAATTGCAATGATTATTTCTAACATCCATTATATTATAAAAAAAAAGTGTTTTGAAATAAAAGAGGGCAACAAAAACTAGGGAGAGATATAATATTCTTTTAAGAAGAAATATAAATCAAATAAAAAATTAGGTCAAAGCTTTCCTCTCCCTAATATAAAAAATAAGGACTAATTCCTTGAAGTAGCCATAGCAAAGCACAAGCATGAAAGTGAAATCAAATATAGAAGAAGTTACCCTTTAATATTATGGAATTTCACTCTATCCATATACACCACATCGAGCACACACTGTACTATTCAGATTCTGTTTCCTACCTTCTTTTGTGTCTCTTCCTTGTTTTCTACGAGTTGTTCAATTCATTGCCTTCACTTTCACATTCTACAAAAACTCCAAAACAAAATTTAAAAATCATAATTTCAAGCTCAAACATCAAATTCGATCAATTAAATCAAGGATTACAATAGCGTGATGAATTAGAAGTGAACCATTAGAATAAAAGGGAGAAGAATAAGGGTTAGAGATAGTGACAATGGCAAAGCCTATGCAGACGCATCAAGGGTTACGTGGAGGTGAAGAGAAAACAAAGCTTTGAGATTAGTGATACAATGTCGATGGTTATGCAATGGACATTGTTATCTAGCGGCAGAGAGGAGACTTGGAAAAAGAAGAACGATAGTTTTAATAAAGAACGATTAGAATAAAAGTAATATTTTAAAATCAATTTTAATAAACATATAATCATATACTATAACAATTATTAAATAACCATTCAATAACTTTCTAAAATATTAAATTTCTGCCATCATGTTTTCTTATACCGATTATAAAGAATAGATGTAAATTCATGTTTTAAAAATTCATTGTTTAGTAGTGCAAAATATCAATGTATTCAATAAAAAATTAAAGAAAATTTATTCTCTAAATAAGTGGCACCAGCTAGAGTCCATGAAAGTATTATAGACACTTCACATTTATAGGTAGAATTTCAAAATATTTTACCTAAACAAGTATAGATAGAATTTTTTGAACTTTTACCTACACCAACTATTTGTGGTTTGAAATCTTTCTAATTTTACTTATATCTAACCATTATGTCATAATATTACCAAAGTTTTACCAACAGTAAACATACATAGTTACAAAAACTATTGGAATTCTACGTACACTTAATTATGGTTGTAGGTAAAAATATGTGTATGTATAAGCATGTTTCTTGTAGTAGACAGACGAATATCTAATTTCTTGATATAACCACAAACATTTACAATAATTTATGAAGGATTTTTTGTCACAAATTTAAGGAATATTTTGTGAAGAATATTCAAATTTTTACTGTCTATGACAGAAAGAATCCCTTAAAATTTGAGAAGGATTTTTTTCATCATACTTAGCAAAAGGAAAATCATATAAAATACAGTTTTTTTTTTTATTATTTGTGATGAAATTTAGAAGTTTTGTGACAAACTCAATTTTCTAATTGTTTGTGAGAGAACAAAAATATCCTTTGCTAAAGTTTGTGATATCAAAATTTGTGAGAACTTTTTGTCATTAATAAATTTCTATCACAAATTGCAAGGAATTTTTTGTAATGAATATCCAAATTCTCACCAGTTGTGATGGAAAGATTTTTTGTCTGTCACACCTAAGGAAAGAAAATTATATAAAATATGGTTTATTTTTTTTTATTATTTGTGATTGAATCTGAAAGTTTTATGACGAATTCAATTTCATATTTTTTGTGAGAGAACAAAAATATCCCTTACTAATTTTGCTTTTCCTAGACCACGAGGATTGTGTTAATGGTGATCAAAATGCGATTCTAATCATAGACAATTTGGAGAAAATGTGAATGATAAGGACATGGTTAGAATCAGAGTGCGCAACGGTGGTTTGAATAAAGTTGATGGAAACTATAGTTTAACAAAATGAGGAATTCCAATGAGATGAAGGGGATTAAAGAGTTGTTGTAAAATAGTGTATATATTACAAAAGTCAAAGTCCCACATTGCTTGGATTAGCTACATGAGAAAGGTTTATATAAAAGCAAGTTAGATTAGGGATCTCATGGGCCAGTTGTAGTTTGCACCCTCCTATGGATGTGATTAAACGGGCCTTGTGAATCTTTTGCGAATTGTAATATTAAAATTGATTTAAAAATAATTCTCAGTCATCTATCTGTAAATGTGGATTGCGTCATTAAACACAACTTTGAACCTCAACTTTAATAAAAATAATTATTTTATACATCAATGCTTACCTGTAAGAAAGGAAAATCCTCTTATGACAGGTTAATAAAAGTGGCTTTTGAGTATGACAAGATTGTCATGACCAAAAACAATGTATTTTTGGGAAAAGGTTATTGTGATCAAGGTCTCTTTGTACTCAATATCTCTGAAGCTATTAATGAGAATAAGGAATGTGCTTCTTCTACTTATATGATTGATTCATATGATATATGACATGCTAGATTAAGACATGTAAATTCTTCATATGTTATTAATTTACAATGGTAGGCCTAATCCACATGCATGATAAACAAGTTAAGAAATGTGAGGTATGTGTAAAACCTTATACAACATGAAACTAAACCTCTTAGTCTTATTCATTATGATCTTGTTGATTTGAAACAATGTATGTCCAGGAAAGGCAAAAGTTATTTGTAACCTTTATTATGATTTGTCTAGAAATATAAGATTTTATTTGATTAGACATAAAGATGAAGTATTTAATATGTTTTTATCTTATAAAGCTGAAGTTGAAAATGAATTAAGTAAAAGATAAAAAGGATAACATCAGATAAGGTTGGTGAATACACTTTGTTTAATAACTTTTGTGAGAAAGAAGGTATTATACATGAGGTAACCCCATCATATTCCCCTGAGTCTAATGGAGTAGCTGAGAGGAAAAATAGAACCCTTAAGGAAATGATGAATGCTTTACTAGTTAGTTCATCTGCATTTGACAACCTTTGGGGAGAAACCCTTCTAACTACTTATTTCTTACAGAATAGGATCCTTAATGAGAAAACAAAGAAAGCACACTGTGAGTTATGGGAAGGATTTACACCTAACGTGAAATACCTTAGAGTGTGGGGGTGCCTAGCTAAGTTTATGATACCTAATCCTATGAAAAAAATAGGACCTAAGACCTCTGATTATGTTGAACATAGTGAAACCTATAGGTTTATTGTTATTAAGAGTAATGTACTTGATTGCAATACTATCATAGAGACTAAGAATGTTGAATTCTTTGAGGACATTTTTCCTTTGAAAACTAGTATATCTGCTATCTCTAATGATAGTACTATAGTTGAGCAATCAATTGAAACTATAGATAACCTATGCTTGAGGACTTAAGGCATAATAAAAGACAAAGGATAGACAAACCTTTTGGCGATGATTTTTACACATATCTACTTTGAGATGCACATCTTTGGTAACAAGATATTATGATTGAGCTTGATTTTATAAATAAGAATAATACTCAGAGCCTAGTAGACTTGCCTAAGAGTGCAAAACAAATTGGCTGTAAATGGATCCTTAAGAGAAAGTATAATCATGATGGTTTTGTAGATAAATATAAGATAGATTAGTAGCTAATGGGTTTACTCAAAAGGAAAATATAGATTATTTTAATACCTTTGTTCCTGTTACTAGGATTTTCTTTATTAGAAATTTGATAGCATTAGCATCTATTCACAAATTAGTGATTTATCAAATGGATGTTAAGACAACTTTCTTGAATGGCGATTTAGAGGAAAGAGATTTATATGACCCAACCTGAGGGATATGTGATTCCTGGTCAAGAGAACAAAGTGTGTAAACTCTTAAAATCCCTATATGGTTTAAAATAGACACCTAAATAATGGCATGAAAAATTTAATGAGATTGTAATTGCTAATGACTTTTGCTATAGTGATGTCGATAGATGTGTGTACACTAAACTTGTGAATGACGAATGTTTCATTATATATTTCTATGTGGATGACATGTTAATTTTTTGTACATGGATATAGTTTTTATAACTAAATTCTTTTTAGCATCCAAATTTGATATGAAAGACATGGGTGAGGCAAGTGTAATTCTAGGAGTTAAAGTCATAAGCAAGAGAGATAATATAATTCTATCCCAAGAATATTATGTGGAGAAACTTCTTAGGAAGTTTGATTATTATGATTATAGAGAGAAAACCAATTTCTCAAACTCAATATGCCCAGATTATTGGGAGCTTACTATACTTGATGAATTTCTCAAGACCAGATATAGCCTATGCAGTAGGTAGATTGAGTAGATACACTCATAATTCCAATAAAGATGATTGGGGAAGCACTTGCTAGACTTATGAGGTATCTGAGAGGTACTATGGTCTATGGTATTCAATACAAAGGATTTGCCTCTATACTAGAAGGTTGCAATGATGCTAATTGGATCTCTAATTCATATGAGACAAAATTCACTAGTGGCTATGTATTTACACTTGGTGGTGGTGCAATTACATGGAGATAAGCCAGACAAACTATTATAGCTAAATCAACAATGGAATATGAGTTTGTTGCTCTAGAAATGGCTGGCACTAAGGCTGAGTGGTTGAAACACTTATTGGCTAACATTCCTTTAGGAATGAAACTAACATCATCAGTATCTCTACAATAGCTGTAGCGAAAAATAAAACTTGCAATGGAAAGAATAAACATATACAACTGAGACATAATGTGATAAAGCAACTACTAAAGGGTAGAATAATTTTCATAGATTTTGTGAAGTCAGACGGAAACTTAGCAGATCTTCTAACAAAACCCTGGGAAGTAAAATGATAGTAGAAACATCGAGGGAAATGAGACTTAAGCCACTCGAAAACAGACAATGATGATAACCCAACATTTGTGATTGAAGATCCCATGAATAAGGTTCATATGGGTAAGAACAAGTTATTTGTCAATTCTGCTAGCACTAAAATGGATATTAATCAATTTGCTTTAGTCCCTTTCCTATGATGTGAGAAAGTGCTAGAATCTGCATTAATGAGAGGTTAAACTTTATAGTTAATTTTATGAGAAAGTTTAACATGTTATAAAGTTTTAATTAATTACATATCCCTTATGAGTGGTGTATGATTTGTTGCATACACTTGATAAAATCACCTATGTTAGTGTCAAGTGGCACCACTTATATGAGATCTTGGCAAATCTTTAGAGCACTCTTGAATACTGGGCAAGGCGCATGGCCTAAATGTGCAACACAGCAAAAACAACAAATGATTGTGGGGGTATATTGTGACTAGTAGACCACTATCATACACCATGTATTTTTTGTTCATATAGCCTTGCTACACCAACTATATTGTGTGATAAGTACTATTAGTCTAGGTCTAGTTCATATAGCATATCTACACAGGTTCCGATGTAATATATCTCATTTGAGAACCTAGCCAGAGAATTCTTATTTTTTTTAAAAAAAAGTTACTTTGACTTTTGTAATATGTGGGGATTGTTGTAAAATAGTGCATATATTACAAAAGTCAAGGTCCCACATTGCTTTGATTAACTACATGAGAAAAGTTTATATAAAAAGAAATAAACAATGGTTGAGACCTCATGGGCCAGTTGTAATGCAAATTCATCAGTTAGCACCCCTCTACGCATGCTTAAACGACTCTGGTGAACTTTTGGCAAAAATTAATTTTACAATTAATTTAAAAATAATTCTCAAAAATTAAATTTACAATTGATTTAAAAATAATTCTCAGTAGTCTATCTGTAAGTGTGGATTTCAAAGCCACAAAAATTGAGTTGGCCATTGGACTACAATTAAAACATACTTCTGTTGCCTTAGAAAATTCTGAGAGAATATTAGTAACTAATCAAATTTTGGTTTTTTGGATTATAGTTTTACATTACATAATTAGGATCAGCAAAAGGCTATTTCTCTATATTTGTTAGGAGGATTTTGGATCATGATGTTTATAATTTTTTAATTAATATTTATCATGTTATAGAAGCTAAAACCTTCAAAAATTATTTTTAGTTAATATAAATTAAATAAAAGTGAAGAATTGTGATAGTTAGGTAGTTAAAAAAGTCATTGTTTACCTTTTAATGTTGTGATTGAAGGAAGGATCCATGTAATAACGTTTCTAAAATTCAGGGATTAATTTGCTGAAAATAATCTTTCACGAACTTACCAGCCACCTCAAATTAAATTCTTTCATGGTCTAGTTAATTTAGGTGTTTATTCAAATAAAATATTGATCATAATGTAATAAAAAAAGAAAATATTTTCCTTTCATAATTTTTTTCTTATTTTTTAATTTTTTGAATTTTAGGTTGTATTTACTACTTTCTTTCAAACTTAAATGGCTCAATCAATGCAAATAATAAAAGTGGTGACTTTTTGCAAGAAATATGGGCTAGTAAAATTGCAATAAATTTATTAGTAGATAGAAAATAAATATTTAACAATATATATTAATTATTTTTATTTTTCCAATTAATGTTGTCTTAAAAACTTTTGGCATATTATATTCATATTAAAAACTTCTTTTTCCTTTGCCCTAATTTTGATTCTCATTCCCTCTTTTCTCTTTTGATTGGGGTCTACAATGGAAGATTATGGAGATGGAGGTCGCGATAGATATTTTGGGTACTTATTTAGAATTATTTTCACTTCATCTGTCTATTTATTTCTTATTTTAACTTAACTAAAACAATTTTCAGTCTTATGTATGTTCGTCGTTATTATCATCGTCGTCGACTGGGGTACTTATTTACCTTCTTCGTTTAGTTTTATTTCTTTGTTCTTTCTTCTTTTAACTTGAACAATTTTCAGTATTATATTTCTTTCTTCTTTCTTCTTTTAACTTGAGCAATTTTCAGTATTACGTTTGGTCGTCAATATCTTAGCCGTCAATCATTTCCCAGGACTCCACCACAAATGGGTGAATTGATTACACACAAGGTGATTATTTCCTTCTTTAATAAATATGAATTAATTTTATTGCATCTAAATGTCAAAAATTAGGTTTTTTTTTATAAATAGTAAAATGCAATTTGTCATCTTAGTATCATGAATTCATAATTTTTGTGCCCTAAGATTTGAGACAATTTGTCCCCTAATTTTAAGAAGTGATGTTTTTTCCTACTCTATTAAATTCTACATGTTGACAATCAGCATATAAATGTTAACCAACTAATACAACAAGTTTATATGTAAGTAAAATGAACGTTGAAAGTCAGTTGAAGCAAATTGACAGAGTAACCAAAATCTTTAAATTTAAGGAAGTTGGAACAAAATGCCTCAATTAAATTTCAAGATACCAAAATTTGAAATAAAGTCTTGACATAAATAAGCGAACATTTGGTATATATAGTTTTACTGGATAGCATTAAGATATAATTTTCTATGGTTGGTAAACAAAATGAAGAAAGTTTCCTTTTTCTGTAGTCAATGAATCCATTGATATGCTTGGAGAGAATGGTAAATGAGAGGGTATGCATGATTGTTGAAAGGGTTTTATTTTTTATGCTAGTGTATTTTTATTAAGGAGTTTCGAAGTTTATGGATTTTGTAAAAGAATTGGACACCTTAGTACCTCTTTTAAAGTATAATTTTATCTTTTATTTTTTTTTTTATAGATAAATATTAATGATTATTGTGTTAATTTTGTTGGCAAATAGTTTCGAATCTGTGACCACTTTACTTTACTAAATCTTGTAACTTGTTGTCTTTGGTTGATATAAAAAACATTAAGATATAGTATTTTTTTTATGCGTGACACACAAACTCAAACTGAGATAGGGTTTATAGCATGAGATTGAGTGCACATTATTATTATTATTATCATCACGGTTGTCATCGTTATTACTGTCACTAATAAAAGTGGTAGCAATAATGACAATGATGTTAATAGTGACGATGACAATAATAGATTAATATTAAAAACCTAATTAGTGTTCTTTAAATATAAGAACTTTGCACATAATATACATTAAAATTGGCATTAGCAATTAGACGTCAATTATTGTTAATGTTCCATGACACACGATAGGAAAACCTATTTAATGATTTAAATTTATATGTTGAATCAGTAAAAATTTTGCACCCTTTGTAAGTTTTTAGATAATCCCTGATAATATAGCTTGCAATAATGGATTGTAACAATCAGCCGTTAAAATTTATCATTTAACATAAACATATTTTGCTTATACTTAAAATTGCCTAATTCAAATTTGATTGTGACCTTGTCTTATTTAGCAAAAAAAAGTTGTTAATTTTAATTTCAAAATATTTTTTATTAACTTTTAATTAATGTGATTTTATCTCAAGTGGTTGAAAGACATGTTTAAATATGTTTCATTTCTTACTACTATTTTTTTTTTTTTACTTTTTAATTAATTTACAAAAATTTCTATACCTGTTGTTAAAACCATTTCCTATTTTTAAATGTTCGTATAAGAAATAATAAAAATAGGAATATATTTCTCTAAATCCTTTTATAGTTTTTTTCATTCTGTGTATATTTAAGAAAAGACATTGAAAAGAAAATAACAATTTTTAAAATAAAAATTAAATATATAAATAATTAACGGTAAAAACAGAAATAAATGGACCCTAAATTAATTAACTACCAATTCGATTTGTCGGATTTTTTTCTGCTACCTGTCACCATTCTAATATTTTAAGGGTTATACAGTAAATGTTGCTGGGGCTTATAACAAATTTCAGAATTTGTTCATTTATTTTCTTGAATATGGAGATTACCTAGGGAGAATTATTTGTCCACACTACGTTTTTAGGTTGAGAAATTATTTTTTAATAATGATAAATTTTATTTACCCAATGAATTGGTTAAAATGTTTAAGTAAATTAATTTAAAAAATAATTTCTTTGTTCACTTGTATGTGAAAAATACCTAATAACAAAAATTTTAATAATCAACAGAAGAAAAATACAGCTTAAGTAATCGTGAAAAAAATGTTGGAATAAAATTATAGTAAAAAAGAAAATATTTGAAAAATGTCACTTGTATATCTTGATCACTTCTTATTTTATGCCTATGAAACATAGTTTAGGACATTATTCAAATTTATAATAATGGCTCCTCTTAAAGCAATGGTTCAGATTTTGCCAATACAAATATAATCTAACGACTACAAATGACTTTCTAGAAATACAGGTCTATTCACACATTCTTGGTAATTCTAGATGCTATTTTAGAAGTATCTTCTAAATAGAATTTTTATGAGATGCTTCTAGACTTTGAATTTATTATATCTCCTAGAATTTGGTTTTCTTGTTTCAATAAGGCCTAAAATTAAGTTTATATAACACTCCTATTAAACTTGATTTTGTTATTCGAAGGATACTTCTCAACTTGGTGAAATCTTCTTTCTTTCTTAAGTTAAAATATTTGTCTTCTTTTCCCTTGATTTCATAAGCTTAAGGTTGTTCAATGTAGACTTGTTCTTCAAAGATTTCATTGAGGAAGACATATTTCATGTCTATTTTATATATCCTCCAATTATTTTGAGTTGCTAATGAAATAATTAATCTAACAATTTCTGGTTGAACAACGGAATCAAATAACTCATCATAATCAATACCAGCTCTTTGATTATAGCCTTTTGCCAACAATCATGCCTTATATCTTTCCACTTCTCCCTGAGCATTCTTTTAAGCTTTATACACTCATTTCACACCAATTTCTTTGTGTCATTTTGGAAGAGAAACTAGTTCCCATGTACTGTTCTTGTTTATTGCTTTGATTTCTTCCTCCACAATGTTTTTCTAATTCTTGTTTTCTATTGCTTCTTGGAAGTTTATGGTCTCATAATTAGCAAATAGGAAAAAGATAGTGAGATTATGTTGATTTTTAGTTACCTCATAAAGTTCTTGTTAGCTCATGAAGCATGAAATTCTTTCATTTGAACTATCCTCATCTTGAGTAATTTGTGAAACCGTTGGGTTAGGCAGATCCTCTCTTACTTGGTCTATCATTGATTGTTGTATGTCCTCTTCTTCAAAACATGGAAAGATTTTATTTTCATCACTTGATTCCTAATCTAATTCTCCTTCTTCATTAAAAATAATATCTCAACTTATTATTGTAATTCTTGTATTTGGATTACAGAACTTATAGCCTTTGGAATTAGAGTCATAACTACTGAAAATTTATTTCTCACTTTTGTCATCGAACTTGATTATTTTCTCATCTGGTAGGTGCACATGAGCACTTCTTCCAAAGACTCTTAGATAACAAATGTCAGGTTTCCTTCCACTTCATTATTTTTGTGGTGTTTTTCTCCAGACACTTCTTGTTAGAGATCGATTGGAAAGATAAACTTCACAAGAAATTACTTCTACAAAAAACTCCTTTGGAAGTCTTTTACTTTTAAGCATGTTCTTTGTCATGTTTAGAATTGTTTCATTATTCCTTTATCCTACTCCATTTTGTTGAATAGATCTTGGCACTATTAAGGGTCGTTGAATTCCTTGGTCTTCACAATACTTTGGAATTCATTTGATGTGAACTTTTCTCCATGATAAGATCTCATTGTTTTGGTCTCAAGACCACTTTCTTTCTGATGAAAATTGATGCAAATTCTAGAATTATGTGGATAATTACATCTAGACATAAAACTCTAGAATAATGTATGATATATCTATAATGGTTGTATTGAAGCCTATAAATAGGTCATCTACCCAACATTTGTAATCAATCGTGAAACTAGTAAGCCATTTTCCATTCAAAGTTATTCCAATTGTTTCTCTAAGTTAACTTTCCTTTCAACTAAGTCTATACTACAAATTGGTCTCCCTATCCTTTCTACCAATCAATGAAGCTTGAATTATTTTATAATTCTAAAATTATCGATGCCATCAAATCTATGTTCGATCATCTACTTGCATAGAAATATTACCTCACTATCTCCAAAAATTCTCCCAATATCCTACCCACTTCCAAAAAAAATTCTAACCAATGGTTAACACCATTCAATCATCATTTATCCCTATTCCCATTTTTAATGGTGAAAATTATGATTTCTAGAGTACAAGAATGAATACATATTTCACTGTCCAATTGTGACAATGATTGAGCAAACAAAAGATCTATCTACCTTATCAGTGACATAACTAATAGGGTCACTTGAAGCTTATGAGAAAAGTTTGAATAGGCATGATAAAGACTCAGTAGTAAATTCCTTCAATCAAAGCTTAAATTATGGTCTCAAGATAAAAGGAATGTACAAAAAAGATATAAGGAAGAAACTTCTAGAAATAAAGAGAACTCTAGAAGTTTCTTCAAAAATTATAAGAATGAATATTCTTTATGTGGCAGTTTGCAAGAGAACAAATCATGTTGAGAATGACTGTCAATATTGTGGAAAGCCACAATGTCGTCACTACAATAAATTCGAACAAGTTGAGAAGTATTACCACAACAAAATAAACATCAAGCCAATTTTGCTAAAGAGCATGATCAAAACCAGCATCTTTTCTATACTACCCAAGACTCCAATAGTGAAACAGGTATAAATCGGTAATTGGATAGTGGTTGTAGCAATCATATGGCCCAAGATGCAGGCATCTTACAAGATATTAATGAATCTCTCAAAGTGACAGTTCGAATGGGGAATGGTACTATCATTGAGTTAAAAGGAAAAGGCACCTTTATGGTGTACACAAAGAAAGGTATGAGACTTATTACTAACATCTTACTAGTTCCCAACCTCAGAAAATCTCTTAAGCATTGGCCAAATGATAGACAAAGGCTACAATGTCCACTTTGAAGGAGACATATGTAGAATATATGAATAATAAAAGCCTAGAGATTGATTAAGTAAAAATGGAGAAGGGGAACATAAGTTTCGCAATAAGCTTAAGACAAAGCTATAATATTGCCATGAAAGCAGAAGTCGATGACTCATGGCTTTGGCATCAAAGGTTAGACCACTTCAATACCCATGCCTTGAAGTTGTTATTATTAAAAGAATATGATGAGAGATCTCCTATACCTAAGAGAGAATAGTGAAGCCTGTGAAGGATGTCTCCTTAGCAAGCAACATTGACTACCATTTTCAACAAGAAAGGCATGGAGAGCAAAAGACTTAATAGAGGTAATCCATACAAATATTTGTGGACCAATGTGGATGCCATCACTTCATAACAATAGGTATTTCACTCTCTTTATAAATGATTTTTCTAGAATAACTTGGGTTTACTTCATAAAAGCAAAATTAGAAATCTTCGGAATTTTTCAAAAGTTTAAAGCCCTTGTCGAAAAACAAAATAGGAAATAGATAAAATTACTAAGAAGTGATCATGGTAAAGAATACACATCCCATGAGTTTGATAAATACTCTGAAGATGAAGGCATTAAGCCATAACTTACATTTGCATATTCTCTGCAACAGAATGGAGCATTTGAGAGGAAAAACTGCATAGTAATGGAGATGGCTAGATCGATGACGAAAGAGAAAGGATTACCAAACACCTTTTGGGTTGAAGCAGTCTATACTCTTATCTACATATTTAATAGATGTTTGACCAAAGCAGTTTAAGATAAGACTCCAATTGAAGCTTGTAGTAGGGAAATACCATCAGCAAAGCACCTAAGGGTGTTGAGATCTATTTGCTACATACACTTTCCAAAAGAAAAAAAGGCATAAGTTAGAAGGCAAAACTATATGAGGTTTTTTCCTGGGGTATAACACACAGTCAAAAGGATACCAAGTTTACAACTTGCAAACCAAGAAGCTTACTATTAGTCGAGATGTTGAAGTCAATATAAATGCTACTTGGAATTGGAATGATGAGAAAATAAAGAAAAACATTTCTATACCAATGCAGCAACCACAAGGAGTTGAAGAAACTACATAAGTCCCAAGTGAGCTTCATTCTCCTTCACAACAACAAACTTCATTATCAAAGTCTATTCTAAGACGAGTTAGATCTTTGATGGACATATATGAAACCTATAACTTGTTCATACTTGAACCAAAAAACTATGAAAAGGCATAAAGGAAACATGGGTCAAGGCTATGGAATAAGATAAAAATGATTAAGAAAAATAACACATGGAAGCTAGTAGACTATCCAAAAGACAAGGATATCATTGGGGTAAAATGAGTTTTTATGACAAAGCTCAATCCCGATGACACTATACAAAAGTAGAAAGCTAGGTTGGTAGCTAAGGGCTATTCACAATAACCTGGAATAGATTTCAAAAAGACATTTTCTCTAGTAGCTCACTTAGATACCATTAGAGCTTTAATAGCTCTTGCTACACAAAAAGGCTGGAACATCTACTAGTTAGATGTCAAGTCCGTTTTTCTCAATGAATTATTATAGGAAGAGATTTATGTGGAGCAACCACAAGGCTTTGTGAGAAAAGGCAATGAAGACAAAATGTTATGATTGAGAAAAGCTTTATATTGTTTGAAGCAAGCTTCTCGAGCATAGTACAGTAGAATAGATCCGTACTTCACCGATCAAGGATTCATGAGTAAGAGTAAGTCAACACTATACATTAAGACCGAAGGTCAATATGACACTCTCATTGTCTCCTTGTATGCAGATGATCTTATCTACATTGGGAATAATATAAAGATGATGACAGAATACAAAGAAGACATGATGAAGACATTTGAAATGACTGACCTTGGATTGATGAACTACTTTCTTGGTAATGAAGTAAGTCAAAAGGAAGAAGGGATATTCATCTGTCAAAAGAAATATATCAAAGTTCTACTGAAGAAGTTCAACATGAATGGTTGCAAGACTATCACTACTTCGATTGTAACAAATGAGAAGCTACAAAAAGATGTTGGAGCACTAAAAGATAATGTATCTCGCTATAGAAGTCTGATAGCTTACTATATTTAATAGCCACACGACCTGAAATTGTGTATGTTGTAAATCTTCTATTAAGGTTTATACAAAGCCCAAGCCAAATTCACTTTGCAGTAGCTAAAAGAATTCTCAAATATTTAAAAGGCACAACAGAGTTTGGTATATGGTATAAAACCATGAGCAACTCAAGTTTGCTTGGGTACACCGACAATGATTGAGCAGGTTCGATAAATGACATAAAGAGCACCTTCGGCTATACCTTCTCACTCAGATTGAGAATATTTTCTTGGGCATCAAACAAACAAGACATGGTTGCACAAATCAATTGTAGAGGCAGAATACGTGGCAGCAGCTAAAATGTTTCATAAGTAAGGTGCCTTCGAATTATAGATTAACATCCTTACCATTTGTATTTCTTATATACAAAAATGTTTCCTCAGTCTTCACCAAAGATATTAGATTAATTTATATTTGGTCTTCTGGAGGCCAACCATTTCGAAATTATATAAAAATGATGTGTATAAAATTTAGGCGTTTAATTAAAGGATAAGTTATTTTAGAAGACAAACTATTGAAGTTACTTTCACAATGGAGAAAATAGAATAAACCAACTTAAGGACACATGTTTAATTGTTTTCAATATTTCTAGTAAATAAATATGTTTGAAAGAATATGAATAAATAGAAAACTATAGTCAGATTGAATCGATCTTTTAAGTGCCTTACTTTAAATAAACAATAATACTTTTTTTAATTTGACATAAAATATTTCAAGATTTCAAATTTGAGTGGAGAATTGCATTAACAAAAGGAATAAATCTTTTGTATTTTACAGGATGTTGTACTTCCATCCATGTTCTTTTTTAGTGTTTGAAATTATCCTTACTACATATTGACATGCTATAATTTCATGTCCCCAAATTTTCACAGATCTGATAATGATACTCTTGTACACATACATACATATATATATATATATATATATATATATATATATATATATATATATATATTAAAAAAAAGCTTAGTTAGATTTAGTAACTTCTTTAAAGGATTAAATTGTTGGGATATTTGGAATGTCAGAAGGCATTTGAGTATGAGTGTTCATGTAACTTACTCCAAGTAAACATAAGATTAAACAACATTTTAAAATATGATTGGTGTAATTAAAAAAATAACCAACCATGCATGTTTTATACTTCCTCTAGACTTAAATAAGGAATTGAGAAGTTGAGTAATATATAAGTGAGAAAGACCCATAACCTAATATCTTAAGGTTTTGGTTGAAAGTTGTGTCATATTCTCTTATATATGGGTTCATATCCCATAGTTCTACATTTCCCCGGTAGTTAACCTCCTTTTAGCCCCTCAATTTGTCCCTATGTCAATAGTGTAATATAAAGTCATAAAAGTACAAATTAATATGATTCTTTTATCCTCAAAATTGATAATCATTGAGGGAGCACATGAATTTGGTATTTTAACTAATACAGTTCTTTTATTTCTATAATTTTGGCAAAATTTAAATGTTGTGCTCTCCCAATAAAAGTACCTACATTTATATACTATGCATTCGTCCATTTAAATGATCTTATTGGTAAACAATGATGATTTTTCTTGTAGTTCCAGTCACTGGATGAATTTTTTTATTTTATATGAGTGACAGTGGATCAAATTAACATGCCACTAAGACCAAACAGTTAATTATAGCTTCTCAATTTTGAAGTAGCACATTATGTTTGTATATTCAATTTTATAGTGCAAATGAATTGATCGATCAATTAAATATAATTTTCATTTGCCCTAACTTTCTCCTCGTTTTCTATTTTGAGTAGCCACCTAGAATGATTGATGATGATATTAGCGAAGAAGACATGGAGAGGGAAAAGGAGGTCTATTCTGAAGAAAAAGAAGTTGTCAACAAGGGAAAGAAGAAGATTCATGAAAAAGAGGATGAGAAAATCCAGGTAATTTTTCACCCCAAATATAGAACCATTGTTAACAAAATTGTTGGTTAGGAATGTGTGCCTTCACAAGAGGACCTTCATCTCTTTCGGCAATATCTAGATATTGTACAAAAGCGGTTTCAACATTTTGCTTCTTTTTTTTTTCTTTTTAATTACTTTGAAATACTTTTGAACTTGCTCAGAAAATAAAGGATTATTTTTCTATACTTTCTCTATTTTGTATTTTTAGTGCTTCATTAAAAAATTTACTTGTCTTAATTCTTGAAATTATTCTATATAAACATGTTTTATCTTCGTTGTCACGTAATAACGTTAACTAATGGCACCAAAATTAATTCATAATATAATAACTTATTATATCAATACATCATCTAAAAATCTGACAAAATTAAGGAATCAGATATAATATTTTTATAATTTGTATTTTTAATTATTCAAAAATTAAGGATCCGCAGGATAGTACACCGTTTACATGGAATTGTGTGTATTAATTAGGTCAACAATTTAATTTATCACCACATTAACATTTTTGACAGATATTGAATGATAAGTTAATAGATGAATAAAATCTAAGTGACTAAGCATTTTGTAATCTTCGATTTATCTGGATTTGACACACCTTGTGTCCAAAACTTTGCTCTTTATTATTAATTTCACTTTTTGAAAAATTGCATAATTTTCAAAAACTAAAATAGTAAAATTGAGAATGGAGGATCAACATTGTTAATTGATTCTTTTAGAAGACTTAAATATGCAACTAAACCTATTTTTTATTAAACTAACTTTTTTTTATTATAACAAAAGACTTATATAATTTCCAACTAAATGGTGTCAGCAATACATTTATATACAAAGTACAAATATTGGTACTTACTAAAGCATTAGCCACTAAATTTGCTAGTTGCTTCACAAACCAACCTTCAAGTTTGGCATTGACATCAGAATAGCTTTACATTTATAGATAAGCATTCCAAATTCAGACCTATTCACACCATGCATCAATGTGACATGCATTTGCTACCCTCTTCCTATCCACTTCTACAATAGCATCTAATTACTTCTTATCTTATCCACTGCAAATGCAGACTGTAGTGCCAAAGCCTTAAACTAACTTATAAAAACTACTTAAAATAAGAGATAAAGTGGCTGGATTGGTTAAAAAAAGAAAAATGAAGAAAATTTGTAGGTTACATCTCACTGCTAACAAATAGTAATATTATTAACAATACTAACATTTATTCTATTAAAAAAACTAGTCAAAAAAATTCATAAGCTTAGTTTGGTCTTTTTGTTAATTTGTTCAAATTAAAACGCTCAATAAGACGAGTAACTTAAGGATTCCGTTGGGGTATTTGGAATTTAAGAGGTGTACTTCTCAAGCTTACTAGCTTAGTTAGCTCAAACAACGGGGTTCTTGTATTTGTCACATTTCAAGTAATTATAATATAAAAATTCAGAGCAATCAGATTTTTTATGATATTAATAGGATTAATGGAGCACACTTTACTTAGATTCTTTTATTTCTTATAATCATGGTTTTAAATTGTTATTACAGTCATTGCAGCTGTCGGTGTCACAACTATTATAATTATGGCCATTAGGACTGATCATGTGGTTTGCAGCTATGAAATTATTATATGTTTATCTTACATGTAAAATTGAAGTTTATAATCATTCTAATTATCGTTATATATTTTTTATCTATAAGATAACATAACTTTTGTTCATTTTAAGATATAGTATTACAATATTCATATTAACTTAATTATTTAATTGCTGATACTAAGAAGTTTAAAATAGAATATTATAATATAAACTAATTATTTTTGTATAAAAAACTGTAATAGAACAATTTTAAGGTTCTGTCACTATCCAATAGTAGTTCTATTGCGGACATGTTGCAAGATGGGTTGTGGTATTTTATATAATTTAGAATCACACCAAAATTGTGGGGACGAAGCGGTTGTGGCCACCCCTGCAACACTCAAAATAGAAGTTGAAGACTACAATTTAAAACTATGCTTATGGTTTTGACAAAATTTACATATGCAATGTCTCCCCAATAAAAGTATCATGCATTTATATACTATGCATATATTTGTCTACTTAAACCATCTTATTTAATAAACAACAATGATTTTCCATGTAGTTCGAATCAACTGGATCAAATAACATTATTATTATAAGTTGCAAAGTATTGAAAATAAATATTATAACTTTGTCATTTTTAATTTTGAGTAGCCTAAAATGATTCAGGATGATGGTGAAGAAGACAAGGAGGGGGAAGAGAAGGTCCAGAAGAACCAGAAGCTGAGAAGGAGTCAAAGGTGTATGCAGAAGAATCTGAGATCAAGAAATTAAGGTTTTCTTTTCACCCTAGCTTTAGATTCCTTTTTTAAAAATTTGTTGTTGGTACACAATATTTCTGCTGAGAGGTTAGTTCTACTGAGTTTCTTTGAAGTACTTTTGGACTTATTCATAAAATAGGTTTAAACATTTTTTTCCTCAATAAATTCATAAATTTTGTTTTGTTTCCTAATAATTTATTTTTTTGTCTTTATTCTCTAATAAATTTTTACTTTTTTTTTTTGTTCCTAAACCTGTTTAGGTAGCCTTTTAAAAATTATTTAGATAGCACTTTAGAATAATAATAAAATACAAACATTATTAGGCAAAAAACAAAAAAAAATTACTAGGAAATAAAAATATTGTTTTTAATTTATCAACAATAAAAAACATATATAACTCATAAAATAAATAGTAAGGAGTGATATATAAGTTTTCTTCCTGTGATCGATATAAGAATAATAGATTTTATATTAAATAGGATTGACTCCATGCAAACTTGTTTGCATTGATTCGCTTCGTCATAGCATTGGCTAGTTTGTATTTAGTGTAAATCTTCTCCATGTCTGCATTTTCTTCCTCTACTATTTTTCTGACAAAGTGATATTGAACTCATATGTCCTTTATCCTAGAATGAAAGGATGGATTCCTTGCAATGTGCAAGGCACTCTGAGTATCAAAATACAAAGTAATCTTCTCGTGTTTGTGACCAAGTTCCTCCATCAACCTTCGAACCAAATACCTATCTTGCATGGTTAGGTAGTTGTTATGTACTCAACTTATGTAGTAGATAGTTACAACATCCTGTAATTTGGATAACCAACTTACTACCCCTTCCACAAGTATAAAGACATAGCCAGTAACAAATCTTCTTTTATCAAGATCAGCTACAAAATCTGAATTGACGTAGCCCTTATAAATAAATTTTGAACCTTCAAAACATAACGCAACACCCAAGGTTCCTCTAACGTACCTAAGGATCCTTTTAACACCATATCAGTACTCTCTACTGAGATTTGCCATGAACTTACTAACCACTCCTACTGCTTGTGCAACATTTGGTCTTATATATGTCATGGTGCACAAAAGACTTCCCACTAGCAATGCATACAGTACTCAAGACATTTCCGTCTTCTCTGATTCATTTCTAGGACTCATACACGAGGATAATTTATAATTCATAGGAAGTGAAGTAGAAATTGGCTTACAGACTTGCATGCTAAAATGTCGCAAGACTTTCAATAAATAATTCTTTTGAGATAGCCAAACCTTTATGTTTTTTTTGTCTCAATGAATTTTCATCTCTAAAATCTTATATATAGGTCTTAAGTCCTTCATATCAAACTCCCTAGTCAACTATTTCTTTAATTTTTGGATTTGAGATTTGATGGGACTTATAACCAACATGTTATCCATATATAATAGCAAAATAATGAAATCATTATCATCAAACCTATTGCAATATGTGCAATGGTCTGGACTCAGTTTATTATGACTAAGGCTAATAATGAAGAAATAAAATTTCTTGTACCAACACCTTGGCGCTTGCTTTATACTATACAAACATTTCGTGAACATATAAACCAAGTCTTCTTTTCCTTGTTTTTCAAAGCCTTCAAGTTGGAGCATATATATCTCCTCTTCAAGTTCTCCATGGAGAAAAGTTATCTTTATATCTAATTGTTCAAGATGCAAATCAAATACAATAAACATAACTAGATAATCTTGATTGTGGTCAACTAGACAACTGACAAGTATATCTTGTTGAAGTCAATACCTTCTTTTTTACCATATCTTTTAACCACCAATCTTGCATGATATTGCTCCACTTTATCGTTGTCATCTTGTTTGAACTTATAAACCTGTTTATTTGTAATGGCTTTCTAACCTTTTAAAAGTTCAACAAGCTCTCACGTCTAGTTTTTATGCTTGACTTCCATTTCTTTATACATTATTGTCGTTCACAAAAAAACATCTGAACCATTGACAACCTCTTGAAAGGTTGACAATTCCCCATCTTCAATTAAATGATGGTACACATAATGGCTTTTCATGAGAAAGTTTGAGTTCTAAGATGATTTAAATTTTTGTCACGTTGATTATCGAACATCTCCTGCATCACTAACGTTATGTGGTTCTTGTTCTTTATGCTCATGTTCTACTTAAGAAGAGTCATCTTCTTTAGACTTCTCTACTTGCACTATGATAGTGTCTTCGACAGTGTTATCATTTATTTACTTGCTTTGCAACTCATTTTCTTCGAAAACTACATGATTAGTAACAACAACCTTGTGAGCAGTGGGATCCCACATGCAATACCTTGTAATATTGTCAGCATATCCCAATAATATACATTTATTAGATTCTGGAGCAAGTTTTGTTCTTTTTTGGGGTTTGAACATCACGTACATAAGACATCTAAACAATTGTAAGGAAGACTATTCAATTGGTTTTTCTTTTTACATCTCCATCACGGTTTTCAAATCAATTGTTTTTTATAGTGAACAATTTATCAAGTAATAAGCAGTTTTAACTGCTTCTACAACATAGCTCATCTCCTTTTTAAGAGACTCTTGTTCATCTACTTTATCACACCATTATGTTGAGGTGTATTATCCTCCATTATTTGTCCTTAAGCACTTCATCTTTTTACCAATTTCAAGATCTATTTGTACCTTAAATTTCTTGAATACTAGAAACATATTTGACTCTATCTTGATAGGGTACACCCACAACCTTCTAGAGAAACTATTAATGAATGATGCAAGATATTTTCCTCTTGTTAAAGATGTTTCTGATGATTCCCACATAAAGTAATGAATCAATTCTAGTATGTGTATGCTTCTAGTAGTTGTTTTAGCAAACTTCAGTCTATGTTACTTGCTTATCGCACAAGGAAAATATAAATTAACGTCCTTGAGCTCAGGTAAGAGATTGCATTCCATAAGGATTTTTAGGCCTTGCTTAGACATATGACTAAGTCTATAATGTCACATCATTGTCACTTCTTCTTGATTTATTATCGAAACTAATGCATTGGCTTCTTGCAATGTAGCTCACAAAAAGCATATATAGATTTGTTGCAACCTTTTCAGCTTTTATCACTACCAAATTTTCTCTTATCACTTTTAAGATCCCACCTTTAATATGGATCTTGCACCTAAGATCATCCAATAGCCTAATGGACCATAAGTTCTTCTTCAAATCTTTTAGATGTTGTATCCCTTGAAACTATGTGAACAATACATCATACGTTTTTAATTTGACAAATAATTACCCCAACAATTTCCAAGGCATGATCATATTAGTCTTGATGTGGAGTCATGTTCCAAGTTGCAACATAATCCAATATTCAACAATCATGTTGTTCTCTTATCGCCTTTAGAACTAATTGGTCTTTCACTATAAAACACTTTTGCATCACCTGAGGGACTTGCAACACAACATTGAAAGGTTAATGCATCTAAGTTATTTCCTTTACTCTTTTTATTTTTCTAACAATCTTTTCTTATGTACCATTTCATGCCAAACTTGTAGCATTATTAAGTTCTTCATATTTCAGATTTTGATCTCCCATGATTTTGACTCCCACTAGAGCATTGTTTCATTAATCTACCCTTCGTCATCGTCAAAGTCTTTACTTGCTTTAAACTTCCAATTTATCCTCCTTATTCTTTTGCTTGAATTATTCTTTAAGAATGATTATGACAACATCATCAAAATAGAGACAATCAACAATATAGTTATTTGTTATATTGAGGATGAGTTGATCATACGAATTAGGTAAAATCTAAAGTAGAAGTTCTCCACGTTCACTCTCTACTATGTTGAAATCAGAAGCTGAAAGATGTGAAAATAAAGTACTTAGATTGTTGGCGTCGTCCATTACGAGAATGGAATCACTCATTGGAAGAGTATAAAGTTTTATCTTTAAAAATAATCTATTGTAAAGTGATCTGACCTTGTACAATTTGTCAAGAGTATCCCATATTTCTTATGCAGTTTTCTTCTCTACCATACTGGACAAAATTGAATCTTACATTGCAAGGTGCAAATTGGCCACAACATTGTCATCCATCTCTTTCTAGTTTTCAACTATGATATCTACATATCTACTTACAATTGCATATAGACAATTTTTCTTCCTTATAATTGCTTGTATCTTCAATTTCCACAAGGAAAAATTACTCCCTTGAACTCCTCTATCTCATACTTTGTTGCCATGATTTTAAACAACTTTCACCATGAATAAGTAAGTTCCTAGTTAAGAGAGGTTGGACACCAACGAATATGCTTAAATACCAAGTCTTTCCTTAGTTAGAACTTTCCTAAGCATGCACTTTCACATAACCTCCAGTAACAAGAATAATTATTTTCTGATGTGGAAGATTAGACTAATCACAACCATAGAGTATATTAAGAATTTTCTTTAACACTATATTAGTGTCTTAGCGTATATTGTTGTGGAATAATATCAGAACCTGTTAATTCTAATACCATGATCGGGTACTAAAGTGACAAAATAATAACTCAGCTAAAATAAGAGATAAAAATTAGTAATTGACACACAACAATTTTACCTGAAAAAACCCTCAACTAACAGAGAAAAAAACTACGGACAAAACTAGAGAAACATTCCACTAAGTGAAAGTGAAATTAGAACACCTCTCTAAATATAAAGAGATAACAATTTCACACTCTCCCTTATACTTGGAGAATACACTCACTTGGAACTCTCTTTTTTTAACTCTCTCAATGAGAAGCTCTTAGTGGTGACTAGAACTTTGTAGTTAGATGTAAAAACTTGTAGGAATTGCATGGTATTTTTAATCAAGGATTTGTGCATAAGCATTTAATATCATTGTGAAAATTTTCTACCACCCAACCAGTTCATTGACTTGGCATATAGAGATCAAATTTTCATATCTCCCATTTTTACTTTGCCACAAAAGTGCTTTACAATTGCACACACGGTTTCACATATAGTATACATAGAGTTTATATGTACTAGTCAACTCCAAACATATGTTAATTTTGGATGTTCTTTTTTTAAATAACAAATAATTAAAAAACTATCAACCTAAACTGCATCAAAGATATAAATGGAGATGTTAACATTTCATTGCCACATTAACATCTGTGTAAGATTATTTAACAAACTAACAAACAACTAAAAATCGTGTAATTTCAAAATAAGGATGATCAAAATTGCAAGAATAAGGAGTTAAAATCACAAATTGATTATACTAGAAGACTAAATGCGCAAATAATCTTATTTAATTTATAAGAAGTAGAAGTCATTAATAAACTTTGAAATTAATTGAAAAAATTAACAATAAGAGTTTGAAGGGGAAGTCTTCCGATGACTAATATGGATAAAAATAAAAGTAGAGAAGTAAAGAAAGAGGAAGAAAGAAACTGACTATCTTGTGAGAAACTGAGAATGAAGAAATGAAGGGGCAATTCAAGAGCAAGGAAAAGAGCTAGTGACCATCTAAGAAAGAGGGAGAATATAGGGGGTTAAGTTAGGTTCCTAAGTTACACACTATAGATCTCATTGAAAAAGAGGTGAGAATTAACAACCTTAAAAACCCGTTGGTTATAGGAGTGATTGATTAGTTGTTTTTTTCAATCCCTTGAGTTACATTTGAACTTTTGCATGTTATTTCATCACGGATTTGTTTTCCATGAATTTTAAAGACTAATATTTTGGATTACTTTAAATATACGCAAGTTTTGATGCATAAGTGGTAAGGATTACTAAAGAAAAGACAGTATAGAAATGAAAGAAAACAAGAAAATCAAATATTTACCTCAACCTGTTTAATCCTTAATTTTCATTATGGGTTTCAAAACATTAAAAAAATATTGAAATGGATAACAAAAACATAAAAAAGCATCAGACACAACTAAGAGAGATGGCTAGCTAGAATTGCTTGTTTCTGTGCCATGAAATCGTATTCATTTCTGATCAGTCATTTTTGTAGTCCATTGTGCATACTATTCCTGTTATTGGTTAAAAACAAATGTCATTCACAACTGATTTTCCTGGGATTGGAGTATTCTTAATCTTCACTGACTATAATGATAAAGTATTCAAGTCAATCAAATGGATTCTGTCTTGTGTTGCCAAATATTTCAACTTTAATCCAGGGCAAGCAACTTTCTGTTTGCTAATTTTTGTATTTCTGTTGAAAGTTTCCTATTATTTTTCATTATCACCTCTAAGAAAATAATTAGGGTTGAAGACATAGGAAATATTGATCAGTCAACATGAAATAAATTAATAATTATTGGCAACAGTTAGTATCACTGACAATGAAGTGAAGCTGCATTGACAATCAATATGTATAGGGGTAATGTATTAGTAGAGAGCAGACACTGACTCAATTAGACAACCAAACCCATTGCTTCATACTTCACTCTAATCCAATGAATTGAACATTGTTAAATCCAAATGTGAAGTATCATTTTAATTAATTACTATAGTTTTTGGCCTCTAGCAAACCAACTATTCTACAGTCACATACCTTCAAATATTATCTCCTTCTGAGCGATCTCAGAAAGTGTCCTTCAAGATATGAGCCATCGAAGCATAGAAGCCAGGGTCATAGGAGATAAATAGGTGTGTGCATAGTCTACAATAAGTATATATACTTGTGTTGTATATGGAGATTGTTAGGGAAGATAGGAGGATGACAAAAACATAGTCCAATGACCACAACCTTGGAGCAAAGTAGACTGACTACTTACACTCAGTTTCTCGGCCATAATTGCACAATCTGTAAAAAAAGAATGAAGATAAAGTATGATGTATATAATTGTGAGAGTTAAGGTACAAACATTTTATAGACTGTAAACTAGGGTTTACACATAATTCAGGTAAAACAATAAAGAGGAAATAGTGTAGATTGATACCCTTTTAACCTGTTTCAAGTGATTTGAGATGTAGATTGAATCAAGGGACCTATTGTAGCCACGAGAGTTCAGTAACTGTAGACCCAACAGTGTAGTGTTCAGTCTCTAGATGACTTGGCCACAGTGGCTTACTTCTTGCTTGAAGGCTAAACAGGTTGTGACCTAAGTAAACTACGTAGCTGTAAGCTATGGACTTCATATCAAAGGAGTCCCCACCCAAATGTGAAAATGGTGTGATCAAGCAATGAACTAACACACATAAAGTCCAAAGTCAATGGTCTTTTAAGGTGGAGAAGAACCTATTTCGTAGCTTGCAACATGCAAGTATAATGCAGTTGGTGCACACATGTATTGAGCGAGCATGTTAACATAGAAATGCAATATCTAGCTGAGTGAGATACAAGTAATTAAGTGATTCAATGAGTTTTAGGTAAGGACTTCGCATAATGCATGTTTTGAAGGTAAAGGAGATGTTGAGTTAGGGATGCTGAGAGAGAAGAAGACCACAAACGATCTCATCAGTGGCCTAAGAAACCGGTTGGAATGCCTAAGTCTTTTAAAGAGAATTTTCTGGCAGCAAGAGCTTAATTTCGGGAATTGAGACAGTCATTTTGAATTTCTATGTCAACGACATAGTCATTTCCTATTAATAAAATATCATCCACATATGTCAACGACAAAAATATGCCAAAGTGTTACCATGTCCATGGTTTAGAAAAATAAGAAACAGTCATTTTGAATTTCTAATACCAAAATGCAAAGAGATTCTAAGATCAGGATACAACAAATGGGCAAACTCAGCCAGTTGATCATGTAAATGGCTTCTGTTATCAAGCCATGAACGAAAGCATTTATTTCCATCCATTTGGCTCAAGGATCACCGTTTGGAGATGAAAAAGAAGACAAAGAGCTTTATAGTTAGCTCCTCAATAACAGAACTGAAGGTATCATGGTAACCCATATCAGGTCAATTAATGACGAAGTTCTTTCGCAACAAAACGAGCTTTCTATCAACCTATCAGTTATGCAAGTAATGAGACCCATTTTTTTACAAACTGCATTGAAGTGATGAAAATGGATTACGAGAGATAAGATTCCATTAGCAACAAGAGCATTGAGCATGTGTGACATTTCATTTTTCCACTCAGGTTGCTGAAAGATTTTGTAATTCATGAAGACTCCACAGGATCTGGAAGCAAAATTTAGTGGCTAGATGTAGCTGTTTTGGCTTGATATTTTGCTCTTAAGAATGTCTTTCCATTGGATGAATGAACCTAGAATACTGCGGTCAAGGGAGGAGTATCCATATAGGAAAGAGAGAAAAACTTGTGTACAAGTTATTAGGATCAGAATATGATTCAAGAATAATAAACGCAGGAGGAGTTGAGGTTGGAGAATGAGATTTGGGAGAGAATTGATGGATGAAAATTATGGAGAGAACTTAGGTGAGGATATAATTTGACCTAGAGTATATGGAACCCGATTACATGTGATGTGTGATGGAAAGTGGGTCAGGATATATTTTCTCAATAAAATGAACATGACTTGAAACAAAGTTTTTGAACTTTGAGGATCATAACAGTAGAATGCACTGAGTGGAACTCTAGCCTAAGAACAGATTTTTGACTTATTATTTTCTAAAGGAGTAAGCGAAGGGAAGCACACAACCATATGATCAAGAGAAACACAAGGTGGAAGATTTGAAGAGAAATTCCACGGGAGTAGACTTCAATTAATGAGATTTTCTTCCATTTCAAAAGCATATAATAAAAGAAGTGCGAGAGAACATTGGCTTGGGGGAGTTGTGAGACAAGTGATGCCTTGATTTAAGAAAAGCTTGAGATACTCGTGGATATTTAACTCATTTTCAAGTAATAGTTGGGACAAAGATTGATTTCCGGTAATAATTAGGAGATTTTGTTTCCCTATTTTCCTGTTATTTTTGTTTATCAGTGGCCTATATAAGCAGACTCGTGATTGTATTTCAATGTCCAGCAATAATATTCAGATTATTCCTTTTAATATTTACTTCTATACTGAAACATATATTCTATATAGGCTTTTTTTTTTATATATATATATATATATATATATATATATATATATATATATATATATATATATATATATATATATATATCAGAGTCATGGTACTAATAATATATAGGCAACACTTTAGAATTTACATATAATTTTAGTACAAGAACAACAACATTAAGAGAGAATACAAGGAAACATAATATTAGAAGATTGTTATTTGCAATTAGGTTGTTTCAAGTGATTAAGAAGTTAATTCATGAATACAATTCATATCTTCATGTTGGAAAGTTGTCTTAGTTGCAATCAACCCTAGTCTTATATAAGCTGATTTTGTAAGGTTGAATTCTGAACCTTAAATTGTAGGACATTAAAAGGGAGAAATGTTTTCTATAGGTTCCCAACCAAATGTCCCTTTATAAACTATAATTATTGTATTGTCAAAGTTGTGTTTATTTCCTAAAATATGACTATATCATTCTCCCCTAATTCTCATTCGTTTAATTCGGGTTTTTTCACAAGAAAGTGTAGATGAACGAAAAAATGACGAAAATAGAGTGGTTTTACCAAAAATTCCAGAAATAGTGTAGTTTGCACTAAACTCGCCACATGAATTGACAATTTGGATTAAATTATTACAAAACTAGCAAATGAATTGTCGGTTTGGCAAAAAGACAAAAAAGAAAATGCGGAAACCAGCAGTTGAAACACAGTGACTCCGCATTTTCTTTTTTGTCTTTTTGCCAAACTGACAACTCGTTTGCCGATTTTGTAATAATTTAATCCAAACCATCAATTCATGTGGCGGGTTTGGTACAAACTACACCATTCCGAGAATTTTTTACAAAAACCACTCTATTTTTGTCATTTTTCGTTCATCTACACTTATTGGGAAAAAACCAGCTTAATTCAGTCCATTCAAAGTGTAAGTGCTTAGCATTGGTTCTAGTAGCCTGAATGATATTTGAAAATGTATAGAAATCTTCTATCTATTGTGTGTAAGCAATGAGAACCTAGTGCAAGTTGTGACATGGTAGCAAGCCAAATTTGATATATAATATATTTCATGATAATTTGTTTTTTACATGTTTAAGTCCTGGGTTAAACTTATGCAAAGTATTAATGTTCTTTTCCATTCTTAGATTACTTGGAATAATTTAAGATATATATGAATAAATTTGGATAATTGTAGAGAATTGAGATAAAGAGATAACAGAGATTGAGTAAAGAGAGAAACTTTATCAATCAGATAAATGTTGATACAACTGAACTGAGTCTTTAACTTTAGAGATTCATATTATTTGTACAGTAAAGGGTAAGGCAACTAATCTAACAAACTCTAACTAAACTACGGCTATCATAACATAAGGCACAATTATCAGTGTCATAACTGACTTGATCAATACACAATTATCACTATATTAGCCACAAGTGATATAATAATAAGGCTCTACACATGTAGATATGTTTGCACTCTATCAGTAAAAATGATAGAAATTTGTAGAAGTTTAGGGGGATAGAAAGGTTGGTTAGTTGTTGAAAAGTGATAAAGGAGATTTAGTGAGTAATTTGTTGTGATAAGAATAAGGGTGTAGGGAAGACCATATAGAGGAATTGGAAGGAGCTTTGTTAATTAACAAGCTCATGACCGCCTCTTACTTATGGTGGAAAGTTTCTAGCATCTACCTTTTTACAATTATCAAACTGTTTAGTATGTTCAAGTTAACTAATTTCTAGATAAATATATTAACTACATGGAATTTCTTGATAGGGGAAATAAGATAAATTTGTAACAAATGTAAACAAAGCAGCGGAAATAAATCCCTCTATCTCGCAAGAATCTATAAGGAGCAATAACAAAATATAACACTAACTAATCACCGATCTTTTTGGAATAAGACACCAAGATTTTAACATGGAAAACCCCTCAAAGCAAGGGAAAAAACCACAGGTCGTCCAAACCAAAGAAATAGCTCCACTATTATCAATAAAGAGTACAAAAGAGTCTCAATCAAGTATCAACAACAATATCAATGCTAACACCAATAAAGCAATAAGCTTACATATAGAGAACAGGGAAGATGAAGACCCTCAAACACATTGCTGCCATACGAACTGAATATCTTCCAACATAGAAGCCTTTCAATGATCCGAACGGTCAGAATGAAGAAACATACATTCTGAATGTGCTGTCCAAAAATCAGCCCGATCCAATGGTGAACGAATCTGCAATGGAGAATTCACAATTGCAGATTGTCATGTCTCTTTTTCTCTTTTCAACTCCCTTGATTCAAAGCACCTTCTCCACTTAACTTAAATAAGATATCAAGTGGGCTTCTCAATTTGGATCTTTTCTCCACATAGGAAAGGAGTCCAATACCCAACAAATCTTCCCCTCATGACTATGTGGAGAGAACCGCCAAACCAGCGATCTCACAACAGACTTCAAACTTTTCTCTAAGCAGTGTTTTAGTCATCATATCAGCACCATTATCATCAGTATGAACTTTAACCAGCTCCAGCAACTTAGCATCCAAAACATCACGTATCCAATGATACCGTACATCAATATGTTTGGACTTAGAATGGAAAGTTGAATTCTTACCAAGATGGATAGCACTTTAATTGTCAACGAGTAATGGATAGTTGTCTTGAACAAAACCAAGCTCCTGCAAGAATTTCTTCAACCATAGCAACTCCTTGCATGCTCCAGTAATTGCAATGAATTCTGCCTCAGTAGTAGATAAAGCGACACATTTTTGCAACTTAGATTGCCAAGACACAGCTCCCCCTACAAACTTAATCAAATAACCAGATGTAGACCTTCTGGAATCAATGTCTCCACTCATATCTGAGTCTGAGTAACCCACCAAAATAGGCTTATCACCTCCCAAACAAAGCTTCGTATCAATAGTACCATGAAGATACCTCAAAATCCATTTCAATGCTCTCCAATGCTCTCTACCTGGGTTTGACAAAAACCTACTAACTGTACCAATAACATGAGCAATATCAGGTCTTGTACACAACATTGCATACATCAAACTACCCACTGCAGAAGGATAAGAAACTTTCTCCATATCTAATTTTTCAGCTTGATTTGAAGGACTCTGTTTAATACTTAGTTTAAAATGAGTCGCAAGAGGAGTGCTCACAACCTTTGCTTTTTCCATCTGGAATCTCTGCAACACCTTTTTAATATAGTGTTCCTGTGATAGCCACAACTTCCTTTTCTCTCTATCACGGATGATTTTTATACCGAGAATCTACTTAGCAGCTCCCAAGTCTTTCATGGCAAATGACTCGCCCAATTCTTTTTCCCAACAATAAGCATATCATTAACATACAATAACAGAATAATAAAGTCATCATCAGAAAACTTTCTAACAAAGACACAATGATCAGAAGTAGTCTTCTTGTAACCCTGCTCACACATAAAAGACTCAAACTTCTTATACCACTGTCTCGAAGCTTGCTTTAAATCGTATAGACTTTTTCTCAGTCTACACACATATCCTTCCTTGCCTTTAACCTGGAAACCATCAGGTTGCTTCATATAGATTTCTTCCACCAAATCACCATGAAGGAAAGCAGTTTTCATATCCATTTGCTCTACCTCCAAATCAAGAGTAGCTGTCAAACTCAAAACTGCTCTAATGGATGACATTTTCACCATAGGTGAGAAAATCTCATTGAAATCAACATCCTTTCTCTATCTAAAGCCTTTCACCACTAATCTATCTTTATACCTTGGAGACATAGAATTATTCTCATGTTTCACCCTGAATATCCACCTGTTGTTTAATGCCCTCTTACCCTTAGGCAATCTCACCAAGTCATAAGTGTGACTATCATGCAAGGATTTCATCTCATCTTCCATTGCATCCAGCCACTGTTGCTTTTCTTCACTCTCCAAAGCCTCTTCAAAATACTCAGGTTCTCCATCATCAGTTAAATTCACATATTCATCAGAAGAATACCTGGTAGATAGTTGTCTCTGTCTATTAGATCTCCTGAGTTGGGCTTGAGAGGATTCAGGTACATCATAAACATTCTTATCAGGTGATCTCTCATGCTCCTTCTGGTCATCATTAATAGGAACATCTAATTCATCTCCAAGTTGTTGATTAACACCACCGCTTTGTTCTTTACCATGTTCAACACTACCTTCTAGATCGTGATTAGGTGATTGCACCCAACTCAAAGCTTAAGTGGAAATTAATGAATATGGGAGAGACATAGATGCAAAGAAAAGAACAATATAAATTGCATCAAGCAAAAAATAAATGGCGCAAATAAACTATAACTCAAAACAATAAATTCAAGACATAAATGGAAATGATAAACAACAATGGAAAGCTAGAAAAAATTGCGGAAATGAAAGATAAAATAAAATAGGAAAACAGAAAGAAAAAATAAATGAGGTAGGAAGAGAGTTTAGACCTCTAGAATCAATGCTCTAGATACCAAATGATGCATGCCTCCCTTGATTTTTTTCTAGAGGTTTTCTTCTTTGGTGAAATGGTTTGTGGAGAGTTAAGAAGTGAGGTAGTTTTAGGCGCCACTTAAGGTAAGATAAGCCTAAGAGGAAAAGTTTGTCACAAGGGATGGAACCTTTGATAAAAACCTAAGGAATTCTCAAAGAGAGAAGGGTGGACACTAAGAGAATTTTGGCCAACTCAAGGTTTTTCCATTCAATAAAGTGTAAAAAATACAAGAGTGTGAAGGAGCACCTTTTTATAGAGGGAGCTAACCTCTTGAACAAGTCAAGAAGGAAAGGAAGGGCTAAGATTAAAAGGAGTCATCCAAGGGAGGAGGATTGAAGCCCAAAGTCCAATCAATCCTTTCCTTTAGATGAGAATTGGTGCCCAAGCTACCTCATCCAAGGGCCAAGATTACTCCTTTATTAGTTTTGGGTTTTATTTAGGAAAAGAAGGTGTAGTTATCAAACTACCCCCTTATTTCCTAAATAAAGACCCAAAAGCTAATCTTACCCCTTCTTATTACTAAGACACCTCCTAGAAAATTAAATGGACTAATACATGTCCAAAATAAAATTCTAGGTTCCTAAAAGAAAAAATTACAAGTAAATAAGTCATGGCTTGCATAACTTGATGGTCATATGGAGGTGAGATCTTCCTCCCTCTACTCTAGCCATGTCTTCTTCTATTCTCCTAGCCGTGGCCCTAGTGATAGGGCCCTTACTTGGGGAGCATGCATCAACAACCATGTTACCTTTGGTAAGTTTCCACTTTCCAAAACCAAAGTGATTATCATAACCACTATCATCAAGCATCTGCATAGAGATCAAATTAAAATGAACATCAAGAGCATGTTTGACTCCTCTGAGCAACAACTGCACTCTTATGTTGGTTTGCAGGCAAACATCACTAACACCAATAACTTGAGACAGACTATCATTACCCATCTTCAATACTCCAAAATCACCAGAAGTATAAGACGTTAAGAATTCCTTCCTTGGTGTAACATGCAGTGTAGCACCACTATCAACAATCCACATGCTCTCATCTGACAAATTATCATCATTGTCGCGAAGATTAACAAGGTCACCACAAGTAGCAGTAGCAACACAATTATCATCATCATGATCCTTCTCTTTCCACTTACATTTTTTATCTTTGTTCTCCTTTTTTCTCAGAAAACAATATTTTTGTATATGCCTTGTCTTATGACAAAAGTGACACTCCACATTCTTGTATCTGGACTTGGACTTACTCCTGCTCTTTTCTCTACCTCTTTTCAGTTCTTTTCTTTGACTTCTCCCCCTGTTTTCAGTGACAAGTACTTCAGGCTAAGATGAAGAACCATGTGTCTTCCTTCTCATCTCTTCATTAAGAGCACCACTATTTGCTGCTTGCAAAGAAACAACATTATTAGGGGCTGAGTTTGTAATAGAAACCCAAAATGTCTCCCAAGACATAAGTAAAGTATTCAGTAGCCATAGTCCCAAAACTTCATCATCAAATTTGATACTCATATCAGATAACTGATCTAGGAGCCCTTGAAATTCATTCAAGTGATCTGAAATAGAAGAATTCCCCCTGTACTTCAAATTCATCAGACAATTCAACAAATATAATTTATTATTCCCTAATTTAGAAGCATACAAGGACTCAATCTTCTCCCACAATGTTCTCGCATGTGTCTCATTAGCAATGTGATTATAAACATTGTCTTCTACAAATTATCGAATAAAACCACATACCTGTTGGTGTTCAAAATCCCTCTATTCTTCAGACATAGAATCTGGCTTCTGAGTAGCAAAAACAGGAATATGCATTTTCTTCACAAATAGCAAGTCTTTCATCTTGCCCTTCCACAAGTGATAATTAGTTTCATTCAAGGCAACCAATTTTGTATTTTCCTTCATCATTCAAGCAAGTCAAATAGTCCCTAGACCAAAACCAAAGAGCTCTGATGCCACTCTGATGGGGGCAATAAGATAAATTTATAAACAAATGTAAACAAAGCAGCAGAAATAAATCTCACTATCTCGCAAGAATCTATGAGGAGCAATAACAAAATATAACACTAACTAATCACCAATCTTTTTGGAATAAGACACCAAGATTTTAACATGGAAAACCCCTCAAAGTAAGGGAAAAAACCACGGGTCGTCCAGACCAAAGAAATAGTTCTACTATTATCAATAAAGAGTACAAAAGAGTCTCAATCAAGTGTCAACAACAATATCAATGTCAACACCAATAAAGTAATAACCTTACAAATAGAGAACAGGGAAGATGAAGACCCTCAAACACATTGCTGCCATACGAACTGAATATCTCCTAACACAGAAGCCTTTCAACAATCTAAACGGTCAGAATGAAGAAACATACATTCTGAACGTGCTGTCCAAAAATCAGGTCAATCCAATGGTGAATGAATTTGAAATGGAGAATTCACAATTGCAGATTGTCATGTCTCTTTTTCTCTTTTCAACTCTCTTGATTCAAAGCACCTTCTCCACTTAACTTAAATAAGATATCAAGTGAACTTCTCAATTTGGGTTTTTTCTCCACATAGGAAGGGAGCCCAATACCCAACATTTTTACAAGGCTTTTTCTTATCTTGCATGTTCTAGAAATTTGTAGCAATTTAAACACTTCTAGTTGAAACAAATATTGAAAATTGCAAGCATACTTTATAGTTGTTAAAACTTGATTCTTTGCATAATAAGTCCATAAAAATGTCTACAACTTGATCTTTTATCTTGTAGTGCTCGAATTGGCCTTCCTCATAATTCACTTTGCCTCTTCGAGTATTATTTGTAGCATTTAGACTCAAATATACTTGTGTTATAGGTTTCATATTTTTTTCCCCAAAAGTCTTATTTGTCTCGAAGTAGAGTTTGGTGAATAACTTTGATGTCGTAGAGGTGACACATGCATCCCTTGTTATTTTGCAACTTCTTCTGCTGGTTGCTGCACTAGAATAGGACTGTTGTTTTTCTCAATTTTATCTTTTTCTAGTTCGAATCAATATTTTTATCAAACTTCACATCTTTATTGATGATGGATTTTTTGTTTCCTCTCAAGAAGACGTACTTCATTGTTTTCTTTCTAGCGAGAGAAATTTGTCATCATATTCTTTTGATTTAGAAACTTCAAGTATTAAGTGTTTAAGTGACCAAGTCTTCAATGTTGTAGCGATGAATGATTAATGCCCACATAGCTTCTTTGTCCACTTTAACTAGGACAATCACTTGCTTGGTTATCATAAAACATACATCTATTTCCTTTTGATATAGTATTTGTGTTAGAACATCACAACTAGATATTAATTACCATAGTGTGAAGCTGAACCACGTACTAGGTTTCAATCAAATTCTAATATGAGGTGTTAGATGTGGGGAGTCTTTAGCAGATTTTAAGCATTAATTCTAGGGGAAGATTAAGGCTTATGTTGATAGCGAGGGAAATGCAGAAGAGCCAAGAAGTATGGTCATAGTCTTGGTGGATAATTAAGGAATCATTTCAATGAGACATTTTGGGTGGTTAGTAGATTGCTATTTAATTAGATCTGAGATGGATCTGGCTGCAGAGAAATGACATGGACATGATAATAGCATTTCTATCAAGAGGTGAATACAAAATTTAGCCTCTTAGAACAACTTCTCAATGACAATGAAATTGTATTAACTAGGGCAGAATTTATTTTGATGAAGAAAATTAAACTTTGAATTAATAGTTTATGAGTAAAATTTGAATGACACAAAGTGAATGATTAACAACACAATTTCATCCATGTTAGAGAAAAACAATAGATCATGAATTAAACTAGTAATTAGAATTTTCACAGGCAAGTTTTGGAGTAGAAAAATTAGGGAAGATTTAGGTCTCCTACCTAATATAGTGATTGAAAGATTGAAAAACGTACAGTCATATTGTTCCTCTCAGGTCTCAGTTCTATTGAAAGGATTCGAGTCATGTTTATGTTAATGGTTACAGTGATAACAATCAGACATGGACCATTGTGTAGTCCTTGGTGTTCAATTGGATGAATAAACCCCTGACTCTTCATATATGTTTCATTTTTTTATTATTTACTATGTTATTTTATTGGCTAAAATAAAATCACCTTTCATATGTAGGACATAAGAAAAATATCTTATGACATCATTTTTAGAGTATATACAACAGACCATCTCTTAGTCTTTATTTTTCACTTAGATTTTATTATTAGATTTGTTTCCTTTTTCATTAGAATCTTTGTAATTAAGAATTTTTTAATAAATAATCACTTGGTTAGGGCCTTTCACTCTTTTTTAGTAATGATCAAATTAAGATTCTCTCCAACAAACTCATATCATAGATTTATCAATGAGATCTCATCCTCATTGTTTATATTATTCTTAATATCTTATTGCAGGACCTTTTTGTATAGTATTATTGGAAATCAATATTCTATCTTGTATTTTCTCAACTATTTTTTACTTTAAAATTTATTTTGAAAATTTTAAGTGTAGATTAATCTTCCTTCAAAATAACATAGATTAAAACAAATAAATAATTAAAAGTTCAAGATAGATTCACTTTACTCTCTTCCAGTATCCTAATAGCTAGACTAATGAAAGATGTATTACCATTTATATTTCAAAGAGATTAAGGTTATCAAATCATTGTGCATCATCTATTTATGCACTTAGACATCCATATTGTTGCTTTTGGTTTTTATGGCTTGTTATAGTTAAAAGTGCTCTCAATTTTTTTGTTCTGTCATTATGATTAATTGGAAATTTTTAATTTCATTCTGATTTTATTTGACAGTTTCAGCGAAGAGAAGAAAGATACTAAGATGAACATCGCAAGAGTGGGCTTCTTTAATATTCATGTACTATAGTCAACCTCATACTATGTTATGTTAGACCAGTGACTATTGTGTTAGAACTCTTATGTGTAATAAATAAACAAATATGGTTTGACAACATTTTGATTAACTTTCTTTTTGGTGAAAATATTTTGATTAATTAATCACTCTAACATAATTGGATTTCTATTATTTGAATCTTTTTGTTTTATTAATTTGGTTTCCTATATTTAAATTGTTTACTTTAAAAAAATAATTTGTACTAAGGTTGTTATCTTTGCTTAACGCGACAAATTTCTGATTGATTTTATTTTTAGTTTAAAAGTTACATCAAAGGTATAGTATAAAAAAATTAAAAGTAGAGGATAATTGTTTGTCAAATTTTATTTTTTATTATCCTTAAATATTTTTGTAAATTAAAAGTTACTGATGAACTATTCTTTTTTATTGTTTAATTAATAAAAAAACATATTTGTAAAATAAAAATTTATGTTATAAAATAAATTTAAAATTTTAAATATAGATATCATTTGACTCAACTTCTTCTCTTATAACTTTTAAGTAAAAATTAAACCAAGTCAAACTGTAACTATATGTCTTATACTTTGATGCATGTCACCAAATTTTTTAAGATCGAGTGCATTTGTTTCACAAATTAAGATTGTATTTCTAGGAATTTGGATATGGAAATTTTACATTTCTATGTTTGTTATAAGTTTTGAGAAACTCTTTTAGGGTATTTTGTATTCGTGAAAATGTTGTAACTTCCTTCTTTTTCATGTTTCTTACAACATTGTTCTCATAAAAAAGGATTATGGCAATAAGTGAGGTTACTATTAATTAATCCATATAAGGTTTAATAACCTTGTTTATCTCTCAAAAATAATTATTTTTTTATTTTAGTTCTTTAAATATTTTTTTTAACTTAATTGTTTATAAAATTTTTTGTTTAGTTTTAATTTCTGCTTAATTTCAAGAAACATTGGTAATTGGTATATAAGAGTGATGTTAACATTGTTAATAAGGAGTTTGATTTTATAAACTATTTTAAGCATTTATAAATTTGTCTAATGTTATAAATTTGTCTAATGTTATATAGGATTATCTCATTTAGACTTTCTAATGATATATAAGGTTGCACTATAAAAGTTTTAAAGTTAAAAATTAAAATCAAAATTGTTGTTTGACACTAAAGCCAAACAAAACACTTGTTCAAAAATCAAATTCAAAGAAAAAAGTAAAGGACTAAAACCAAAAAGACACTATTTTTTAGACATAAAAATGTTATCTAGCCTTTATTTAAATTTATTTTGAATTTTTAAAAAAATCCTAAAAATATGAAAATTTAACAAAACACATATTCAAATATACCCACCGGTTATAATACTCTTAGGAAAGTAATTTTAAAAAATAAAACAATATTCCATAAACAAACATGTCCTAAAGATTTATTATTATTATTATTAACATTGAAAAACTTCATATCATTCTTTGTGCTTTTCAAAGACTCTAAATTATTGTAGAAAATAGGGATGATAATAGGGTGAAACAAGGAAAAGTTTACTATCTCCTTCCCCAACTTTAGAAAATGTATGGTGTGGTAAGGAATTAATACTTATATTCATTCATGTCCGCTATTTTTAGGTCTAAGTAAATTTATGGTAATTGGTTTTATTATTTTTTATAATTTTAATTTATTTTTTGTCATAATTAAATAAATTATATATAAATTTATTAATTACATTTTAATTTTAAAAATGTATAAAGGATTTAGGATACTTTGTGCTCACTTATATACTATTATTATTTGGTCATATTTTTAGTCCAAGGCAGGATTTTCAACAATTATGCTTGTATATATAAGGGTACTTCATATTTGTGTAATAATACACAAAATTCACAATTATCTATATGTCTTATGCTTACGATTCTTAACAGAACCTCACTTTTATACTTAATTCTAATTTAGACTGGGACTGAGGTAGAAATATTATTTTTAGAATAATGTGTTTTTTTTTTTTTTTGGAAATATATGCATATGAACATGTTGGTTTGGTAAAGAGCAAAAGAAGTGTGAAAAAAGAGCACGTAACACACTTGCGTGACATTTAATTCTACTCAAGCAACCTTTCTCCAACGAGCCTCTTTCATCACTTTAGCGAGTCATGTATCAAAGGTTAATATACTCTTTATCCTCACTTAAGTAAGGTCTTTTTTATCGCTTAAGCAAGCCCTGCTTGTTGTTTAAAGATCTCATTATATTTACCAGAATGAGTTTTATAATTATATAATTCTTATTTAAATTAACTCAATAATAATATTATTATTAGTTTTAAAATGTATCAATTTAAAAATAATTTAAATCTAAAAATATGTTATAACGATCTTGCTTTAATTATATAAAAAGTATATTTTATCTGAATACATGCTACTCCTGTAAAATACTAATTTATATAAAAAACAAAAAGACATTTTTTATTAAATTTTAAAATTTTAATTTAATATTTATAAATTTTTTTATAAGTTAAATGTTAATTGTTAATGTGTTAGTTTTTATTAGTGGATGAATTTGAATCCCAACCTCTCTCTCCTTCTTCTCACCTGTGAGTTTTACTACTATATCAATCTTATAACTCCTTCCTTTCATATTCATAAATTGAAGATGTCTCTGGTGAATTTTTTTTATACAAAAAAAATTATTTACCAAAATAACCCACCCCCAACATCATTTACATAAATAATCACTTCTATTCGCGTAGAGAAATGGGTTCGGGGAACCGATTTCTCAACGTGGTCTTTTTTTATGTTGGGTAACCGATTTCTAGTATTTTTTTTAGATTTGTTTTAATTTTTTAATTTATTTTTATCTATGTATATTTTTTACACTATGATTTTCAAAATTAAAATTTAAAAAATTTTTAAGGTAATTTATATTTCATTTTATTTTTTATGTGTTTTATTTTTATGTTGTGTATCTTTTCAGTTGTTTAAAAATATTTTTTAAACAGTTTGTAATTTATTTTTCAGTTTATATTTTTTAAATTAAATCTTTTATACCTAATTTTTTAAATTATGTTGGTATAATATTTTAAGTACATAATTTTTAGATATAAAAAATGTTATTTTTAAAATTGTAAAATATTAATTTTGTTTAAGTGTTAGATATAAGTTTTGAAGATATAAAAACTAATGAAAATAAACATAATCTTGTAGTACAAGTTACATAATGTAAACAATAATACATAGAGTTTATGGCTACTGGTGGGAAGTCTCTGAACGGAAAGGACATTTTCTTTTAGAATGACCAATGTTCTTACACATGGGGTATTTCTTAGGTTGTCCAAGTTCTACAATATCCATCTTAGTGTGTATACATGATGGTTTTAGATGACCTTTTTTTATCCTTATCATCTCTAAATTGGGAAATATTTGTGGCTTGGTACAATTTGCCCAATAAGCTTCATTGCTCAATTCTTGAAACAATCTGTTATACACATTGGATCCGTAATCCAATGTGTATATTGGATGTATGTAACGTGTGTAATCGTGGTGAACTTGCTTACACGCTACAATGACATGCGAACATGGCATGTGAAACTTTTGAAATTTGTCACACTCGTACCACTTTTCATCCAACCTAATAGTGAAGCTTGTCATTCGTCAGCCTTCTCTTGGATTAATGGTGTCCTAGATGAGGAAGCATGTATTGCACCAATCGAATTCTAGCACATGCATGGTGACTATTTGCCTTGGTTTGTATGTCTGTCGAAGTCTTATTTAATATATCTATATAATGTTGTCGAACTTTGAGTTTTGCATCGATGTCTTTACCTCATTGGATGAATAACGTGTTACAACATGATATATTGATATTATTATCACACTTATTGGGAGATTCATTAACCAAAGTAGTGGTTAAACCTGGGCTCTATCATGCCATATCCTATTACATGTAAAAAATTAAAATCCATCAATTATACATGTTTAAAACATATATTATTGTTAATAAATTAATTACTTACCATGTTTACCACAAATTTGTTCATATTTGCATTCTTGAACTGCCTCATGAAGTTATGTGCCATGTGTCGAATGCAGAACACACGCATTGAATTTTAGGGTGCTCATCCACTGTCATGTCTTAAATAGGCACTTTTGATTGATTCAGGCCTATCCAACATTAAGCAAAGTCTATCTCGAGGTCAAAACATTTCTTTTCAAATTTTGTATAAAGAAATACCAGACATCACCTACTTCACCCTCAACAATGGCAAAGGTTATTGGAAATATGTTGCTGTTGCCATCTTGTGTCACTCTTACTAGCAAAGTCCCTCTATATTTTCATAAAGGAGTGTCCCATCAAAATGGACAATGGGCTTGCAATATTTAAACTCATGCATTCATGGTTTGAAAGTCTAGAAAATGCATAAAAATTGCACATAATCAACAACCATGTGCACTTATTCGTTGTATAATGGCCTCATTTGTTGCTAACAACAAATTCATTAAGAACAACTTTCATGATGCTAAACAACCTTTGTAAATTATGCTACTAGTGTTCCCAATTGTCATGCAAGTCTTAAATAGCCTTTTACTTTGCCATCCATGTTTTGTGATATGAGAAAATATACACTAATGCACTCTTGATATAAGCTATCAAGGTTGCCACTAAGATTGATGGATCACTTTCCACTAGAGGGAGAATGCTTCTACTAATGACCACATAGCCAACATTGGCATAGTCTTTTGTGATCATCGAGGAAAAACAAGAACTTTCGTCAACTAGTTTACGAATCTCCCATTTCTGGGAGTTTTGGATGAACACCGCTCTGCACCTCCTACAACATTCATTATGCATACATTTGGCAATAAGTATTGTGAGAGTTGATTTCTTAGTCTTGAAGTACATACTCATCTTCACATTATGCATGTTCAACATATGTTTCATGTCTTCTTTTATTTCAAAGACCATGCCCTGATGAAGAGTGTCGAGATCATATCAAACATCGAGTTGGTCTAATACATGTTTGTATTTAGAGCTGTGAAATCAGTTTTCAAATCCAAAGACTACATGTGACATGGAAATTGGTAGGTGACTCTGTGTTACAAATTTGGGAGGTCATGATAAGGCTTGCCTCTTCTACTTCATTGTCTTATTGAAATGTGACATCGTCTTTATCTGCACTAAACAAACCGACATCTTCCACTAGTGCTCCAATCTCAACAATAACCACATCTTCATCTTCAATTGGAATGCCACTCAATAATAGGTGAGTGAGTGACATTATCTGCACCTTATGAAGTTCTTCTTGTTGATATGTTGAACTTGACAGGGTGGTAATATGAAGGTTTTGCAAGTGTTCTACCATTGATGATACTGTGTGAGATAAAATGTTATGCGCATCTTCTATGATGTTAGCAAGCAGTTCCACATAATTAAGGATATCATGCCTCATGATAAATTGGATTATTCCTTGAACATCTTTGTGGTCAATGATTTGAACTGGTTAGAAGCTTAGGAAGTCTCCTCCCACGACTTGCAAATATCAAAAGTGAAGATCACCAACTGCCTGGTGTTCAGCTACTTTGAACCTTCTCTAGATCTTATTCTTCAACACAACTATTGTAATGCGTTGACTTACAAACATGAAAAATGGGACAACATACACAAAAGTGTCCCCTTCATTTTTTTTTTATCTCTCCATTATAGTGGCCCAACACATTACATAAAGAGTAAGACTTTTTTCAGTTGAAGGGATTATAAACACTTATCTAGGTTTAAAATCTGTTTGAGTAAGGACTATCACATTCATTTACCCATTTATAGAAAGTAATGGGATTCATGCTATATATCTCGATCATCAAATTTGTAGATTTGATCTTAGTTGTTGACAAATAAAGCATTAGATTCTTGACGCACTAACGTAAAACATTGTTGATGAATTGATGCTCTAATGTAAAGCATGTTGACACAGTAATACTCCAACGTAAAGTAATATATTCTAAACGTAGTGACGTAAAACATGCCGATACACTGGTGCTATAGCGTAAAGTATGCTGACACATTGACACTCTAACATAAAACATGCTAACACATTGACACTTTTACATAAAGCTAGAGATTCCTTAGGCCCTGACGTGAAGCAAAAAATTCTTGACGCATTGACATAAAGTATGCTAATGCATTGACACTCTGACGTAAAACACGATGAACACAAATACTATAACGTAAAATATGTTAACATACTGACACTCTGACCTAAAGCAAGACATTCCTGACGCGTGCAAGTAGAGCATATGATTTTTAGGCTATATATACAACACGCCACTGATACAATATCATCAACTTTCCTGAGTGTAGAGAAATTATCTACTTCAGATTACAAGAGTTTCAACACTATGTGTAAAAATGTCTTCTTCTTCAATAACTCTTCTTTGGAAACAACATCTTCATAAATATGGAAATGCTAAGTATATGACAAACTACAACATCTTAACAACTCTTCATATTAAAAAAAATTCTTTATTTTCATAACTTCTAACTATTGCATTTTTTCTTGTAGATGTAAAGTGACCTAATTTTTCAATCTTACTATCATTTGATGCATGAACTTGACTCAAAAATTAAACACTTACTATGGGTTACTGGTTTTGATCAAATTTAAAACCATAACTTTGGAAGATGTTGCTCTTCAATTAGGGCTAAAGGTTGATGGAAGAGTAATGACTGACCCTACTTTTTTGATTGGGAAGAAATGTGTGGAGAATTGTTAGAGTTTGTCTCTCTAGTGAGAGAAGCATTAGTGGGATCTACTCTAAAATTTAAGTGGTTGTGAGATAATATGATCCAACTCAGATCAACAACTAAACAACAATTATTGCAACATTGTAGGCATATATTATAGCAATAATTGGGGGTGTGTTATGCCTGACAAATCAAGTAACTAGCTTCACCTAATGTATTTTCCTTTACTAGCTGATTTAGAATGTGTAGGAAGATATATTTGGGGTTCTGCTTGTCTAGCACACTTATATAGGGATATGTGTAGGGCAACTTACCCATTTGCAAAAAAGAAAAAATAGGTAGCTATACATTATTGTTGCAATCTTAGGCCTAGTGTCGCATGTTGTTCATTTAACCACCAGTTAATCGCAATAATGAATATCCTCTTTCAATGAGGTATGAGTAAAAAATATTGATGTGTTGTTATATATTGAGATATTATTGTGCAAATGTTAACCCTCTCTCGTTACTTACTACTTCTGACTTGTTGGATATACGGGAACACCCCTTGGTGACTTGTTGGGTTACAAAGTAAGATTTAATAGAATGAACAACAGTGAGGTTGACCATATACACTTAATTTTCATATTTCCATTTTATACACAATTTCTTTCATATTTCCATTTTATACACAATTTCTAAATAACTAACAACAACAATCTTCCATCGTATTTCAGTTTGATTAGATGCCTTATAGGGAATTTGCATATGCTCTACAATAACATGCTTACACTTGTGCAAGAATATGGTCTACCACAACATTCTTGCATTGCTTTAACAACATCGGTAGTTGTGTTTTGAGCATCAAACAAATTGTGTCCAATTGAAGTTGGCCTATGGTAACCAATTCCAAATTCTACCTACAATTTGGACAAACTCCACTAAACTGACATGAGAGGACACAACGACACAAATTGGGCTAAAGAACATGCATAATGGATTGACATTTGGAAGGCTACACGACAATATATTATTTCTGGTCAACCTCTTCAAGGGTCCCTTAAGCATAACAAACAAATTCAAAACCATCTTATGTATGCAAAGAAACACAAATGTATGTGGCCTATCAATAAGCAATCCTGAAGTGGTAGCCTAATAAGTCAACCACCCCAATAATTGAACAATGTTATGTAGCACCAAATGAACCATCATAGTCTTAGTCATATCCAATACATACTACCATGGACAATTACATGCACACAACGCTTTCGAGTACATAAGAAGGAGATGACTTCGTAAACAACTTATTTGGTGTCAACATGCAAACACCATAATCAACATATGTTTAGATGCAATCAATGAATATTCCTTCATTTTGATCGTTTCACGTCCAAGTAAGTCAGAGTTCCTCAATAAACCCTATCATCGACACACAACAAATTTTTCATGACAATAATCAATAGGAACTAAACCTGAAACAACAAAGATGTCAAAATCTCCCGAGAAATAGGCAACTTCTAAGATATGGTACCAGTGGACACAAACATCATTAGGTAGTGCATGCATCATTGTTCTTCCGATTTTTTTATAACATGTACCATATGTTTATGTATATTGTTAAAAAATTATATATGTTAGTTAGATGTATTTGTCAACTGAGAAATTATTTTCATTTATTTAACTTCAAAAAATAATTAATTACATTAAAATGATAATTAAAATTGATGTAAACTTTAAGAAAGGTCGTTAGTCTTTCTATAAAAATAATACTTATCCACTTAATAAATCAAAAAACAAAATTTAAAAAAGTTTCAAACAAACATAAAAAAACTTTAAAAAATTAACTCAAACAAGTATAAAAAAAACAATGTCATAGAAAATGAACGTTAAAAAACAAATTAAAAAACTTAAATTATAAATTTAAATTAAAAATATAAACTGAAAAATAAATTACAAAATATTTAAAGAAATTGTAAAGAATGAAAAAGATATACAACATAAAAATAAAACAATGAAAAAGATAAAATCCAAATTAACTTAAAAAATTTTAATTTTGAAATTCATAGTTTAAAACAATACACATAAATAAAAAATAAAAAATTTCAAAAAAAGAATCTAAAAAAAAATCTTATAAAAAATCTATTCCCCAACTAATTTCTTATAAATCTTTTATATAAAAAGATTTATTTAAATTAATTGTGTGAGGGTGAATCAGGTAAAAAAAAAATCGTCTTTCATTGAGTAAAACTTTCCCATTGATTGGGTGTAGTTAAAGAAACATAGGGGACAAATTAAGAAATGGAAGGAACGGACATACCAAAGCATTTTCTTTTTATTTGATTCAGGAAAATGATTGGACAAAAGGGTGCATGTGGATCCAGAAAAAAAAAAAAAACTTTTAAAGGGAGAAGATTTGGGTTAATAATTGGGTATTAGGTACATTCTTTTAAGGAATTTAAAATTATAAATAAATATGAAATAATTAATTATAATAAAATTATATTAAAAATAATAACATTATTTTATATTAAATTAATTACACAAAATGATATTTTTATTTTTTTATACCTACCTACTATCAAAACGGACAAGCCCAATCCACCATGAATCCCAACCATATTGAAAAAGTAAAAACTAAGTCAATCATGTGAAAGGGCACACTTATAATCTAATTTACATAGGTTGAACTTATTGGAAAAATCCATCAACTCACTTACATTTGATTTTTATTATTATATAAATTTGATTATTTTTTTATTTTTTAATATTTTAAATTGTTATATTATTTATTTGACTTATATTCTATGAAAATATATTTCTTAATTTGTTGAAATTATTTAACTAATATTTTATATCTTAAAATTAATATTTAACATTTGTAAATATAAATTTTTATTGGAGAGTATTATTTAAATTTTTTTATTTTTAAACTCATAAAATTTAAAGAAAATGTTATCATATATTATTTAAATTTTAAATTTTTTTAAATAGTTAAATTTATTTTTATAACATATATTTTATATTAATTTAAACATATAATTTACCACATGATGAATCGGAGTAGAAAATTTTACAATAAAAATAAAGTGAATCAAACTGAGGTGATTGTATTTTAGGCCGAATTTAAAATTGGAATAATACAAGTTTAATTTTCAATATCTTTCCCTCTTTCAACTATTGCTTCCTTTTCTCCTCTCTCTCTCTCTAAGTTTCACGTTTGTGATTCTCAACAATACAATTCGTGTTTAGGGTTTCACATTGCTTCTTCGCGTTCGTTCTTCTCTCTCACACACTTTGCAATCTTCAATTATTTCGCTTTTTGTTCTCTCACTACTTTCCTAAACGCAAATCCATTCCGTTTAGATTGTCATATTGTGTGTGAAATTGTATGTTAATTTTGCTTCGTGGGTTTTTCTTCGTTTTTTATTTTTTTATTTTTTTTTTAAATTTAGGTTTGAAAATTTGATATCGTTGTGTTGTGGGTTTTGATGGTGCAGAAGATGTTCAAGAACACGTTCCAATCTGGATTTCTTTCCATCTTATACAGCCTCGGGTATGTTGCATTTTGGCGGGTTTCAAAATACTGTTTCGTATGTGTTGAAGTTACTGAATTTTATCAGTTTTTTCGTTTTATGTTTTATATAGGAGTAAACCTTTGCAGATATGGGACAAAGAAGGTATGTTTTTTCTGGTTTTCTGTAGCATAAAGTGGTAATATTTGGGATTTGGGTGCTTCGAAGTTCAAAGTGGAAAATTGTGATCATTATTAATGAAAGAATTAACAGTTGGGATTGTGATGAAATGCATATGTGCACTGTATAACAAATTATGAAGTTATTAAAATCTTAATCATTTTCCTGTCAATGACTGTATTTTGTCTTATAAAACACACCCCTTTGTGTATTTTAATGTTTTGAATGCAATACTCTGGTGTGCCTTGATCTGAAACTATGTTTAAATTATGCTTTATTCTCATTTTCTATATTTTAATTTTTTTAGTGGTGTGAAATGGTAAGATTCCCGCTGTGTGATTGACTGATATCAGACCTATAGTCAAACAGGAGTGAGCCAGCCTATCCAAAAATAAAAACAGGAGTGTGCCTATTGTAAACAGAAGTTAGTCGGGGTGGCCAGGTTGGTTAGTGCTTAGGAGGTTTGTTATGGTCTGTAAGTGGGTTACGATATATACCTGCTGGTGGGGGAATTAACTGTCTCGTAGCTGAGAGTTGTAAGACAGTTAGCAGAGTCCAGAGTCTTTAGTATCTCTGGGATTGGCCTTTTTGTATCATCCTCTGTTTGCACTCAAATTGAGGATGCAGAACTGAATTCTTTTCTCCATTCAGTTATCGCTAATTTTCTTCATTTTGTAAAAGGTCCCTTCCATTCTTTCTATCGCAAGTACCCATGCAACATTAACCTTCACCAGACTCCTCAGGGTAGGATACTGGGATCCTTACTCATTGATTGATCTCCCTACATGGTCATGGCATGAAAGGTTAATGTGTAATTGTGTAATATATGTGCTCAGAGTGCTTTAGTTTCATGTGCGTATGAGAGAGTAACTTTTGGTATTTCCATTATTCCCATTGTGAAAGATGAATCTATACTTATATTGCATTATTCAGTGAAGCTTTCTCCTGTATATCAATAATAATCTATCTCTTATGTGAAACATCTTGTCTTCTAGTCCTTGTGTCTGCTGTCAGTCTACGGTTCTGAATTATTTCTTATGATTACACCCTTTTCGTTGTAAATGCTGGGAAATGGAGTGCCATTGTTAGCTTAAGAAAAAAAAAAAAGGAATGATACATCATGTATTCAGGAGAAGTTTGGGGTAGACTGCAGAAGAGATGATACAGAAACTCACTTATGGTGATTTTAAATTGTTTCTAGTGAGAAAAGGCGAGATCTCAATCTCAAAAGGAAGATATTTTGATGAACGGGGGTAAAGAAAGATGGATAAAATTTATGAAGAAACTGCTAATAATACCGTATTTTAAACAATATGTTGTAGGATTAGTTCTGGAATGGATAGAGCTCAATGGCTTCAATTGATACAATTTAGCTTCTATTGGGAATAATAAGGCTCAAGTGTTGTTTCTGTAAAAAGGTTCATGAAACAAGTACAAGTTAGAGAAAAATTTCCCAATCTCTATCATATTTATGATATGCCATATGAGTAATGACTAATGAGTCTTTATTATAAAGTATTGAGCAGTAAATGGAAACAACCAGAGGTGAAGCTCCTTGAATCATTCTAACAAAGCTAATCCTTGTCAAGGAAGAATCCCTGCCCAAGTCTAACCAAAATTAATGGTCGCAAAATAAATTGCACCTAATCTTGCTATAACATGCCAACTCCCTCAGCTCCCCCTCACCCTCCTAGAACCTTCTTCATTTTAGTACATAATCCAATAGTTGTACTTGAGCTATAATCTAAACCAAGCCTTGTCAACATAATATTAGGGGAAAAGGTCCCATCAATTAGACAAAACACTCAATTTCCATTAATTTCTTCTCATGCAGTCTCTTACATTAAGCATGTGATTCTCCTTGATTGCCTCTCTTCTTCCTTTCCCAATCCTAATATAAACTATAGTGATAAGTGGTTACCTAACAATACTTTCCCCTGAAGCCTTCAACTTGTCCTCTAGGTAAAATGATTTTCAGGAATTTTCAAATTCTGGAAGGTTGTGACATTTAATTAGTACATCCATAAGACCCTCTGTGATATAGATTTTTGGTGGGAAACAGTAAGAAATAGAAAGACAGAAGAAGTACCAAAGGAGGGGAAAAGAGAAGAGAGCAAAATAGAGAGGATAGAGGAAAAAGAGAAGAGAAATAGACTGTCAACAACACTTCTATTATTATCATTCAGTCTACCCAGGATACTAACAGTCCTACCTCATTTATAGGGAGCTACCCAACAGCAATACAATCCTAACTAACAGAAATTGATTACCTAACTAGCATTTTTTTTTTATTTATATTTACATATCAGTCTGCTATGATTCTGTGATGTAGCACCCCTGCAGTGCAGGATGTATCTTAGGCTCTCAGTCATCTGATAGGAAGGCAGGCAATGGTCGACTCTCAAAGTTGTAGACAGCTTCTAGCAGTGACAACTTCAATTTATAAGCAATCTGGCTAATCCTTTCAAGGATGTTAAATAGCCTGCCTGTAGTACCTAGGACTTTTGTTAAACAGGTGTAGACAGATTATAGCAGTCACAACTTCAATTTATAAGCAATACCCTTTCAAGGATTTTAAATGGCCTGCCTGTAGAACCTAGAACTTAGCTTTTTATTAAACAGGTGTAGACAACTTCTAGCAGTCACAACTTTAATTTATGAGCAATCTGGCTAACCCTTTCAAGGATGTTAAATGGCATTCTGGTAGAATCTAGGACTTAGCTTTTTGTTAAGGATTATGCTCTTCTGAAGTGCATTAATAACCATTGGTTAGATAATCAATGGTTTGAGATTATGATTAATTTTAGATGTTGTAATATATGTACTTGATTTTGCCACAAATCTTGAGTATATATTTTATAATCAATGCTTATTATTGCACTTTATCCTCTAAAGTGCATCTCTGTACTTTTTATAGGAGAGCGAAATCCTTTTATTAATATGTTTGGCTTTGGCTAACAAATTGAGTTCGTAAGGGTTAATGTTGAGGTAAACTAACACTGTGTTTGGTAAAACCGTAAAAGTGACTGAGTGGAGGGGGAGGGATGGAAATTAGCAAGGTAGTCAAAATTGAGATTCTACCCCGACATAGAAAGGGGTCATAGAATCGTAAATCGTAAAAGCATAACTCGAAACATAGATTCTATAAAACTTGAATATATGTATATAAAATAACATAAACTCTATTATATAAAAATGTGTATTTATTTTTAATAATATTTTATATTTTCCACTTATTATTATTAAATATATATGTTTTATTTATTTATATGTTCATTATATATTAATAGACAATATTATTATAATAGTAAAACTGTAAAAGAAAATATGATTACAAATAAGAAAACAAAAAAACTTTCCACATTCTAAGATTAAAAAATAAAGACTGTTTGGTGTGGAGACTGGGTGAATTTAGCTGCTGGCCGAATGCCCTTATCACCCAAAAAAATCATACCCTCTTTCTAGTTTCAATAGCTGTTTCTGTTGGGTTTTTTAAAGTAGCAACAGAGCGCAAACAGAATTTGGAGAAGAAATATGGATTAAACAGAGTGTGAAGGAAGAGTGATGATATTTCATTGAATTAAAAAACGTACATATAAAGGCTTGAAAGGTAACTGACCACTAACACCATGTCCTATAATCAGCCATGATTTAGTAAATAAAAACTGAACATTAACAAACTCCTATGAATAAGGAAACTGACTCTGACATATTGAAAATATAAAACAAATAGAAGGTGGCGGCAGTATTGAAAGTAATTGCTAACACTCCTCCTTGCTTTAGATACTGCAAACTCCAAGTTTCATTCTCAGGATCTCAAACTTTCTAGTTGGAAGAGGTTTAGTAAGAACATCAGCTATTTGCTCTTTTGTTTTTGCAATGAACAAGAGTTACAAGACTGTTTTTCTGCACTTCTCTCAAGAAAAACAACTTGATGTTGAAATGTTTAGTTTTCCCATGGAATACTGGCTTGTGAGAAATGGCTATTCAGCTTGATTGTCAACAAAGATCTTAGTGTCTTCTTTCTGCTCAAGATTAAGATCACTCAATATCTTTCTCAACCATAAAGCTTGATTTACAGCAGCAGTTGCAGCAATAAACTCTGCTTCAGCAATAGATTGAGCCACTATTTCCTGTTTGTTTGAAAACCAGAAAAAAAATCTAGATCCAATGCTAAAGCATTATCCTGAGGTGCTTTTTATGTCATCAATGCACCCTGTCCAATTACTGTCAGAGAAACCCAATAACTTTAACTCCTTGCTTTTTTTGAACTTGATGCCAAAGTTAGTTGTGCCTTTGATGTATCTAATCACTCCTCTAGTAGCCTTCAAGTGTATTTCACTTGCACGGTGCATAAACCGAGATAGAATACTCACAGCAGTCAAGATGTCAGGTCTTGTTGCTGTAAGGTACATCAGACACCCAATCAGTATGTCTCATCCACCTTTTCAGATCCATCTTTCTTGCCGAAGCTTTCCTTTTGATTTATAGGAGTGCTTATTGACTTGCAATCTTCCATGTGAAACTTCTTGAGTATTTGTTTTGCATACTTCTTTTGGCATATAAAAACTTCGTCCTGACTTTGCTTGATCTCTATTCCAAGAAAATAACTCATTAAACCAAGATCAGTCATCTCAAATACTTTCATCATCTCCATTGTAAATTCTTCAATTAAGGCTGCATTATTTACAGTCACAAAAAGATCATCAACATAGAGAGAAACAACAAGAATATCAAACTGACAATGTTTGATGTGCAGAGTAGACTCAGACAAGCTTTTTTTAAAGCCTAAACTTAGCAAGTGATCATCAATTCTGCTGTACCAAGCTCTTGGTGCTTGCATAGAGTGCTTTCTTGAGGAGATAAACCTTGTCTTCTCCTTTTCACAAAGCCTTTAGGTTGTTCAACATAGATTTCTTCCTGCAAAAAACCATTAAGAAATGCTGATTTAACATCCAGTTTGTACACTTTCCAACCCATTTGTGTTACAACGCAATTAGCAATCTAATACTGTCTAGCCTCGCTACTGGTGCAAAAGTTTCTAAGTAGTCCATCCCAAAAATCTGAGCATAACCTTTAACCACAAGCCTTGCCTTATGCTTGTTGATGGAGCCATCAGCATTTAGCTTGGTCCGAAACACCCATTTGACTCCAATAACTTTTCTATTGAGGTCTATTAACAAGCTGCCATGTCTTGTTCTTTTCGATAATGTAGAGCTCCTCCATTGCAGCCGTCCAATTTTTATCATGTTTTGCTTCTTCAACACCTGCAGGCTCACAAAGTGCAATGTATCAAGTTTGATAAATATCAGAAAGCAATCTTGTGCCTGTAACTGCAACATCATCAATCATATCATTTTGCCAATCATCATTTCTCCATCCGTCAATATTTATGACAGAAGAATTTAGTTGGTTTGAGGCTTGATCTCTCTGCTCCCAATTCCATTCTTCATTTTCCACAAACTGAACATCTCTGGTTATGACAATACTCCCTTTGTGTGAGTGAAAGACTTTATAAGCTTTAGACACTGTGCTGTAGCCTATAAAGATACCTTGTACTGCCTTCCTATCTAGTTTATCACAAACCTGAGGAACGTAGGTAAAGCACAAACAGCCAAATACTTTCAAGAAGTTAAGAGACAGTTTATATCCATACCAAGCTTCAAATGGAGTTTGATTCTTCACAGCCTTTGTAGGAAGGCTGTTCTGCAAAAAAAGTGCTGTATTTGCCGCCTCAGCCCAGAATTGCTTAGGTAAGTTCTTCTGATGCGGCATGCATCTTGCCATTTCCAATATGTATCTATTTCTTCTTTCACTAACTCCATTTTGTTGTGGAGTGTAGGGAGCAGCGAGCTGGTGTTCTATTCCCGCATCTTCACAAGATGAATTGAATTCTCCTGATGTATACTCTTTTCCATTAGCAGAATGTAGAATCTGAACTTTGCAGCCACTTTGGTTTTCTACCATTTTCTTGAATTTCCAAAACACTCCAGCTACTTCTGAATTGAATTTTCAGAAAAAAATCCAACAAAATCTTGTAAAGTCATCTATGAAGACAATATAGTAAAGGCTACCTTTGAGAGAAGGTGTTCTTTGTGGTCCACATAGTAAACAAAATCTGTCTGGATCAATTGAAGCTTCCTAGTTGCTCTCGAAGTTGATTCTGGAAATGGTTGTCTGTGTTGCTTTCCAAATGGACATGTTTGCAATGAGGAGGATGCTCTTCTAAATCAGGTAACCCCTTCACTAATTGCTTTGTTTGAAGCAGTAGTAACCTTGATGATGATAGTGACCGAGCCTCTTGTGCCATATCTCTATGACACTTTCCCCAGTAGGAAATGCAGCCTGCTCTTCTTTTAATGGATTAAACACGAAGTTTTTTCCTTCCTTGTGATTTTTTATTTGAGCCATGGTGGGATTTTCTGGCAGTGGATGAATTGTATATATATAATCCACTTCCACGGCCTCCTATAAATCCAATCCCTCTAGATAAGGCTGCATTCTTACAGCCCATAGATCATAACTTTCTCCATCAAAGACTGAAAGAGCAACCTGGGAGAAACTTGATTCACCTTCCATTTTTTAGGTCCCATAAGAAGATTGCTCTTGATACCAATTTATTGGTTTTTTTAAAGTAGCAGCAGAGCACAAGCAGAATTTGGAGAAGGAATATGGGTTAAACAGAGAGTGTGAAGGAAGAGTGACGATATTTCATTGAATTAAAAAATGTACATATAAAGGCTTGAAAGGTAATTGACCACTAACACCATGTCCTCTGATCAGGCCATGATCTAATAAATAAAAACTGAACTTTAATAAACTCCTAAGAATAAGGAAACTGACTCTGACATATTGAAAATATAAAATAAATAGAATGTGGTAGCAGTATTGGAAGCAACTGCTAACAGTTTCAGTAAAAAGAGAACCCTAATCTCTTCTCCTATCAGCTGTCATGCTCACACCTATCACTAAGTAAAAGAAAAACCCTAGCCTCTTCTTTCATTAGCTTCTGCACCTCAGCCAACCATTTTATGTTACCAGACAATGCAGAAAGAGGTTGTCCAGTGATGGTGCAAATTAAAAGATGCAGTGAAGGGTTTGCAAGAGGTTGAATTCCTCTGACCTTGTTTTGAAATCTGTAAAATAATTTCTCCCCCTTTTGAAAAATCCTCATTTTCTTGCCCTATGCATGTGACCCTATCTCTTTTCACCCGCTTCAATCCTTGTGTTTGCCATTTTCAACTGCCTGACATCGAAACTACACTGCACCCCTGATCTGCAAGCACAGGATATTGCAACTCTGTTTTGCATACAGACAAACACTGAACAGAGCATTATTCAAACTCCTTTGCACCACTGCTGACTCATTTGTTCTTTCTTGTTTAATGTTTTCTCATCTCTGAATTCTGATTTCAGTTTTGTGCCTCTTCTGTTCATTATAATATAGTTATTATAATGCATTTTCAAATTAAGTTTGTTTAATGTTATAATTTTGCATTTCAAGTAAGAATATAGGATCTTATATCCACGTTATGGTCCCAGTGCTACAAGTTTCCCTCCTGTTCCTGATCCTAGGTAGAATCTGAAGTTTAGCAAACTTACTCACTGCTGGTACTAATTTTATGTTTTGTCTGTCTTCTGCCTGTCCCCTTTCTTATAGTTACACAGGACAAATTTCCCTCCTAAATTGCTGGATTGCCTATCATGCAATCTGTTACATCAAGTATTTGATTCTCTTGATTACCTCTGCTTTCTTTCCTAATATGAACTGTAGGGATGGGTAGTTTCCTAACATAATATTTCTAATTATTTGATTTTGATTAAATTAATTGTTCTATCCCTTTATTTTGCTTCTTGTTATGATTAGTATTTTGATGAATTAAATATTCTCAAGTAGTTTGATTATGAGAACAATTTTTTTCCATGTTCAAGGTAAATATTATGTGACTGATTTTTCTGGTACTTTGTTTATAGTTGTCAATGGTCATATTAAACGACCACAGGATGAAGACATACAATCCAATGTACTGGAAATTGTTGGATCAAATATTCAGTCCACATACATTACGTGCCCTGCTGACCCTGCTGCAACACTTGGTATTAAACTTCCATTCTTGGTTATGATTGTCAAGAATCTAAAGAAGTATTTCACATTTGAGATTCAGGTTTTGGATGATAAGAATGTCAGACGACGATTTCGAGCTTCAAATTTTCAAGTGTGTAAGTTTGTCCATGTTTGGGTTTCAAATGGGTTTATTTACCAACAATATGCAGGATTTTTTTCTTCCATATCTATTTTGTGTATTGCTTGCTTGTACATAAAATGGAGAAGCTTGATTTTTTAAATAGTAATGCTGTGGCATGATTCTAGTTTTGGGTCATTGTATTTTATAGTTAGAAAACCTTAAAAACAATCTTAGTCATGTTCCTCAGGTCTGATGAAATTCAGTTTGAGACTGCATCTACATCTAATTACTTTGCATATGTGCGTCTATTAGGTGATATTTAGTCTTGATCATTCAGTATGAAGAAGATTAGCTAGTGTTATTAACAAAAAATATAAAAAAAAGTATCAAATCTTACATATTTGTTTAATTTAAAACTTTACTCGTTTAATCTTACTAAGTGGACATTGTTCATGATTGTTATGTACTGGGGGGGTTCACAATCATGCTCCTTGTTACTTAAGTATTTGCTTTAGTTACCTAAAATTTTCACTAGACTTTTGGTCCTTGTAAAAGTTTTTCATTTGATTTTGTCCTATTTTTTTTGTTTCAGTTCCTATAATATGTTGATCATTTGCTTTTAGCCACTATCAACTATTTTTTGAAGGGACTCATTCAATCAAGATGAACAAAATTTTATAGATACTAACATGACAAAATAGTATATTAAAAGATTAAGGCTTAAATATGTTTTGGATCTTTAATATTATCAAAGTTTATGTTGAATCCCTACAAAATCTTTGCTTCTTTTTGGGTTCTGAATAAATTTTTTATTGTGTTTTAGATCTTAAAGTGTTATCTAAACTACTTTTTAAAATGTTTTAAACCTATTGAAAAAGCTATCTAAAATATTTTAGGGACTTGAAACAAAACAAAAAAATTATTGGGACCCAACAAAAAGCAAAAATCTTATAGGGACCAAATGCTGAACTCGATAATATATCAAGTATCTGTAACATATTTAAGCCAAAGATTAAAACAAAATAACAACAACCTAACCCAGAAAGTTATTTGAGTGATTGAATCGGTGACCCTATTGGGTGATACAATCTTCATTTTAAATCCCAAAAAGATGGGGTAAAATAGTTCTTATTTTGAAATAATGTGATCTTTGAGGTAGACACATTTTTGCTATAACAGTGTCTTAATATGTTAATTACAATGATGCCATTTTGTTCTGAAAGACTGTCAATATGCATTATAAATTATTTCATGTTCCTATTTTCATGTCATAATAGGCCGTGACTCGAGTAAAGCCATACATTTGCACTATGCCACTGAGAATGGATGACGGGTGGAATCAAATCCAGTTTAATCTTGCTGATTTCACCAAGAGAGCATATGGTACTAATTATGTGGAGACACTGCGGGTTCAGGTCCATGCAAACTGTCGCTTGAGAAGGATATACTTCTCTGATCGCCTCTACTCTGAAGAGGAACTCCCTCCAGAGTTCAAATTGTACCTTCCAATGCAGGTTAGAGATATTTACATATGGACACCTAGTTCTGATGTTTATCTTTTTTTTGTCAAGTGTATGCCATGAGTCTGGTTTCTTTTACTTTTTCAGATAACATCTCACTTTATGCTTATCGTCTTGCAGAAATCATGAAAATGTTGTGGATGTATGGAATTGGAGCCTTGAGGGAGTTGGATGTTTTTTTTATATGCATAGTACGTACAATTTTAAGTTTATTCCAAAATCTGTAATTTGTATCTATGTTGCGCTAGATCCAGTAAGAACTTCTGCAACTGCTTGTTCTAGTCGTTTTAAGTTGTAGGATGTTCTCATACTTATCTCTAATGTTGGAAGTTAATTTTGATAATGATTTGTGCTTTTATAAGTGTGTGCTAATATCTGGTTATCCTATGAAAGGTGTTTTCCTTGTGAGAAATATGGAGTAATAAGTTTACTAAAATCAATCTAAATTGATGGGATGTTTTTATTTTTGGTTGATTATATTATCCCATCATAGGGCAAGAAAGCCACTTTGTGCCTCCTTAAATTTTTGAATAAAAATAAAAAAGAGAAAAAAGATTTGGAAGTTACTTAACGTATGTGGACAGTTATTATACTTGAGTAATGGGTTAAGAAAAATTTAAAAGGTGATTTAGGGGTACAAAATGTTTAATGAAATGTGTACTCTAAAGGAAAGTATTTCTTTATTTATTAGTATGCACAAGTATAGATGAAGAGAAGTTGGGATGAATGCAATTTCATAATTGATTAAAAAATAAATAAGTTTATTACATTTAAATAGTAAAAAAGTTGAAGGAAAAAAATATTGGATACAACTATTAAGATACTCTCACAGTGTAAAAGATTTAATTTGTTTATTTGTGTCATAACTTATATGAATTCTGGTAGGATTTTATTTTCATTTTTCAAAAAATGGGTTAAAAGAAAAAGACTTACTAGAGATTTAGGATTTGATTGATTTAATTTTATTTTTTAATTTTAAAAAATATTGAAAAATTGTTTTTTAAAAGAATATAAAAATAAAATTTGTTTCGTAAGTATTATTTGAAAACTATTATATAAATATGAAAAATGAAAAACTTGTTTATATTTATGAAAATGTTATTGATGAAAAGTAAAAAATAATTTATTCTCCTAATATTTTAAGTTTTCAAAATAAAAATAAAAATATAAAAAGTAAAACTACTTAATGTTATTTTTTTTTAGTTTTTAAAAACTAAAAAATTAAAACTGTTTTTAAAAACTATTTTAAGAAAACAATCATCAAATGAGTTTTTTAGTTTTTAAATATTAAAAAATTGAAAATAATTTTATAAAATTATTGTTAAATTAACTATTAATATTTTTTTAAAATTAATTTAAGTTCAGCACAGAAGGCTAAAGGCTTTAGTGCTAAAAAAGTTTATGATTATAAAAATGATCAGAAAAGTAATCATGTGGGTATTTGAGGATGAAAGTAAATGACAAGAAAGACCATAAATTTCAACTGATACAAGATTATATTCAAATAGGATTTAACATGTCCAACATAAAGAAGATAAAGGCGATTTAGCACTCACCCATCTCATGGTGATGCATTGGTGTTTTTAATTTGATATTTTATATAAATGACATCATCCAAATTAATAAATTCATCTCTTAGGAGAGTTAAGTTTAGAGTTTAGTAATGCACCAAATTGAAATAATATTTTGCTTAATACGGAAATCTCTAGTTAGAAGAAAATTTACACTTAAAATTTAATATACGTAAAAACTTTTACAATATTAAAGCTTTTCAATGAGTCAATCAACAATTACATTTTTGGAAGACAATTCATCAAGTTTTTAAATATATAAGAAACTAGTTATTAAATAATTTGTCATATAAAATTGGAAGCAACACTCAACTTAGAAGTATATTTTCTTAAATATAAATAACTTAGACGTCTACAAACATGGAGAAAATTTTAGTTTAGAAAATAATTATTTTGTAACTTGCATGATTATTGATTTTAGAAGAAACCCTTAAGAAGTCTCGTGATTATTGATTTTAGAAGTAAAGAAATATTAGAAATGTACTTGCATGATGTAACCTCAAGATTGAGTTTTTGTTCATTTGATATGTTGATGTAGTTCCAGATAATGTCCATAAGCTTGATAGAAATTTAACCTTACTATCATTATGATACAGAGAATGACAGATTTATTCTTGCGTGACACACATCATATATAAATCAATGTCAAAATAAACTAGAATAACTATCTTTCAGTCTAATAGTAAGTTGGTCACCCATAAATATCATACTCTGAGCTCTGTATCTTTTCCATGGCAAGAACTGTATTAGAGCTTCTCGCCATTTTCTTGAGGTCCTGATTGTCAGCAAAAGAAACAATGTATTTATACTGAATTCAACAAGATTCAACACAAGTAAATTAAACAAAGCAAGTGAAAACTATAAATAAAAAAAAAGGTTAGTTTTTGGAAGAAAGTGGATGCAAACACAGCTATCGTTAGTGTGAGATATAAGTTAAGGACTTCATAGGTTAATACTCAGTAATCTTATCTGTCATTAAATTGAGTCTTTTCTCCCTAACAGACATTAATGAAATTGAACATCCCTTACAATACTATGTTTACTAACTAGAGAGTAAAAGTGTGAAACATTTCAAATAAACAAGAATGCATAATAGGGATGAGTACTGGTTGGCCAAGTATTTAAAATTGTCCGAAGGAACAAAATAATGGATTTCAAATAAAAACTGTATAGCAGAATAGGTATCTTATCCAAAGCTAGACAATATCAGAATCGACACATTGATTTATACTTTCTCGAACGAAAACTCAGAGTCTCTCTCTCCTCTCTCTTCCCTCTACTCTGTAATTTTCTTCAATCAATACAACCTTTTTTGTATTATTTCTGTTGCATACTTCAATAATCTTTGCATAATCCGGCCTTGTGCTCTGGTATAACTGTTGCATGTATTAGCATAACATCCGGTCTTGTGCGGACTACCGCCATGTAACATCCGGGCTTATCTGTTGCATGCATAGCATCTTTCCTATTCTCTCCTAGTTCTTAGATCCTTGGGTTTCTGCAATAATTGATTTCAGGTTCTGATTCCAGAAGGGATCATCAGATTCTTCTGAAAAGATTTGTTTCCATGATTTTGAAGGAAAATTGGTCAACCCACAGTCTTGAAGGGCCATCGCATAGTCGGATGGCTTGGTTACTAGGGTAGTAGACCCTTTGGTTGGTTGCGGGGTAGATGACCCGACTTTGGTAACAGCTAGCTGAGTAGATGACTCAGATTTGATGATAGCTTGCTGAGTCGATGACTCAGCCTGGGTCGATGACCCCTGATGTTCAGTCTGCAAGGAGACCTGGCTAGAATGATCATCCTTTACTGAGGATGATTTCTGGGCCTGGGATAAGCCCCGTGCTGATCTTCCTTGGCCTCTTGAGGAGACAACTTTCACCCGTAATTTTGGAGGTGTCATTTCACATGTGTCTGACCCTGAAGAAATTCACGAGTCAGATAGTTAGGAAGAGTGTTTGAAGTACCTTTGATGTATTCTATCTCGAAATCAAAAATACTTAAGATTGCTTGCCAACGGGCAAAAATTTGTTTTGATGCAAGATTTTTTACATCTTTTTGCAAAATTTCTTTGGCTGACTTGCAATCAACCCGAACTAAAAATTTTTTATTTAATAAATCAGATTGGAATTTTGAGATGCAAAGAACAATAGCCAAAACTTCCTTTTTAATAGTGGAATAATTTTGTTGGGCTTTGTTCCAATGTTTTGAAGTAAATGCAATGCAATGCTCAGTATGATGCATGCGTTGTTTGAGGACACCACCATAACCTAAGTAAGAGGCATCGGTTTCAACAATCTTAAGGAGATTGGGATTTGGCAGATATAGACAGGGTAAAACTTTGACCTGCCGTTTGATCTGTTTGACTAGGTTGGTGTGGATATCGGTCCACGGTGGAGGAGACTTTTTGAGTCTATCATGAAGAGGTTTAGAGATGATACTAAGCTGAGAAAAGAAGTTAGCGACATAATTTAGACAACCCAAAAATCTTTGAAGTTGCGATTTTTCTAAAATTTGATTGGGGAATTTGTCAGCAAATTCAATAACTCGACAAATTGGTTTGATCGTTCCCTGAAAGATGTAATGGCCAAGGAATTTGATTCTAGTCTGAAATAGACAGATCTTAGTTTTAGAAATGGCTAGGCCGTTTCGTCTGATTACTTTGAAAAATATTTCAAGATGTTTAAAGTGTTGATCCACAGATTGGGAAAAGATAAGAACATCATCGATATAGACAGTGCAGAAATTGGAATATGGATTGAATATGTCATTCATTATGTTTTGGAACTCCGAAGGAGCGTTTTTAAGACCAAAGGGCATTACGTTCCATTCGTATTGCTCAAAGGGAACAGTGAAGGTCGTCTTGTAGCGATCACTAGGATTGATTTGGATTTGCCAAAATCCAGATTTCATATCGAATTTAGAAAAGATTTTTGCCGAATGAAGACGGGAGAGTAAATCTTTCTTGTTTGGAATTGGATATCTGATCCATTGAAGAGCTTGATTAAGAGTTTGTAATTAATGACTAGCCTCGGAGCACCTCGCTCAATTTCAGAGGCTTTGTTGACATAGAAAGCAGCGCAAGACCATGGACTCTTGCTCTTTCTGATTAATCCTTTGGACAAAAGGTCCTTGATTTCTTTTTGACAATGAGTGACAAGATCATGACTCATTTGGATTGGCCAAGCTTTGGTCGGGATTTGTCTATCTGTGAAATCCTTTTCGTAAGGAAGATTAACCATGTGTTTTTTCCTATCCCAGAAAGCATTAGGAAGGTCAGAACAGATGGTAGATTGAAAACGATCAGAAAGACTCTTGATACGTTTTTTGACATGAGAAAGAGAAAGTTGACTCTCGATATGCTTGAAGAAAATTTCTTCTTTAAGAAAGTTAATCTGATTAAGTTTTCGATTAACTTGATTAATATTCCTATAGACAGGTTTGTTTAGAAATTTAAATAAGATTGTTTTTCCCAAATGCTGGGTGGTTATACCTTCACCAGAAATTTGAATAGGGAAGATAGTCTTGCTGAATGGCGACCCTAAGATGACATCATTCTTAAGGTTTTTGATCAGAAGAAATGGAGATTCTACCTGAAGATTATCCTTTTGGATGATTGCCGAAGGAAGCTTATACTAGATTTCTAGTTTTGATCCACTAGCAGTCCTAAGCCTTTCGGAAGTTTTGTGGAAGTATTTGGTCAGAATAGGTCCTTCCAAAATACAATTTGAATCTGCTCCGGTATCAAATAGAGCGATAGTTTTCAGGACAAAATCATCTACGATAATGGTAACATCAATATAAAACTTTTGAATGCTACACTGATTGATGAGGTTGTTGAAGAGGGTATCTTCGTTTGATGAATTATGATCAGACTCATAATCCTGATTACAGTTTTCATGGTTATCTGGAACCATGTTATCGGATAAAGCTGCAGTTATTTGAGATATGATAGTCTCGTGCAACTGTGATTGAGTTTTGAGTTCTTGGACCTCAGATTTGAGAGAACGAATTTCAGCCTGGAGGTCCTGAATAGTGACTGGCTTGGCTGAAGATTTTTCCAGTCGTTTAAGAGTTTGAGTAAGATCAAACTTATTATTAACAAACCTATTATCAGAACGCGTAGGTTTGGGTTTGGAAAGGATTGCCTTTAATTTCTCAAGATACTCTCTTCTATCCTGAGGGTCTTGAATGGATTCTAGAGCATCAAGCAATAGGTTTTGCTCATCATTGTGAATGAAATTGATGAGGGGAGATTCAGAACTTTCGCTACTAGAGGAGGAAAGATCATCGTCAGCTTGAATGTCGTCAGAAGAAATTTTTGCATTTTCTTTTTCTTCTTCTGAGGAATTATCAGAAGAATTTATCAAAAGATTACTAAGTTGATCCTGGACAATAGGATCAAGATTAAGTTCATGAATCTTAGAGGAGACTCGACAAAATCTTGCTAAGTGACATTTACGGCCACACTTATAACATGTTCTAGTTTCTCTAGAAAGATTGGGAGGATTAGTGTTTTGCTTACGAAGATTAGGATCAGGAGGCCTACCATGTTTGATATTAGACTGGCGAGTCTTAAACCTATAGACTCTGCGTTTGGGTTTATTCAACTGTTGCTGAGAATGTTTTTTATGGGTAGTCTTTCCCGGATTTTTGGAACAAGGAAGACCGAATTGTTGGCAGAAATTTCCCAAGTCTCTGCGATTCTGAGCCTTTTCTCTGGCTAATTGCTTTTGAATGTTGTCGTCCTGACATATTTTGAGAGCGACCTTTTGAACATAAGCTATGATATTACCATAACTTAACTGATCATAAGGGATTTCTCGTTAAACTGGGAACGGATTTTTTCCCTAACTTTGTCTCCTAAGGATTTTGGGAGTCCAGCTAGGAAGGTTTCTTTCCAAAAAGGTTGGTGACAATCATCTCTAGTGTAGACTCGAGTAAGGAAGGTGTCCCTATACCACCTAAAATTTCCTAAGGTCTTACACTTAAGAGTTGAGAGGAGATCTCCGGAACGATCTTTGTAAATAGAAGGATCTCCGATGAAATGTTTGACAATGGCCATAATTAATGTATTAACGGCATCGGGAATAGGCTTCCCTTTGTCAGTAAGGACGTTTCCTTCAGCGTCCGTTTTGACTGCCGTAAAGATTTCATGTTTCTCAGTATCAGAAACATAATTATCCCACCAGCCTTTGAGTTGACCAGAAAAGCCAGCGGTCAAGATTTCTACTATAGTCTCATCAGTGCTATCTAAAGCAGTCTGATATGCAGTGGAGACCATAGTCATATGTTGAAGAGTATTAAGGATGTTATACTCAGTTTGACCATCTATGTTCCATTCATAGATTTGATTGGCGTTGAATGATCGAAGACTTTGATCATTCTTTTCCTCAAGGAGAAGATCAGGAGCAGTGGCTCGATTGTAGTAGAGTTTAGAAGGCTACTTCCAGTTGAGAGCCTTACTAATAACAGGATTGATTTGAGGAATAGACTTACTGCTAGATGCAGCATCCTCAGACTCGGAACCTATGGAAGAAGTTCCTAATTTGTTAATCCTAAGAGATTGGTCTTTTTGGGAGACACTCCTAGTGATTGGTCCTAGCTTAACAGATCCTACCTGTGAAGAACTAGGGGTATCAGGAATAACTACAGAGTTATCTGGATTGGATTTTCCTAAGGCTTTAGTCCAATTCTGATGAATAAGCCTAAATTTATTTCTAGTCTCGGTAGTTAGACTAAAAGGTTTAAACAATGGTTTGGAAATGGAAGAGGTCTCATCGTCTTTGGTTCCTGAAGATGAGGCTTTTCCTACAAGGTTTTCTCCTAAAACTTGGAGGTACTTATTGGTGTAATTATTTTGTTCCATAAGGGCTTTAATATCTTGGGCTCCTATGGTTTCATCTAATTTGTACTTAAAGGGCGAAGCTAAATACTTATCCTCTAAGTCTGGAATGAAATAACTGCTAGACAGAGGTAGGTCGGACTTAATGAGTTGACCATTCTTACGGTGCCAGACAGTTAAGGTATTGACAGAGAGATCTTCTGTGATTGTAATTATCCAAGGAGGATAGATTTTGTTCCTATGAAGGTAGACATTTAACCAATCAAAGAAACAAACATGAGTTTGGACTTTGTTAAGAAATTCATAAAAAGAATCGATGATTTTTTACCTATGGTCACCCTTAAACTGGATAAGAAACCATTTCCTCTGAGAGGTCCAAGTCTCAGAGTAAAATTCCTTACGAAGGGTTGGTTTGTCTATGGTGTAACTATTCATAGTTGACCATACTGCATTTCAGATTGAGTAGGAGAATGTATTTTTGAAGAAATGTCTTCCTCAGTCCTACTGTAGATATTTCTAGGGATAGAAGATGAGTTATCTAACCCTTGAAGATTTATTTCTGGAGTAATAATTCTGGGAATTGAACTCCGATTTGATTGGGAAGCTATAGAAAAAGATCTTCTGGTACTAGTATAGGCCGATCTAGAAGCTTCGGATCTTGAAGAGAAAGAATTTCTCCGATCAAAGATGATTTCTACCTTACCAGCCTCAGATTGTCTAATTTCCTGGAATTCAGGGGTTTGACGAGGAAGGGCTGGTGTAGCTTTTTCGAATTGCCAAGAGGTTGGTAACTCTACCTCATCCCATTTGATGAGTTTGGGAACAGCAACATTTGCCCTAGTCATATCTGTGACAAACAAAGTTGTTTCCCGATCGTTGGTTTTAAGAAGAACCCTTGAGTTACAAGTGTTCATGACCTTGTATTGGATTCGATAGAGGAGAGCTGCAGGGATAGAACCTTCTTTTATGTTTAACCCATGCAGACGAATGTTTAGAAACAATGAATCTAAGACATTTCGATCTAAAAGACTCACCGTTTTGTTTGGAAAACAATTGAAATAAACATGACCATGTCCTAGACTGGTTTCTACGGTTCCTATGAGGGAATCGTGAAAGTCATTGTGTCTAATATCGCGAAGGCACATGAGGATTGAGGCATTAAGACCTTCCCTTACAAGGGGCTTGACAGCTACTTGAACACATCCTATGTGGAGGTATTTGTACTTCCTAGAATGTTCAGCTATCGATTGTTTGGTAAGAATATGGAATTCCTCACCAGCTTGGGGATCCAAAGGGATATTATTTTCTGCAGTCCTAATTATATAGTCAGAACTATGGACATGTTTGGATTCATCAGGAATATAGAGTTCATCCTAAGGGATTTTAGGGATTTCCCAATTATCAATGGCTTGATTGATATCCTCAAAGCAGACTTCTTCTTCGAAGATGTTATTTTTGGGACGTATTTCCTCAACCGATTGATTTTGCTCAGTGACCAGATTGTTGGTAGAAGGAGAAGAGGATGAAGAAGATTTAACAGAAAAGCAACGAGAGTGGGAGCGAAGAAAAGAACTCATGATTATAAATCTTCCAGTATCATTACCTTCATTTGGTTCTATAAGAAACTATTATTTTGGATCTAAATCTAAGTTAAACACAAAATTATCATCCAAAGGTATTCCAGTTTCCAGGTTATAGACAAAACTTTTTTTTTTTTTTAATACAAAAGATAAACTTACCGAATTACAAAATTTACAGAACATTATCTCTTTCAGAATTACTTCATAAATGAAATAACCATCCATGGTAGAGACATCCGGCAAAGGCACATAGGCAACATGGACTTACCGCCTCCCTCGAGCCTTACTGCCAATCCAGCCCCAGGCCAAACCGTTGACACCATGAACCATTATTCAATGAAATCAGAAAAAGAAAGAGATAGATAAAAACAGAAATATACAACAGAAAGAGAAATAAAAACTAAAACGGAAAAGAGCTGGATTTACAAGGCGGTAATCCACGCAGTACCAGTTATCTGCGTCACACCTCATGAGTTTTTCAACCCGACAAGGCTTACAAAACCGCAGTTTTTGAAAATCAAGGGCAAGTACCCAGGTTTTCAGAAGAAAGAATAACAGATTAAGTGTCTGCATCCCCAGAACAGAATAGCATTAAATCATAATTTGAATGATAAAGTAAACTTAGATCCAGAACAATAAATTCCTATTTCCCCATCAGGCTCTGATACCAGAAACCCAAGGATCTACAAACTAGGAGAGAATAGGAAAGATGCTATGCATGCAACAGATGAACCGGATTTACGCGGCGGTAGTCCGCACAAGACCGGGTATCAAGAGCTCAGGGCGGTAGAACCTGTCAGTTAGAGCTCAGGTTTTCACAAATATGAGTGAAGATGCAGCAGAAATAATACAAAAGCATTGTATTGATTGAAGAGAGAGAATTACAAGAATAAGAGGGAAGAGAGAGAGACACTCTGGATTCCCAGTCGAGCTCCCCTACAACTGAACCCTCGATTACAATTTATAGAAATTGAGAAGTTACTATTACAACAGTGAATTTTACTATTACAACAGTAACTCGATTTACCGCTACAATGAACAGTGTACAGTGTACAGTGACTGGCGGCTCCGCTACAGTGAACAGTGATTGAATAGTAACCTTTCGCAAAATACTTGCGAGTATTGGAGTCAGTCTTCGTCAGACTCTTCGATCTGGTAAAATGAACCGGAGGAACAGGATGCAGACGAACTGGCTTCTTTCTTGGTCTTTCCTTTAGACGAACTGGCTTCTGAGTCAGTCGAAAGGAGATTCAATATCTGATGAAGATTCTTGGCCAAGCCTTCATCATCTGTTGATGCTGCAAGGGCAGCTGCAATCTTGGCTTTGCGTTTGAGAAACTGGCAGGTCTCTGAGTCTGCCGATTTGAGGCTTTTTGGGTTCTTCTGGAACCATAAAGCCACTCCTTGTGAATTGGCATGGGAGGCATTAAACTGATCCCACCATTTTACTGAAGCTTGTTTCCCTAACATTGGCAAAAGCTTGAGATTTGTTGCATTTTTCTGGTACTGATGTTGCCAGGCAAAAATCCATGCTAAGGAAAAGATTGAAAAGAACCGAAAAGATGGATGAAACGGATTGTTTCCTTCTTCAATTCTTGATTTGAACTGATTAAATCCTGCCTTGATATCTTCAGGAAGGATAGATTGAATTGGCCCGAAGAAATCCCACCATTCAGCGAACCACTGGGGGAAGAAATATCGAACATTTTTCTTGAAATATATCAGCCACGAGTGACGATGATTTTTGTTTTGAAACCAAAAGACATTGGTCCAGACATGGATATAATTCCAGTAAGTATAATCAATTGGGTCAAAAGGCTGGGAAAATTTCCTTACTTGGTTTGGTTTCTGTTCAAAATCTTTAAAAGTTAAAACTTTTAAAATTTGAAGAGTAGAATGTGTGATAACATTGTTATCGTTTTTATCAAAATTGTGTTTAATAGAAACAGATTTTGAATCCACCAAAATAAACTCGTAAAATTTCCTAGTCTTATTGAGACTAAGAGGTTTAAACAAAAACGTTGGTGGAAAGATTTTTGTACAAATCTTGTTTGGGTTGGAATCCCAGAATTCGGGTTCCATTTGGATTGTTGGATAAAATCTTCCTTCTTTCGATACATAGGAAGAAAGTTGTTTTTTAGCAATTGGTTGAGGCTGCTGTACCAATGCTTTTGGATTTAAAGTTATTTTGGATTGGGCTATGTCTGAAATAATGGATTTCAGGTTTTGGTTCCAGAAGAGGTCATCTGTTTCTTCTGAAAAGATTTGTTTCCATGATTTGGATGGAAGATTGGTCAGCCCACAGTCTTGAAGGGCTTGAAGGGTTGGAAGAGTCATCGCATAGTCGGATGGTTTGGTTACTAGGGTAGAAGACCCTTTTGCTATTTGCGGGGTAGACGACCCTGTTTTGGTGATGGCCTGCTGAGTTGATGACTCAGACTTAATGTTAGCCTGCTGGGTTGAAGACCCAGTCTGGGTAGATGACCCTTGATTTGCAGTCTGTAAGGCAACTTGAATAGTTTGGGCATCCTCTATGGAGGAAGATGATTTGTTTGTCCGGCATGATCCCCGAACTGTTTTTCCCTGGCCTCTGGAGGAGGCGACCTTCATTTTTAATTTTGGAGGCATCTTACATGTGTCCAACCCTGAAGATTGATTTCTGGAGTAATAATTCTGGGAATTGAACTCCGATTTGATTGGGAAGCTATAGAAAAAGATCTTCTGGCACTAGTATAGGCCGATCTAGAAGCTTCGGATCTTGAAGAGAAAGAATTTCTCCGATCAAAGATGATTTCTACCTTACCAGCCTCAGATTGTCTAATTTCCTGGAATTCAGGGGTTTGACGAGGAAGGGTTGGTGTAGCTTTTTCGAGTTGCCAAGAGGTTGGTAACTCTACCTCATCCCATTTGATGAGTTTGGGAACAGCAACATTTGCCCTAGTCATATCTGTGACAAACAAAGTTGTTTCCCGATCGTTGGTTTTAAGAAGAACCCTTGAGTTACAAGTGTTCATGACCTTGTATTGGATTCGATAGAGGAGAGCTGCAGGGATAGAACCTTCTTTCATGTTTAACCCATGCAGACGAATGTTTAGAAACAATGAATCTAAGACATTTCGATCTAAAAGACTCACCGTTTTGTTTGGAAAACAATTGAAATAAACAGGACCATGTCCTAGACTGGTTTCTACGGTTCCTATGAGGGAATCGTGAAAGTCATTGTGCCTAATATCGCGAAGGCACATGAGGATTGAGGCGTTAAGGCCTTCCCTAACAAGGGGTTTGACATCTACTTGAACACATCCTATCTGGAGGTATTTGTACTTCCTAGAATGTTCAGCTATGGATTGTTTGGTAAGAAGATGGGATTCCTCACTAGCTTGGGGATCCAAAGGGATATTATTTTCTGCAGTCCTAATTATGTAGTCAGAACTACGGACATGTTTGGATTCATCAGGAATATAGAGTTCATCCTGAGGGATTTTAGGGATTTCCCAATTATCGATGGCTTGATTGATATCCTCAAAGCAGACTTCTTCTTCGAAGATGTTATTTTTGGGAGGTATTTCCTCAACCGATTGATTTTGCTCAGTGACCAGATTGTTGGTAGAAGGAGAAGAGGATGAAGAAGATTTAACAGAAAAGCGACGAGAGAGGGAGCGAAGAAAAGAACTCATGATTATAAATCTTCCAGTATCATTACCTTCATTTGGTTCTATAAGAGACTATTATTCTGGATCTAAATCTAAGTTAAACACAAAATTATCATCCAAAGGTATTCCAGTTTCCAGGTTACAGACAAAACTTTTTTTTTTTTATAATACAAAAGATAAACTTACCGAATTACAAAATTTACAGAACATTATCTCTTTCAGAATTACTTCATCAATGAAATAACCATCCATGGTAGAGACATCCGGCAAAGGCACATAGGCAACATGGACTTACCGCCTCCCTCGAGCCTTACTGCCAATCCAGCCCCAGGCCAAACCGTTGACACCATGAACCATTACTCAATGAAGTCATAAAACGAAAGAGATAGATAAAAACAGAAATATACAACAGAAAGAGTAATAAAAACTAAAACAGAAAAGAGCTTGTTTTACAAGGCGGTAATCCGTGCAGTACCAGTTATCTGCGTCACACCCCATGAGTTTTTCAACCCGACAAGGCTTACAAAACCGCAGTTTTCGAAAATCAAGGGCAAGTACCCAGGTTTTCTGAAGAAAGAACAACAGATTAAGTGTCTGCATCCCCAGAACAGAATAGCATTAAATCATAATTTGAATGATAAAGTAAACTTAGATCCAGAACAATAAATTCCTATTTCCCCATCAGGCTCTGATACCAGAAACCCAAGGATCTAAGAACTAGGAGAGAATAGGAAAGATGCTATGCATGCAACAGATAAGCCCGGATGTTACACGGTGGTAGTCCACACAAGACCGGATGTTACGCTAATACATGCAACAGTTATACCAGAGCACAAGGCCGGATTATGCAAAGATTATTTAAGTATGCAACAGAAATAATACAAAAAAGGTTGTATTGATTGAAGAAAATTACAGAGTAGAGGGAAGAGAGAGGAGAGAGAAACTCTAAGTTTTTGTTCGAGCTCTATTTCCCCATCAGGTTTCTGGTATCAGAGCCTGATGGGGAAATAGGAATTTATTGCTCTGGATCTAAGTTTAATTTATCATTCAAATTATGATTTAATGTTATTCTGTTCTGGGGATGCAGACACTTAATCTGTTGTTCTTTCTTCTGAAAACCTGGGTACTTGCCCTTGATTTTTGAAAACTGCGGTTTTGTAAGCCTTGTCGGGTTGAAAAACTCATGAGGTGTGACGCAGATAACTGGTACTGCGCGGATTATCGCCTTGTAAACCCAGCTCTTTTCCGTTTTAGTTTTTATTTCTCTTTCTGTTGTATATTTCTGTTTTTATCTATCTCTTTCGTTTTCTGATTTCATTGAATAATGGTTCATGGTGTCAACGGTTTGGCCTGGGGCTGGATTGGCAGTAAGGCCCGAGGGAGGCGGTAAGTCCATGTTGCCTATGTGCCTTTGCCGGATGTCTCTACCATGGATGGTTATTTCATTGATGAAGTAATTCTGAAAGAGATAATGTTCTGTAAATTTTGTAATTCGGTAAGTTTATCTTTTGTATTAAAAAAAAAAAAAAGTTTTGTCTGTAACCTGGAAACTGGAATACCTTTGGATGATAATTTCGTGTTTAACTTAGATTTAGATCTAGAATAATAGTCTCTTATAGAAACAAATGAAGGTAATGATACTGGAAAATTTATAATCATGAGTTCTTTTCTTCGCTCCCTCTCTCGTCGCTTTTCTGTTAAATCTTCTTCATCCTCTTCTCCTTCTACCAACAATCTGCTCACTGAGCAAAATCAATCGGTTGAGGAAATACCTCCCAAAAATAACATCTTCGAAGAAGAAGTCTGCTTTGAGGATATCAATCAAGCCATCGATAATTGGGAAATCCCTAAAATCCCTCAGGATGAACTCTATATTCCTGATGAATCTAAACATGTCCGTAGTTCTGACTACATAATTAGGACTGCAGAAAATAATATCCCTTTGGATCCCCAAGCTGATGAGGAATTCCATCTTCTTACCAAACAATCGATAGCTGAACATTCTAGGAAGTACAAATACCTCCACATAGGATGTGTTCAAGTAGCTGTCAATCCTCATGTGCCTTCGCGATATTAGGCATAATGACTTTCACGATTCCCTCATAGGAGCCGTACAAACCAGTCTAGGACATGGTCCTGTTTATTTCAATTGTTTTCCAAACAAAACGGTGAGTCTTTTAGATCGAAATGTCTTAGATTCATTGTTTCTAAACATTCGTCTGCATGGGTTAAACATGAAAGAAGGTTCTATCCCTGCAGCTCTCCTCTATCGAATCCAATTCAAGGTCATGAACACTTGTAACTCAAGGGTTCTTCTTAAAACCAACGATCGGGAAACAACTTTGTTTGTCACAGATATGACTAGGGCAAATGTTGTTGTTCCCAAACTCATCAAATGGGATGAGGTAGAGTTACCAACCTCTTGGCAACTCGAAAAAGCTACACCAACCCTTCCTTGTCAAACCCCTGAATTCCAGGAAATTAGACAATCTGAGGCTGGTAAGGTAGAAATATCTTTGATCGGAGAAATTCTTTCTCTTCAAGATCCGAAGCTTCTAGATCGGCCTATACTAGTACCAGAAGATCTTTTTCTATAGCTTCCCAATCAATTCAATTCCCAGAATTATTACTCCAGAAATAAATCTTCAAGGGTTAGATAACTCATCTTCTATCCCTAGAAATATCTACAGTAGGACTGAGGAAGACATTTCTTCAAAAATACATTCTCCTACTCAATCTGAAATGCAGTATGGTCAACTATGAATAGTTACACCATAGACAAACCAACCCTTCGTAAGGAATTCTACTCTGAGACTTGGACCTCTCAGAGGAAATGGTTTCTTAGCCAGTTTAAGGGTGACCATAGGTCAAAAATCATCGATTCTTTTTATGAATTTCTTAACAAAGTCCAAACTCATGTCTGTTTCTTTGATTGGTTAAATGTCTACCTTCATAGGAACAAAATCTATCCTCCTTGGATAATTACAATCACAGAAGATCTCTCTGTCAATACCTTAACTGTCTGGCACCGTAAGAATGGTCAACTCATTAAGTCCGACCTACCTCCGTCTAGCAGTTATTTCATTCCAGACTTAGAGGATAAGTATTTAGCTTCGCCCTTTAAGTACAAATCATATGAAACCATAGGAGCTCAAGATATTAAAGCCCTTATGGAACGAAACAATTATACCAATAAGTACCTCCAAGTTTTAGGAGAAAACCTTGTAGGAAAAGCCTCATCTTCAGGAACCAAAGACGATGAGACCTCTTCCATTTCCAAACCATTGTTTAAACCTTTTAGTCTAACTACCGAGACTAGAAATAAATTTAGGCTTATTCATCAGAATTGGACTAAAGCCTTAGGAAAATCCAATCCAGATAACTCTGTAGTTATTCCTGATACCCCTAGTTCTTCACAGGTAGGATCTGTTAAGCTAGGACCAATCACTAGGAGTGTCTCCCAAAAAGACCAATCTCTTAGGATTAACAAATTAGGAACTTATTCCATACGTTCCGAGTCTGAGGATGCTGCATCTAGCAGTAAGTCTATTCCTCAAATCAATCCTGTTATTAGTAAGGCTCTCAACTGGAAGCAGCCTTCTAAACTCTACTACAATCGAGTCACTGCTCCTGATCTTCTCCTTGAGGAAAAGAATGATCAAAGTCTTCGATCATTCAACGCCAATCAAATCTATGAATGGAACATAGATGGTCAAACTGAGTATAACATCCTTAATACTCTTCAACATATGACTATGGTCTCCACTGCATATCAGACTGCTTTAGATAGCACTGATGAGACTATAGTAGAAATCTTGACCGCTGGCTTTTCTGGTCAACTCAAAGGCTGGTGGGATAATTATGTTTCTGATACTGAGAAACATGAAATCTTTATGGCAGTCAAAACGGACGCTGAAGGAAACGTCCTTACTGACAAAGGGAAGCCTATTCCCGACGCCGTTAATACATTAATTATGGCCATTGTCAAACATTTCATCGGAGATCCTTCTATTTACAAAGATCGTTCCGGAGATCTCCTCTCAACTCTTAAGTGTAAGACCTTAGGAAATTTTAGGTGGTATAGGGACACCTTCCTTACTCGAGTCTACACTAGAGATGATTGTCACCAACCTTTTTGGAAAGAAACCTTCCTAGCTGGACTCCCAAAATCCTTAGGAGACAAAGTTAGGGAAAAAATCCGTTCCCAGTTTAACGAGAAATCCCTTATGATCAGTTAAGTTATGGTAATATCATAGCTTATGTTCAAAAGGTCGCTCTCAAAATATGTCAGGACGACAACATTCAAAAGCAATTAGCCAGAGAAAAGGCTCAGAATCGCAGAGACTTGGGAAATTTCTGCCAACAATTCGGTCTTCCTTGTTCCAAAAATCCGGGAAAGACTACCCATAAAAAACATTCTCAGCAACAGTTGAATAAACCCAAACGCAGAGTCTATAGGTTTAAGACTCGCCAGTCTAATATCAAACATGGTAGGCCTCCTGATCCTAATCTTCGTAAGCAAAACACTAATCCTCCCACTCTTTCTAGAGAAACTAGAACATGTTATAAGTGTGGCCGTAAAGGTCACTTAGCAAGATTTTGTCGAGTCTCCTCTAAGATTCGTGAACTTAATCTTGATCCTATTGTCCAGGATCAACTTAGTAATCTTTTGATAAATTCTTTTGATAATTCCTCAAAAGAAGAAAAAGAAAATGCAAAAATCTCTTCTGACGACATTCAAGCTGACGATGATCTTTCCTCCTCTAGTAGCAAAAGTTCTGAATCTCCCCTCATCAATGTCATTCACAATGATGAGCAAAACCTATTGCTTGATGCTCTAAAATCCATTCAAGACCCTCAGGATAGAAGAGAGTATCTTGAGAAATTAAAGGCAATCCTTTCCAAACCCAAACCTACGCGTTCTGATAATAGGTTTGTAAATAATAAGTTTGATCTTACTCAAACTCTTAAACGATTGGAAAAATCTTCAGCCAAGCCAGTCACTATTCAGGACCTCCAGGCTGAAATTCATTCTCTCAAATCTGAGGTCCGAGAACTCAAAACTCAATCACAGTTGCACAAGACTATCATATCTCAAATAACTGCAGCTTTATCTGATAACATGGTCCCAAATAACCATGAAAACTGTAATCAGGATTATGAGTCTGATCATAATTCATCAAACGAAGATACCCTCTTCAACAACCTCATCAATCAGTGTAGCATTCAAAAGTTTTATATTGATGTTACCATTATCGTAGACGATTTTGTTCTGAAAACTATCGCTCTATTTGATACCGGAGCAGATTCAAATTGTATTTTGGAAGGACTTATTCCGACCAAATACTTCCACAAAACATCCGAAAGGCTTAGGACTGCTAGTGGATCAAAACTAGAAATCCAGTATAAGCTTCCTTCGGCAATCATCCAAAAGGATAATCTTCAGGTAGAATCTCCATTTCTTCTGATCAAAAACCTTAAGAATGATGTCATCTTAGGGTCGTCATTCATCAAGACTATCTTCCCTATTCAAATTTCCGGTGAAGGTATAACCACCCAGCATTTGGGAAAAACAATCTTATTTAAATTCCTAGACAAACCTGTCCATAGGAATATTAATCAAGTTGATCGAAAACTTAATCAGATTAACTTTCTTAAAGAAGAAATTTCCTTCAAGCATATCGAGAGTCAACTTTCTCTCCCTCATGTCAAAAAACGTATCAAGAGTCTTTCTGATCGTTTTCAATCTACCATCTGTTCTGACCTTCCTAATGCTTTCTGGGATAGGAAAAAACACATGGTTAATCTTCCTTGCGAAAAGGATTTCACAGATAGACAAATCCCAACCAAAGCTCGGCCAATCCAAATGAGTCATGATCTTGTCACTCATTGTCAAAAATAAATCAAGGACCTTTTGTCCAAAGGATTAATCAGAAAGAGCAAGAGTCCATGGTCTTGCGCTGCTTTCTATGTCAACAAGGCCTCTGAAATTGAGCGAGGTGCTCCGAGGCTAGTCATTAATTACAAACCTCTTAATCAAGCTCTTCAATGGATCAGATATCCAATTCCAAACAAGAAAGATTTACTCTCCCGTCTTTATTCGGCAAAAATCTTTTCTAAATTCGATATGAAATCTGGATTTTGGCAAATCCAAATCAATCCCAGTGATCGCTACAAGATGACCTTCACTGTTCCCTTTGGGCAATACGAATGGAACGTAATGCCCTTTGGTCTTAAAAACGCTCCTTCGGAGTTCCAAAACATTATGAATGACATATTCAATCCATATTCCAATTTCTGCATTGTCTATATCGATGATGTTCTTATCTTTTCCCAATCTGTGGATCAACACTTTAAACATCTTGAAATCTTTTTCAAAGTAATCAGACGAAACGGCCTAGCCATTTCTAAAACTAAAATCTGTCTATTTCAGACTAGAATCAAATTCCTTAGTCATTACATCTTTCAGGGAACTATCAAACCAATTTGTCGAGTTATTGAATTTGTTGACAAATTCCCCAATCAAATTTTAGAAAAATCGCAACTTCAAAGATTTTTGGGTTGTCTAAATTATGTCGCTGACTTCTTCCCTCAGCTTAGTATCATCTCTAAACCTCTTCATGACAGACTCAAAAAGTCTCCTCCACCGTGGACTGATATCCACACCAATCTAGTCAAACAGATCAAACGGCAGGTCAAAGTTTTACCCTGTCGATATCTGCCAAATCCCAATCTCCTTAAGATTGTTGAAACCGATGCCTCTGACTTAGGTTATGTTGGTGTTCTCAAACAACGCATGCATCATACTGAGCATTGCATTGCATTTACCTCAAAACATTGGAACAAAGCCCAACAAAATTATTCCACTATTAAAAAGGAAGTTTTGGCTATTGTTATTTGTATCTCAAAATTCCAATCTGATTTATTAAATAAAAAATGTTTAGTTCGGGTTGATTGCAAGTCAGCCAAAGAAATTTTGCAAAAAGATGTAAAAAATCTTGCATCAAAACAAATTTTTGCCCGTTGGCAAGCAATCTTAAGTATTTTTTATTTCGAGATAGAATACATCAAAGGTACTTCAAACACTTCTTGACTATCTGACTCGTGAATTTCTTCAGGGTCGGACACATGTAAGATGCCTCCAAAATTAAAAATGAAGCTCGCCTCCTCCAGAGGCCGGGGAAAAGCAGTTCGGGGATCATCCCGGACAGACAAATCATCTTCCTCCATAGAGGATGCCCAAACTATTCAAGTCGTCTTACAGACTGCAAATCAAGGGTCATCTACCCAGACTGGGTCTTCAACCCAGCAGGCTACCATTAAGTCTGAGTCATCAACTCAGCAGGCCATCACCAAAACGGGGTCGTCTACCCCGCAAATAGCAAAAAGGTCTTCTACCCTAGTAACCAAACCATCCGACTATGCGATGGCTCTTCCAACCCTTCAAGCCCTTCAAGACTATGGGTTGACCAATCTTCCATCCAAATCATGGAAACAAATCTTTTCAGAAGAAACAGATGACCTCTTCTGGAACCAAAACCTGAAATCCATTATTTCAGACATAGCCCAATCCAAAATAACTTTAAATCCAGAAGCATTGGTAGAGCAGTCTCAACCAATTGCTCAAAAACAGCCTTCTTCCTATGTATCGAAAAAAGGAAGATTTTATCCAACAATCCAAATAGAACCCGAATTCTGGGATTCCAACCCAAACAAGATTTGTGCAAAAATCTTTCCACCAACGTTTTTGTTTAAACCTCTTAGTCTCAATAAGACTAGGAAATTTTACGAGTTTATTTTGGTGGATTCAAAATCTGTTTCTATTAAACACAATTTTGATAAAAACGATAACAATGTTATCACACATTCTACTCTTCAAATTTTAAAAGTTTTAACTTTTAAAGATTTTGAACAGAAACCAAACCAAGTAAGGAAATTTTCTCAGCCTTTTGACCCAATTGGTTATACTAACTGGGATTATATCCATGCATGGACCAATGTCTTTTGGTTTCAAAACAAAAATCATCGGCACTCGTGGCTGATATATTTCAAGAAAAATGTTCGATATTTCTTCCCCCAGTGGTTCGCTGAATGGTGGGATTTCTTCGGGCCAATTCAATCTATCCTTCCTGAAGATATCAAGGCAGGATTTAATCAGTTCAAATCAAGAATTGAAGAAGGAAACAATCTGTTTCATCCATCTCTTCGGTTCTTTTCAATCTTTTCCTTATCATGGATTTTTGCCTGACAACATCAGTACTAGAAAAATGCAACAAATCCCAAGTTTTTGCCAATGTTAGGGAAACAAGCTTCAGTAAAATGGTGGGATCAGTTTAATGCTTCCCATGCCAATTCACAAGGAGTGGCTTTATGGTTCCAGAAGAACCCAAAAAGCCTCAAATCGGCAGACCCAGAGACCTGCCAGTTTCTCAACCGCAAAGCCAAGATTGCAGCTGCCCTTGCAGCATCAACAGATGATGAAGCCTTGGCCAAGAATCTTCATCAGATATTGAATCTCCTTTCGACTGACTCAGAAGTCAGTTCGTCTAAAGGAAAGACCAAGAAAGAAGCCAGTTCGTCTGCATCCTCTTCCTCCGGTTCATTTTACCAGATCGAAGAGTCTGACGAAGACTGACTCCAATACTCGCAGGCATTTTGCGAAAGGTTACTGTTCAATCACTGTTCACTGTAGCGGAGCCACCAGTCACTGTAAACTGTACACTGTTCACTGTAGCGGTAAATCGAGTTACTGTTGTAATAGTAAAATTCACTGTTGTAATAGTAACTTTTCAATTTCTATAAATTGTAATCGAGGGTTCAGTTGTAAGGGAACTTGACTGGGAATCCAGAGTCTCTCTCTCTTCTCTCTTATTCTTGTAATTCTCTCTCTTCAATCAATACAACTCTTTTGTATTATTTCTGCTGCATCTTCACTCATATTTGTGAAAACCTGAGCTCTAACTGGCAGGTTCTACCGCCCCGAGCTCTTGATACCCGGTCTTGTGCAGACTACCGCCGCGTAAATCCGGTTTATCTGTTGCATGCATAGCATCTTTATCTGATATGATTTGAATCTGTTGGAAGCTTTCAGGTTTGGAATTCTTTACCTTGGTCTTCTGACAATGCTACAAATTATTGCTCCAGCTATGGAAAAAACTTTGATATGCATAAGAAATGGATACTAAATCTTCTCCAAAGCCCAAGCTATGATGGACATCATGTAATGTGGCTTCTGAGTGACAGCTATTTTAATCTGATTTTTGCAAAAACATATAGCCCAATATTTAGATGACAAGAATGGTTATGGGAAGATTTTAAGAAACTGAAATTAAGAAATCAAACTAATATACAGCATCATTTAATATTTTTAAGAGTTTAACAAATTTTCTTTTTAATTCAGATTAAATTGGAGAACAGAAAAGCACAGTAACAGAACATGTCGATAACAGATAAATAGATAAGTGAACAGTAGTACTAAAAAATTAACATAGAACAAGACAACTTAGCTTTCACAATGCAAAAGGCACTATTTTAAGGATAGTGTGGGTGTGAAGACAAAATTATCGTAACTCCCAAGACAGAGTACCCTTCAAACAACTTATCTGATAGGAATTCAATTTCAAAAGTGTATATTGAGAGTATAAATTCCTTTAGGTAAAATAGAATACTGGAAAAAAATGTTGTTAACTAAAGAGCGAAATATTTGGAAAATAAACCATGTTGTTTAGAAAAGCTGCAAAGATACGATGTTGCAGAGAATTGGCACACCTGATGAATATAATTGGTGCATTTGAAGTTCCAGCTTGTGGTTGGTTGTATTAGTTTATCCGTTTCCCATCAATCCTTATAGTTTGAATGTGAGCAATCTTTGCCCAATCTTCGCCTTCTTGTTTCTGGCAACGCTGTTTGAGCAATGGACAATTGCCGCTAATATCGAGATGTGAGATGGATTTGGGCAGACCCTCCTCTGGTAAGCATTGGAGGCTGGGGCAGTTACTAAGAATCAATGTCTGAAGAGAGGAGAGCTGACAGAGACCCTTGTAGTCTAACTTTTTAAGATCTGGACACTCGTAGATACATAGTTTAGTAAGAGATGATGGCAGCAACTCCTCATCGGGAAAAGACTTCACATCCACTTTTCTAATAGATAAGGACTGTAGAGAGGGGTTGACTCCCCAAGACCCTTTCAGTGAGGCAATAAGTTTGGAGCAATTTGAGAGACTCATCCCTTTTAGATTTGCCGGGAAACCTCCACTGGACAACTCCACTTGTGGACAGTCATGTATCCGTAGGTGAAAAAGAGATGGAAGGAGGTCATGCATGTGATTAGGCAATGATTTCAAATTTCCCAATTCTCTGATTTCGAACCACCATAGGCAGGGTATAGATAATCCATCACTGGGAAATGATTCAAAATGGGGGCACTCTGTAATATACAAATGCTTGAGATGATTATGAGTGTGGCCCTGTGAAATCATCTGTAGGTTACGACAACTGAGATGAAGTTCATTGAGTTTTGGAAAGAAATCCAGAGGACAAGTTGTTAGAGAGTCACAGCTACGGTTGATATCCAACCATACTAGGAAATCATAGCCACTGTCCATGGGAATATTGTTATTCACACAAGAATAAGTGCCTCCAATTCTTCTTTCAAGTAAAGATGCCTCCATGTTGTGACCTCTAAGGGTAAGGCTTTCCAATGTAGTCGGATGGTCAATTTGCAGCTTTTCACAGTTTTCCAGATGTAAATGACGAATTTCTAGTGCAGTGAGGGTAGAAGCCCCAGAAGCCCCAAGTTGTTGGCACCTAATAATTGTTAGATCCTTCAAATTACATAGTTGCTCTGGCAAGTACCCTTTGAGCTTGGGACAATCCCCTAAAAAAAGACTTTGAAGATGTGGAAAAGCACCTATCATACCTCTACATTCCCATTCTTCCCATTCTTTCATATAGTAGAATCTCAATGTTTCCAAGGATGTAAATGAAGAAGAGTTACTCCCAAAAAATTCGGCACTAATAACCACTATCCCATCAAGGGCCCTAATTGATAGCTCCTTCAAACAGGGCAGAAGTCCAAGCGGAGGCAAAAACAAGCAACATTTACATTTTTCCAAGCTTATGGACACCACGTTTGATAATGAATCATTGGATAACCAACTAGCAAATTGTGCACCACCGTAGTTTTTGATTGACAATTCCCTCAAATATTTGGAAGGTTGCAGATTTTCAAGTATTTCTCTTTCTTTCATTGAATCATCTGGGTTCTCCTTCAAATTCCATTCTAAATCTAGCTCCACAAGATGTGCTTTATTTTTCAAATCTGCGGCCAATGCATCCAACGGATTCAAAATATTTTGTAGATCCCCAATTAATAGGCTTCCATGAAAATTGAGTTCTCTTAACTGTTGAATACCGAACTCGCTACCCTTGCCAACATAAAACGAAGTCAATACGTTGAGATTCTTCAATTTTTCCATATGCATTGGCATCTTCCTCACTTTAGTTCTTATAAACTCCAAACAGCGCAATTTGGTGAGTTTATACAAAGTTGAGGGCAACTCCTTCAAATTAGAACAATCATTCAACTTTAGTATTTGCAAGTTGTAGAGAAAACATACCAAATCAGGTAGTTTCTTAATTTGGGTCTTTGAAAGGTCCAGGGAACAGAGGTGTTTAAGTTCACTCACAGAGTTAGGCACCGTTTCAAGGTTATAACAGCCGAACAAAGATAAAACACGTAAAAACTTAAACTTGGAGACCAACTCTTCTATGTTTATCTTGCAAACCCATGTATTTATATACCTCCTTCTACTTGTGGGAAAAAATGTACGTAACCTTTCAGCATAAAATAGACCCCCAAACCCATGAGAGTGATCGGCATCAGTTAAAAATGAAAAATGACGGGTTTGTGGTATAACATGTGGTTTATCAATGCCGAACCTAAAACAGATGTCCCCAGAAACATATTTCGCCAAATCATTAAGAAGATCATGCATGAAAAAATATGTTTCATCATCTCTGCTTGATTCTTCAAAAAAGCACCTTGATAAGAGATCTTCAAAGTATTCTTCACCAACTTCTTCTAGGCTCTTACTATGTCGAGGGAATTTTAAAAGATTTTCACTCATCCATAGAAGAATTAAACTCTTCTTATCAAACTCATAATCTTTAGGGAACAAGGCACAATAAGAAAAGCATCTCTTTAGGTGAGAAGGAAGATGGTAATAGCTCAACAATAATGCCGGAATAATTTTACTATCTTTTGTCGGTAACTCCCATATCTCGCTCATTAGTACATTTTCCCATTCTGAAATTGATGACTTTGTATATAAAAGACTTCCAATAGTTTCCAATGCTAGAGGCAATCCTTGACACCTTTGAACTATCTTCTCACCAATCTTCTTCAGCTCATCATTTAAATGGAGAACATCACCTCGGAATGCATGTTTAGCAAACACTTTCCAGCTGTGATCTTCTTGTAGTTGCTTAAGTTGACGTACTTCATTTGAGTGAATTGTAGAAGCAACCTCGTTATTGCGTGTTGTGACAAGAATTTTACTTCCTTCAGCACCATAATTTAGAGGATTTTGCAATGCTTTCCATTGGTCTCGGTCTTCGTTCCAGACATCATCCAACACCAGAAGAAACTTCTTGGTTGCCAACTTTTCTTTGAGTCTTCCTTGAACCATTTCCAAGTTTGAACTATCATCAGTTAACTTAGTGATAGCTTCAAGAATGACTTTTGTCAGAGTGAAAACATCAAATTTATCAGAAACACAAACCCAAGCTTTGATGTCAAATTTTCCCTCCTCCATCCTAGGATCATTGTATGCATGTTGGGCAAGCGTGGTTTTACCCATCCCGCCCATGCCTACAAGTGAAAGTATTGATAGTTGGCTATGCTTGTCGGTTTTAGTGTCGGAAGTCAGCCATTTAAGGATCATTTCTTTATCATCATCTCTGCCATAAATAACATTTTCAGCCACCGAAGATGTTGATGGCACTCTATGTGACACTATACTACCTGATCCAGATCCAACCCCAACAACAGTAATTTTCAATCCTAGATCCTCCTTTTGGTTTGAGAGAGATTCTAAGTCATCAAGGACTTCTATAATCCTGGATTCAAAATTGCATACCTTGTTAGCACTGATCTGAGATTCATCATCTTCCAACTCACTTCTGTTGATTTCATAGTGTATTTCATCTAACAGATCCTCTGTATCAAGCAGCACATCTCTGACATCATCAAGCCATGCTTTCAGGTATGCATTACTGAACTGCTTTAATTCTGCATCATCAATCACAGCATTGATGGTTACCAGCTTCCTCTTCAACTTCTTCAGCAACTTGTCATCGAACTTTCTTCCACGAAAGTAGTCCAAAATTTGATGAGAATCCAGCTTGTCAAACAGCACCTGAAGGACAGCACCAAAGAGAGCACCACCAAGCGTTTCTAGCACAGGCATAGCTGGAAAGAAGAAAGGGTTGCGAAAATTGGAAGTGCAGCTTAATTAGGTGAATGAATAGCTCTTTGTGAATGCAGATAGAGAAGAGTTTACAGTAACAAGAAGTAATGAGTGACTATTTTGTAGAAGATGGGTTTACTTCAATAAAGGTTTGATGGCCAACCAGTAGCTGTTGATTCTTCCCGACAGCACAATGTACGTGGGTCCTAACATTATGCATGTGGTGCATATCAAATTTGCTTTACTTGCTTTATTTACAGTAACAAAAAAGACTTTAGTGCATTTTGTCAATTTTGGTGGCTAACTCATCAATAATTTGACCCATGGCAATGTTCCGACAGAATAATGAACAGAAGAAATTAGACAATTCAATCAATCAATGAAAACTTTGATTGCACTTATTAAGCACTCGGATTCTTTTCTTAACATTGTTATACTTTTACCAAATCTTTTAAATTTCAATTGCTATAACCTATATATAATGAGCAAGAGCCAACTCTGAAAATTAAATTGCCTTTAGGAACTGGAAGTTATTTGTTTTAGTTATTTGAAAAGGTTATCATACTTTAAATTTTTAAAATAAATAAATGCCTTAGATCAGATGAAAACTACTTATGCTAATTTATTATTGTTATAGTTAATATTTAACAAAGGAACCTATTAAAATACCTGAAGAAGTTAATTAAATCAGATACCAAGCATTTGTATATTAGTTTAATTAGTATATACTCAAATTATAAAAAATTTGACACTGTCATTAAATCACAATATTCTTAATAGTAATTTTGTTCATTTTACCAATTAATAGTTTAAAAGTAATATAAATAAAGAATTATGAGTTAATATGGAACGTCACTATAAAACTACTTTACATCGTTAATATATATTAATTAAACTTTTTACATATATGCTCCTTTTTTTTTTAGATTTATAGTATTTTATAGGACACAAACATTGTGTGATATACTTTCAATAAAGATATCGTAAATGAAACGACATTGTAGTCCAAAATAAGAGATTTCGGATTTCGATACAGTCGAAAACCAAAAAAATATATAAACAAAAGAATGATAAGAAAGAATAAAGGTTCTAGGTAATGAACTTCAGATGGCATATTCGAAATCTGAAATATAATATAATCCTAAAAAGGAAATAAAACCTCAAAGGATTTCAGCCAAACCGAAATTCGAGCTCTCACAAAACAAATAATCAATTAACTAAGTTAAAACCAGAAGATAAATCAGCATAATCACCAATTAGCATCACTCCTAATAAAGCAAAGCAGGACCTGCAAAGTACCTACTGCATAAAAGGAATGCACCCAAGAAGACAAGTATTGACCGCCAGGTAATAACTGTATTTTTCACTATAAATATAAGGCAAGAGGTACATGTCATCTACTCATTCAGGAAAAAATACATTACACTTTGACCTCTCGTGTTCTCTCTCTCTCTCATTAAGTGACTTGAGCATCGGAGTCCTCTCTTTCAGGTTCTCCCCTTTTGATTCATTCCAGAAGATATTAGGATACTCCTCCAATCTTACCACGTACATTTTGAAAAGTTCATAACGATTTGTATTCAGGTACATTTCGGTAAGAACAAAAGGTAAAGGGACAAAGGTTGTTGTAATGTGCGAGCATAAAGGTGGTCGTGGAGGATGCCGGCATGCAAAGGGAGATGACTAGAAAAAGATCTTTTGGAAATTTGGATTTATAGGCAATGCAATGCGAAGAGGAAAATGAAAGTTCACAAAGAAAAATACCCAAAATAAAGGTTGAAATAAAAAATTACCACTATTTTAAACTAATTCAATTTTAAAACTACACATAAAATATTGATCGCATTATCATCATAAAATTAAATAGATATTTAAGTTAAACTTAGCTAAGAAGAATTTTATCAAACCTATTACAAGAAAGATAAAAAAAAATAACGCTAATTTTTTACTATATCCAAACCAGATAAAAGTCAAATAGTAATTAAAAGGTATATGCTCCGTACCTTAGTGAAACACACCATTTAAGTAAAAAAAAAAATTGAATTTTAAATTAAACTCTCATTCTTTCTCTCTTTCTCATAACCCTTACCATTCTCTCATTTTTTTTCTTTTTCTCTAGTTCACTCATCTTTCTATTTCATTTTCTTTCCTTCTCATCTCCTTCTATACTTTTGTATTTCATTTACTCTCAAATCTCTTACCTAGTAAACGGTAATGAAATACAAAATTCTTAGTCATTCCTTTTTCTTTCCAAAATTAAGTTTTTGTAACTTTTGGTGTTAAAGATAGTGTTTCGAGAAAGAAGAAGAAGAATACCTACACCATAATGGTTGCTAGTTTTGGCATAAACTCATAACCTAAAAAATAAGCTATTGGCAGATGTTAACTTTGGGTAAAATTATTTTTAAAGTATGGAACACTAGTTATAAGAATTTTTATAGTTACCCATAAATAAGTAGAGATTCAGACAGATTTCTAAATGTTGAAAATCTTTAGTAGTGCTTAGCTCTGTTAATTTCTATCTTCCATAGTACTCCTAAAATTGTTGGAAAATAGTTTGGTTGACTGCCCGTAGTAGAGGGTGGTTTAAGGGTCATTGTGATTTATCTTATTACAATTTAAATTTTAATATTTATAATTTACTATTTTAATTTATCTTATTATATTTTAATGTTGTTTACTTAATAAGTTCGGGAAACATACTCTTTTATTTGATTTTATTCTCTCTATGAAATTTATTTCAAAGGTTGAGAGCTTTATAACTTTAAATTGATTATGTTTGATGAAATTTGGAGATTTAATTTGGAAAAGACTTTGAGAAAATAGAATAAATTAAATTTGATATTTATATTATTGAGATCCATGTTAGAACTAGGGATGGCAAAAAAATCCGCGTCTGCGGATACCCATGGATAAAACCTGCAAAAATATTTACACGGATAGTATAAATAGGTACCCGTTACCCGCAGGTATGGGTTTTTTCTACCCGCTCCTTAACGGGCATGGATATCATAGTACCTGTACCCGCGGACACCCGTTACCCACTAAACTAGAATAATATATATACATATATATATATATATATATATATAAGTTAAAAAGATAATATTTTTGGAAAATAAATCAATTTAAAATATTAATTATCAAAATTCATTTATATCAATCTTATTTTTGTATGAAAACTTCATAGTTAATAAAATTATTTATTATAAAAATGTCGATAATATAAAATAAAGATTTTATTTGTATTAAATATTTTCTTATAATATATTATATTAATCTACTTTTAGATCTAATTAATCTTGTAGAAACTAGTATAATTTTATTTCTAAATTTTCCAAAAAATAAATTATTTATTTGATAAAACTTCTTATAAAAAATATTTAATTTTAAATTTTTTTTTTTAAAATATCCATGGTACCCGTGGATACCCGCGGATATTTCTACAGCGGATACCTGGCGGGATTTTAGCAGGTAACTAGTGGCGGGTAACCACTGTCCGTGCTCGCGCCAACCCGTTGTCATTCCTAATTAGAACCCCGTATGTCGTTAGCAGATGATAAAAATCTAGGTGCACCTAGTGGTATGATTCCAGGCAGAAAGGGTTATTCGTTAGATAAAGTTGTCACTTTGTGGGAGGGCTATCAATAAGATGGAGTTGCACCCAATGATATGATATGATATGAAATTGAGTCGTGATATATTTCCTAGAAGAGATGGTTATCGGTTAGATAGATCCATCACCCCTAAGAAAGAGGTCACTCTTAGAGAAGAGCTATTAGGGACATGGGTCTGCATCTCAATTCTATCATGAGTGATCCCCATTGTATTTACATTTCATATTATTTATATGTTATGTTAATGTATTTCATTTCAAACTTATTTAATATATATGATAAATATGCTATTGTTTTGGATATGATAAGCATAACTTTTGGATATTGCGAATAAGTTAATGAGGTTGTGAAATTTATTGAACTCATTGGTTAGTAAGTTTTATATTGAGAGATGTTTTTATCTAACAACTCATGCATTGGTATGTTTCTTTTCTAACTCATGGTGGTTGTTAAGCTCTCACTAAGTATTTGTGACTTACTTTCTTTCTATTGTTTTTCATCCATATTCCTAGGTAGCTGAGTAGTATAGGTTGCTGACATCTTCATTTGTTTCAACTCTACTATTGTTTCTTTTTGGTAGCCCCTTTATGTTGGTGGCATTTGATTTTATTATGGAGTTATTTGTATATTTTGTAGCTATATAAAGTCTAGTTATAGGAGTTTATGTTTAGATTAAGGATGTTAATATATGCATTGGTCGTGACTTTGAATTTGTTCATGACATTCAAATATTTAATACTTACGACACAAACTAGTAAACAAAAGGGAAAAGAAAGAAAGCAACTAGATAAATTGTAAAGATCTTGAACTTTCACATATTCTACGTTCTCAATTTGTTCATTTCAAGACCAAAATATTCAAGAATAAATTTTGAACTCAAAATATATTTTGATAAATTTTTACATGGTTTCGCGTTGGAAAAAATATTTAGAATTGATCAAGTGCATATTTGAATGGGCGTTAACAAAATTGATTTTGAATGGAATTAATTTTGCATAATTTATTATGATTAAAATGGATTTTGAGACGTGCATATGTCATGGTTGTCTACATGTTGGTCATACTTTGTGAGTGGAAAAGCCAAGAGATGTGGGAATTAATCCACATGCTCAAATGGCTTAGCCCACCTTTTATACACACTCCATATACTAACTAATAGCACCTCATGCTCTAACAAAATAAAATGGGTAAAAATACATGGCCTAAAGGGAAAATACTAAAATACCTGTAGTTATTAATACAATTAAAATTCTTTACAAGCAAACTAAATTTAGAACTATGATCTAAGGTCTTCAATAAGCTTCATCATTATCATGTTCTGTTCCATCCTCCTAGCTAAGGTCCATGTTAGGCAAGATTGCATATGAGACCCTTCGATCTTTTTAGATGCCCACTTCGTTAAGGGTCCTTCGTAGAGGAGGTGTTCGATTTGGTAGATCAAGGTGTAGCATTTCTCTCTATCGTGGTCATACGCCTTGTGAAATTCATACCATTATGCTCAATCAACTTACCAGATATCGCTAATTAGGAGTTAGCAAGCTTAAGAGATTTGTAAGGTAGACCTCCTTAAAGAGTTGATGCCTTGATATGGTCAACAATGTCAGTTATGGTGCTTCAGTTGTTCGATGTTGGTGCTAACATTCATATCTACAATTTCTTTCATATTTTCCCCACTCATTAATTATAAGGTTTGAGCCAATCTATTTGTTGGGTTGAGTGGTGTTGCCTAGTCTCAATCTCCCTTCGTTTTGTCGCATGCTTGCTCTGCCTCAATGTGGCATGACGCACATGAGCAGACATTAGCCATGTCCTTAGGGCTTCTTCTTATCAATTATTCGGCAATGGACTCCACTCTCAATCCTATACTCAGACATTCATTTTGTTGAAACTCTTCAGGAAGTCTTTTAGGGATTCCCCAAGTTTTGTCTAACATTGAACAAGTCTACAATTATCAAGGGGTGCTCTTTGTTTCATAATAATAGTAGTTCCATATATTTATTATTTTAAAATATTAACAAAATGAATTTTTATAGTTATGATTTAATAGCTATAATTTTTAAAAACATTTTATCAATTGTGATTTTTATTAAAGAACAAACATTTTTTTTTCAAGTAGCTATGAATAAAAATATTCTTTATTCTACCAAAATTATTAAAATAATTAATTTAAATATTTTACATAATATAATATATATATATATATATATATATATATATATATATATTTGAATTCACTAAAGGTTAGTTTAACCTTTTACACAATAATATTGTTTTTTGTTTTAATAGTTATGAAGATATTTACTTAGTAATAATTGAAAAGATAAGTTAATATTTGTTTTGTTTTTCATTTATAATTTTTATTAATTCTAATTAAAGAAATAAGTAGACATTTTCTTTATTTTCATCATTATAAATTTTATTTTGGAACAATTAAAAAATAAGTTAACATTTTATTTTGATGTAAATAAGTTAATATTTAAAATTTGTTAGACAAGTTTTTACTAATTAAATTATTAATTTTTAATGTGTAGTTCACTATAATTTTTTTCTTCAATGTCCAACAAAAACATTGATTCACTTTTCTCTTTTATTTACTTTGTAGATTCTCTTTTATCTTCATGAATTTTTTGTTAAATATTATATTTGTAGTTTCTAATTTAACAATATAATATTGAAGATTTTCTTCTTCTCAAATCTCCAATTTTTTTGTTTGATCTTTACCAATTTTCAGTTTATACATATATAAATTTTATTTTTATAGTTTTTATTTTAAAAATTTGCATTATGCCCACTACTTAAAATTTTTGGATCCATGACTAGTTTAAATTACCATGTTAATCATGGGGAAATTTCTTTTAACACCTCATTATTTTTTATTTGCACCTCCTCATCGTTTAAAATAAAAAATCCCAACATACTTTCACCCTGTTTTAACCTATGTTTAGGGTGTATATTAATTTCATATCAATTGATTCAGAATACATTATATTAATTTCATATCAGGTGATCTGGAATGCAAAAACAAAACATTGTGAATTATATTATGGATTAGATTATCCAGAATTGTAACAACACTTGCCCATCTTTATTTCGAATAGATACATATGAAATTGTACACAATTAGCACTATTGGCTCGTTTGGAAGTTTGATATCATATTCATGTTCCAGATCAACTGATTTGAAACATTAATTATTTTTTGTATCGGATTAGATGATTCAGAATACAATTTGGCATGTCTCGCAATTGCATTCTAAATCACCTAATTCGAAATTATCATAATGAATCTTAGATCAAATGATCTGGAATACACATTTGAAGGTATTCCAAATCAACTTATCGAGAATACTTTAAAATATATATTCCCAATCATTTGATTCAAAATATACACCTTAAACATAAGTTTACAGGGTGAGGGTATGTTGCGATTTTCGTATCATGTTAAATATTGTGAGGTGTGAATAACAAATGATAGGGTGCTATAAAAAATTGCCCAATTAGGGATATTTTGTTAATTGAAGAAATTATACATGGTAACTTAAACATAGATAATTACGTTATTATTAGTGAGGCATTAGTGAGGCACAAAGTGAGACAAACAGTTTAAAATCTATCACATTTGTTTAATAGATAACTACAAATGATAAATGAAGTAATAATAACATATTAACAACTTTAAGTGGCATTAGATTTAGATTTGAGAAAATGTTTTCTGCTTTCATTTTTTTTATTTTCTGAAAACTATTTTCATTTTCAAGTTTTCAACATTCAAAGATATGTTTGTTTTCACTTGATATTTTCTATTTTTGAAAAATAATTTTAAATTTAATAAATTTTAAAAAATAATTTTAAATTTAATAAATTTTAGCAAAAATATTATAAATTATTTATATATATATATATATAGTTTAAAATAAATTTATAGATTGTTATTATGTAATTACAATATTGTTATTAAGTTTTCACACAGTGAGAACTTCTAAAAACAACTTTTTCTGTTTTCTGTTTTCAATTGTTTTTGGAAAATATTTACAGCAAAAATGTTTTCTAAATTGTAACCAAATATATTTTTTCTACTGTTTTCTGATTTCTCTAAAAATGAAAACTAAAAATGTCCAAAACAAACGCTACCTTAGTTCTTTTATTTCTGTTTATTAAAATTATTTTAAACTTAAAATTCATAAATATAGATAAATATTTAATCTTCTAACAATACAATGAATACAAATATTTAAATAGTTCATTAAGGATATTATTAAAATCCATTATCTTTCTTGTAACATCTTAGTAAAGGAGTGCTAAAAATATAAAATATGTTGTTGAGTTTTGATATGCAACACTATTAAACATAGTTTTTAAATTTGGGTCAATCGATCGATCTAACCAATTGGTTCGTGATCTGCTGATCAAAAGGTTAATTTAAATTGTTCATGTTATTAATAGGCATGGCAATAGGGCGAAGCGGGTGGGGATGACTATGACATTTTCATCCCTATCTCCGCTTTTGAAACTCATCCTCATCTTCGTTCTCATACCCAGCGAGTACGAGATTTACATCCCTATCCACATTCTCATTCCCATCAAGTATCGTGTATACTCGTACCCATTCCATACCCGCAAAAAAAGATTATAATAATAGTTTAGTAGAAAATAATTTATTTGAATAAAATGATATTGATTCAAAAGTTATCTAATAAATGCAAAGTTTGTAATTTATTAATTAAATGTTAAACCTTTCTCTTCTTTTTAAGATAAATGAATATTTTAATCATTAAAATAAGAGCATGCTAAGGCGGGTACAGGGATGGGTACGGGTATGGGGTGGTTATGTATATCTCTATCCTCATCCCCGACTTAACAAATCGGGTATTCTCCATACCTGTATCTATGTCTAGTCAAATCGGAGATTCCCCGTCAACTTCGGGGCAGGTTCGGGGATTATCCACGGATACGGGTTTATTTGTCATCCCTAGTCATCAACCAATTTGGCTAATGTAACTAATTTGAATCGATATCCGATCTAGTTGAACCATTAACTTGAGTCATGCTATTTTCTTTTTTTTTTAAATTATAAAAAAATTATTCTATTTTTTGTATTAATTATGATTTTTGTATTAATATGTTGTCTCTATAGAAATTATAAGGTTGATCTAGTAATAAAATTTACATGTGAGGAGAAGGAAATAGAGAGAATTCGCAGGTTTAAATCATTCTACTAACAAGATTGACATATTAACTACTAACATTTACCTATAAAAAAAATGTTGCTATGATATTTTCGTTATTAGTCTATGTTCTCTCTTTAGTTGCCCATATCACTTTGCTGTTACAATTTGATTGTTAATTTTATTTCAATATTACTTATTCAATTTGTTATGTTTAAGCTGGCTAACTCAAGAATAAAACAATTAAAGTTAAAGTTTCAAGATATATAAAATAGTTATTTATTACCATTTTTTTTAAAAAGCATCATATTTTGAAAAGAACCACACATATTTACAAAAAATGCCTAATATCATTGATAGAAAATCATCAATTACCTGCAAAATTTGATGCAAAAATTAATTCACATGAAATTCCTATGAATTGGGTAATTAATCTATAAGAATTTCCTGCGGACTTATATGGGAAATATAATCCAGTGGAAATACCTGTAAATTTTATTGCAAACTAATTTTTGCAAATAATTTATACGGAATTTCCTGCCAGTTATTTTTCTTTTTGTTTTTTTTTTTGCAGATTTAAAAATCCAAGGGAAAAGTACAAGTAAATATTTAGCTAGTTATACCTGCAACTTTTTCTGTGGGTATTTTCACAGAAATATTAAAATAATAATATTTAATTTAATGACATTTGTGTAACATAATGAAAGGGGAATGTATAAGTAATTTGGATGTATAAATAGCAAATTCCTTAAACTTTTTAAACTATGTTGGTTCAGTGGCTTTTTAAGACAAGAGGAGTAAAAAATGGAAGAATTACCAAAATGGGATGGTTAACGCAAAGATTACCGTCATGATATAGTTTGACTTAAACACGGCAGATAGTTAGATGTGTTGTATCAAATACGTCAAACGGTTAGATGTGTTTGCATTAGTCACATATTAGGGACCAAACTCGTCAAATAGATTGACGTGTTAAGGAAATCAATTATTATTTATTATTGGGAGAATCAATTATTATTTATTTTGGTGTTGAGGGAATCAATTATTATTTATTACATAAATGTTATTTAAATTATTTAATTAATCTAAAATACATTTAATTTTTAGGTTAATTGTCTTTATAAATTTTTTAAGTATAAAATTATATAACTTATAAATTATTTAAATTTTATTACTACAAAATTGAGTCATACGATTTAACTATTGACCCTGAGTTGACCCATGACCTTTACCTCAACAGAGTCAATAGCTAGATCAAATCTGACAACTATATGTACAATATTAAATGATATTCAATCAATTATAACAATTAATAATCGTTTTATATTTACAACATAAAATAATATAAAATAACTAATTTATTATATATTTTCAAACTAATTTATTTTATATCTACAGACTACAATCCCCAAAAACTAATTTATTAGACATATAAAATGATATTTTCCTAAACCAATCAATTATAATAATATTATTTGTGTGTATAACTTAATTAAATAATTTATATAATATTTATGTATATATTTATAAACATTTGTGTGTAAATATGTGTGTGTATATATATATGAGTTTAAACCGTATATATTGTCAGTGTAAAAGAGTTTTACATTGACATTCACTCATGACTTTTCATGACTTTTAAAAAGTAATAATGAGTAAAGTCAACAACGATAATGTATACGAATTAAACTATATATATATATATATATATATGTTTTTTCCTTTATAATATTAAAATTTAAAATTGGTTTATTGGTGTTTCTCTATTTAAACTGTAATTTCTTCTTCTTTTTTTATCACTCATTTTGTTCATGCTAGGTCGGTGCTTCCTTGCTCGTTGATGTTGCTCAGTTGGTGAGTGCATGAACCCCAAATTTCTCATTCTACCGACTGCACCCAAACATTTTAATTCTTCTTGTAATTGTGTTCTCTTTTGCACCCTAAATAACTACGTGTGATTCATTCTACATATTTGTTTTCAATTTTTAACATGAAGTGTGTTACTGTGTGTGTCTCGATTTTGTAGTTTCCTTTTCTGTTTTGTTAATCGTAATTAATTACGAGTAATTTTGCTAGTTTCAACTTTAATTTCACGTATGTGAAAATAGTTGTTGAGGAATGCAGATAATCTTTTGAAACCAGTCTTTTCCCCCTTGCAATTACAGAGATTTTGTATTTTGATCATTTCTTAAGATGTAAATATTGCTCGGAATTACTCTAGGATCCTCTGCTTGCTTAGTCACTTCAACTTTGTGCATTTCAACAAAATCTGACTTGATGCTAACCTCAAATAGTGTTTACTATTTTGTGGACAATCCCTAGTTCTTTTTCCATGTTCTTTACTTCTTAAAAATTTTATTTATTGTCTTTATTTATTTTATTGTTAAATTTCTATGAAAATGACCAATTCATGTTGGGCATGATTTTCTCACATTTTATGATACAAATGCAGAGTTAGAAGCTCACATCCCTTTTATCCGGGTTCCCATGGCATTTGAATTAACATTTAGGTACTTGCATCTGCTGCATTCTTCATTTTCGGTCCCCATATCTATTGTATTTCACATTTTGAGTCTTTTTTATCCACCACATTCGTTTTACATGTGGTTCTAACACCCATTTATCTATCTTTTGGTCCACGCCAATGATTTTCATGTTCTCGGATTTGGTTGACATTAGTATCTGTATCTTTATTTATAGTTTACTAATAATGTAAAAACTTAAGATTTTCATATTATTTGATAAAATTTAAATAAAGGATGACAATTATAGACACCCAATTTTATCCATATTTTCTTATTTTTGGACATTTATTTTATGCCTAAAATAAGGTCTTTTTATCCCAATTCAATATAAAAAAGACAAAAAAAGAAAAACAACAAAAATAGGCATTTATTATTTACACTCATATCTTTGTTAAGTATACCCATGAAAGTGAGATGCCTTTTGCTGGTTGATGGTGTAAATAGTAAGAATTCATAAGTGAAGATTGTTAATCCTAAAATAGTAATGGAATGTTTATTTAACAAATTTGAAGGTGCAAATAAAAAAAGCCTAAAATAAAAGTCTATTTATTTCATTGAGGTGTATTCAGCGAGCCTAAGCGGTGTACTCAACAGACTTTGAAAATGAATTGCTTTTTGGGCCATTGAGTGAAAGAGAGTACACTTGGCGCGAAAAGATTGTGTAAACAGAAATCACACAAAAAAAAACACATCAACTTGTTTTGGCATAATTACTTGAATCTAAATCAAATCCAAAAAAGAAAGAAAAACAAATTATCGACAAAAAAAAATTTTTAAAAAAATAGCTATCATTACTATCTTTGCTCTGCATCATTCACGTCACTGTGCCGGTAGTCTCCTCTACCACCAAAATTTCATGCTTCCACCAACAACAAGGCAAAATGCATTAGAATTTCGTTTTATGCAAAATTTTGAAAGAATAAGAAAAAAAGGGATATTATAAGTATAAGTATAAGAATAAAAAAAAATCACCCATACCAAACAAAAGTAAAACCATTCTCGAAACTAACCAACTTCTAATTCAGACAACCATAACTATGCAAACACTAATGGAGGCATTTCCTCTTGAACCACCGCACCCTTCTTTCTTTTCTCTTGGGCGTGAGATTGGGATTACAATCCCTAACCTTTGGTTTTGCATTTGCCCTTTCAGCGTATATGGAATTTAGGTTTTAGCTTTTGAAGTCATGCATTTCCCTTCATGCTTCTTAGATTCATTTATTTTAGGACCCACTTGTTCTTAGATTTTATTTCCAAATGAAAATATCAAATTTCTCTATTTAAATCTACTAACAAAATAAACTAAATTGCTTGTATATAAAAAATAAAACTCACTTTTGTTTGTGCATATATAAGAAGTATGTATCTGCTTAAATAAAATAATATGATCATAATTAATTGAAAAAATAATTAATTTTTGAATATATAATATTATAAAAAAGAAAGTTAGTTAGATATCACAATTTATTTTACTTTCAAAATTTTAAGGATACATGTTGTGACAATTTGGTGTACTTAAATTTATTTTTTCATTAAGTTTAATCACAATTAATAGTGTTTCTTTTCTAAAATTATATAATAAGAATCTAATATATATAATAGTTATTAAAATAATTTATCCTTAAAAATGGAAACTTTAAAGATCTATTAAAGAAGAATTAATTAGATGTGACATCTTTTTTAATTATAAAGTTTTATTACAGAGATGATGACTATTTGATGTTTTAGAATTTCTCTCTAAGGGCACTATTAAATCAAAATAAAATTAATACACAAATTAAAAATATTAAATTAAAAATTTACAAGTAAAAAATTAAAATTATGTGTCTTAATAATTATAATATTATATTTAAATACAAGTATTTTATTATTAGTTCTTGATTTAACAAAGCAAACTTTCAATAACAAAATATAGTCATTAGAGAATGAATTATTTAGACCTAATATCTTTTTAGTTCTAAAATTTTAGAATGTAAGTCATGATAGCTCCACATTTTAATTTTTTCTCTAATTAGTACTTGTAATTAAAATTAAATTACTACAAATTAATAAAATTTTCATCAGAGAAATGGTTAATAAAATGTGACAATTTTTTAATCCTAAAGTTTTGAAAAAAAAAACTGGGAAAGTTTTATGTTTTAAAATCTCTCTCTAAAATGACACTTTTAAAAAACTATTTTCTACAAGAATAAAAGATGTTATATCAATATTACAACACTTTTGCCTTATAAAAAAATATTATAGCATCTTAACATAACAAAAAATAATAACAAAATAAAAAACTCAATACATGAATATTCTCATGAAAGAATTATGTAAGTTAGATTCTCCACTACACATGAGGACACATAAGAGCATGAGTCCACTTCTGTCAAGCTCCCAAAAAAAATAAAAAAAAATAACTTAATTAAAAAATAAAATACATTATTCCTTTTATAAATTTGTCTCAATAATAAAATTTTTCTTGTTAAACTATTAAAATGAATTAATAAAATAAAAAATAGTCTTAATATTTTAAGGGTAAAATGAATGTTTTTAAAATTTATCTAATTTTACACATCTAATTAAAGGTAGTCATCTTATAACTGACGTTATAGGGTATTAATATTTTCTCTACACATAATTTACTCCCAAAATTAAAATTTGGTTTTGCATACCACTTTTTCTTTTAAATATTTTTCTATGGCTTTCTTAATAAACATTTAAAGGAATGCTACTAACATGCTCTTTTACACACTCCTTCTAACACACTCTCTTGGTTGAAATTTTGTTGAAAACTATAAAATTAGGAGAGAGAATTATTTAATAACAAGTAGGACCCACATAATTTTTAGCTTTCAATAAATTTCAACCCATAATAAGGAATGTGTAAAAGAATGTGTTGATAGCATTTTTCTAAACATTTATAGTGACACATTTATTTTCAAATCATTTTTAGTTGTCTCATCCAAACACGCATGACTATAACTTGTTTGAAATATATACTTAGTTAGCGGTGTTTGTTAACTTTTTTACAAGCATCTTAATAATTAAGTTGTTATGAGATATTATTTTACTGGTGTAACCTCTATTTGATACTAGATAAGTAGTAAGTTAAATATAATTTTAAATTCATTTGAAGTTAAAGTCTACTTAATGTGTGTCACAAGGATGTGTTTATTGTTACAAAAGTGTAGGAGAAACATTAATAAACTTTAGAGATTCACCTATAGCAATGTACCAAAAATAAAAAACACAAAAACATAAGTGTTTAATTGGTATACATTGTCAATGAAAAAAAATTTACACTGACATTCAATCACAATCTTTCATTCATGATAAGTTTGTTGACTTTACTCATTACTACTTTAAAAATCACATAAATGAAAAGTCATGATTGAATGTCAGTGTAAACATCTTTTACACTGACAATGTATACCAATTCAACTCAAAACATAATAGACCAAACCCAAAGCCTCAAAAACTTTATTTACGATAGAATTTAAACACTATAAATTATTTGTTTAAAAAATACTTTTACATGTATAATTATTAGAAAAGAATTAATCATTTAATATTAATACTTTTACATGTATTATTAATATTAAGTTAAAAGAATATTTTCTTTCTATCATAACTTATTTTTGGCTTCCCAAAATATTTTTGAAGTGTTGAGATGAGTGTGAGTAACCTACTTTCTAACACATATTTCACTACTTATTGAATGAAATTTGTTAAAAATTATAAAAATATTGAAAAACATTAAATGATATGTGATATTCGCTAGAATTATTTTCAATAAATTCCTATTAATGATAAAAGAAAATGTTTAAAATGGAGTGTTATGTTACTAGTATATTTATCTCGAAAAGAAATCTTTCATTCCCATTGTATCTATATTCCTGGCCACTAATATAGAAATATTATGTTATTTAATAAATTATGTCACAAATAAAAATAACATGTAGAGAAAGGGAAAAGAGATTTTCATCCTTCTATCTTGGAGAAATGATTCTTCCAATAGGAGAAATGATCATCTATACGTGCATATTAATATCTTATTTTTAGTCTTTTATTCACTTTTAATCTTCTTGTCCCATTAATGTTGTTAAAAAATTCGTGAGATAGAGCATATTTTTGTTCTCCTGAATCACTTTCCTTCTCAAACCCAATTTATTTACGGAGTTATAAGGTTGGTTTGATGATAAAGTAGAGAGGTGGGAAGGGAGAAGTTGTGGATTCGGAACCGGTCAAACAAAAACTAATATATTTACAATTAACATTTGACCTATAAGAAAAACCTGTAATCTCCTCAATTTTTAATCTCACATCCAACATGGTCAAATACATCAGAACTTGTAGACGGACAAAAAATAAATTAATTTCAGAAACTAAAAATGATATTTTTGAATTTTAAGGACCAAAAGTAATTTTTGATGAAAAAACAAAAAACTTAATTAAATCTTTACTAAATATACATAATAAATGTAATTTTATAACATGTAATTTTCTTTTTCTTTTACTCTCTTTTTAATCAAAGAAAAGAAAAAAAATATTTTTATCTTTCTTTCCTTTTATTTAACTTTCGTACCAAATTATTAAAATATCATTTTATTTTAAAAAGATAGTAAAAATTCGTCACTGTAATATTTACAGTTAACGAAAACTAAGATCACAAGGGACACTTACTTATCTTTGATCTAAAAAAGGTATCATTTTATTTTTTTTATTTACTTAACCAACATAGCCAAATGGACATTAAAAAAAAAAGTCAAAGCAAAAACAGGGAAAGCCAGTGAAGCTTAGAAGATGGAAGAGTTATGATGGAGGGTAGGAGCAGAAGCCGTGGCTCCTCTTTCTCACAATCACGTCGTGGCCGTGGTAGAATTCACCGATTTCCTTCGAATCAATCCAAAGTTTCAACTTTTGGTGAAAGGGGCAGTCTTTCTTCTACTAGTGGAAGCAGAGCTTCTACCTCTGTTTTCAGTAACACGCAAGAAGATGATGTCCAAGCATCTTCCAGTTTTTTTGGAACATGTCCTTACATGTGCCCAGGTATTATCATAAAATTTGATTTTTTTTTAATGGGCAAATGTTAGTTCTTATTTTTTGTTAGTGGGATTTGCCTTTGTGTGGCTTTTGGCATGAGGCAAACCTTATAAATACCTAATTCATGAAAGTGAAATCAATTTCATGGTAGTAGAGTTGCAATGTTCGATTTTATGTGATGATGTGTTCTTTTGGTGGGATTGGTAGAGAATGAGAAAGGAGGGTTGCTACCAAGTACCAAGTGAGGTTAGGTGGCTTTTGGCATTAGGCCACCTCATAACTTTCACGTATATTGTAATAACAGTATCTAATTCATGAAAGGGAAATCAATTTCATGGTAGCAGAGTTGCAATGTTGGATTTTATGTGATGATGTGTGTCCTTTGGGGGAATTGATAGAGAATGAGAGAGGAGAGTTGCTACAAACTGAGGTTAGGTATAGGGTAAGGGGTTAGTCCCCATTACATGGTGAATCTTGGTGGAGACATGTCCACATTTAATGTCTGACTGTGTCTCGAACGTGATTGTATCCAAAGTAGAATGAATTCCTGTGGGAAACCATAAAATAGAGAGAGATAGAGTGGCTAGCTGTTAATATAACAATTTATTGGCAGTTATTGTCAATTGAATTATGAGGCCAGTGAAGGAAATATCATTAAATTGTTTACTTTTGGGTGCTAATGCCTTTTCAATGTACATTGAGGTTACTTGGTTGGTATACAAGGCAATGATGTTTGAGCTGGTTGAGTTAAGGAGGCTGAAAGAAAATGATGCAAAAACTGAAAAGGAAAGACTCCCAAGAGCTGATGAGAAGAAGCTGTTCTATTTGAGTATTGTTGTGATTTTACTGCCTTATAATTATATTCAATTGGTGAGGTGATGTAGTTTTAAGGACATATATTCACATGGTCGCTGTTGTGATAAATGAACTTGCTGAAACTTGTAAGTGAATGTTGCTGATGCAGTTGCCAAAACATCCACATCTGTGGGTGCAATTGTGGTTGGGAACTGCAATTTGGAACCTTTGTTCGTTTAGTGGTAATGGTGTCATCTTTGTGCAACTAGTGTTAGTTTTAGACTAATTGTAATAAGGGAAGAGAAAAGATAAGGGAGAAAAGCAGAAAAGAGTGCTATAGGTGAATTATTAAGTGTTTGCTTATGTTAATTGTTAATAGGTTATTCTTGATCTTAACAATCTTGAATTGGGTCTATCTTTTTAACAGCTAGAATATTTTGTTATCCTGAATTTGAAAACCTAAGTACTATTTTTATGTTCTGTTTACATATGCCCACATTTGTAACCGAAATTAGATCTTCTGCTCCTAAAGTTGGCCTTGAACTTATTTTCTTGTACTTCTGTATCTGTGATGTAATTGTGTTTCTCAGCACAAAGTACTTCTAGTTGTAAGCCTTCAACTTTTCAATTTCTGCTTGCATCTTTATATAGTAGTTGATGGGGTGTTTACAATGTCATCACGGAAGCCATGTGTAGTGTGAATGGGAAGAAAAGGGACAATTCAGGATTTGATATTATGCTGCCAAACCCAAATCTTCTGAGAGCAGCACCGGAAATCTGGAATTATATAAAAGATTATTTTTTTGGCATAATGGGCCAAACCTAATTCACTAAGTCTCCTAGTCATGAGTGAGGAAAGAAATAGGATTTGTTTCAATGGCTTTTTTACAATGACTTGACTTTTGAAAAAACACAATGGTGTCATTTTTCATTTGATCTATTTGGTTACCTACATTAGGAAACACTTTTTGTTGTTTTTGTTGGTATTTTAGCTTTGTCTATCCATGGTACTGTAAAGTGTAAACTTTTCTCTATATAAAACATATGTACCTGAAGCCTCTATTTTTCAATGGTTTTCACTTTCACAGAAAGAGAGAGGATCCAGCGTGAAAGACTGCGAGATTTGGCAGTTTTTGAGAGACTAAATGGAAATCCTGGAAAATCATCACCGACTCTTGCAGTCAAGAAGGTATGGCCAAACTGCTCTCCCATATTATCTGGTATTAACTTATTAAGTGTGTGCTTGTACTAGTTTAAGAAGGATGTACTCTCTAGCACCATATTGAATTTACTTTTCATGTACTATTGACAATCAGCAGTGCATTAAGGGTGCCGTAAAACCTTTTATTGTGTGAATGAATTGATGATACCAATATTATCATTTCCACCTGAATTTGATGATTCTCATAGGAAATTATGTCTTGGGGATAATTACACAGTCCAATTTTGATTCCTTAATCATAATTTCTGCTTGTTCAAAAGATACTAATCATAATTTTTAAAAGTTCACAAGTTGTATGCTGAAACTGTGGTGTATTTCTTTTCTATGTGTAACTATTTAGTTATAAAATGTGGTATGTAGCACTAAATTAATGCCTAGTGTTTCATTATCCCCAGTCTATTTTTTATTAACTTACAGCTTATTGATCAATTAAGGCTAGCATAAAGTCTGTGTTTGTTAGATATTTTATCATGATTCGTATAATGTAAATTTTATAAAGTTAGTCACGTATTCGACGTCTCTTTAGCTCTATAAGAACATATTTTCTGCATCCAGCATTGATGCTTGGTATTATGGTGTATGAGTGGCATTTATTCAGAATCATCCTCTCTACGAAGTATCTTTCAGTTCATTTTTTCATCTTCCATTTTATTTGTTAGTTTTGCAGAACTATATCCATCAAAGATGTTCAAGCATCAGATATGCGGCCTATTACTATTTTGGAAGATACTTTAAACTACCTTTTGAGCTTGCTAGAATCTAAGGACCACCCGTTTGAAGTAGTTCATGACTTTGTCTTTGATAGGACAAGGTCCATACGTCAAGATCTTACTATGCAAAATATTGTAAACAAGAAAGCAATTTACATGTATGAAGGAATGGTATAGTTTTCCATCTCAATCTTCCTTGATTTGTACACTTTATTGTTTTCTCTTACAACTACATTAGGGCAGTTGATTTAAGTTGCATTTCTTATGCTTGCAGCTTCAAGTTTAGCTAAATGCTAAAGGTTCATTTCTCTCGTATGCACCAATTACATGTAACATATTAGATGAATATCTATAAAGATATTGATGTTCAACGCATATGCTTATTGCAAATACTAGTCCTAGACTCTTTATGAACCTAACTTGGTAAGGTGACAAATTCAAATTGACCAAAAAGCAATGACTGTGCAAGTTTAAGTGGTTGATAATGACTTCCACATGATGTTAATCAATGTCTTCTTTGACTTGTACACGACCAAAAGGGGACAAGGAGAGACCCACAGTCATGCAGCACTGTGGAAGGAAACAAAGCACAAATATCACTTGGCTATGTGGGAAACACGTGCAAATATATAGAGGCAGAGAGTGGGGACCAACTGTAGCCCGTAGGCCTTTAATCTTTGACACTTTGACTTGGACTCATAGGAGGGAAAAAATTGGTATGAGATCTGGACGTGTGCTAACCATGTTATTGCATTTAGAATTGTAATTCGAACTCAACTGAATTGATTCCAGGTGCAATTCTAACTTTTATTTGATTCATCTTGCAACCTTTATCAGTTGCGAAGGGAGTTGTGTTGAATTGTTCTATTCATACAAATCTGACAAACCATGTCTTGGTAAACACATGGGCATGAGCAAGCCAGAGAGTTGTTATAGAGGTGGGGTACATACAAATAACACTTGGACATCCAAGACTGTAATCAATATGGACTATTGTTCAGGACTGCATATTGTATCTTGGAGGTGTTTCCTCCCATTTATTTTTTGCCAGTCTAGAGATATGCCTTTCTATACAAAATCAAGCTGGATTGTGTGATCATACAATTTTGCATGTTTTTGAAGCTTGGGATTACAAGCTATGAAATTCAAACAACGTGGTGAACAATATATTTAATCATGCAGGTCAAATTCCATGTTGTATCACATTACAAGCTTTGGTGTTCTATGTCTGATCCGAATATTGCATCAATGCATCATCTCAACATTGAACAGCTCACAAAGACATTGACATCTTTGTTGAATCTGTATGAAGCAACTCGAGATTCAGATCATATCCATGAGAATGAAGCTGAATTCCATTCATTATATGTGTTGCTTCATCTTGGTTCTTACAGCCAACCGATGGTTAATCTCTACATCATTGGTGTGATTAATTATGTTTCACTTTTCATTGTTAATGTTAGCCTTGTTGCACCTTATGAATGCAGCACTTTCTAATCCACAGGGGGAGCCACTTTCTTTGTGGTTTAGACGTGTATCAACTCCAGTTTTGAAGTCAAAAGAAATGTATTTTGCAAGGAGAATCTTACGGTAACATTTCTCATGAATCAAGCATTTCAAAAAAAGTTGTTAGATGAAGACATAAATGTTTCTATATTACATCTGACATGCAATCTCACACAAGAAACTGTTGGATTTAAAACATAGACAATGTCCAGGACCACCTATCATGTGCTACATGCAACTTTTTATTATATGAATAGTATTTGCAAAGATCAAAATCTTCTAGACTACATAATCATAAAATCTCTGATACTATATCATAATCCAACTGTCCAAAAAGCTTTAAACTGTAAGATGAAAGAACATGAATAGTTATTTATTACATTTCTAACATCATTAACATTCTAACATATCATAATTAATTTTTTTTTTTTGGTTTTCTCTTGTTAAGTCAATTTCTCATATTTATGAATGCATGTCAAGCATTGATATTCTTTTTCCTCGACAGATCTTTCCGAGTTGGTAATTATAAGGATTTCTTCAGTACCACTGCAGCACAGGCATCATATCTACAGTTCTGCACTATGTCGCCTTATATCAATGAAGTAATTACTGTAAAAAGAGATTATGTTATTCTCCTAGAATTTTATTACTTATTTTTTTGGATATTGTTTTTGTGTCTAAGTTGATGCTGGCCTAATTGTGTGGTGCTTGTTACTGTCTTCATATGTATCTTAACATGAAGCATCTTTTGTCATTGTAATAGCCAGTTTTGAGAATAACCTTAATAGGCTACGTAATAATGGCTAAAATATTAGAGATTTACAGAATAAATTGAATGTTGGGAAAGGCACAGAACATTATACAGGTATAATCACTGTTTAACCAAAATCTTATTTCTCTGGTTCATGTATCTTTACTCTATTCCAAATAAATCAAATATAAAGGCCTACATCTAAACCCTTGCCAAATCTAACATCTCACAAATGCCTTCACCTTGCACCCCTCTCCTGGAAATTTCCACCTTTATTTTGTTATTTATAACTTATCTTACATTGTGAAGTGGGCTACACAGATCTATTGCAACTATAGGCTCTATAAAAAACAATTTTGTGGTATCTTTATGACATAGGAAGTGAAAGAAAATGACAAATTGTGGAAGCACATAAAGAAAATTGTCTCAATGTTTCAATTTTTATAGAGCTGTATTTATGTTTATTGAGGTTTGTTAACTTGCCAAGGGGTTGATATTATATGTTTCTACATTTATTGATTCTCTTATTTAAAAAAATATCAATGCTCTTCATAACATCTGTTTATACATTTATTGATAAGTTTCTTGTTCGTATGTACTTTTTTACGCGGAAAGGTTCGTGCACTGGCTTTATCTTGTATAAATTTTGGTGGATACAAACTTCATCCATATCCTCTGTTCAACCTTTCAAAACACCTGATGATAAAGGTACAAATTAACAATTTTATTTGAAATTATCTACTGCATTGAATAACCGTTCAGGTTCAATATGGTACTTTCATCAGGAGGATCTTCCTTATAGGGGGAAATAGAGGTAGACTGAAGGCATTCAATAAATTATATTTAGTGTGAACTAAAAGCTAAGCTACAAGGGGAGGATTTCTCTCCTTGTTTTGTTCAATTTCAGTCAAATCAATAAAATCATTATTTTGTTTTCTCCATTTCCATGATGGACTTCTAACACTTTGGTCTGACCATGATAGTGGACTACTAATTAAGAAAATCTACATGGGGACTGATAGGGGGCATGCCATGTGGGGAAAAAATTGTAACATAAGGCTATAATAAAGAGGGAGAATAGGATAATTAGTCAGTTGAGAAGGTTTTGAGGGGAGAGTCTTGTGGTCTCCATGAAATGACCCAAGGTGTACATTAAGAGGAATAAAATCCCACACTTGTTTTCTCATTTATTCTTGTTACTCTTTGTATCAACTGTTATAAGAGCATTCCACCTTGTCTCAGTTGCAAACGAGCCACATGGGTGGTGACGTTGGCATTGCAATTTTTTTTTATCAGCAAGAATATGTAAAATATATTAATATGTGAAAAGAGAGGAGGTACAAGAGATACCCATAGTCATGTGCTGCATACAACCCACCAGACCCCAAAACAAAAGAACAACACAAGAATGAGTGACAAGCCTGACAAAAACGGATGGTTACCATATATTTAATTTGGCAAAAATCAGAGCCAACAAAAATACTAAGTAACCAAAACTTATTTTATTAACCAAAACTTGTTTTTGGCATTGCAGTGTTCTCCTGAGATTAACCAAAACTTATATTATTAATCTGAGTCACAAAAATTACATTCTTTAATCATGCTTTTATATAGGGATTAGGGAAAAAAAATAATAAATCAGTTAGGACCATTAATATGAGGAGACTCTATTAGATTAATAGGGGCAAATAAGGGTAGAAAGGACATAAGATCTTATTCCTTGGAGGAAAATTTCTCTTTCTTCTGTTCAATTTCAGTCAATCTATAAATCATCTGTTTCTTTTCTCCACTTCCTTCTGGAGTATCTAATAGAGGGCGTATGATCTTATGCCTCACACTAAACAAGCATGAAGGCTCAATAGGTGGCTAATCTTTTGGGATGGACAATTCTTATGAGCTTAATATGTACGCCAACTTTTCAATTCATATGTAATCTATAAGCTTTATCTTCATCAAAAGGTTTATCAATCTAAGAACCTTTTTGACATTTCTCTGTGATGTATTAATTTAAGTTGTAACATTAGTTTTCTAAAGTCTGTCTTTTTTTAATCTTTACACATTCTGACTATAATCTATTTTGAACTCTGCATGCCAGGAATCGGATTTGGAAGCATTTTGCAATTATTGTGGTCTCGAGACTTGTGCAGATGAATCTGGAAATAAGCTACTTCCCGCAAAGCAAGCTACATTCACTCATCCCAAAGACGGGTTCCAGAGCTATAGCTTCCTGGGCTTGCAAGAATATGAATGTTAATTTGTTTTAGAGCTTATATTGTATCTGTGCATGTGGAGAGATTTGGACAAACATGGTCCTGGATGACCACACCTTTCATCACTTTCCCTATGTATGGAGATCATACTTGTTGATACAATACAAGTGTGATTATGATCATTCACTAGTATCACTTTGTGGTACTTTTGGAAAACATGGAAACAAATACACAGCTATTTTGTAAAATTTATTTGTTTTTAAATATTAAGAAAACAATATCTAAACAAGTTTATTTGTTTTTAAATTCTAAAATATTAAAAATAGTTTTATAAAATTGTTATCAAAATCTATTTGTAAAGAAGTGTAACATTATTATGGTATTATTAGTATGGTTTTTGTTTACTTAATACTTGCAGTAACAAACTAACAGTTAGGTAACATTGCATGGTTTACTGATGCTGAACATGTGAAATTCGTTATCAGGGCAAAATCAAATCCCATACATGACGATGCTTATATCTATTTTGAATTTGGTTTGAAAATTTTCCAAATTTTATCTTAAATTTACAAGCATGGCTATTAACCTTTAGAATGAATGTGCCTTTGTTTTATGAAGAGTAGGACCGTTAACCTTGGTCTGTATAGAAATGAGAGGAAGATCTATAATTATAAAAATTTATGTAACTTTATAATTATTAAAATAAGAAAAAATAACTTACGTGCAGTCAATGCAAAAAGTTTTATACTCATATTTAATCATATATTTTTATATTAGTGTAAAATTATTTTATACTGCCAACGTATAAAAATTAAACTTTTAAAATAAAATGAATTAAATAACTTTTTAGTTCCTGAAAAATAGTATTTTTTAAGTCCTTTAAACATTTTTCTTTTGATTCTTTAAAAAACATTAGTTTAGTCTCTATTTTCAGGAAATAGCATTAACTGGAATGTAAGAATAACATTAACAATTTATTTAGAAACTTGCAACGTTATTAGGGAGATCCGATAATTGTGATTTTTTTATAAGCTATATTTTTAATCATTTATAAACCTTTTTATGTCATAATCTATTTAAAATTGATGAGACATTGAAAACAAAATACTCTTTTACAAAATTATATATGACTATGTTAGACTCTCTAACAATGAGATTAGGAAGTAAAACAAATTTTTTACTTGACAACATGAACGGAAACAAAACAAAATCTTAAAATATCAAAATAAAATAATAATAAAAAAAATCTAGAAGGGATCGGGGTGTTAATGTTTAGGGATCAAAATAGTTATTTAGGCAATAGAAACATATAATTAAAATTATATAAAACTTTATTATGTAAAATAAAAGAATCTTAATTATGAACATATTATTGATAATTTTTTTTTAAAAAAAAAAGAGACAAATATCTAACTGGTTATTAAAACATCATTTTTTTTTTCGTTTTGTTTATAACACTAGAAATCCGATATGGGACTCTAAGGGAGGAAAGAGAAAGAATAAAAGAACAAATATTTGTTTAATTTACATTTTTTTTAATGGAAAATTTACATTTGTCTTCTTTCTGACCCAAGAAACGACTTGTGTGTCGATTTATTCAATATACATGAACGTGTCTTGAAAAGGAGACTAAATTCATGATCACTACTTTCATTTTAATATTAAAATTCCTCAATTGAGTCAATTCCTTTGAGAAATGTTCATCTATCTACACATTAATTTTCACGTTTTTTCTTTTTTGTAGTAATTAATCCTTTGTTAAGGGAGATAATAGGTGGATGAACCTATACATGCATGTTTGTCTTCTTCATTAATTAATTATGCCGAACTACTTTAGTTTTTAGCTCCTTATGCTCATAGTTGACCATTGCTAATTTTTTAGTTAGCTGTGTGATGAACGAAATGAACCTTTTTCTTAAAAGTGGAATCATTCATTAGATCATGTACTTATTCTCTCATTTTTATTGATATAGTCAAATAGTATATCTTTTATGTAAGGTCTCATGACATGCATTGCAGATTTTATGAAGGATTATAATCAATATAAAAGAATGGATTCATTATTTTATGTTTGAGACGTACAATGTACTCACATGTATTTTTTGTGTTTTTCGCTTTTATCAATATAATTTTTTCTTTATAAAAAAAATTGTCTCGCTTTTAAAGTAAAAAAAAATGTTAGTTTATGAGTGGAAACAAAAAAATTATTTTCTATTATGTAAAAAAAAAGAGTTCAATTAATATACATTGATAATTTATAAGAGTTTTACATTTACGTTGAATCACTTTTAAAATATTAATAAATGAAATCAATAAATTTACAGGATTATTAATAAATTTTACATTAGCAATCCATACTAATTAAACTCAAAAGAATAAAAAAATAAAAAAATAAATATATATATATATATATATATATATATATATTCTACTATAAAAAGTTGTGCATCGATATTTCATTTGTTACTTACTCACACCAAATCTAAATATAAATAAATTTAACTGATTTACATGAGAATTAATTAATAAACTTAGCTAACATCATTCATATTGAATTTAAGTTTAAAATATGATTTTAATTGGTATACACGACCAGTGTAAAGATAAATGAAAAGTCATAAGTACTTTAAAAGTCACATAAGTGATGATTGAAAGTTAATGTAAAAATGTATATCAATTAAACTCTTAAAATATTGACAAAGAATGTTATAAAATAATAAGTTGACGTTGAATTATCTTCATTGATGTGAATATTTCTGATGAATTACTTAATTGTTATTATAAATTTAATGAAGAGTTTAATTAATCCATCAATAGTGTAAAAAATTTATGATAAGTTTGTTCACTTTACCCGTTAACACTGAAGAGACACGATTAAACGTCAATGTAAAAGTTTTTTACACTTTTAGTGTATACTAATTAAACTTTTTTAATGAATTTATATTCTCGTTGAATACATTTTATGATATTCTTGTTGAATATTTCTGAAAAATTACTTAATTGTTATTATAAATTGTTAATTTTATTTATGTTATTGCAATTAAAATATATTTTATGATATTCTTGTTGAATATTGATATCAAGTTCAATTTCCTATTTAATAAAGGATATTTTCTATATAGTTTATTTAAAAAAAAAGCAAAAGTAGTGAAAATTTATTTATATTTAAACCAATAAATAATAATTTTCTTCATTATAAAAGAGACTAATATTAAACTGATATCATAGACCACGTACAATAAAATAAATGGACTAAAATCATACAGCAATAGAAAATTATCTTACTCCTTATCACATTTTTCCATGATAAATGAATGGTTTTTTCTTTTGCTATTGGTTAATAGATTCGATATCAATTAACAAAATATTTAGTTTTAAATAATTTAAGAAAAATTAAAATTTTGTTGGGCAGAATTTTGAATGATTAGAACTTGATTTTTCATTCTTTCTATCATAATGCTTGCATTATCAATATTTCACCCAAAAAAATGCAAAAAAAGTTACATAGAACAAAATATTTAAATAAAAATATATAAAACTAATATACTTCACCACTAATATCATGAAATTAAAACAAAATAAATTATTTATATGAATTCTTAACTTAAATTTAATTGTTACTATTGTATAAATTATTTTATATATAAAATTAATTATTACATACATATATATATATATATATATATATATAAATAAATAAATGTATGTGTATGTAACAACACTAAAATCCTTTTAAATTGTGACGCCAGATAGAATTTGCGTAATTGAGCTTGATTTTAGTGAAATAATGTGAGCTTATTTTTAAAAAGAAAGTTAGCAAATATAATACAACCGTTTTGCAGCATTTTAAAATCTATCTTATATATTATGTTGTTGCACACTGGATGTATAGCATATAATAAAATATTAGCAAAAATAACTTCAGTAACACATTATCAATTCAATTTGTTAAAAATTTTAGTTAGTATAAATTTTCATATAATAAAAAACAGGTAAGGAGAAAAGTGAAAGATATAAGATTATATTACTATGGATTTAATTACTTGATTTAATCTTTATCTAGAACAATCTTTATGTTTTAATCTCTATACATAGGAACAGGAAAGATTGATTATAGTCTTTAGTGTAGTTTGTAGGGATTGGACAAACGCGGTAACATTTAAAGCTCCGATAATATTTAAAGCTCAGACATCCAAACATTTATCTAAACTATCCAATTAATCTCGTGTGAATGGTGTAAGGTGGAATCTTTGACCTCTCACACTCACACAGAATGGGTGATGAACCTCACTTTTTGTAGTGTTTAATACAACTACTTCTCATATATATGGACTTTTTTGTTGTTGTGTGTGAAGTGCACTTCTTATGCTTCCACACGCCTTATAATAAAATTTCTTAGCTTAACAAAAAAAATAATTTCTATATATATTTTTTAAATATATATATATATAAGAAATTAAATGAATTAAAAGTGTATATATAAACTAATAACTTTAAAACATAAAAATAATTATAATAATGATGAAATGAACAAGTATAACATAAAAATGGTGACTTACAAACTGAGATGAAAACAACGTTTTAAAAAGTTATTATAAAAAATATAAGTATAGGCTGTATAGTTATATAAAAGAAAAATGTTAACATCAATAAACTCTTTATAATGAAAAGAAATTTAATATTCACAAATAAAGTCTTCGTTTCCTAGTACCGTTTTTTAAGATTCCATACCATTCCAAATTCTATATGCTCCTGGATTCAGTATATATCCTTCAAAGTGAATTCGGTCACTGACATTGTTCTGATTTTCAGAGTTCATTCATTTGTTTTTTTTTTAAATCGATATTATTTTGTCCTTGTTTCTGAATCTTTTGATTTTTTTATTCTTCTCTAAATACTTGATTAATACAACAGAATATAGTAATACCATTAAGATTTGTCGTAACTACACTTGCATTAATCCACTATTAAGAATGTGTAATCGGTTTAACAAATGAGGGATGTACATGTAATTGTATTAAAACTTGAGAGGTGCAATAGCAAAATTATCAAAGTAAATGTGTCGGGTAAAAGAAAAGTATTATTTGCATCCATGGGTATTGTGCTGAATATGCTTTTATTATTATAGGTATTGCTGGTATTGATTAGATATAGGTGCGAATAAGAGTATTACTTTATATATATAGTAAAATTGGGTATAAGTATGAATATGTAACTACCCGTAGTCATATCTGTCTTGTAATAATATTAAATTATACAAAAAGTTTAAAATTATATATTTATTTAAAAATTTTAATTCTTATATTTTAATTTATAATTTCTTGTTATTTATTTTTTTTAAAAAAATTAAAATATAATTACTAACTTAATATATAATTTATTTAATAATAAATAAGCAAATTTAAATGATAAAATAATATAAAATATAATACTCATAATATAAAATATAATACTCGTAAGTATACCAAACATAAAATATCTGACAAAATTAGGATTGTAGATTAAAATCTGATACTCATTGTTTTTTATACTCGAAACCAAACTTGTCGTTCACTTTCAAGGGATAAGGAAGGTGAAACTCACACTTGCCATGTTGCCTTCCCTAATTGGGATGTTGATGCTCTAATTAATAAAGAAATTCTCTTATCACTTACCATATTTCTTTTACCACTTACCTTGACATTAATATTTTTAAAATGTCCTTATTAATTTTTATAACTCTACGAATCAACTGGTTCATATCACAAAAACATTACACACCTAAGACCAACTAGTATATATACTTTAAAAAAAAAAAAAAGACACACATATGAACCAGTTCATTTGTAAGCTTAAAAAATTTGCACACCTATGGATCAATTGATCCGTAGACTTAAAAATATTGCACACCTACAAACCACTTAATTCATAGGTCTACAATCTTTTTAACTCTACAGACTAACTAGTCCTTAGGCTTAAAAAATTTATACACCTATGGATCACTTGATTTGTAGGTTTAAGAAAATTTTAACACCTACAAATTGTTCATAGGTGTACAATTATTCTAAGCCTAGTAGGCTTAAACAAAATTGCGATACACACTATGAATTTACTTATCAAGCATTTTTCTAAAAGTTAATAAAACAAAAAAATTACTTACAAATTATATCATAAAATTTTTAAAACATAAATTTTAATAAAATTTTAAAATATTATATTATAAAAAAATTATATTATTAAAATATAAAATTTTAAAAATATAAAATATAAAATATTGCAAACAAATTTTAGTAATTAAAATAAAATTTAAAATATAAAATTAATAAAATAAAAAATATACTTATGGACCAAGTGGTCCGTAGTATAAAAACTTTAAATATTATATTATAAATACATTATATTATTAAAATATAAAATTTAAAAATATAAAAAAATATTAATATTTAAAATAAAAAGGAGAGAATGAGAGAAGAGGTGTGAGGTGCAACACAATAAAAGAGATTATGAGATATTAAAATTAAGTTAAAAGAGTGTAGGGGGTAGTTTTGGTATTTTAGTTTGGTTTTTTAGATGATAGGTAAAAAAAGAAATTGTAGTAGATGTTAAAAGAATTTTTCTAATTAATATCATCCATATTCACTAAAAAAAAATATTATCCATATTCCAATGAATCTTCGTAGCTCTTCAATATTTAAACTTTGGAAAGGGTTGCTTTTGCATGGATTCTAATTATATGCCATCAATTTCCAGGAAAACATAAAAAAGTAACAATACTATAGCAGTACTGCAAATCATATATATGAAGTGTTTTTTAAACTTTGAAGCAACATATTTTACTGAAAATTGAGGTGAAGTTGAACAAGATCATGTCTGAAGTACCAATGAGTGTTGTGCTGATTCACTATGCATCAAGAGACTTCAACACAAGTGCCATTAAAGTGGTCCTGCAGGGATTTTCACTTGGGAGTGGAGACAAGCTTTCACTTGTAATAATTCTTCGCCATATCAATAGTCCCAGTAGGATTCCCTTCATTGCACCTTCAAGAATTCGTGAGTGTCTCTTGCTTTGTTTTTTTCCTTCTTAATAATTCATTTTGATGTGTTTTGATTTAAGAAACCACAATTTTGGCCAACAACATCAAGTTTTCTGGGGTCACATTAGTCATATTTATAAGCAATTTCTAGCCACATCAAGGATACCAATGAAACCATGACTATGATTTAAAAACCTAAGTGACATCATTCACATGAGAAATATCAACTTAACCATGATATAGGGACTATTAATGCATAAGATGTTCCATAACTTTTCTTTCTGCTATACCCCTTTCTTGTAAATTTCTCTATATATAACAAAAATGGGGTTGAGCTTGAATTGTAATAAACTTAATTTTGTTTCTTTTTTCTTATTTTTTATTTATTTATTTAAATTATATTGGCTACCCCTTTTCTGATTTATAACTTTTTTCTTCACAAGTTTCAGTCTTGAGAGGTAATTTATGATTACAGCTATGGTACTTAATTTAGTTTTCTTTAATCAACAAATGTTAATTTGTTAGTTTTGTGTTGGAGTATTAGTACTTAATTAAGATCACTGAGATAGTAGTGTGCCTTACAAATTTCTTAATTATGTATTCAGGTGGGTTATTTGAGACTGATCATAAAACTTTGGAGGAAGAGATTGCCAAGAAGAAAGAAGATCTCCTTAATAATGCAAGCATAAGGGAAATCTCTGAGCAGTGTGAAGCGGACAGGGTTAGATTAACTTGCATTTAGAAGAGCAATAAGCCATGTAACTTATAATAAATCATTATATAACTCATTGAAATTGAGGAGAAAGGTCATTGGTTCAGATCCCAGAAAAATTATAATTATATAGATTATGGAATATGTTCCCTGAAAAACTGTCATGGTCAATTTCCTATCACAAGGAAATTTAGTAACAAAATCATAATACATTCTATTTATTTAATATTTTGGGTTGTGTAGATCTTGATAAATAGTCTAATAAATATCCTTTTATTGAATGAAATTACTCAGATCCAGTTTCGGATAGAAATGCTTCAAGGCTATTTACCAGAGGTTGCTGTAAATGCTGCCATCCGTTTGGAGGCAACATCGGTGATACTTGAGAGGTTAGTCATCACATTCTTTCAAAATTCTATTTTTAATTATGTTTATCTTTTAATTTAGAGAAGTGTTAGCAACACATTTCTTGACACATACTATTATTAGTTTAAATTTATTGAAAATTATAAATTAAAAGATAATCATTTAATAATAAGTGTGATTCATATAAATTTTTTGTTTTTAAATAAATTTCAACAATCATTGAGAGTATGTTTAAAAGTGTGTAACTAATATTTCTGTTCAATGTAAGAAGATGAAACTCCCTCTTCTTTCCCTCCGAACATAAAAGAAAATAACACTCACCACAAAAAGAGTTCATATTTTGAAAGTGTTTCTCCAACTCCTTAATCCCCCATCATTTTGTTAAGGAAAATGCTTTTTGTGTTCCATAAGATCAAAACAATAGAAATGTCATCCCTAAGCAGCTCTAGTGTTTTGAATAAGTGTTTCTGTAGCATAAATGTGATCAAGTTTTAGTGCTTCTGACAAAATGTAAAATGAGATAGAACATAAAAACATATGCAGACTAATTCCTTGCTTTGTATCTGAATTGGTTGATGTGCAGACAGATGAAGAAATATAAGAAGGATTTCAAGCAGAGTCTTTCTTGTGCTTTGCTAATAATGAAACGTGACAACTCTTTGCGTCACTTGAGAGGGCCAAGGGAAACACAGCAGTGTAACAGAGGCAATGACAATGCTAATTGCATAAGTAAGGAAATGAAAAAATATATTTTAGATTTAAATAACTTGTTGGCTCTTGAAAAATAGCAATTTTTTGTTTTAATCCTTTAAATATCTTTTATTTGTCTTTTAAAGATTTTTTTTTTGTTAGTTTTAGTCTCTGCTTTCATAAATCAGCCACAGTAGTAGCCCAGTGAAATGTCATGTCATTAGAAAGTATGAAAGAATAACTCCATGTGTTATTTAAGCCTACATTTTATCTTGATATCCTTGATTTCTAAATTATGCATTAATGGTGTTCTGCTAATGGTCATAATCCCTCACCCATGTTTTCATAAAATTTTAATAGATATAGAACTCAAAGTCCAAGCATCTAGTCATAAAACATATTTAATTCCATGATGAAAAACCAAAGGACTAACTTGCCCTTTTTATGGGATCTGTGTAAGGCATAAAACTCATTGACGTGGTCGCAACCTTATACAATATTTATTTTTTAGTGGGCCCAACACATCCAAATCATTTTAGAAGACTTCATGGATATTTCAAAGCTAATGCACTAGTGTGTGAAACAGGTACTGATTCTAAATTTCCACCAAGAATGCAGCAAATGGCAAATACAATTTTCCACTGCAATTCTATCTCTTCAATTCCTACTCTTGCAAATGTTGCGTGCCCCCAAATACAATCTCCAATGAAAAAAGCCCTTGAAAATAGAGAACTAGACATGGCAAGAGGATACTGTCTTTTACCCACTCAAAAGACTAATAATACTGAATTGTATCACATAGAGACACCAGTGGAACATAGCAACAACCATGAAGCATATCAAATAGTTGGACAATTTAGAAATTCTGTTTGCTCAGTATGCAAGAACACAAGACCAAAATTTGAAGTGAAGAAAGAATTCACATACGCAGAGCTGCATGAAGCCACAAAGGGTTTTTCTCCAAAGAACTTTTTGTCAGAAGGTGGATTTGGTTCAGTCTACAAAGGAATGCTGCAAGAAGGACTCAGGATTGCTGTTAAGCAACATAAGTGTGCAAGCCTCCAAGGAGAGAAGGAATTCAAATCTGAAGTTAATGCACTCAGCAAAGCAATACATGAGAATGTTGTCATGCTGCGGGGATCATGTTCAGAAGGAAATCACAGGCTTCTGGTTTATGAATTTATTTGCAATGGCTCACTTGACCAACATTTGTCACGTAAGAGAAAATTGATATAACAAATAGATGTTATTATGAAGTTTGACTATGAACAAAAAAGTTACAGCATGAATCTCCTAATATGATTATTACAAAGAGGGTGCTAGCTAGCAGTACTCTCTAACATTCCTCTTAACACAGAATTTATTATTGGTTGAAAAATTTATTAAAAACTACATATATAATAGTCAATTAAAGAGGAATGGAACAACACATATATATGATTTTCAATAAACTTTTAACCAATTATAAAGAGTGTATTCAACAGAATTTGTTAGAGAGTGTTGTTAACATTTCTCTCATTACAAATAGGAGAGTCTAACTCTGAATACAATGATGCAGAACACTCCCGTAAACCTCTTAGTTGGACAAAGAGGATCAAAGTAGCTATTGGAGCTGCAAAAGGCTTATTGTACTTGCATCAGAACAATATAATACACCGAGATATGAGACCTAGCAACATACTTGTTACACATGATTATGAAGCAATGGTAATAAAGCACATAGCTTTAAAGAATAGTAGTTGCATTTGAAAATACCATAATCTCACCAATTTTATAAATCTATATGCTATTGAAACTTAGAGAGCTCATAAAGATTCTTTACATTACATGTATAGAATTCTAGTGTAAAACGGCGTACGATTGCAATTTAATTATGCACCATAGTTATATGATTAATGTATTTGATTACAACCTATAATGAGTTTGTAAAATATAATAAATGGTCAGGCTATAAGCTCCTTCCATGAATTGCAAAATTAATCAACTATATTATTTCTTCTGCAACATCGAATAACAAAACCTGTTTTTATCTATATATCAGCTTGGAGATTTTGGTCTGGCTAGAACTGAACAAATGGACCCTTTACACTCCACAGATGTTGTTGGAACTCTAGGGTACTTGGCACCAGAATATGCTGAATCTGGAAAAATGTCTACTAAAACAGATGTGTATTCTTTTGGTGTGGTTCTTCTTCAGATAATAACTGGAATGAGGACAGCAGACAAACGGCTTGGAGAAAAAAGTCTTGTGGGATGGGTAACAATCTAAGTAAACATTAATTTTAAATTTTAATAAATATCGATCATGCATTATGTGTTCTTTAAACTCCTCTATCTAAATATTATGAGTTGAATTTTAATTGATACATACAATCATACATGATACATGTTTTTTAATATGGTTTCATTTCATTAGACACAGGGTCTATGAATAATAGCCTTACACGTTTTGCCTGCATTCTTGAATGTGTTCTATTAATTTCTTCATAATCCTTTTCATGCAATTGAAGAGTATTAATATTATGTTGATACTTTGAGGGTTATGCAATCTATGTCCTAGTATAAATACTCTCTCCTTGCTATATGTTTTGAATTTGAAGTTTAAAATTATTCTACATAAATTAAAAAATACTTAATGGTACTTAAATATTTTGTGTTTAAACTAAAATATAGTTAATAAAATAAAATTTCTGATAGCCTATTGCAGTTTACATGGCATTTCCTTACTACATTGCAATTCTTTTTTTTGTTGATGTTACTGTATTGAAATTATTACAAATACATTGCAATTATGAACCTCTTGCTCTCTTTCAGGCTAGGCCACTATTGAAAGAAAGGACCTACCCAGATCTAATTGATGAAAGGATGATGGATAATCATGATTGCCATCAGCTTTTTTGGATGATTCGTTTAACAGAAAAATGTCTCAGCAGGGATCCTCAGAGGCGATTATCAATGGATACAGTAAGTCAAAATCGGTGTATTTTTCTATGGATTTGGGTGTTATTTGGACACTCCTTGGATACTTTGAATATTTAGATAAATTTTGTAATTAATTTATTTTAAGATTTTAAACATTTATGACAATATAGATCAAAATATCGCAATAATTAGATGAAGTGAAGTACTTTAGTATGTCTATGATTCATGCTCATTTTAAAACATCATTTCTCTCTTTAGATGTAAACACTCTAACAATTTGCTAATCAATCTAATTAATTTGTTTTTTCCATTTTTAATGAATTGTTGGTTAAATTTTGATAGCAAAAACAGTCATTAAAGTTTTTAATTCAAAAAAATAATTGTAAATCTGTTTCCTATTTTATGACTTTTTAATACTTTATTCCACTATTAATGATATCATTAAAATCTACATTGCAACATTTTTTAACAAAAAAATTATCAACTATTAGTTAATAGCTGATAAATGTATTCATAAAAGAATTAAATATTACCTAATTCTAATGACAATGGCATACAATTAGATAAAATGTATTCTAAAATTTTGACAATAAAACAAATAAAAAATAGAGACAGTAATTATCTTGATCGTGCAACCATTATAATTTAGAATTTATTGCTAGTATAGTTTTTTCAGACAAGTGCATAGAAATTAAACTCTGAATTGAGTAGTCTATGTTAATTATATGCATTGTATTATTATAGTCATGTAGTGTATGGTATGATTTATTTTTTTTTAATTTTTTTCCTATTTATGTGTCCATTAGATATCATGTGTCAAGTGTCTTCTCTGTGCTACCTATTGTTGAATATGTGTAATGTGTTTGCAGGTAGTCAATGCCTTAACTCATATACTAGAAGGCAACACATGCAGTGTTGTACTGAGAGACTGCTCTCCAGCAAGGTCAGACTCATCCGACTTACTTCAATCAGATACCTCTCAGGAGTTAGAAGCTGATCAAGTTCAAGGTGCAAGCATCTATTCAACATATGATTCAATTTATTCAAGACCCCCACCATCTCCTCCGATAGGAAGCTATTCATTAAGTACATCAAGCATGCCTACAGGGCAAAGAGAATCTCCCTAGTCCAATAATAAAAATAAGGGTAAAAAGTCAAATGATTAAGTTTGTGGGATATTTTAAATATCCAAAGGATAACAAGACCGCCATTGGTTGAAATTAAGATTGAAACACTGATCAGAGTTTAATCTTTCATTCCACAAAAAGAAATTTTATTTTCTACATTGAAATAAACTATGTATCCAGAGAAATTACCCTGAATTTGAACTTTGCTTCTTAACTCTGAACATTGCTTATATTTTTCGTAAGAACTTATACTCCATCTGTTTTTAATTAGCTTTTGTGTAGGATAACCAAAAAAGTCATCGAAGTCTGTAATTTTAAGATAATTTTATTAAATGGACATGATTAACATCATACTTGAAACTTTTCTCAATTAAAAAAAAACTATTATTGATTGATTAATAAATAGATTAGCAAAAAAAATATTAATTTGAACTATGAAAAATAAATAAAAACAGTTTTTAAAAAGGCAACATTTAAAAAAAAAAAACTGACAAATCAATAATCATATAAATGATAAAAATTATCAGTTCAAACAAAACATTAAAGCAAAGAATTTAAGACATTTTTAATCCATCAAACTTCATGCAGTCCAATCTTTCAACTGCAATGTTGTTCAACAATTTATCAGAAGTCAGCAAAAGCATTTGTTTACACAAGATTCATGATGGTATACAATACATGAAACACCCAAAAACAATGACAAAGCCACCAGAAAGCACCAGTTCTGTGACCATTTTTTGATACTATAAATCACACTCATAAAATCTGCTTCAGCCCAGGAAATATTGACATTGGACAGTCATGTTGAAAAAAATCAACACAAATCTACTCAGTAAAGAAGTTTCAAATCAGACATTTCATGGGAATTTCTTAACCAAGATCAGACAGCTGACAGACAGCGTGTATATCATTCAGTGTCGTTGCACAAGAACCAATTCCGCACACCTGACTTGACTTAGAAGTTCCCACAGTCATATGCTTATGGTCAGTGGCTGAATCATCTCCAAGGAAGGTGGTCGCCGCATCAGTTGTGATGGCTAGGTTCTTGCCATGCACAGAACTTAGGTCATGCCAATCTGAAGCAAGCAAGAAGTCTGGACGAGTAATATTCAACAGCGGCAAGGATTGATTTTCACTGTTAGGAATCCAAACCTTGTCAACAGGCTCTAATTTTGGAATGTTGTCTGCACATGAATTAAGGAATTAAAGAGGAACAGTAAAAAGAATAACAATGGATCTATAGTAACAGACAATTAACACAGGAATTAAGTTTTAACAAATATGCAGGGACCCATAATCTAACATGAAATCTCCAAACTAATTAAGAAATTTCAGATTGAGCCAAAGAAGTATGTGAACGTGTATAAAAGAGTGTGTTTTCAATAATCACCCTCCATACTGCCATTGAAAATTACTAACCAGTAAAGGTCTGAATGGGTAGCTGTTCGTCCAATGAATTTGCTTTGGCTCTAAGAGCAGGGCACTCGTTCAATATTGAAGTTGCACCAAAGGGGGATACAGGGTCAGCATAATCTTCCCATTCTGTCTCATACACATTCAAAGCAGAGCTGTCTGCTCTGTCAACAGGGGTTGCAGTAGATGAATTTGAACTCTTGTCAGAACAATGGTTCTTTGAACTGGTCAGAGTCTTTGCCTGATAAAGTAAAGCATCCAGCAGGCCACTATTTTGTGGAGAAGAACAATCTGACTCCAGTGTACTAATTGGTGTAGGAGACTGAAAGAAATCATCAACTGACTCAAGCAAAGTAGGTGGGGGAGATGTACCCCAGCTACCTAAATCAAGTTCTGGATATTGGAGTGAAGGGAGCTCCAACTTCACAGCCTCATAAGTTGGCTTAGAAGTAGAGGAATTGCCATTTGAAAGTGAATGGCTGTAACAAATTGAGCTGTGCGAGGAGGGACCAAGATCAAGGGGTGCTTGCATGCCAAATGATTGTGCAATCTTGTCAGAATCATTTTCCTGAATTTGATCAAATGAATATAAACCATTTTTTTTCATATCACAGGAATCAATAAATGGTATTGTTGATTCTTTAAGACGCTTATGTTTAGGTGATGTTGGTGGCACAAAACTACAATACAGAGGAGAATCATAACCCTTAAGCATATTGCCATAAACAGAAATATCAGAAAACTCAGGCACATAAGGTAAGATCCCCTGATTATCCTTCAGACTGTCAAATATAGCATCATGTATATCATAACCGCTTTTCTGCAAGAAATCAGCATGCATTTTATTGCCACCACCAAGTCCGCCAGAGCTTTGGCTATGCTGACTCTCTTCCAAAGCTTGCAAACTAACTTCTGGAGGATAAAGTGGCAGCCCAGCCCGTTGACGTCTCTTGATCCGGGTATTCCAGTAGTTCTTTATCTCATTATCTGTGCGACCAGGCAACTACAAGCAAAAGAAATTAAACCTTCTAACAGGTTATGGAAAAAAAAAGAAGATAATATTGGAAAGAAATAATTGTAGAAGAAACTGAATGCATAATTACTGAATATTATGTGCAAAGCATGATGGCCATACTTGAAATGTTTTAACTGAAAAGTACTAAGATATTTACTCGGGAATTATGGCAAGTTGCTTGAATAATTTAAAGCCCTCAATTATAAGAAGTATATGAATTAAGAGAAAACAAAAACCATGAGTTTCTTGACAAATTAATTCAATCTCCAAAAATTAAAATAAAATAATAATTAAGTTACATCACATAATTGTTTTCTTGGTCAAGGGGTACAAGTCCACAACATCCAACAGAATGTGGCATACTAAATCTTCTAACTCTTGAAATTGAACAGTTACCTTGATGTACTCTATTATTAACCTAAATTGCAATTGAAGTTGTAGATATGATAGAATCACTAACCATTGGCAAACACAATATTAACAACTGTATTGAAATGAATGTCTCCCAAGTACCATACCACAAAAAAGGTTATTTAACTTCATAAACAAGTATGGTGATGTCCAGAAAAAATTTATAAAGACATTGTAAAACACTCTATTGTGTAAAAGTTGATACAAGCATATTACAGTATTAAATAACACTTATCCAGAATGAGTGACGTTATGCATTGGGAATCTACCAAAAGACGTGTAAACTGTATTCTATCACATTGATTAGAGTAAGACCTCTACATAAGCTTATCACCTATTTGAAGATACTCTCCAAATGCTGATAAGTTAATCAATAGTTTTCTTTTATTTATGTGTCTGTTTATCATTGTATGACATCAAGAGATACAACTAGCTTGTTCCAGATTTTAAGGGAGAAGTCAAAGGGAAAATAGGGTTATCAGATGGAAGTTCATTCATAGAATACAAGAAAGACGTAACAGAAGTGACATCACTAATAGCAAATAGAATTCAAAGATTTCAAGGAAACCTTTAAAAAATTATAACTACATATGCAAGGCAAAGAGAAATTATGTAAAATATGCTTACATGTGCTGCCATGCGTGCCCATTTGTTTCCCATCTTGGCATGAAGTTCAGCAATCAGCCGCTCCTCTTCAGCAGTAAACGCCCCTTTCTTCAAATTTGGCCTTAGGTGATTAGCCCATCGCAGCCGACAACTTTTTCCACAACGTAATAGCCCTGTGTGCTTCTGAACAGCATTCCAGTTCCCCTCCCCATGCTTCTTGACATAATCCACCAAAATATCATCTTCAGTTGATGTCCATGGCCCTTTCTTCAGAACAACACCGGCACTTTCTTCATAGCTCTCATCAATCAACTGTGCCCCACTCATATCATTGGGAAGCACCTCATCTTCAATTTCTTTATTAATTCGTCTCATCTTATGGTATATAGTTTCTTTCTGCCTAAATATTTCACAATCATAAAGGAAAGCCTTAAATTTTATAATAGTGAAAAAGAGTAAAAGTAAAACCAAGAAAGCTCCTATATTTGCTTTTAGTTTCACAGCCACTTAATCTCATTTTAATAGTTTATTTTCAGATATTTCTTTTGGAAGGGACTGCAACCCACATGACGATAAAACGAGCAGAACGATATTAATGATTGACAAAAAACATCAGAGAAAGCAACAAATGACATTTATAAAGATACTTTAAAAGCTAAAAAAATAATGAGAAATGTTAACCAGTGTTCTAACGCCATCGGTTAGGAAACTATAAAAAAATATTTATTGAAGAACTGCCTTTACCAATGATTTTGAGTTAAGCTCACATGATTATTAATAAATATTTTCTCCAACCTAAAAAAGAATTACCCCAGCTTTTAATTAAATCCAAAATAATCAGAAGCACCATATTATATTAAATCAGTAAATTAAACATAAATACCCAATAGCAAAGTTTCTATACTTCAGCAAGATCATTTAATGATGCTCTCCTCTGAACCATGAAAGCACAAATTTCCCAGACCCAAAACAGAAACAACCCATCACAATCCATTTAAGTATCACACTAATCACGCTTACCCAATCCGGAATCAAATATATAGAAAAAGCGTTACCCCTTATCACATGATCATTGCACACTCAAAAATTCACAACACAATTGCCATCTCTCAAAACCCCCCACAAAGGCCAATCACACACACACATAACACGGAATTCATTCTTCCCACCAACCCAACACCCCAAATCCTGTCACCACAACACAGTACACATTTATTACACTTTTAATCAATAACCCAACCAAAAAGAAAAACAAAATCAAAGAATAAAAGCATTTATTAAAACTTTCGTTATTTATTAACCCCGAGCTTCAAAAAAGGTCTGCGACTCTTGCAATTAATTACAACATTAATTACTAAACCTGAGCAAAGCAAAAATAAATGCATTTAATACAGTAGCACTTTCGTTATTTAATAACCTCTAAAAAACTCTCCCACCACAATTGTGACAGTACTTTTTGTCTGCAATTTCCACAATATAAAAAAAAAAAATTATCGAAATCCTTACCACAATTTTAAATCCTTGATTAACACTGTACACTACCCGTACGATTCACAATTTTGATTTTATTTTATTATATTATATTATATTATATTATATAAATTAATAATATATAAATTCAATAGATCGAAAAAAAAAATAAATAATGAACGCTACAAGACGATACAATACCTGAATGCTACAAGACGATACAATACCTGAATACGACGCGACGCTAAAATCCAAAACGACTCGTTTTGCACGCAGCGAATCGGAAGCTAATTGAGCTCAGAAACTGAATGCAACAGTGAAAACCGAAAACCCTGAAATTGAAAATGAAGAGTGAAAGAATAAAAAAACACAACAACACAAATCAATTTCGTTATGAAAGCGACGTGGAAAGCGAAAATCAACGGCGAATCATTCGAAACGGTGCGTTTGAGAGAGTAACCTCGAAATCGATCGAGGCGAAGGCGAAGGCGTGGATCGCAAGGGGCGAAATGGTAAATTCGCGTGCTCAATTTTTGCGAGGAATTGTGGAATCGAAGAAGAGAGGAAAATGAGTTCAGAGAAACACTCTGATTTTTTGCATCTGAAGAAAGAGAGAGAGAGAAAGTGAGAGAGAAAGAGAAGGAAAGTGAAAGAGAGAAATGAGGGAAAATGAAAGGGTAGTAGTATAGTACCACCTACACCACACCACCTTTCACTTCTTCAATGTTTCTAAATCAATGTTATGTGTATGTGTGTGTTGCATTGTGATACTCTTCTCTTCTTTTCTTTTCTTTTCTTTTTTTATTATTGAGTTCTTCATTTCATTTCATTTTCTCCTTAATATTCATTTATATACTTTTGTTTTATTAATTAATTAGTATAATGTAATAATGTATACTTTCTTCCTATTTTTTTATTATAAGATTCTTTAAGGGAGAAGATGATTGGTTTAGTTTGATTGATTAGAGATAAAGTTAATTTTACATGTGAGAAGAAGAAGTTAAAAAAAAAAAGTTGTGTGTTTGAATTTTTTTCAATAACAAAATTCACATGTTAATTACTATGTTTTGTATATAAAAAAATTATAAGATTCTTTAAAAGATAGTTAATTTAAATATTTATATTAAATTTATTAATTGTTGATATTATTAATTATTCCTTTAAATTTATTTTTATTTTCTCTCTTCATTTAGTTGTTCATGTCTTTGGGTGATTTTGTGCGTAAAATCTTTAAAGAAAAAAGTAAATAAAACTTTCTATAAATTTTTTATGATAATATGGGATCTTTTCTAAGTTAATTTGTAAAAACTATCTACTAAAATTAATTTGTTTTAAAATTATGTATAAAAGTTCTCTTGTATTCTAAAAGATGTGCAATTCCTTACTAGGTATATAAAAAAGTTCAAACTTTTCTAAAAAGTGTATAAATTTTTTTTTTTTTTCTAAAAATTCTTCTAGAAAATTCATTCAACCAAGCACATACTAATTTTAGTTCATTAAAAAGCTTATATATATTTTTCTGAGATTTCCAAACAAACTCTAAATATAATAAATAATTAATAGTTTAATTAATAAAATATCATAAATGGAACCCTAAATATAAGAAATAATTAATGGTTTAATAAAATATCATAAATGGTGAGAGATATGCTTAATTAATGTGCCGCACAAGTGAATGGGTTTCTTTTTAATTCTTTTGTATTTTTTGCTTCTCTTTTTCTTTTAGAAGGAATGATCCTGTATTCATAGAGAATAATTGTAAATTCTCTTGTTACTAATCATTGTATTTCCTTTGTACGGTATGTGTTCTAGTTATTTTATAGTTTATACAGTATTTTTAAAATGTTTGTTTAAAATATTGTATTTATCGTATTTTTTTTTATCATAGAAGATTTTAAAGCTCTTATACATTAATTATATAATTATGTATAAAATTTTCAATTGTAAATATATTTATTTTTATTTAAAACTTCTATCAAGTAAAAGTTTAATTAGTATACCATGTTAATGTAAAATTTTTAACACTAAAACTCAATCACAATACTTAATTTGCCAGTTTTAGAATTTTCTTTTTTTTTATGTCTTATTTTTAAAAAATTTAAATGCAATTTTACTTAAATCAACGAGGTATGAATAATTAAATGTTTAAAAATATAATTGAATGTTTTAAACAATAGTGTTGATATAAAATATTCATAAGATAAGTCCTCCCCTCCAAACAATATTAAAACAAAATGAAACTTTTTTATTGCATCGTGTTATTTAACCTTTTAAAAAACAGAAAACATCATAACTAACTTAATACAAATTAGTTGGATATTCAATGTAATTTTTTTATATTATTGATAATTGGAGAAAGGGTGTAAGACATTATAACACTTTGCTCAGAGACTAAAAGGAGTGTATAAAATAACTTTTTTGTATTATGTGGTTTTCCTATATATATATATATATATATATATATATATATATATATATATTTATATTTATATTTATATTTATATTTGTTTGCAAAAATTACTAGTGGCTTGGTATTGCTTAGTGTCCCTTACTATAAGTGCCCTCAAATTTTCACTTAGACAGTTTTAAACTCAAGATATATGGTTTGTACTCTGAACAACTACTAGGAGTTTATAAAATATAATCAAGAAGAGATTTTAACAAGTTGAATTGATTTTTGAGAACAAAAATAGGAGAGAAAAACGGAAAATATTTATTTTATATTTAATTTTGAAAATACTAATAATAAAAAAAATAAAATAAATGATGGAGCGCACAATAAAATATAATATTTGCTGTTTACTAAATAAACAATTTTTAGTTTTTAGTTTTTAGTTTTTAAAATTCACAATTTGTATTTTTTATTTAAAATAGAGATATTTGATTTTAATTTTATAAATTTGCAATTTTAATTATTATGTCAAATTAAAAATGTTAATTATTATTATATTAACATTGAATATGACATAAATTGAATAAATAATTTCATATCAAATCACTAATTCCTTATTCAGTTGGAAGAAAAGTCAAAAGTAAAAACGTATATGAGAAAAATTATACTTTTCTAATTCTTTAATAAACAAAATGACAAAAAAAGTATCATTAATGTGAGGAGTTTCGTTTAACTTTTCAATAAAAAAAACATAAAAAAAGAAGTATAAAAAAGTTTACTATTCTAAAATTATTCTTGTTTGTAAAAAAATAATAATAAATATATAGCTACTTTTGTAATTATAACTTTCATTTTTTATGCTCCACTTTTACACAATCAAATAATTTCAATTTCTATTATATTTCATCTCTATTTCTTTTCTTCCTTCACACTTTTTTTTTCCTTTTATTTACTCAACAATCGAAAATAGGCTAAATTTGTGTCATTGTCAAATTAACTTCTCAACAGTTAGTACTTCTGATTTCACAAAAATACAAGATTTTATAAAACTATGTGCCGGATCCATTCTTGGCTTTTTAAGAACATAAATAAAGGTAGATACAAAGGAATAAAGAAAAGAATGAAATTAAAAGAAACTAGATTGTAGCTGCCCGTAGTTTGCATGCAAAAAAGACGATGTAATATAGTTAAAAAAATAAAAAATTAAAAGTAAATAAAACAAAATATATAATTAATGCCCCCACAAATATGTAGCGACAAATTATTATTCACTCTGACACGTGACAACATCAGTTAAATAAATCTTACCATACTATATTTGTAAGATAAAAAGTAAGATTATATATAACTAAAAAACGAATAAGTAACACAAGATATATCCTCTACACCAAAATACAACCGTCTAAGTGGTTTACACCACCATACAACAACAACTCGATCAATAAGTAATACCTAGATTTAACATTAGAAAAATCTTACAATACTATTGATAAAAAGCATAGCATTACCTGAATTATATATATTAATTTTATGAGTTTAATTAGTATACACTCTCAAAATAAATATTATTACACTGAGATTCAATCAAAATTCTTCATTCATGTTAAAATTTGTTGACTTTACTCATTAATACTTTAAAAGTAACATAAATAAAAAGTCATGATTGAATATTAATGTAAGAATTTTTTACACTGACAATGTATACCAATTAAACTCTTAATTTATTTATTAACATGGTAAAACACGATGATGGTAATAATTGTGATGATGGTTACACAAATTGTATATATATTAATTAAAAGATAAAATACTTTTATTTTATAATAGATAATATAAAAATTACAATTTTTTTAAAAGAAAAGATAAAATATTTTTCTTTTCAATTAGGAAAACCAAATTTAAAAAAAAAAATGCTTGCATTTTAGCCTAAAAAAATCATGACACCATAGTCAATAACACACACAAGAAATATTCGTCAATACAGCTAAATCTCGTCAACACCAATGCCAAATGTTGAACAAGTTCACGCGCAATCCCTTTCTTCATTTCCTGAAATTGCTAATTACATGCTTCAATTACCAACACACAAAAAGTAGCACCGTGACTTAACTTTTTATATTATATTATTTTGTTGGGCATATCTAAAGGCACTCTCTTATAAAAGTAATGAATGGAAAATAACAAAAATAACATACCTTTTGACACTTCCATAAATCTTATCAATAAATAGAAGATACCCTATTCATCATTTACATCATGTAATTCGAAATTATTTTAGCTTAATTAGTGATATATTCAATTTAAACTTTAGATGTGTAATTTGTTAAGTTAATATTTTAAAAATTTTACCATTTATAATATAGCTCCAATAATATACATGTATATGTATATAATCTAAAAAAAAGAAGATAAAAGAATTATATTTAATACTTTTTTATTTTGAATAGGTAGAAGGTGTTTTATGATTATATGATAATAGATCTAACTTAGTATAAGTGAGTATTGAAGTTATAAATGTTGTGCACATTATAAAATTAATCCAATGGATAAAAATAAATTGAAAGTAAAAACAGGGATCTCAATGTTTATGCAAAAGTAAGTATTTTTACCTTCAAACATATTTTTCATTGCATTTCAAAACATGCACTTAGTTGGTTGAATATGAGTTATGATAACCTCTCTAGCATGTATGCATTCAATTCTTATGGATAAGTAGTTTGGGTATAATATAAATTTTTAAAATAAAAGTTATAAAAATCAAAACTATATATATATATATATATACATGAAAATTTATTTTTATATAAAAATTATAACTACAAAATACATTATTTTTAAATAAAAATTATAGTTACCGAAATTACCAATACTTTATTAGTTTTTTTAAAAATAATATATATGTAACTATAACTATGGAACTACCACTATAAAACAAGTATAATTTGTCATTGTAATATATTGGCAAAATATATATATATATATATATATATAAACAAAATAAAAAAGTTTCTAATTCCAAGTTGGTTATTCATAGTAGTCAATGGAGTGCAGCAATCTCTCCCTTGTGCTCCTTTGATAAGTAAAATTAGTATCTTCTTATCTTACTAATGTTCTTTGTCTTTTTACCATTTCTTAAGAGAAGGCAATGGAGTGAGAAATGTTTTGGCTAATTAACTAATTGTGGAGCCCTTGGTTCTCAGCATTTTGTTTCCTTAATTTATTGATACTACCTTAATTACTCAAGATAGGCTATTATTGGCTAATGTTATTGGGATTCTTTTCTTTGTTGTAATTAGCATTTTCTTTTTTTTTCTACCACATAAAAAACACAATATATATATATATATAAGTCTTTTATTTAACTCAGTTAATTTCTTCTATTAAATATAATCTACCTTCCCAACAATTTCAGTACACTTTAATTTGTTGCCCTTTTTTCACTGAAAATTGTTACTGTTAATACACTTGCTTATGTTTGTTCCAAGAATTGTGAGAAAAATAAAGGTATTATTGGATTTTATTTTTTTTTCCTATTCTTGCCTGATGCACTGAATGTTAAAGCAAAAACCAAAATGCTGATGTCGGAACAGCTATTACTATTCACTTTTATCAGAAAATATTAACAAAGTTAAGCAAAGCACTTAAAAGGGGAAATTTAGAAAATTTCAGAGACTAAATATAATGAAATTATTTTAAATTACTAAAATTTATGAGTTGCTGTTTGGAAGACTAAAATTAAATTTAACCTTACTCCACGTATTACCTTAGGTAGGTCACGATATTGGTTGTTTTCAATTTATAAATTTTGGTTTTGAAAATAGAACTTGTTCGGAAAAATTGTTGTGATTTAATATTTTTGCTAATCTTAAATAGTTTCTTCTCTATCTGAATAATAAAATTTAGTTTTGAATTTTTTTTATTTTTGTTTTGAAAAAGAACAAAACTTGTTGTCACTTGTCACTATTATCAACTATGATTTTTGGCCGTCGATCATTAAATAACACACTTAACAACTAGTTATTGTTGCTTCTGAAATCGCCTTCTATAACTGTTAATCGTCAATCACTAGTATAGTTGTCATATTCAATGAGAGGGTCATTAACAGTTGATCATCAATCACTCATTGCTGGTTACAATCACTTCATTGTCGATTACCAATCACCACATCCGACAAACAATCACTAGTCGTTACTTCTAGTCGCCAGTTACCAATCGCTAACTTTGACCATTGGTGACCAACCACCATCATTGACCAATCATCGGTCGTTATTGCCTGTTCGTCACGGATCGTCGATCGTTCATCAGTACTCATTGCCTGGCACCAGGTCAATTATCAATCGTCATCAACTACCGATCACAGTTCACTACTCATCAATTATCAACAGTTGACCCTACTAGCTATTATTCATCATCATGGAAGAAGGATTTTAGTGAGTTAAAATTTAATAATATTTTAAAATTAGAAACCCAAAAAATGTTGTTTTTAAAATTTTAAAACTTAAAATCAAAATTAGTTTTAATTATTGTAAATTTGAAAACTGAAAATAAAAAATCACTCTGAAGACTTAGCTTGATTGATTTGGTTTTGTTTTTTCGTTTTTCCAAAGAGTTTTAAAAAATAGTTTTCAAAAACTATTTTCTAAAATAAGAGAAAAAAAATTTTTTTGGTAAATGTTATTTTGAAAATTGTTTTAAAGATATAAAAATGAAACAATTTGTTCATATTTACAAAAATATCATTAATAAAAAACAAAAATCAATATATTCTCATTATATTTTGCGTTTTCAAAACAAAAATAGAAAATTGAAAAACAAAACTACTTATAGTTGTTCCTCTTTATTAGTTTTTAAAAACTAAAAAATCAAAATTATTTTTAAAAACTTATTTATAAAAACAATAATCAAACAAGATTTCAATTTTTAAATACTAAAATATTAAAAATAATTTTATATAACTATTACCAAACAACCACTTAATTTTTGTTTGTTTGAACTTTCTACTTGTAACATTAATACTAAAATGAGAGACATACACTTTATATAATAAATGGAGGAGTTAGAATAGAGTATAATGCCTGGTGTGCAACTTAGAAGCCAAAAACATGACACGTTTTATCATTTGAAATGTGTTTGTATTTTTCATGGTAGAGATGTTTGGATAAACATTTTTAGATTTAGACATATATAAGGAGAAGAAAATAAAAGAAAAAAAACAAAATTTTGCGTAAGTGTTTTTAAAAGATAACATGTTTTATTAGTTGAGGTGTGTTTGTTTACATACGTTGTTTGGGTAAACTTTTTTTAAAAACAATTCTAAAGAAGAAAATGTAAAAAAAATAAAATAAAAAAAATTCATAAACTTTTTTTAAAGAGTTTAATATCTATACACTGACAATATAAGAATTTTATCTTTATTTTTAATCACAACTTTCATATATAATAAGTTTATCGATTTAATCAATCAATACTTTAAAAATTATATAAAGGATAAATTATGATTAAATAATAGAAACTTCTTCTAAAATTCTTTTAGATTACCGTGCCTTTTTCTCTTTTTTGAAAAAGTATGTGACTTTTTCTAAAGGTAAGTTTAGTTAATATGTTAAAACTTTCTTATTTAATTTTTAAAAATATGTAGAATTTTTTAAAATTAGCCTATTTCACATCATCTAAAAAAAGATTATGGAGAAACTATTTTGATTTTTTTGTATTTTTTCTACTACAAGCACTTTTAAAGAAAATCATTCAAAGATACTCATATTGTATATTTAAGAGGAGTAATAGAAACACACACTTTATTATAAATTAGAATTTATTGAAAAATACAAAATTAAAAAACAAAGTCATTTAATAATAAATAAAATTTACATAAATTTATCTTTTTCAACAATTTCAACTAATAATATAAAGTGTATAAGAGTATAAGAGAATATATTATTGTAGTTGCTCATATGTCTAATTAAAAATAACACATTTTTATCTTTTGTTTATATTATGTCATCTCCGATGAGAGTTTCTTTAAGTATTTCTTAGTTAGTAGGAAAAAATAATTTTTTACCCAGAGACCTATATTGCTTTGAGAATGGAGGGAAGTGGGTTTCTTTTATATGTGATAAATTTTCTACAAAAGAAATTGTTTCTTAATATTAAAACACACTTTTTTTTAATAAACTAAAAGATTTCATTAAAAAGTGTACGGTAGTGCAAGAAGTACTTATCACACACAAAACACAAACATAAAACAAACAAAAGCGTTCAATCAATATAATGAGTTGGATTCATGACCCATTCCACCAAAGAATGAATAGTAAGGATAGTCGATCAACTTCATTCCTATGAATTGTACTGAATATCTTAATGATTTCTGATATATCCCCACCTAAACTTTGAAAACCACCACGTTTTTTACTCTCCACAGTTGCCAAATAGATAAATTTGGAAAAAAACTTCTCTCCAATATTGGAATTCAGTAAGAGACAGAAAAACTCATGATATGTGTGAAATTTACTGCATATCATAAGTCTTTCTCTCTCCTATCTCCTGGATTCCAGTAGTGAAGAGTATCTGCAACATAAATCTGTTGTGATCACGATTGTAACAAATTTGAATATAACATGATATCAACAAATCAAGATGAGAATCAAAAGGGTCGTGGATATTCAATGGATAAACTATCATCGTGATTACTACTCTTTCTAACAGGATTAGTACAAAAAAAACTAACTACAATGACAGATAAATTTAGAGAATAAAATCTCTCAATACTTTTTCAACTACCCAGATGTAATTAAAATGATTATTCACTCCACTTTTTTTCCCTTGAATTTCTGCAATTGAAATGCATTTAAGGGAAGGATTCAAAGAGTGAGGTGAGTTGATTTGGAACGAAATCAAGGAAAATCAATGGTGGGGTGTTTCAATATTTTTGGAAAGTGAGTATGAATAGATAATGATATCTTCATACGCAACATAACTAGAAACGCAAGGAATGACAGACAAACGTAAAATTTGGAACGCAAGGAAACACATTTATTCGTCAGATTAGATTTTATTATTTAATTTAGAATTAGTGCTTATTTTTAGGTATTCTAAAAGTTTAAGATGAATATTTTAATGTACTAATATTCATTTAAAACACGACATTTGTCAACAAGTAATTTTCTATAGCATTAATTATAAATTGAATATTAATAACAGTTTAATTTAATTGTTTGAATAAAAAACGTAAATTGTTATAAATTTCGTGACATTATCTTTTAAAAAAAACTATAAATTAAATCTCTAGCTATATATGATTAGAAAATAATATTATCTATCAAATTACATCATCATAGTATTTAGAATTGTATTTGAATTTCTGTTTACAACTTGTAAAGAGAAAAAATACACTTGTTAATATATCAAACTAAGAAATAAGTATTTTATTCAAAAGGCGGTTACATAGAATGCAACTTTGATGTAAACATATTAGTTAAATGTCTGATTTCTAAACTTACTGTGGATTAGATGAGTTTGGAATAATAGTTCTTGTTTGGACGTTTTATTATTTTATAAGGTAAAATAAAATTTATTAAAAAATTAATCCTCATGTAAAATTTATTTAAAATCAGTCAAATGAAATTATATTTGAATTTATTAACATTTTGAGTTTGAGATTTGTATCCTAAAAAATATAATTAACTTACATTAACCAGTATCAATATGTATTTCTTAACTAAATAATTTATGTTTTGATTGTCATTTTGGATATCTAGTCAATTTTATTAGGAGAGGAGTATATATATTGTATTATAAGTATTAATAATCTATAATGGTGTTGGTCATTATTATTTTATTGGTATTGATAATTACTAATCCGTATCTTTATTTAATTATAAATTTAATATTCATATATTGATAATATAAAAGAGTTTTCTATTATTATTCAATTGTAATAAATAATTTATATAACTTTTAAAATATTGATTAATAAAAATAAAAAATACTATAAGTTTATATCAACGTTTTTTTCTCTTTAATTATAACAAAAATTAGAATTAGTTTTAAATTATATTATCTTAAAGCCCAATGAAAGGTATATTCGCTCAAGATTGACCATAGGAAAATGCTAAACTCCCATCCTATTTTAGGTAGAAAGAAAAGGAGAGATAGGGAAAGAAAAAGATAGAAAAAACAAATTGGCATATATAATAAATAAGATAATAACAAAAAGAAAGGAATAAAAAAAAATGTGAAAGATTGAAAGAAAGTTAGTGTTAAAACTTTTCCTAAGTTTATTACTTTGTCTCACTCTTAGCCACTCATTTTCCCGGTTTGAACTTTGAAAAAGTGAGATTCACTTTTGCGCGATAAAAGTTGAATGACCAACTTACTTGACAGATGATTCACATCTGTTTCTTCATAAACGAAATTTTCGCAATATTTTTGCTAAAATCGATTAATTCTTGACACAGTTTCTAACTAATATAAATATGAGATTATTTTACCAACGTTTAATTATATTTTGTCTTTTTATTTTTTAATATTATATTATTAATTTTAAATTAAGATATTGCGTCTTTAAATTTTAAAATTGTTGAATTTTTATTTATGTTCGAGGGTGTGACCTGCAATTGTGTATTAATCTATTTATAGGTGTGACATGCAATAGTATATCGATAACATTTTTCATACTATAAGTTAATATATATAAAAAGATGAAATTAGGAATAATAATTTTTTTCTTATCTACCAAACAATTCTAATAAAATTTTCTTCTCTTTTACATGATTTTTTTTTTCTGATAACCAAACACACCTAATGGATTGTTTTCAATTACAAAAATAAGGGCAAAGGGAAAAGATTGAAAATGAATGATTGAATAGTGTGGGGGATTTGCCACAAATTGTCCCCTTTGAAACCTTGTTTGGGCGTTGGTTATGAAAAGAATAAAAATAAAATAAAAGAAAAATAGAGAAAACGACATTTGTAGCGTTTGAGCTCTACTTGAAACACCCATCAAACATTATGTTGATGGGACCAAATACCAATATCTTTTAAGAAAAAGACAACCCTAGTGAATATATTTTTATTTTAGTTGAAAAAATAATTATTTTTTTTTAATTTCAAATATTTTCTTAAAAACCATTGTTCGAGTTTTATAACACAACTAGTAGTTGTGTATTTAAGAATCAAACTCAAAATTTTTAATTAAGTTAGGACACAAAATTAAATAAATAAAAAGGTACAACAACTCGTATAGATTATATAATATTAAGGATTCTTATTTATCTACACATCAAGATTATTTATTTATTTATAATTTTGTATAAACTATCATCCTTCAGAGATTAATTGTGTATGATAAATAATTGTTATTTTGATGCAAGCAAGGATCAAAGATGTATTGGAGTAAAAAATGTGTATTTAATTAGTATTTTTTTTTTCAATTAACCATCATATTGACTATTTTATTGATAGGATTATGTTACACATCATCCATATTGAACTCATGGAATGGTTCAAAGCTCATAATCAATTAAGACATAACAAAAATAAAGGTTTCAAACAAATATAATTATTTTTCTACAATTGCTGCTTTATCTTAAGTTATCAACTTATTGATTTTATCATATTTAGAAGTATGCAGTTATATTAATCTTGATTATTCCCAACCATTAAGTCATAAAAGATCTAACTCAATTGTTTTGAACTTCTAAGTTTTCTGCAAGCACACAATCTTTTGAATGGGAGGTTTTTCTTGAAATCCAAATTGATTAATATCATATTAATGAATTCATTAATTATTTTGGTTACTACACTCACTTTGTAATATGATGCATTTAAAACTATTGACAATTTAGGTAATGTGAATCAAGTTTCACAATGTGACATTGTAAGAATAAATTGACACATAATTTTAATTTTGATGTTTATTTTACTTCAATGGTTTATTTAATATATTATTTTTGCAATTTCATCAGTCTTTATCAGCAACTATATATTATTATCTTGATATGACATGACATTGACTATTACTTCAAAGGTTATCATGTTCATTTTTAGAATTAACTATAGTGATTTATTCAATATTTTTAATATGCTAATTTGTAAATTTTTGTATGGATAGGTAGATGCTACATATAAAAGTCTATGATAAGAAGTATAGTGCCTATTTCATTTCCTGGAATGAACAAATTTAAAAAATTAATGGAAGAAGTTATTGTAAAGAAACTTGCAAGAATGTTGAATCTATTTTTATTTCAACTTAGGTTGAATGTTTTATGTGTCTTCAGGTTAATAGTAATAAAAAAATAACATGTTATATGTTTGCTAACAACTAAAATAATAGCTTCGTATTTTGATGTTAATTGTTTCAATGTTTTTCAAAACTTAAACTTATTTATATTTTGATATAAATATATTTGCATTTGAGATTAGTAAAATGAGTGTCAATTTCTTTCTAGCTAATTTGTTTGACTTTTGTTGAGGTGTTAATGGATATTCCTAACATGTAAAAAAAAATTGTTGGAGCAAAACTCTCATGCAAATAACTTCGATGTTGCCAGATTTTATGGCAAGCCTACACACATTACCATAATAAAAATATATAAATATAAAATATAATATATTGTTAAATAATTGAAACTAAAAGATTTAGAATACCTTTGTAAAATGTTATTTTCTAAATTTCTCTTTGGGTTTCTTTTAAAAATATTTAGAAACTATAGTAATTAAATATTCGTTTTGAGATATTCATTTTTACTTTAGCATTTATTCATGTTGGAATAAATTGGTGCACATCTTTTACAAAATCATTACTACATAACTTAATTTATATTATAAAAATTTACAAAAATACATAAAAAATTGTCAATAGTTTATACAACCGTCAATTGCAATAAAATCATCAAAAGATGTGCACCTAAATCTAACGAAAGAGAGAAAGAGAACTACACGGGGAAATAAATGTAGCATACTCATAGTTGTGCATATCAAATGAAGTTTTTCCAAAAAAAATCATAAAGTTTTTGCACTTCCACAACTCATACCAAGTAAATTGAACCAACTCATAAAAATTGTATGTAATTTATAAAAATTCTAATTAGATTGAATAAACTAATATTAATATCCCAAATGCTTTTATGATCATGAACTTTCATTCAAAATAACTCATGTTGTTTAAATAACTGAATCTTTCTTTTTGTAGGATATATTGACTATACTTTTTGACATTATAGTCAATTGAAGGGAGATTTTGTATGAAATATCATAAAAACAAGGTAATTAAAGAATATAAGCATATCTAGAGCTTTTTTTTTTCTTTGTAAAGGCAATTTCATTCCGTAAGAAGAGATTCTTTTAATCATAAAGCATGATCAAAAGCTTACAATACTATTAGAACATATTAGAGCACTTATAGTACAAGACCAAAGCAAGTTATTAATACAAAAAAAGAACCCTCCCCAAATTTTATAAACAGATGCTTATAAGCCACCAAGGATTAAGGTCCCCTTCCCCTGACTAGACTTTTAATACAGTAGTCTAACTACATAATCCACTCATAAAAAGAGAAAGTTGAATTTTTGTAGAGACCTTGAACCTATGACCAAGAGTTATGCAAGGTTTCTTGCCACACTAACTCCACACATAATGATCTTCCTTTGAGTACAACGGCATTCCTTTATTCCCACTCCCCATGCATATCTAGAGTTTAAAATAGCTATGATGTTGCATTTATTTTGCAATTAGTTGTATACTTTTGTAGTCTCGCATCACTTACAAAATCTCACCTATATCATATGGATTCTTCAATTAAATACTTTTGAACCAAAGATACAATTAATTAGGTTATTCTTACTCTGTGTGCTTACTAAAAAAACTATTACTATCTATCTTAGGCCAATATATTAAATTGTACTTGACCTATATAGATTTATAGTTTGTAAGTTAAATGACATAATGTCTATTTAAATATATTAGTCCCTACTATTTCTTTTTTTGTAACTTCAAATGTCAGTCAATTTCTACTTCTCTCAGCTTAGGCAATTTAGTTAAGTGTAAAACTCATTTAACTGTGATGTACTTTAACCACATATTACATGGACTGAAAAATAAGGTAAAAGAAAGAGAAAATAGAAAAATAAATTTGGTTAATTCAATTTATTTAATACAATTAAGTAGAAAATACAAGTTTAGTTTTATAGCCAAACTGCTACTCTATAATGTTACCAGGTAAAATTTTTATGATATTTGTCAAAAGATGTTTCCGTAAGTTCTTTCAAATTCTACTAAATCATTATTGAAATAAAGTTACTATATTATTTTAGTTTGATAAATTTTGAGTGTTCCACCTAATATTTAATTTTTTAAGATATCAAATTATTAGTATAAACCAATTCATGCATAGTTCAGTTGTAGTTTGTAATTAGTTTTTTTTAGGGTATCAAACTATTGCAAAAAAAAAAAAAGATTTCTTGCATACAAGTATTTGTATGCATGGTTGTTAGGAGAAGCATACAAAAAGAGATATTGAAACTTCATTACTTGACGAGTTGAAGAAATAGTGTTCAAAAATAATAAATTAAAAATATTTTTATAAAATTAATGACACAATAAATCATTCAAAATGAACAATCTATGAAATTGAATGTTGAAAGAACACTATAATAAACAATAAAAAATTATGATAAAAGTGGCATCTAAAATTTTGTTAATTATATATTCAAGCAAATGCATCCTTTGTATGCACGGGTTACTTACTAGTTTTTCCTAAAACAATATCCTTGTATTTTTATCTATTTAATTTTAAAATATATCACTCCTAATCATTTAATTTTTTTAAATAATCTTTTATATAAAATTAAAAATAGTTTAATTAGCATCGTAAAATTAAAAGTAACGCATTTTAAGGTAAGTAAAGCGTACAAGTTTTTTTAAATATTTAAGAAGAAGGAAACATATAAAAAAAAAACTAGGGATCTTTCTCTATTCTCTCATTCAGTAGCCAATTAGCATGCAGAGTTTTGCACTCTTTAGGTGGAAATGAACATCTCTTTGTGTTTATAGAGTTCAATCTTTCTTTTTCTTTATCTTTATCTTCTGTTGTTTCTATATTTTCATGACAAGCTAATATCTCTTTGTTAATGTAAGGTAAATTTTTATGCAACCATGAATCTTTAAAATTTCCTCCTTTGTGTTTGTATTCCATTTATACTTAATAATTCTTAAGATTTGATGAGAGAGATTCTTTTATCTATTTAGAGCATAAGAATTTACTTTATCTATGTACTTTGAGTACAAATTAATTTAGCAATTCTTTAAGTTATGAATAATCGATGGAATGATTGGACGTTTGCTATTATTAGAAATTTTTATTCTTAATGCTTATTCTCTTTTAAAAGGAATTAAGATTTTTTAATTAAATGAACAGTTTAACTGCCTAAAATAATTAGAATTTAAATAAATTAAAAAGTTTGGTAGACGAGGTAAGAAAATAAATTGAATTCAAACCCATGTTCTCCTTAAAACCCATGCTAGGAATTTAAGTGAAAATAGAATCAAACCCAAATGCTTTCACATTTGAGTCAACTAAAATTAATTGCATTCTTGCGTTCTTGTTTGTTAAAAGAAAAATTTTAGAACAATTTTTTATTACTTCTTTTAATTTATTTATTGTTTTCTTTCATAAATTTGAATACAATTAATTTTGTGTTTCTTGTTAGAATTGTCTTCATTCTTGAACTCAGAAGAATTGCTATATATATGATTATCTTAATTATAGTTTTCGTATTTCTTTTGTCCTTGAAAATACACTGGTTTTCACTTTTAATTAATTAATTTCAAGATTTCTTTTATGATATTTGACTCTTTTTTTTTAATGTTCAAGTCTTTACCTTTTGTCTTTTCCAATAATCTTCATTACAAAATGCTTACATAACTTTATCTAGTGTTGCTATATTAACATTTATGTAACCAGAAATTGCAAAGAGACACATTTTTTGTTTGGCAAGCTGCAAAGAACCGCATATGTGTTTTTGCAACAGATATGAAATAAAAATGAAAGATTTAGATATTACATGGATCGTTAAAAAAATATAGAAATTGAAAGGGAAAGTAATATTTTTAGTTAACAAAATGTAAACCTTTTAATACTTGCTTGGAGTGATCCTAAATTTCTTGATTTTGGTTAAACCTAAATTTAAAAGCAAAATATGTTTGAATAATTTAACCCATTTTGAAACGAAAAAAAAGGTTTTGTAATTTTAGTTTTAGAATAGGTTTTTAGAAATTATCTCCTATATATATATATATAATAATTTTCTGCACATTTTTTTTACCTCTCACTAATTGGAGGACTTATTGTGAGCTATGTATCATCTCAATTTTTTTAAATAACAAATTATCTCATAAAATAAATTAAGGAATAATGATTATCTAGATATATTATATTTAGTTATTTAATTTATACTATTTATAAAGGAAATTTGAACTCATAACTTCTTACTTCCAAAATATAAATTTTACAACTAGACCAACCTTATAACTCTAACCAAAATATTACTTTAAAATATTCATATCCAAAAGACATAATTGTCCAACTATATATCTATAATTTATAATATATGATATTATATTATATATTATATATCTATACTATTAATAAAGGGAATACCCCATTTTGACTTCACTTTTCAAAATACCTATTTTACCTTTACACCTATTTTAAAATTAAAAAATAAATTACTTTGTCATAAGAGGAACTCAAACTTACAACCTCTCACTTCGTAAATGTAAACTTTACCACACCAACCTTATAACTTTAACAAAAAAATTACTTTAAAATATTGATATCCAACATATATAATTGTCCAACTGTATTCCTAATTTATAATATATGATATTATGTGATATACTATATATTATATATTGGGGATATGACTTTTTGGTGTCTATATTTTATGACTCTTTTACCTTATAAACATTTTATGATTGTTCCTACTTTTACAAATATAACTTCTCCTATTAATATATGTACATTTTCACAATTTCTACCTTATCACAAATCAATCTTCCTTAAACATTATTAATATATGTATACATTTCATGATAAATATTCTTAATAAACATGCAAATACACATGTGCGACAATATTTTGAGTTCTATTCAAACTCTCCCTTGTTTTCATTTTTCATATTCATTGCATATTTGATATATCCAATTATGATCTGACATATTTTTATCATATTATCATAAAAAAAATATAAAATTAGCAAAATATATTTCAAAACATGTTATATAATAATTTATATTTCAAAATATAAAAATTTACAAAAGATATTAAATTAAAACCCTAAAACTATTATAACATATTAAAAAGAAATGCGAATACACAGATGTGAAAATGCATGTGTTTTTGCTAGTAAATAATAGTATTAATTTTTTATCTGATTTAAATAAAGAAAGTATTAAAATAAAGATTCAGTTGAATTTAAAAAGAAAAGAAACAATTAGTATGAATGTTAAAAAAAATATAACAAAATTTATATTCAAACTAAAAGATTAGGAGTTTATTATTGCAAGATGATTATTATAATTTAAATAAAATATTTGTTATATTTTAATTAGTAATCCTTAATAATGATATGGATATTTATTATATTTCATTTGAATATATATATATATATATATATAAATATATATATATATATATATATATATATATAAAATGTGATATTTAGATAAGATGGTACTATATTTTATTTAGTTTTATATATCATATTCAATATAATAAAAGAAAAATAAAAAATATATTAAATGTTCTTATATAAAATAAAAGAAAAAGGGTAATAATTAGATAAGAATAAATTAAATAATTAAAAGATTAAACTATTAGGAATCTTAAGTAAATATAAAGTGATTTGAGATAATATTATTTTTAAAATAAAAATTAGATAAGATTAGGAAAAATATGATGATTTTGTGCAAAAAATATGACCATTATTTGGGAGTATGAAGTTGGGTTTTATCATGTTATTTGGGAGACAGAGGAGTTTTGCAAAATCCCAGAGATTTTCTTGTTTGAAGGGAATAAGGATTTCTTTAGAAGGAAGTTCTTATCATTTGATCATGTTTCCATGACATAATGATGAGCATGAACCTTAGTTCTACAAGGTCCAAAGGTCTCTTGTTATAGTTACCACCACCGTTCAGGTTGCTGAAGATGAGCAAGGTGATAAGGTTCAAGGCTGAGATGAGGGAGGAATCTCAGATATTAATGAAAAATTTCTTTATTGTATTTTTTTTTTGTCAAAAGTAGCTTGTTATGTAAACTTTGCATTTATTGATGTTTTTTTTTTGTTATTACAATCTAGATTTTAATTGGGGTAGTTGAAGTTAAGAGTGGACTAATTTTTTAAGTCTAATGAAAACTACAAAATTGAGATAATAATTTTGTAACTTAAAATATTTTTCTAAATTTAGTAGAACTGAGATGATTATGTAAAATCGAAATGTTATTTTATTTTATAATGGTTTAGTTACAACATTTTTCGTGCTTGCTTTAGAAACTACCTAGTGGTTTGGGTAGGAGGTAAAGGTGTAAGCTTGTCTAAACTTAGAGTTTGGAAGAGAAACCAATATTGTTTTGAGAAGGTGCATCCTTACCCAAACTTTTAATAATATTAATACTATTACTACTAATACTACTAGTAATACTATTGTTACTAGTAGAACTAGTAGTAATACTAGTACTAATAATAGTGATGATAATAGTAGTAGTACTAAGAGTGAACTAATGATGCCCATTTAATTAAGAAAAATTGTCTTTTACGAGAGATGTTTTAGGAAGATAATACTTTCCTTGCGTGTAATAAATTTTGGAACTTAAAATCTAATTTCGTATACTACTCTTTTTAAATAAGTCTTTTTTTTTAATGTTTTTCTTAATAAATACTAGTAACAACTTCTCTTTTCTTAAATTACTTTTCATGGTCCTATATAGTTTACCTATTTAAACCCATAAATTGTATTCTTTGCAATTTGCAACCTTTTCAATTTTAATGGGCTTTATTTTGTGAAGCTCACAACAACCCACTTAATTCCTGTACTAAATGAATCGACTCTCACAATAATATAAAAATACAAATTAAAATTATTTTTATTTAGCACAAATAAATTATTTTTTATCACTTTCAAAATTTAATTATAAGGTTTTGAACAAATAAATTTAAAAATAACATATTTAGATTTTAGAACAAGTAAATTAGAGTAATTTAAAGTAAATACATATTCATAAGTGAAAACAAGTAAAATAGAGTGCAACAATGACCCAATTAAGGTGTGTGACGTTGACAATTTTTTTGCAAAGGCAAAGTATGACAAGACTTACTAACATCCTCTATGACGAAATGATGAGAGGAGCTTAACTTGTGATGTGTGGGTTACATGAGTAGCCCGCTAACTCATCAAACCTATTTTCTTAGCTTAACTAGTAATTGAAAATTGCTAACCAAAGCTGGAAAAAATAAGCTAGACCAGTCAATTAATCATGCGAGCCCATAAAAAGGGTTAAGTTGCATTAATGATCACCAATACTTATTAATGGATAGAAGACTAAAATTATGTAATTTAAAAATTGAAGGATCAAAACTTCAAAATTTAAAGTTGAACGATTAAAATAATGGATAATTTCTGGATATATTTAATTAAAATTATAGATCACAAATTAATTTAGGAGACAAATTGAATTATAAAATAAATAAAATTAAGATATTTTGAATTTAATTAAATGCATGTTATTTCTTGTAATGAACCCAAAATTTCTATATAACATATATTATTATTATTATTATTATACTAAAAATTCCTTTTATTTCATAATATACCAATTAATTTTTTTAAAATCAAATCAAAATTGAAGGAAAATAAACTTCATCGACATATCACCTAACAAGTATACATGCCTAATGAGATGTATAAAAATTATAGTTTTGGTGAAGAAGTGTCACTTGACAAGACCCTTTGTTGAGCGCAAAACCACGAAAATTTATAATAGAAGGAACTTTAAATTGAGCGAGAAGTCTCGCTCAGCAAGACTCTACAGAGTTTCCAAAACACCTATTACATAACATCCAAGCAATCTTAATATATTAATCAATCATTCTATCAGTTACTTATTGAGATACTAACAACCAAACTTCTCATTTCAAATGTCCAATACATGTTATACATTTACATACACACATAAATAACAGGCCCTATATTGGTTCTCCCTACATAAATATACAAATACTTAAGTCACATGAATCAAAAAGCCAAACATAATGCACATCCAAGGCAACTAAAGTTTTCCTAAATCTTAAATATCTTGATGTCTTGTATTATCCCTTCTATTTGCTCTCATGTTAAACACGATCATTACAATCATATACAAACAAAAAAACGTAAGGGTAAACTTTCTAACACAGTTGAATAAGAACATATTACAGTTAAATAACTACATTTATTCAATAGAATTATCAAATAATCAATCATACTTATGTTTCCCTAAACATAAGTAATCAATAAACATGATAATAAGACATGATGCTTTCCGAAAACCTCGTTGAGTTCAAATATCAAGATTTCCTAATGAATTCTTTCAATTGGTGTCTGATATCCATTTGACCCATTTCTAACAATCAACTGAAATCTAGGCATATAAGTACCCCTAACTAGTGTCCAACATCTACTTTGACTCAATTCTAACTCTCAGTTTCTAGCTGAGTGTATCCTTCAAGTACATTCTTGTCCTACTTAACCTTAATATCAGGATCATAATAACCTTAATTGTATCTCTAACTTGTAGTTGTATAGCAACAAAACTTTTCATATATTCCGTATAGCAGCAATAAATATCTTTCTGTTTTCTACCAAAGGGGTCAACAATCTATGTTAGACCTCTGTTTCATTGCTAACTCACACCGTCTAAGAAAAAAAATATTTCCTCCCTTTTTATCTTAAATTAAATAATGTCCGAATGAAGGGCAACTTTTTGCTTTCAATCACTATTATGAAATGGGAGTGATTATATGAGTTTTAACAGAAGACAAAAAAGATTAAAATCCTAAAATTGATTTTCTAGTAAAGGAACCAATGATTTTGCCCAGCTAGGGATGCTAACTAGCAAGAGACTCTCGAAATCTTCCTTCTTGAACTAAAACTAGTTATTTATTTTTGGTGTATTTATCAATGTTTGAAATACTATTTGGTTGGTCCAAAGCTTCCGAATGGTAACAAAACTGCATCGAATTCATGAAAGTTGCTGTATGACAATCAGGCATGTATGAGTTGAAGTTTATATAACCTTTGGCCTTGTGTTTTGTTTTGCAGTAAGAAGGCAATCAAAAGAGCCTAGTGCTTCACATTATTTGTAGAAATTTCATGGCCATAGCTTTCTGTTTGAATTTGGGATGATTCTCTATTGATGTTTGAATTTTAATGTAGTCATAAATTGCTGGTTTAGTTGTGGTTTAAGTAATGTGTTATTCCTATTTATGTTGATTTTCTTTGGTACATCTTAAGAAAATATTTCTCTAAAGTTGTATTAAGTTAATTAAATAAAACTAAGTTTAATTTATTTGTGTAGGAAATATTTGCAATTTCACCCTAAATCACAATAATGTTTATGTTAAAAAAGCTTGAATTTTTAAAATAAAAAATTACTTATCACTATTTTTTAATCATAGATTAACCGTTACAAATTAAATTCAAGAATAAATAAAATACATTTACTTTATTATAAAAATAATTAAGCCTTTTATTTAATGCATTATCCACTACAATCGTCCTATCCTTAGAGGCATAGAAAAGACTATGATATGAAAGTGACATTTTTACAAATGAGACGAGTTATAACTCTAGTCTTGTGTGTTTTGGCACTCTTTATTTATACGATAATAAATAGAGATATAGGTAGTTAAAATTGGTGGTGAAAGGTTGAGGCAACAATAGAGGAAAAAGATTGCATAAAAGCAAATAAGTGGGGTAAAGATAGTGAAAGATATTGTAGGATTGTGATATTAATTATGTGTTGTGCTAAAACAAACTGGATCATGTTGTAGGAAATTAAAACTATCACATCTAAAGGTCAGGTTACAAGGTCACTTCCCTGGAAGTTAACATAAGCTTGTAATTAAGGAGTTGACCATAGAAACATAATTTGGTACTTACTATCATTTTCAACTATCATTATTAGAAATTTATTTATTACTTACTGATTTTCTTGCAGATCTTTTCTAAGAAACTATGTAGATTTACCTGCGAAGTATTATCTCCAATTAAAATTTTTGTGGATAATTTTGTCATGAGAAAATCTTTAACCACAATAAATTTTCTATGAAATTTTCTACCAAAATAATTACATAAAATTTATTTATAATTTTTTATTAAAAAACCGCAAAAAAAAATTGAAATTTACTTATAGATTTCTGTTAAAAATCTGCAAAAAATTCCTATAATTTTTAAAAATTATAAATAATTACTTAGCGTTGATTTTCTAAAACGAATTTCCTACAGATTTTTCTGCGATTATTTCTACAGGAAATATATGTGTTTTTAAAATATGCGGTGAGAATTTGTAATTTATAATTTATAAAATATATGTTTCTTTTAAATCCCATGGCGAGAATGACGCCGGCAGCGAAGGCCTTGACTGCCATGAAGAGGTTGCCATCGTTTCGGAGGAATTGGCGGTGTTTTCTGACGAGCGGGATGGCAATTGCGACCATGCCGGCGAGGAGAATGGAGGCGATGACGACGAACTTAAGGACCAATGCCGCTGGTTCGTTTCGGCACAGCTCTAACACACCGCCTCCACAACTTCAGTTCGACATGGTTTCCCGAAAGTTCTCCAAGTATGGCGAATTTTCTATTTGAAAAAAGTACCGTCTCAAGAGTTTAGAAAATAATTGATTCACCTATGTTTATATGAGACAAACTGTAGATGTATTTGAATTTTCAAATTGCAATTCAATTTGCCTCTGATTTGGAGTGGATGAGCATTTGGAAATAATTACCTGATGAGAAGAGACTAGAATTTCCAACTACTTGCTGGAGCAGTGGCGATAGATCCTAAAAAAAAGGAAAAATAAAGAATCGTGATGGTTACATGAGAAAGTGATGCCAACGATTTATTTTTATATTTTAGTTTTAATTTTAATTTTTATTTCAAATTTATAATTTGCAATTTATAATTTATAATTTTAACTTTTAGTTTTATTTAAACTTTTAATTCTTAATTTTAATTTCTATATTTAGTTTTAATTTTAGCTTTTATTTTCTGTTCTTATTTAGTTTTAAGTTATATATTTAGTTCTTAATTCATATTTTTTAATTCGTTTTAATTTTTTATTTATAATTAATAATCCCTAGGAATTTTTAATTTTATTATTAAATTTTAATTTTCAATTTTTAATTTTGTGTTTTAGTTTTTAATTTGTAGTTTTTATATAATTTTAGTTTTATAATTTTCAAATTTAAATTTAAATTTTAATTCTTTATTGTAATTTCTATCTTTTTATTTTTAATTTTAATTTTAGTTTTTAGTTTTCTTTTTAATTTAATTTAATTTACATTTTTAGTACTTAATTTATATCTTTTAATTAGTTTGATTTTAAATTTAAAGTTTATATTTAAAATTTTTAATGTTTAGTTTTAAATTTTTACTTATTAATTTTAGTTTTTATTTTTAGTATTCAATTTTAATTTTAAATTTTTATTTTTTTATTTCTAACTTTTAATTTTTAATTTTAGTTTTCAGTTTTTAATTTTTAATTTAATTTTAATTTTAGTTATATTTAAAATTATAATTTATAATTTAAATTTTATTTTTTAGCTGTATTTTGTCATTTAATTTTAAGTGATATTTTTAATTCTTAATTTATATTTTTTAATTAGTTTAAATATTTTATTTATAATTTATAATATTCATTAGGATTTGTAGGTTTAATTATTAAATTTTTACTCATTAATTTTTAGTTTTTAATTTGTAGTTTTTAAATTTATAATTTTGTTTTTTATTTCATTTTTAGTTTTAGTTTTTATTTTAATTTATAATTTTATATTAATTTTTTAAGATTCCCTAAAAATTGTAGGAAAATTTGCAAGTAATTCCTGTAGATACTAAAACCATAGGTAATTACTGTAGAAATCAAATCCTGAGGTAATTGTGTAACATAAAGTCGTAGGTAAACTAGCAAGTAATTTTTGCGGATTTTAAAATCTGTAGGAAATTACCTGCAAAAATATTTTTGCAGGAAAATCTATAGGAATTATCTTCAGATTTTTAAATCCATAGGAATATTTTTTACCACTTGTTTTTCACATGAAAATATGAAAGAATTACCTGCAGATTATTTTCTATAGAAAAAAGGGTAGGAAATCAGCATTATTTTCACATCAATATATTGAACTATGTGACCCTCTTGTTCTACCATGTTTAAAAAAAACAAAAGGGGTAAAACAACAATAATCATTTAATGGTAGCAACAAAAAGGTTTAGAAGTAGTGATACTTTGATGGTAGGGTTTGCCATAGTATGTCTAGATGGCTGAAAAGACAACTTTTTACTGGTTGTTATAAACTAATATATATATCTATTACTTTTTTATATTGGATCCAATGAGGATAATGATTATGACTCACTATTTCACGTATTTTTTTATTCAAGAAAAATGAAAAGTTGCTGAGTGTGATTCATGGAAATTAAGACTATAAAGAAACCAAGTCTTTTTAGAACCAAGAGATTTATCATCCCACATTTTTCTAGGTACATGATGAAAACTACAATTCAAAAACTAGCTTCGATATGTAGCAGCACAAACGCATAACATTTCACCTTTATAAAAACTAAAGTTTTAAAACAAATGAATGACTATTATAAAGAGTTTCACAAATTGACTAGAGAGACAAGAGAAAATCATATAAATATGTTAATTTGTAAATAATTATATATTAATTTTATTTTTATAAAAAAATCATATATTTCTTACGAAAATAATTGCAGGAAAATCTGCAGGAAATTCTTGCATTTCAAGAAGCGGCAGGTATACGATTTTGAATAACGGCGGGTAACTTACCTACAGTTTTCTGAAAACTGCAGGAAATTCCTGCGACAAAAAATTCGCAAGTAACTTTGATTTTTTTTTTGTGGTTTTTTTAATAAAAAATTGCAGGTACATTTCTTGCAATTATTTTGGTAAAAATTTCGTAGAAAATTTGCTGCAATTTTAAATTTCCTTAGGAAAAAGTTATCAAAAAAGATTTTAGTTGGGAATTTATTTTCGTATGTAAATCCGTAGGAAATAGGTTTCCTGCAGTTAATTTTGTAAAAAAAAAATCAAATTAATATTTATACAATTCAAAAATTTTATTTAATTATATTAATGTAATCAAAGAATGCGATTTTGCGTATATAGAGAATGAAAGTAAGACTTAGTAAAATTATAACATTAATTACACTTTAGTTAATTATTGAAAAAAATTTAAATAAAACTCTAATTCATTAAATAAATAGGCATATAAAGTAATTAGTAAAATTTATGTATGTATTATTGGTTTGTTGTAGAAAAATGTGTGTAATATAAAATATAATATTGATTAACATCATATATTTTATAAATAATTTATTATAAGTAACATATTATTTTTTGTTCGCATTGAATAGATAAGTTTTTTAATCTTAAAGAAAGTAAGAAAAAAAATAATGGAAGCAGCTAAAAAAATAAAAAATAAAATGTTAAAGTAGTATAAACTGAATTTAGTTAATTTTCACATAATCTTGTCTTTGAGTTAATACACAAACATGCACTAACTTTTATGCATTTAAGATAAGAAATGGAAGGAGAACGAAAATGCGTATTTACACGTTACATGTGTTCTTATGAAAAAGTACTTACGTACGTTTCGTTACAAACTCTTCGAAATGTCTTTGATGAACTTTTCGAAATGTCCTTGTCCAAAATATCCTCTGTTTTTCGTGGAATAGGAGGAGAACCTGCAAAAGAGGACTCCGACGTTCAAGTTAATAAATGAGAAAGGTGAAAAGAAGTGAAGAGTAATAAATTCTCTAGAATGAATAATTGACACGTACCTCCTAGCTGATATTTATAGTAAAATTATGTGTTACCTGGTGGATATTACCTACTTGACCTTGCATATTTCTTTTATCCACTGTACTTGGCTTTTACCCAACAGGTATTTCCTTTGCTTTGCTCAACTTTATTGAAAATGACATTAATTAATGATTATATTAATTTATCTCTTAATATCCTTAGTTAATTAGTTGATTTGTTGTGAGAGTTCGGATTTCGGTGAGGCTGAAATCCTTCATTGATAGTACTTTCCTTACTCTGGAGATTGTCATGTCATACTTCGAATTTCGGCATGGCTGAAATCTGAAATCTCTTTCTTGCATTTTCCACCATATACTACTGGTCCGAAGTCCTCCCAGTTTTCTTTTTATTCTTTTCAAGTCTTATTTTATTTGTTCAGATTTCGGCATGGCCAAAATCCAAAGTCTTTCTTTTCTATCATCTTTTCTTGAAGGTATTTTGGTCCTTCTATTTTATGACTATACACTTGCCCCTAGCTTCAGCCGAAGTGTGAAGTATAAGGGTGAAGCCTTTGAAATTATAGATAGCTTTTTGCATTGGTGCCCTAAGGCTGAAATCCCTAGGTTATAAATAGAAGGGAATTAGGGTTACCAGATAGTTTTTTCCCCGCCAAGTTTGTCCGAGGGCGCGAAAACAAAATTTATTGAACTGTAGTAGAAGAGGAAATGAACAATCGTTGTCGTAGACTGTTGATCTAGATTAGATCAATGGTGATGATGAGAGTGAGAGTTTTGGGAGTCGTACTGCTATATAAGGGAGAAGGAGGTGATAAATTTAGATATACTTTGTCATTTCTTTTGTCAGTCTTATGCTGAAATCCTTCTTTAGATTAGTCTTCTTTAGCCTCCATTCTTCAAAGCCGGGTACACCTCTCATTCTTCTATATTTCAGTCAAAATGTTTTCTTCTTCTGATTCTGAAGTCTCTTTCTTAGAAGATGGTTCCTTTGGATCCACCGAAGTCTCTCCCTCTACCTCAGGCAGCAACAACGAGTCTGTTGCGTATCCAGAGGGACAGGAAGATGATGTTGGTCCTTAGGGGCTGAAATTGCTACCCCATTAAAAGGCCAACGTTCTTGCCAAAGTGGCTATGAAATGCAAATTGAAGGGTAATCTAAAGAAGGATTACCCCCCATTCTAATTCCCTCCTACCAGTGGGTAGATGGTGAAGTAGGGTCTTTCTCATTTTGGTACTACAATAGGTAGATCCTGAGTGATTTTGTAAATAAAGTCCAAACTTGTTATTTCGAAGATTATGAAGAGTTTCCCTTTCTTGTTCGGTGTTGCAAGGATTTTTCTGTGGCGAACCCAAATTTTGTCTTCCTGGGTCGGTACAAAAAGGCCAAGGCTAAAACCTCTACGCCAAGGTCTTCTGCCATCAACATGGTTCTTCTGCCACCAGCTCGCTAAGCGAACAACTCGTCACTCAACAAAAATAACCCAGACTAGATTGTGCTTAACGAAGCTTCCATGAGTTTAGCGAAGTGTGACAAAAGTACCTAAATTTCGCTGAGCAAATTTTAAACTGCTCAGCAGACGTACTCTGCACCTATTTTTGCTTGGCAAGCATAAATTAACAGAGCAAATGTGCTCCAGTTTTGCCTATAAATAAGAGTTACCATATTGTGAATTGGAAGATAGAGAAAGAGAGTTTTAAGAAAGAGAGTTTTAAGAGGGAGAGGAAGAAAGGGAAAACTTCTGAGAGAGGGAGAGAAAAATCTCTTAAGAAAGAAGAAGAAGGAAGCTCTTGAGAGGGAGATTAACGCTTTAAAGGTTCTTCACCACTCATCATCAAGCACTTACTAAACTAAGGTAAGGGGGGAGTGAGATTTATAAGGACCTCGATCTTGTGGCATCTTCTAGCAGGTTCGGAGACTACATCTCTACAGAGGGTCGTAAAGCTCTGACCAAGATGGAGCTCAGTTTAAAGTGGCAGAATTACTGCGAGTTCCTAGAGCAGGCATAAGTGCTAGGAAAACACTTGTTTGCTGATGAGCTAGTGGCGGCGAAGCAGCATTTGAAGTCATCTGCTAATTATGGAAGGCTAATAAGTAGTATATATGGATTTGTTTAGGAATAGTTTTATAGAAATTTTCTTATATTTTCATCAAAATATGTATATTTATTACAATTTTAATTATAATATATAAATTATTTATAATATTTTAATTATAATAATTATAATATTTTAATTATTATAATAATAAATTATTTTAACTATAGTAATTCATAATATTTTATTTATATTAAAATTCAGTTTAATTAAAAAGCTTGACATGAATTTAGTCCCTGTGTGTTTACGTTTTTTTAAAAATTTTTATCAATGTAAGTTCCTTAATAGTTCATGTAACCTTTCTTTTTTTTAATTTTGTTCCCAATAGTTAGGGGTTGGTATAGAGGTCTATGTTTTCAACAATCCAGCTTAACCCAACTCAGAATGATACTTTTTTCCAACTTTGTGTTTGTCCTATTAAATTTTCGTGGCAAGCTTATAGGCCAAAGCTCATTAAAAATTGAAAAAACTTAATTAATATATCATAAATTTATTAAATAAATAATGAAGGTGACATAAATCAAATTTTAAAAAATAATAATTAATATTAAGAAATAACATATCAAATATTTTACAGACTAGACCAAAAATCAACTATACTTAAGTTTAACTTTCATATCTGCACATGTTACTAAGCTTGACATTTAGTTTGAGAAAATGTTTTCTTTTTTTATTTTTATTTTTATTTTTTGAAAATAGTTTTTATTTTCAAGGTTTTAATATTTGAAAATATGTTTTTTTCACCTGATATTTTCTATATGTAAAAAAAAAATATTATTAAATTTAATTAATTTTAGTAAAACTATTATAAATATTTATATATAATTTAAAATACATTTATATATAGTTTTTGTTATAATTACAACATTGGTATTAAGTTTTTACATAATTTTAAGTTCTGGAAACAATTTTTTTTTTGTTTTGCTTTTTTAACTGTTTTTCTAAATAGTAACCAAACATATTTTCACTACTAAAAATGAAACAAAAAAACCCAAAACCAAACCCCACCTAAAGGTTTGTAATTTGTTATTTTTCAATTTTTAGTGCCTTTTATTTTATTGATTCTATAATTGTAGTAAATTTTTTCTTCATACATTTGTTATTTTTAATTTTAGTTTATATTAAATTTATGTTAAAATATAAAATTATTTAATATTTATCATTTAAATAATTTAAAATACCAAAGTTTAATGATATATCTAATAATATTATATATTATTAATATATTTAATAATTAATTTTAATATTTTATTTATATGTATATTAATAATTAATATGAAAAAACTTAAATGAGGGAAAGAAAAGAGAAATTGCCAGGTTCAACTTTTGTTTTCCCTGCAAGCCATTCTTCTTAACCTAAACCTTCAAAACCCTAAATGGCATAGGAACCATAGGTCCCTAGTTCAGAAAACCCTAAATCACTCATTTAAGGAATCAGAAAACACCACCTGATTTGTCTTTTTCATAAGTTTTTCTCTCTATCATTTCTTACCTTTTGATAGAGAGAAAGAGAGGTGTGTGCATGGAGAATGGTGATGTGAGCTTTTTGGTGTGTGGAAAAATGCGTTTGGATGAGAGAGATAAATGGCGTTTTGAGTTGTTAAGAACTTTTGCAACCGCCATGGACGCGCATGCAGGTTGTGTAATGCCCCATTTACTAACCTTATTTATTTATGGAAATATGGAAAATTTGTCAAAAGTGTTTATAGAAATTATGAGAAAATTTCAAAATTAGTTCTTACATAAAAAACATAATTTCTTTAAAAGAAAGATAGAACAATAGAATTTATTACAAAAGAATGTTTCTTAATACATCATATATCAGTTATCATCACTACCCCATTCAATCCTTTCCAGAGTAGTAAACCTTTGACAAAACTAAGATAGTATTAAGAGTAGCATAATACCACACATCAAACATCAAGGAAATCTCCAAAGTTGCCTATCACAGTTGTCTGATTTGGCTCCTCTTCTATTCACATCAGAATACATATGAATAGAAACACATAGAAAAAATACACAGAGGAGTGAAATAATTATAAACCATAAGTAGTAATCTTAGTAAACTATACAAACAATGGGGGCCTAGATTTAACCTAGGACTCAGTTCCACATATCCACAATCTCACTCTTCTCCATATTCAATTCCTTTTTACTCTACGTATCGATCCAAAACTAATCAAAGATGATTCATCCACATCATTAAGGATCTCGTTTAGGGAAGTGATTGAATAATATATTATTCAAAGAAACCACCCAAGTAGTCTCAACTCCCAACCAGACATAATATTTTGACCCTTAGCCAATTGGTATGGCATTAACCCCTAATCAGATATAACCCCATAATTATACTGATCCTCAATTAATCCTCATAATTAGGTATAGTATTCTGACTCCCAATTTGACTCCCAATCAAGTATAGCATTCTGAGCCATGTCCAAAATCCCCTATATTGATTTTCAGCCAATTGACCCTCAGTCAAACATAATATTCTGATTCCAAACAAGTTACTATAGGGTATTCTTTTGATTTGAAAAAGGGTATACTCTAACAATCTCGCTCTACCTCATAAAGTACCAAATCATAATTCCTCAAACCATGTCATACATATACTTGTATGATACCCACAACAGGGAACCTAGGTCTTCTCTAAGTCACCTTACAATCTCTCAGCACATCCCCAAAGATTATCAACACATAATCATTGGTTAATTACTATAATAATTTCCAACAACTTAATTTATTGATTAGTCCCTTAGTGTGCCAACTATAACTTCCTAAGTTGCCATACTTTTATTACATAACACCTCTACTAGGGAACCTAAACTTTTGCTAAGTTCTCTTCACTACATTTCATATTTTTCTCAATAAATAATAACTTATAAATGATGAAATATTCATAACAATCTCAATATTATCAGTCATAATTCAACTTATTACCATATTCTCAAATAATATTGATTTAACTACCATCAATTATATCACCACACAATCAACCATAGCTCAAGTACCACATCATAATCCATAACATAGTTGTATTATCAAGCACCATACTTCTAAATAGAAATCTATAGTAAGTTATTAATCTCATGAATATTTTATATTCACCAAAAGATTAATACAATAGGAAGACATTCTTTTTTATGTGGAAGATCGGTTTAACTGCAATCATAGAGCATACTCAGCTTGTCTTCCTATCATGATTTTCTAAAAACAAGTTTATAAGTTCGATATAGTTTATTTCAATAATAATAATAATAATAATAATAATAATAATAATAATAATAATATCTTATCTTTCTCTTAACTCATAAAAACCAATTCCCAAAGAACAAACATAAATATGATTAGTAACACAAAGTTTAATATAACAATCGTAATTAAAATAGTCAACATCACAAATCCATAGAAACAATAATAGAATAAAGCAGACAAACATATACATAGTTTATTAAGACTAGCACCTCACATAGTTTATACATCTCACTCCCTCTTTACCTTGATAAAAGGTTGATTAAGAGTAGTGCAAAACTTCCATAGATCCAATCTTGCTCCCTCCTAAGATATCTTCCTTTGCCTATTTTGAAGCTCTCTCTCTCAAAGTTTTCTCTCTCTAAAACTCCCCCTTTTCACAATTTTTTGCTAAAGAACGCACCTAAGGACCCTTCTTTATAGGCTTTGCGTAGGAAAATCCGTTGAGCAAAAATAAAATGGATGAGCGAATTTCTCAATTTCGTATAGCAAAATTAAATCCGCTAAGCAAATTTTTGAATCTCCATTTTTTTCTAGAGACTTCACTTAGCAAAAATTCCTTCACTAGGCGACATCTAGGGCACAATTTTCTCATGGCTTGGCGAATTTAAGCTTAAATCAACATTTCTTTTTTATTTAAAGATGTTATAGGTTGAGGTTTGACCTTATGACCTTGCAATTGCATGAACTAACCTTCCTTTTATGTCTTATTGAATTATAGGTTGAAGCTAGTGCCATGGTTCTACAATTTACATGGATTGATGTTCTTACTTGGCTGGGCCCATCATCCTACCAATTACATGGATGAATGTTCTTACTTGATTCTTTGAAATGTTAGGTCGTGGCTAGTGCTATTGTTCTTCACTTTACATGGACTATAGCACTGTCTTGGTCTAATGAATTCTATTTAGAGATAATTAGTTGTATACAACAACTAAGTTTCTAACTTCAACACCTAAATTAAAACATAATTATATACTAAGCCAGTTATGAAAATTGGGATGTTACAAGTTGCATCAACCATGAAAGTAAGGTCGAGAGGGTTTAGATCCTCTCCAAGAAATTTCTAGTAGGAGAGAGAAAGACTCATAGGGTATGATGGAAACACTTGTGTAGGTAGGTCCCTCATACCCTATGAATTTTTCTCTCTCCTATTGAAAATTTCCAGAAATTAACTAGAGAAAATTTTCCGAGAATGATAGGGAGGGTATGAAGGGCTCTAACTACGACATTATTAAAAAAAATCAAATACTTCATGACTTCATGAATGCATGCTTAGGATGACAAAATGGACTCAAACCCTATGGATGCTCACAAAAATACTTTCAAGCGAGGCAGGTAAAATACCTGCAAAATTATGCGAGTATGGGGTTGGGTATAGGTAGTATATATGGTACCCACATTGCTCTCTCTATATATATTATATATAATTATAATATAAATTACTATACATTTATTTTATTTAATATGTTAAATGATAAAATTTCACCACATATTTATTGATTTGGTGGAAGTTTAACTATTTTTTGTGAGATAATTGCAATTTAAATTTTATGACTTGTTTTGTTGGGTTATTATCTATAATTTTGCTAACATTATGTTTACTTAATGTTATGTTGGTTGTTGATTTATTTTTATATTATATTTGTTTATATGTATATGATATTGACATATTATCTTTATACATAAAAAAGGGAGTCGTAGGTGCATGTATGAGTATATAGTTTTTTATTAATATGTTGTCAACTTTGTTCTTCATTATTCTATGTTTTTTAATCATGTGCAACAAACTTTGGTTTGTTGTTACTATCTTATTGTTGATTTTGTTTCTATATAATTTGTTCCATTTGTTGTGTTTGAAGCGTTTATATACTTAATTACTTTAGGTAGTTTACATTTTTTTTATAAGTAGTATTTTTTTTAATATAGGTGTAACATTCTTAGAGGACTGCACTAACAACAAGTGTATTTAAAAAGTATATTGCTAGCAATTTTTAAATTTTTATATGTTTTTTGAGATAGACAGGTCATCGAGATTAATTAATGATCCAATAATTTGACCAATAACTTATTGATCCAGTACCTTAACTGGATGGATCACCAAATAAGTTTTTAAAACCATGCTCACTAGTGTTTGTTTTGGGGTTCAAGAATTTGTCGAACACAAAGGAAATTGAAATATACTTTTTTTACATAAGTTGTGAAACAGATGACATGTATAAAACTAAAGCTTTTCATGGAGGTAGTATAAATTCTTTAACTTTTTAACCATTATAAAATAATATAGCCATATGTATATACATAATTAACCACTCATTCTAGTAAATGTAAGGTGTATTCTACGTATGTATGTTTATAATTTTTTGAATGATATATATATATATATATATATATATATATATATATATATATATATATAATGTCAATACACCTTTTGTATGTTTATTTCATTCGGATAGAACATGGGTGATTAATTATCATAACACATATTTACATAATTAAATTTGTTAATGTGCTATTACGTATTTTGCTAATGCTCACTATTTCATTTTTCTTTAGTCAATACACCTTTTATCATATTTACATAAATTAACTTATTCTGAATTACTTAACGATACATATTTTGATTAAAAATAATTAATAAAAAAGTAACTTTAGAAGGGTCAAACAAGAGGAGTAAAACAAAAGTTAGAAGATTAATATTGCATATAAGTGACGATCCTCATTATTTTTCTTAGAAAAATATTAGCAACACACTCTTTTGAACACAATTTATATGATTAGTTGAAATTTATTAAAAAAATAAATTATGTGAGTTTTACTTGTCATTAAATGACTCTCTTTCCTAATTTTATAATTTTTGATAAATTTCAACCGATAATAAAATATATTAGGAGAAGTATGTTGCTATCATTTCTCTTTATATTATACATATAAGTAGGCAACAAAGAAAATTCATGGCTTTAAGCAAGAACAATTTGAAATGCTATTTGTAGCTTTGCCATGAGCATTGTTGCAAGAACAAAGAGCTTTCTTTCTTCGTTGAGAAGAGACAATGTTATTATGATCCAATACAATGTTGAAACAACCCGTTGGACCACAATTTAAATTAATAGCATACTTATGTGTACATGTTCCTTTAAATCCACGGAATGTCACTTCACTCACTTTGACTCCGGCTCCATTCTGATATGTCAAAAATACAACTTTAATTAATAATTAATAAATAGGTAAAAATGACTCAAAAATTACAAGATATAATATGAAGATAAAGGTAAGTGAATACCAATAATCTAGCTGTTTGACCATTGTAGAAATTATTTATAATAATTGGGTTACGAGTCTGTGATAATGTGATTTGCTCAAAAGTAATTCTTTTTGCATAACCTGATCCACCCTGGAAATTTTGGACAATGTATAAATTATTTCTTTCAAGTGGTAGTATAATAAAAATATAATTTTTTCAATATAAGTTTAGGGTTAGAAAAAATTTCCCTTAGTTTTTTTTTCTTATTTCTATCCATCAAAACAACACATCTATTCTACTCATTTAATTATTCTCTCTATTTCATTTAGAACATGAGAATGTGCTATTGTGACATTAAAAAAATAAATTTATAATGTCAATAAACTTTTTAAGTGATATATATAGAGAGGATTGTAATGCTATGAAGTTGAAATGTCCTCATTATTAATGTGTTGTGTCAACCGTTTTCATTAAAAATTGATAATACAAAATTAACAATGTAAATTTAAAAAATATAAAATATTAACTGTGCAATAATTTTTTTAAAGGACTACAATTATACATTGATGAAACTAGGAACTATAAATAATTATTTTTTAACAGAGAACTATAAGTATAATGAATTTAAACCTATAAATTGTTACTTACGGGAAATGTCTTGATTCTTGCTCCATTTGTAGTGCCCGTGAATTTGCAATTTTTTACGTAAACATCAGAGACTGTATCATGATTCTTACCCAGGCTTCCAACGCTGATTAATCAATTTATTTTAATTAATTAGATTTTGCTACTAAAGTTAGGAACCAAGGAAAGATTTTATAGTTTCATTCAGGCCAATGTTTTTTTTTTCAGAAAATAAAATTATTTAATTATTATTTTTTAGAGAAAAACACTTATAAATTATCAATATAAAAAGTCTTATACTAATATTCAATCACAGTCCTTTATTTATTATATTATAAGTTTGTTGACTTTATCAATTCATACTTTAAAAATCATATAAATAAATGAAGGGTTGTGATTGAATATCAATATAAAATTCTTTTATATTAACTATGTATAAGTGTTAAATTCTTATACATTGACATTTAACTTATACGTTGTTAATATAAAATGTTTTACAGTTACATTTAATGACAACCTTTATTTATCATATTATAAGTTTGTTGACTTTACCAATTAATATTTTAAAAATTATATAAATAAAAGGTTGTGATTAAATATTAACATAAAACTTTTTTACATTAACAAGTGTTAACTCTATTTTTAATATTTATAAATGTGGTAAGTTAAGTATATATCACTTGAACATACATGAAAATTAAATGAACTAATAATACACTAGCTATTGATATAAACCTTATTCCATGACCAGGCCCACAAGCAATCCCAGAAATATTGATGTAAGAACTGCCACTTCCAACAGAAATACAATCATCACCTATTTAGAAAGACAATGTAAATTAAAATTACACATATAATAATTATTTTGAATTGAAACACTACATTGAAATTAACTTGAGATGTAAATAAGAATAAAAAGCTTGATTTACCAGATGCTATTTTGGAATTGGTTATGATGATATTTTTGGAATCAGAAATGTCAATTCCATCAGTGTTAGGACTAGAACCAGGAGCACTAATAGAAATATAAGAAAAGTGAGCACCCTGACAATTACTGATTTTTAAGTGAGTTTTTGGACTATTAACAATGCTCAGGTCACTAACACTAAGTTTATTGCATGAATTGAAAGCAATGACCTGCATCATCCAGATGAAAAAATATCTGTCATATATTTTGATATAATAACTTAGAAACTAGGATTACTATGCATTTAGAGATTTTAGTTTCTGCATCATTTTTTAATTACAAATTTATTACTTGTTTTAATTATGTTCCCATTTTTAAAGATTTGTAACGGAAATAGAGAAAAATATTCTGATGATCAGGGTCATGTCTATTGCAAGACCATTTAGACAATTGTCTTATAGACCCTATACTTAAAAAAATTTTATATAAAGTTCAAAAATTAGAAATTAGAATTAACAACTCAGATCAATAAATAGAATTTATTAAAATATTTACTATGCATTTAAGTTTTTTATGTTATCAAGGAAGAAGATTAATAACTCAAGAAAAATGGTGATTTCAAACACAATTATGAGACAAAGTGTGATATAAATTAAAGTCTAGTTTGGATAAGTTTATAGTATAAATACTTATTTAATAAGAACTTTTACATAAAAACTTATAGTATAAACTCTTAAATTTAATAAACTATTTGTGTTTGGATATCAAAATTTAAAAATACTTATATGAAAATTAAGGAAAGGAGGGAGAAAGGGAGAGGTAGGAAGAGAGATGGTGAGGAAGGGAGGGAGAGAGAAGGAGAGAGGGAGAGAAAGATGTAGAGATGGAAAGAGAGAGGGAGAGAAACTCCTTAGCAAATTTTAATTATTAGAGAAACAAAAAAAAGGTAATAGGTGAGAGTCAAAAGAGTGTGAATTTTAAATAAGTTTAAAACAATTTTTTTTAGAAAACTATTCTATATAATTTATTTAGATAAACTTAAAATAACTTATGCACCCTATATAAGTATTTTAATAAATTTATCTAAGTACTTGTATAAATATTTACATAATAACATAAACTCAAATAAGTGATAAATAAATTCTTTCAAATGACACCTCATTAATAAAATATTTTTTTATTGTTAAATATTAGTATTTGATAACAATAATATTATTTGACGAAAGATAAATATTTGAAGAATAATTTTACGTTAAGTAAGTTTAAATTATTTGTGTTAGATATATTAAGATACAAAGAAAGTTTGTTTAGGCCTTAAATTTTTCAAATATATACTATACCAATATTATAAACAGAAAAAAAGAGAAAAATATAGAATAAAAACAACCCCTAATTAAATTCATGACAACCTCTTTTCAATCTCACTTTCATTTTATTTTTCCTTCTCTGTTTTTCTTTCATTTTGCATGCACCATCTCATTTACTACATATTAATTTCTCGAGTTTTTCATTCATTATTTTCTCTATATCTATTTATATTTCCCAATATAGACCCAAAAGTTAATTAAGATGTATGTATAGTTTTCTTTTGTCAATCAATATATATAGAAAACAAAATGGAAAAGTCAAAGTTTAGAAAGGTCAAACCGATGGTCGTGGACACTTTTTGCATGGCCACCATGTAGAACCAGAGCCATCAAGTACTCCATTTCCATTAACTTTGAGATATTTTATGTTTGTGATTAAAATCCAAGTAAACCTATATTGGCCAAATGCACTCTTGCTAGGTGCAACCATTTTTCCTTGTAGCTATAACAAGAGAAGGGGAAAATGAAATAAATAAAATTAGAAAAAGATAAAGCAATATTGTAATTAAGGAGTTCTTTTTATTATTAGCATTGAAAGGAGTCACCAAAAGGTCCAAAATAATATTACAAGACAACTAGATTTTAAATTCACACATTCCATAGGTTCGTTTATTCATGTGTAATTTTTTAATGTGTGTATATACATAATTATCAATTTTAAAATATTTCAAAGCATATTAAATATAATTATATTAAATTTGGAAAAGATAAATAATTAAATTTTTTGTTTGAGTAGAGTTTTTTAAATATTAAGATTATTTAAATTTGTAATAGTTTCTTCATTCTCCTAAGAATAATATGTAGCATTGATGTAATACTTATATGAAATGTATAATTTTTTTTTAAAAAATTAAAAGTCTTCTAAATAAAAATATTTAATTATTTAAAACTGTGTGCTCATTTTTTCTGTTTGCGTCACTAAATATAATAATTTTAACACATTGCAATTATAGTTTGGTCCAACGTATTTGCATAAACTTGATTCTAAATAGGTTTATTATTATTATTATTATTATTATTATTATTATTATTATTATTATTTAATTTATCATGAATTTAATTAGGTCAAATATCATTAATTCAAAAAATTTAATTTTTCAATATATATATATATATATATATATGTGTGTGTGGAACAATTTTAATTGGAGATTGGTTTAACCAATTTTTTAAATTGGATCAACCAGTTTCCATTGCTTTAATACTTTTGAAATATCTAATCTAATTAGTCTTGTGATAAGTTCCCAATCCAACCCGTTGAACCGGCTTAACCAATTTAATTTTCCAAACAATCATTTTAATTATGAAGATCAGAGTTAAGTTAATTTAATTAACAATATGCATGAGTTATTATAAAGTTTCTGCTTTATTAGATTCACATGATACAAACAAACATGTAAAACACATTCTAAGTGAATTGATTAGTTTTTAATTAAAAAAATTTATAATTTTCGTTTATCTCTTGTTTTATTAGGTAATTAATGACAATTAATTTTTAATCTTTAATTTAAAATTTATGATTTTCAGTTTATCCCTTGTGTTATTAAGTAATTAATTAATGACTCAATTAATTTTCTAAGAATGAGGAGTTCCTTATTTTAAGTTTATAAATGACTCAATTAATTTCATGAACCTTTTTTTTATAAAATATTTTATTAGCTAGAACTTCTGCATCACTGTACTATTTATTTTAGTTACGTTAAAGTTCTTACTTTTGAATCTTTCTAAACACCAATAACTTTTCTAATTTATTTCTTATTTGATATCCGATATAGTGAAAAACTTGTTATATATATTTGTATGGATTAAATTAATAACTTTTATATTTGAATAAATTATATGAGTGGCTTATTTAAACAATTAAAATAAAATTTTATAAAGTACAAAAAGTTTAATAATAAAAAAAAAAAGGTAAATGGTAATTAAGTAGTTGGTGGTAATATTAGAAATACCTGAATTTGAAGACTTGAGGAGCAAGGACCCTTTAGTGTTAAGGCTGAAATAAAGAATACATAGTTTGATGGTATAACAAGACTTACTGTCCCTTGTGCCCTACAAGCACTTTGAAATGCTTTTACAAATGCCTATCATCAAATCAAAATAGAAAGAATAGTTAACTCGATTATCAAAAGCCTTATATACTTTCAAACTTTCAAATGGCTATGGAGATACCAACCACAAAGATAATCTAAAATAGATAGTTTGCTTTCTCAATTAAAATTAGGTTTAATTGTATTTTTATTCCTTTTAATATGGTTATATTTTTATTTTGTTCTTTTATTTTTATTTTTTACACATACATACACACACTTCCTAACACCATCCATACCCGGATTCATCGTTAAAAAGACTTTTGATATGAGGGATCTAAACCAGGATTTGTTGAGCCGAACCGATTACTTGGTTAAACCCATATCTACCTTGGTTAAATATTGTTCACTTTGAGCTAAAATCTTCCCAGTTTTGTTTTTGGTTACCTCCTAAAAGATCTCTTACCAATAAAAATGTTTTAATATATATAAACTCATGTCATCTTTTTGTTTGAATGACATGAGACTTTATTTGCATCCCAACAAATAAATAAAGAAAAATGAACATACTACACATTAAAACAATAAAAAAAAAGCAAATTCAGCAAAAGATGAATAACAAATTCAAAATTTTCAATAATAGGAGAACCAAACTTATAATTGTCTTAAAATTGAAAATACTAAAATAGAAAAACACGTACTTGTGAATCATCCGTTTTTCCATCACCCTTGGCACCATAATCTATGACATTATAAGCTGCGTTTTTTGTTATAAAATTGCTCTCATAACAGAAACATGGTAAAATAAAAGCAATAACCAAAACACAAGTGATGATCAAGCTTTGCATGTTTCTCGAAAGGGAAACTTTCTTAATTTTGTTTACCTTTCGAAAATCAAGACTTTGAGAGTTGACTAAAGTGATTTGTGTTTTGTGAACGAAGCAAAGGTGCTGAGCTCAATATATATAGAAAGAAGTTTCCATCTACCTATACAAATTATTATTATTATTATTATTATTATTATTATTATTATTATTATTATTATTAATGCAATGTCTTTGTTTATTTTTTCCCCTAAAGCCATTAGCATAAATGATTGATGTAATATAGGTACCGGTCAACTTATTTTAATATTTTTAGTATAAAGGTACGTTTTACAAAAAATTAAAACGTAAAAGATAAGTATAGATTATTTGTTAAATTTCATATTTTAGCTTAAAAACTTTTTAAAATTAAAAAGGTTAATAAATTTTTTTAATGATAGACGATAGGGACGAAGTTAGATTATTTTTTGAAGTTTCTAAATATAAAATTTAAATTAAATTATATTTTAATTAATATATTAAATTCAACTAGAAACTAAAAAAATATAATTATTGATAATATATTGTTATAAAAAATTAAAGAAATAAACAATACACAAGATTATAATGTGTTGGGAGAAAAAATATTTAATTTTTAAATTTTTATAGCAATTCCAATGATATAAGATATTTATTATATAGTTAAATATCATGTTCAAAGTTGTAAAAGAAAAATTGGTATTCAAATTTTGTTAAATTAAATTTATTTTTTTAACATGATAATGATCATAATAATAATAATACATTTTTTCTTTAAATAATGAAATAATATGTTTTTAATTTTTTAATAATAACATTTATGAAAAATATAGATGCTTCAATTGTTTGAAAATTATGATTTTATATTTCTTGAAATGTGTATTTGTCTCAATTTATGCAATATATATTTTATAATTTTTAGTACATATAAAAAAGTCATATTAATAATTTTTTCCTACGCCCGTGGAAACTCAAAAACAGCTATGAATATCATATATGAGTGATATAATCATGAATCATTTGGGTCAACTTATTTTTAGTTTAAAAACTACTTTTAAGTTAAATTAAAAATTAAAAATTTAAAAATTAGTATAAATTATTAATCAAATTTCATTTTTTATATTTTAAAAATATTTTAATTAAAATTAAAAAATTATTGATAAATTATTATTTTTATTTTCATTTAAAAATATTTATAAAATAAAAATTTACATGGCAAAATAAACTCCTTAAACAGTTAAGTATAAATATCTATACTTAAATTTTTAAGGAGGATTATTTTACATTGTAATTTTTTATTTTATAAATATATTTTTATTAGATAATAAAAAAATAATTAATCAATAATTTTTTTTATTAAAAATATTTCAAGTTAAAAAATAATTTATAATTAATTTTTAAATTTTAATTTTTACTTTAGTTTGAAATTATCTTTTAAGTTATAAATAAATAAGTTAGAATAAATGATGAGCTTGTTCCTTGAGTTAAAGTTCTAGTATTAATTTGAAATATTTACTATCCTGTGAAAATCTGCAAAAGTTAAACATCATTAAATTTCCACTTTTAATAGACTTGTGTATTAATTATCTCTTTTTAAAACCCAATTATATCTCTCTCTTCTATTATTTCACTTGTTGACCTTTCTACATTTTCTTTTTTTTTGGGGGGGGATTGACCCTTCTACTAAAAAATTATGTTGTTGACTCTTTTATTAGTTTTTTTGGGAAGAGGATCCTCTTCCGTAACGAGATAGTGTGTAGTTTAATTAATATGAACCATTAAATTAAAATTATTGTAAATGAACGACTCATAATAATCCATGTCAATAATCAATAAATTCCGCTACTTCATTTTGTGTGTAATTTCCTTTCGTACAATAATGATAATAGATAATGGATTGTTGACTTTTTGTCAAGGAACCAATGAATTGTTAAATTGAAACTGTTATTTTTGGTTATTTGAAGTTGTGAATATTTGGACAGACAGGTAATTCTGCATTTAACCTAAGATTTGTGATATTTGTAGGATGAAACAGCTATTAATAATATAAATATATGATATTTTACATATTTTAAATTTTATTTAATTAATAAAAGATTTTTTTGTAATTTTTATTTTCAACAAATTATTCTTGTTCATTTTGGTCTCAATTTTACAAATCCTACAGAATGTGTTTTTCCTCTTATTTTCATAAATTCCAAATGATGTAATTTTTTTTATCCAATGAACATATTTAAAATAAGTTTTTTTTAAAGAGCATATTTAAAATAATTGATTTTAATAGAGTTGATGCAATCCTACCTAGCATGTATCATGGCTATAGGAGGATTCAAGGAAATATGATATGGATGAAAGCTCATTGAAGATTGGAAACCATAGTTTTCATTTTTAACTTGTGAATATTTTATTTTAATTAGCTAAATACGAGCATATTTTTAATTCCTTTAAGGTCATGTATATTCGACAATCTTCTTTTTTATTTTAGAAGTTATAAGTATCTTTAGTTAAAAATGAGGAGTAAACTTAGAATGGGTGCATAAGTCAAGACATGATTTTGGGCTAGCTCATTCAATTTAGGAGATGCTAATAGCACCCATGGTGAACTTAGGTGCCTCACTTAAGTCCCACATTGCCTAAAAAAGTGTGTCCAAGCTGTCCCATTGAGCTATATATACTTTTTTCCCTCATTGTAAATTTGACCTTTGAAGTTCAATGAAAATAGTCTTTTTGTGAGCATATTCTTTCTAGTTGGTTTTTATCAACACCCTTGTGGCAAAGCTAAACACTTTGGCTTATGTTTCTTTGAGAGTGACACCCCACCTCCATTTTTTTTCTCCTCCATCATCCATTTCATGGTCCTTGGAACCTCAAGGAGAGTGCAAAAACTTTTTGCATCATTTGGTATCAAGAGTCAGCCAATTCCATGAGGTTCTTTTCTAGTCTTATTTTTCTTTAATTTTTCCAGCTTTTCTTCTTAGTCTTGTTGCTGTTCTTGTTTTAATTTTTTCAGCTTTCATATTATGTCAATTTAATTTCCTTATTGTCTTGAAGTTTATGTTTTAATAGTTTAATTCTTAGTCTTTATTGCTTTCTAGATTCAATTTTTTTTTCTTTCTATTGAATCTTTGTGTGTGTATTTAGGATTTATTTTCTTTAAATTCTGTCTAGCTTTTATTTTCCTTTTTATTCTAGTGTAATTCCTAAGAAGATCTTGGTAATGACTACACAAAATTTGCACTTTGTGGTTTGATCTTTGGATGCACTTTTGCTTCTATTATTTTGAGTTCTTGCATTTTTATTTCAATTTTTCCTGCACCTATATTCTGTTGGGGCATGTCATTTTTGGTTGTTGTTGGCCATTTTATTTTCATTTTTACTCCTCCAAAGTTGTGTTCTAGCATAGTCATGTTTAGTCCTTAATTGTCTTTCAATTTCATGTTGTTTTGCTTTTAAAATTTTCACAAAAAAAATGTGTATTGTGCTTCTAAATATCTTTTGTTAAGTCTCTTTGGAATTGAGTATATGCTCTTGATCATAATTCCTAGAGTCCACATACTTTAGATCATAACATGTTTAAAAAAAAAATTTCCCAATAATTGCTTAATTCCTTTGCTAGAGTCCAATTTATTCTTCTTGTTTTAGTAGTTTTTTTTGTACTAGCTTTTGAGTGATGTTATTTGGTTGTTTTAGGAAACCTTTTGTGTGTTATTTGGGCTGAATCTTTAAGCATTCAAGCTTGCCTTGAGCACTTCTAAATCTCCTCTTTGTGCCTTACTTTTAAGTCACCTTCATTTTAGTACATTTCAAGTTACTTTTTCTTTGATTTGCACTTTGCTTTCAATCTTTTTGTGGTTTTTTTCTTTTCCTTATTTCAAGCGAATCTTCATGCTCCTTATTATTTCTTGCTTTCAAAACTATTGAGAGGTATAGCAAAAGTCAAAGAAAAAAAATCAAAAGAGTTGAATACATATAAAAAAAGTGTTAGTAAAAGTGTTTAAAAGAAGTATAAAAGAGCAAAAAAAAATTAGTGCACTTCAATTTATTTCAAAAAGAGATGATGCAATCCACCTAGCATGCATCATGACTAGGAGGATTCAAGGAAGGCATGACATAGATGAAAGCTCATTGAAGATTAGAATCCATAGTCTTCCTTTTTAGCTTGTGAATATTTTATTTTAATTAGCTAAATAGGAGCATATTTTTAATTCCTTTAAGGCCATGTATATTCAACCATCTCCTTTTTAGTTTAGAAGATATAGGTGTATTTAGTTAAAAAGGAGGAGTAAGCTTCGAATGAATGTATAAGTCAAGACATGATTTTGGGCTAACCCATTTAATTTAGGAGATGTTAATTGCACCCATGGGAAGTTGACCTTTGAAGTTGAATGAAAATAGTATCTTTGTGAGCATCTTATTTGTAAGTGTCGACACGTGGAGTCTCAACAGGACGGCGAAAAATTAGTTTATGAAAATCAGAGGAGTCACCACTAATATTTATTTAGGAAAACATTGAAAAAAACCTTTTTAAAAGAGGTGGTCTATGAAACCAAATTTTGGGTTCGGGAGTCTATTACGCGTAGGGAAGGTATTAGCACCCTACGACATCCGTCTTAAGGACGGTTGCCTCTAATTAAATGTGCAAAACTAGATAACTTTAAAAATATTTATTTCACCCTTAAAATAGTTGAAATATAACAAATACTTTTTTATTTTATTTTTTTTATGTTTTAATGAGAAAATTATTATTGAAAAGTTTCTTTTTTATAAAATATTATTAATATTTTAATTTTTAATTTATTTATTTTATTTTTTATTTTTCGGGGCTCGACAGGAGTAAGTTCCTGCTCCTACGTATCTCCATGTGTAATGGAGAATCAGAGTATACATAGTTTTTTATAATGGTTTGTTTATTAGGTTTTTATTTTAGTAATTAATTTTTATTTTTGGATTTATTTTAAAATATTATTACCGCAACCAAATTAGAAGTGCATCCAAAGTGGTTAGGATAATTGTTTAGCGTGACCGTCAAATCAGAAGTACATCGGAAGTGACAATTATTTGTTTTGAATAATTTAAATAATATGATAATAATCATAATAACTAATATTTTATAAAAAGAAAACCAAATTAGAAGTGCATCTAAAGTGGTTATTTTAGTTTTCGTAATAGTCAAATTAGAAGTGCATCTAAAGTGACCATTATTTGTTTTAAATAATTTAAATAACATGATAATGATTATAATAACCAAGATTTTATAAAAAAGAAACCAAATTAGAAGTGCATCTAAAGTGGTAATTTTAGTTTTCGTGATAGTCAAATTAGAATTGCATCCAAAGTGACCATTATTAGATTTTCTTTCATAATTATAACCGCTAAAGATTTTATAAAATTTAAGTTGGAAAAACATGAAAAATAGTTATTATAAATTTCATTTTTTAAATTAGTGTTATTAACATTATCATTATTGTTAGATTTAATTTTATTAGTTGCTATTTTGAATATTTGTAACATGTTAACTAGAAAAATGTAAATAAAAGAAAAATGATAGAATAAATAAAAAAAAATTACAATTTATACTCACAAAAGGCTAAAAAGAATGCATTTTTGGCTTAAAAATGAAAGAAATACATTTAGCAAAAGCAGCGGTGCAAACAGTAAACGGAGGTGAAAACAGCAAAATAGGTCATGATGTTAACAGGTGCAAATAGTGAAAATGAGGAAGTGCAGATAAAACCCATTTATTATTGGGTCTGGGTCACAAACAACAAAAAATGGAGGTGTAGATAACAGTGTGACCGTTTGACCAAAGGGGGGTGCGAATAGCCGTTTTACAGGGGTGAATTTAGTAAAGTATTATTTTTTTTTAAAAAAATATATTTAAAAATCTGGGGACGCGTGTTGCATCCCCTTTAAGCTATCATCTTCTCTTTTTTTTTAAAAGAGAGACGTTGCTAAGGGGAGGGGGCGTGAAGGAGAAAGAAAAAGGGGGAGGGGTTTTCTGCTGGCGGCCCGTCTCTGGCGACACCGACACCACTAAAACTTATTTCCGGTGGGGATTTAAAAGGGAAGTAATTTTTTATCTTATTTCAAATATTTTTTTTGTACTGGATTTTAAAAAGAGTAGTGTAGATTAATACCTTTTTAGCCTTCAAAACTCTCTTTTTTTTGCTCCCTCCCTTGTCTTTTCTTCTCCTCTTCCAAGCTATTTCTTCTTCTTCGAAAAAGTAACTCATTTTTTAAAAGAAAATTCTTTCGACAAAAAAAACCTCTCTTTCTGCTTCAAGTGCCCCCTTTTATAGAGTCAGTTTGAACTCGTTTTACTCACCAAAATTTAAAATTTTTATCTCCAGATTTTATGGGATTATGTTAGTGATGTAGCTGAGCCAAAGAGCATCTCCATTGATTCAGAGAGCTCAGGCATGACAGTGGTTCAGGTTGACCACTCTCCTCTCACTTTCATCATCTAATTTCTGTGGTTTTTGTTGTTATTATTTTTTATTTTTCCATGAAAAATTCTATTTTGAACTTTCTGGTATTGAGGTGTATTCTGAACATGGTTATGTATGTTGACTGTGAATGGAAATGACATTTTGTTTTTTTCTAGATTTATTTTTTTTTATTTTAGAAAATGGTGCATACAGTTGCCCCTCTTTATTTAGATTTTACCAGATAATATGAAACTTGAGTTTTATATTATTTTAAGAAAATATAAATAAAGATATAGATTCTAAATTTGGCCCGATGAGAGAATGCGAAAGCCATCAAAATATGAACAAAGTTAAAATGGCCATGCAAAAAGAATGTGGAACAAAATACAAGGAGTAAGTGTATAAAGGTTCAAAATGTGTACACAATGGATATCAAAATGTATAATAGAATGGGCGCGGAGACCCAAAATGTAAAACAGAGGGCACGAGGCCCAAAATCTAAAACAAGTGGGTCCGAGGATCCAAAATGCAAATTGAGTGGGAACACGAACCCGAAATGCAAAATTGAGTGGGCACAAGGACCCGAAATGCAAAGTTCAATGGGCGCGGGGACCTGAGATGTAAATTGTAATGGGTACGGGGACTCGAGATGTAAATTGTAATGGCACTGGGACCCAAAATGTAAAATGTAATGAGCACGAGGACCTGAAATGCAACATGTAATGGACACAGGGACCTTAAATGTAAATTGTAGTGGGCACAAGGACCCAGAATGTACAATGTAATGAGCATGGGGACCCAAAATGTAAATTGTAGTGGGAACGAGGACCCAGAATGTAAATTGTAGTAGCATGGGGACCAGGAATATAGAATGTAATGGGTATAGGGCCCGAAATGTAAATTGTAGTGGGCACGCGGACCCAGAATGTACAATGTAATGGGCACGGGGACCCGAAATATAAATTGTAGTGGGTGCGGGGACCCATAATGTAAATTATAATGGGCACAAGGACCCAAAATGAAATTATAGTGAGCACGAGGACCCAAAATGTAAATTACAGTGGGCTCGGGGACCCGAAACGTAAATTATAATGGGCACATGAACCTAAAATGCGAAATGAAGTGGGCGTGAGGGCCTAAAATGAGAAATGGAATGGGTGCAGAGATCCAAAATGAGAATAGTGGTAAGATAATGCATGACATGCATGGTGATTCTTTTTCACATGCATTCTTTTTTTGTTATTATTTCCAACCCTCGACCCCTTAAGGCTTTAAGCACCGCAACATTCACGGGTGTTTTTCCTTCTTTGACATCTAAGATTTCTTTTACAGCTAGATATGGCTAAAGAGTTAAGATCTTAACTGATAATTAGTTGGTACTCTTGGCGAATTTGATTAAGAAATTGTCGTATTTCCTTTAATTTTTAAAGTTCTTTGTTGTAATCATAATGCATTTAAGATCATTACATGCTTCGTCCTTAATATATGAAATGGAAACATGCAACAATAAATGGTGGGTAAAGATAGAAATATTTATTGATTCAAAAGGAATATGGTAGATACAAAAGAGTATCTTACAGAAAAGGAAGTCACCAACAGGATTTTAAGCAAAAGAGAATTGGGTAACGGATAATTGAGATATTCAAAATAAAAACTTTAATCCCTAAGTCTAACACTTTAATCATTCTATCTATTCGGCCTTTTGAGGAAACCGATTGCTTGGTTGGACTCCTTTTTTAATTTCCCAGACTCTTCAAATTCTTCGACTTATTCATAAGGTGCCAAACTGCCCTAGCTTATACTTCAACGTAATTTTGCTTCATGAGCTACTCTAATTTTTGCCTAGACCGCCTTTTCACGTTTCCAGTCTAGCGAGTCTATGTCTTTTCATGGCCCTATCTTTTGCCTAGGCCGTTCTTTTCAGAGTTTTCAACCTACTGGGTATTTCTAATTTTGCCTAGGCCTCCTTTTCAGGTTTTCGACCTAGCGAACTTTATTCTTTTCTTTTTTTTTTCTTATTTTAAGCATAATACTTTTTCACCGCATCAGAGTTTATAGGGAGAGGTAAATTTGCACCATCCATATTTGTCAAGATCAGAGCCCCTCCTGAAAAAGGCCTTTTTTACCACATATGGTCCTTCATAATTCGGGGTCCATTTTCCTCTATGATCTTTTTGGGTTGACAACATTTTCTTAAGAACCAAGTCACCTTCTTGAAATTCTTGAGGGCCAACCTTCTTATCATGGGCTCTTTTCATCCTCTTCTGATACAATTGACCATGACATAAGGTGATTAATCTTTTTCCTTCAATGAGATTTAATTGGTCAGAGCGAGCTTGAATCCATTCGGCCTCCTCAAGTTGTGTTTCTGCCAATATCCTCAGTGATGGGATCTCAACCTCAATAGGTAGCACGACCTCCATCCTGTACACTAAAGAATATGGGGTTGAAGTGTGTACAGTGGTATGATAAGCGTGCAATGTGAATGGGAACATGTCATGCGAATCCCTATAGGTCACCACCATCTTTGGCGCAATCTTTTTTATATTTTTATTTGCTGTCTCTACCGCTTCGTTCATCTTGGGACGATATGGCGAAGAGTTATGATGTTGAATTTTAAAATTGTCACACAACTCTTTCATCATCTTATTATTCAAATTGGTCCCATTGTCAGTAATGATGTGACTAGGCAATCCATATCGACAAATTAGGTCTTTCTTGATGAATCTAACCACTACATTTCTGGCTACACTAGCTTAAGATGTCGCCTCCACCCACTTGGTGAAGTCATCAATAGCAATGAGGATGAAATGATGCCCATTCGAAGCCTTAGGTTCAATCGGTCCAATCACATCAATTCCCCACATTGAAAATGGCCATGGTGCAGCTAAAGTATTCAAAGGCATTGAGGGTGCATGAATATTGTCAGCGTATGTTTGACATTTATGACATTTTCTGACATGACTGCAACAATCAGTTTCCATAGTTCACCAATAATAACCAGCTCTTAAGATCCTTTTTGCCATTGCATGTCCATTCGCATGTGATGTGATCTTTGATGATCACGTGTCCAAAGGATCCTTTCTAAGGTCACTTGAAAGGGAAATGGATTTATGGAGAGGAAAGGAATTGGGTGAGGCACAACAAATACTAGGTTTGATAAGCCAAAGGGGAGAGGCCAAAGGGGAGAGGCCACAAGGGAGGGGTCCCTTGATAACTCTTAGAAGCTCTCACAAAGGAGACAGGGGGACACTCAAAGGTAAGAACCTCACAACCAATATGGTCTCTAGGATTAAATTCAAGTGTAAAAAATACAAGTGAGGGGAGGAGCTCCTATTTATAGAGGTAGCTAACCTCTTGAACAAGATAACCTAAAAAAGAAGGGCTAGGATTAAAAGGAGAAATCTAAGGGAGGAGGATTGAGAAACAATTCCCTCCTTAGATCATCAAACTTGGTGCCCAAGTTTCTCAAACCAAGGGCCAAGATTCCTTCTTATTAGCTTAGGGGGTTTATGTAGGAAAATATGGGTGTAGATATCAAGGCTACCCTTATTTCCTTCATAAAGACCCAAAAGGCTAAATCCACCCTCTAAATTCCTAAGATACCTCCTAAAAATAAAAAATGGACTAAATACATGTCCCAAATTAAATTCTTAATGCTCCTCAAAATTAAAATAAAGGAAAATTACATTTTATTAACTAAAGTCCCTAGCCTAATATCTTCACTCTCCATAGGAGGTGAAGTCTTCCTTTGTCTGCAAGGGCTAGGTCTTCTTCAATCCTTCTAGCCATGGCCCTAGTGATAGGTCCTTGGCTAGGCATGGTCACATCATCTCCTCCCCCTTGAAGAGGATTTGACCTCAAATCCATGGGGTATTCGTCATGTTCAGCACCTACAAATGGAGACAAATCAGAAACATTAAAACTGGTGCTTACCCCATAATCCTCAGGCAGATCTAAAACATAGGCATTATTATCGATCCGCTTAAGGATTTGGAAAGGTCCATCTCCTCTAGGGCTAAGTTTGGACTTCCTTTGAGAAGGAAATCTATCCTTTCTCAAGTGAAGCCATACCCAGTCGCCCTTTTCAAAGATGACCTCTTTCCTACCCCTATTGGCGAAAGTAGCATCTCTCAAGGATTGGCGCTCTATGTTAGCTTTAACCCTCTCATGTAATTGTTTTACAAAAATGGATTTTGCCTCTCCTTCTTTATGCACAGCAACAGAAAGAGGAAAAGGTAAAAGATCTAGAGGAGTACGGGGATTAAAGCCATAGACCACCTCAAATGGAGAATGCTTGGTGGTTCTATGAACCACCCGGTTATAAGCAAATTCAATGTGGGGAAGGTACTCATCCCAAGACTTATGGTTGCCTTTAAGGAGAGCCCTCAGCATAGTGCATAAAATTCTATTCACCACTTCTGTTTGCCCATCAGTTTGAGGGTGACAGGTAGTGGAAAAAAGAAGTTTAGTTCCCAGCTTAGCCCAAAGAGTTTTCCAAAAATGGCTAAGGAACTTCACATCCCTATTTGACACTATTGAAGAGGGTATACCATGCAATCGGACAACCTCTTTAAAGAAAAGTCTTGCGATGTTGCTCGCATCATCCACTTTGTGGCAGGGAATAAAATGGGTCATCTTTGAAAATCGGTCCACCACCACAAATATCGAGTCTGCACCTCATTAGGTTCGTGGGAGCCCAAGGATGAAATCCATGCTAATATCCTCCCAAGGTGCAGAATGAGCAGGTAAAGGTGTGTATAGTCTATGAGGAATTGCTTTAGACTTTGCTTGCAAGCAAGCTATACATTTAGAGTAATGTCTATGGACATCTCTACGCATATGGGGCCAAAAGAATTTCTCTTGTAAAAGCATGAGAGTTTTTGAAATCCCAAAATGCCCCATGAGCTCACCTTCATGGCTCTCTTTTGTAAGTAAGTTCCTAATTGATCCTTGGGGTATACAAAGCTTACTCCCTTTGTAAAGATACCCCTTACTGATGAAGTACCCATCATGGGCCTTTAATGCGAATGCAGATGCAGAGGCAGCAAATATGGGGCCGAAATCCTTGTCAGAAGGATACATAGCCCAAATGTCATCAAATCCCAAGATTTTTGCACTCAAGGATGAATAAAGGGCATGACGCCTAGAAAGAGCATCAACCACCACATTTTGTTTTCCTTTCTTGTACTTGATAACATAAGGGAAGGATTCAAGATATTCCACTCACGTTGCATGCCTTTTGTTCAATTTACCTTGACCCCTCAAATATTTTAGTGACTCATGGTCACTATGAATGACAAACTCCTTGGGAACAAGGTAATGCTTCCAAGTTTGAAGGGCCCTAATTAGAGCATAAAACTCCTTATCATAGGTGGGGTAGTTGAGGGGGCACCATTGAGTTTTTCACTGAAATACGCAATGGGGTGCCCTCCTTGCAACAAGACAACCCTCACACCTACACCAGAGGCACCACATTCAAGTTCAAATGTTTTAGAAAAGTCAGGTAATGCCAAGACTGGTGCGTGGGTCAGTTTATGCTTAATTAGCTGGAAGACTTTCTCTTGTTTCTCACCCCAAAGGAAAGGAACTTCCTTTTTCACCAAATCATTTATTGGTGCGAAGAGCGTGGAGAAATTAGGCACAAAGCGCCTATAAAATCCAGTGAGACCATGAAAGCTTTTGATCTCTGTCACATTCTTTGGGGTGGCCCATTCTTGAATAACTTTTATCTTTTCGGGGTCAACATGGACCCCTTTTGTGTTACCAAAAAGATGATTACTCCTAAGAAGAGAAAAAACATGCCTTAGATGTCCTAAATTATCATCTAGGTTCCTAGAGTAAACTAAAATGTCATCAAAGTAAACTACACAAAATTTACCAAGGCAATCCCTCAGTACATGATTCATTAAGCGCATGAATGTGCTTGGGGCATTAGTTAGCCCAAAAGCCATAACCAACCACTCATAAAGACCAAATTTAGTCTTAAAAGCAGTTTTCCACTCGTCACCCTCTTTGATCCTTATTTGGTGGTAACCACTTCTAAGATCTATTTTTGAAAATATTTTTGCCCCATGAAATTCATCCAACATGTCATCAAGACGGGGGATTGGGTGCCTATATTTGATGGTGATGTTGTTGATTGCACAACAATCAACACACATCCTCTATTGGCCATTCTTCTTGGGCACCAACAAGACTGACACAGCACAAGGGCTTAGGCTCTTTTGAACCCAACCCTTCTCCAACAGCTCATTCACTTGAGACTCAATCTCTTGGGTCTCCATGGGGTTGGTCCTATAGGCAGGTCTATTAGGTAGACTTGCACCAGGCACCAAATCAATTTGATGTTCTATACCCCTAATGGGAGGAAGTCCTTTCGGAATCTCATTAGGGAATATATCATCAAATTCTTTTAAAATATCTTGAAACCCTTGAGGAAGGTGCTCATGTGCATGGGCTGTGGCAGTGCTCTCAACAGAAGAATGCAAAATGGGAGAAGGATTTGATGTCTCTTTGCAAAAGAGGAGATAAAAGGGCTTGTTAGTTAAAGGAGTTTCTTTTAAATCACGTTTAGTAGCAAATAGGCTCATTTTAATAATATTCCCTTTCGAAGGGGCATCACCTTCCGACTCTTTCTCTTTACCCTTTTCAAGCTTTAAGGGTGAAGCTTGTTGTGCTTTTTTTTGTTTTTGTTTTTCCTCAACTCTTTTCTTTTTCATTGCAAATTGATCCTCAGCCACTTGAGAAGGTGACAAAGGATACAATTTGAAGCCCTTTTCATTATGGGTGAGAATTATTTGGTTGGAGTGACCATGGTGAATAGCTTGCTTGTCAAATTGCCATGGTCTCCCCAATAGGATATGACCAGCCTCCATAGGAACTATGTCACAAAGAATCTCATCATTATAAGATCCTATGGAAATGGGAACCAGAACTTGTTCATTGACTACCATCTCCCCTTGCTCATTGAGCCATTGCAATTTGTAAGGTTTGGGATGGGGCATGGCAGTCAAGGCTAGCTTTTCAACCAACCTAGAGCCACTATCAACAAGGAGAGAACATACTTTGTCATTTACTTTACATCTTGTATGGAAGATGTTCTCTCTTTGTGACTGGCCAAGCTCTAGAGGTTGGCTTCCAAGAAGCCTTTGAACCATAAGGAGGTCTCCCTCATAAGGAAAAGCTTCCTCACACTCTTGTTCAAAAGTATGTCCCCCTTCTTCCTCACTCTCACTAGAGGAGGAAGATGAGTTATTCTCACTACAAATGTCTTGTACCCTCATGATCATGGTTTTCTTGTTAGGGCATTGAGAGGCAATGTGGCCTCTCCCAAGACATTTGAAGCATTTGATACTACTTTGCCTCTCAGTAGGCTTAGTAGTAGAGGGTTTTCTCTCTACATGAGGTGCTTTTGTATCTTGAAAATGCTTGGGTTCCTCTTTGGGAAAACCCTTGAAAAAGTTTTCCTTAAGTTGGTCTCTCTTTGAGTAAGAGGGAGAATTTTTTTTAAGGCTTTTTCTCTTGAGTTGATTCTTAGCTCTTACACAAAGTTCTACTAGCTCATCAAGGTTTGAGTATGAAAGAAGCTCTACCTTATCTCTAATGTCAGAGCTTAATCCACACAAAAACCTAGCAAGGGTGGCATTGGGTTCCTCAATGATATTGGCCCTTAGTATGAGAAGCTCCATCCTTTGTCTATACTCCTCAATACTTAGGTTATGTTGCCTAAGTCTTTGGAGCCTATCCAAAACATCCCTCTCATAATATGAAGGAATGTTCCTTCTTCACAAACAAGTTTTTAAATCATTTCAGTAGCGAATGTCAGGCATTTGTTTACGGGCCCTATCCTTGACTAACCCATCCCACCAATGCAAAGCAGAACTTGAAAACTAAGGGAGGTCAAAGGTACTTTCCTTTCTTCCCTAATTTCATAGCATCGAAAGAGTTGTTCCACTTTGACTTCCCAATCTAGGTAAGTCTCAACATCTTCCCTACCATGAAAATGGGGTAGGTCTACCTTTGGTTCCCTAGCATGATTTATGTTCTCTTGAGGAGAATGATGATTGTATGATGAATGAGAGTGATGCTTATGTTGATTTCTATAGTATTCTTCTTCACTAGAGCTAAAATGCCTAGATGGGGATCTTATGAGAATTCCTTTATTTTTTCTATCACTCTCCCTCCCATCTCTCCTCTTACTCTCTTCTCATCTCCTTCTCTCTTCTTCCCCTTTTTCTCTTTTTCTTTCTAGTTCTTTCCTTCTTCTCCTTTCTTCATCCTCTCTTCTCTCTCTTTGCCTTCTCTTCTCGCTCTTTTTTCTCTTTTCTCATTTCCAACATCTCTTTTTTTAACGTTTCCTTCTCCTTTTGTTTTCGCTTTTCTTTTATTTCTTTTTTTCTCTCTTTTTCTTCTCTCCTTTCTTGTTCTTTAGCCATCCATTCCCTAAATTCTAAGTTAAGGTTTTCAAGAGTGTCTCCCTTAGAAGGTTTTCTTTGGTTGACACTCTTACTTGATGAACAACTATGCGCACTAGAATGTGTGTGGGAAGTTATGGTGTGCTTGGATGATAAAAACTAAAGGTTAGGCCAAAAACTTTTTTTTTTCAAGCAACACTCCTCTCTTTTTTTTTCTCACCTAAGGTGGCTTGATGAGTCTTTAGAACTCTTAGCCTCTACACGTTTTTTCAAAATAACATAAAATAAAATAAAAGTGCAAGAATGTAAAATAGAAAAGGCTCTAATCGTGCTCCTAAGGTGTTGAAGGAAGTGTACCACTTCTCCCTTCTTCACCTAATTAATGAGGAACTATGCTAAAATTAACCAAAATTATTACAAACTAAGGGAGGACCTTAAGGGAACTCAAACTCCCAATATAAAATTAAGTATACACAATACAAAGAATAAAAAAAAATAAAACAAAGTCTTCACTCCAAGATTTTTGGTGTTTGTCTCCTTTTGATCAAGTCCCTTTGAGTTGCATCAACCCACCCCAAGAATGCTACCCTTGTTTCCTCTTGTTTGGACTTGCCAAAATTTTATATATGGAACCTTTCCCAACCTTTCCTTACCAAGGCCGAATACAACACAAGACAACAAACAAAGGTGAATAACAAAACAAGGTTCACAAATCCAAGTGGATAGATTAAACAATGACAAACTTAAAGAAGTAAAGAAGACAAGCAAGAAAACATAAGGCTCACAAAGGAAGGTAGCACACAAATAACTTTCCTAGATTAGCTCTAAGAGTAGAGATGAAAAAAGACTCAAACAAAAAAATGAAACCAATAGTTGCACACTTAATAAAATTTAAGTGACCAAAAACTAAAAAGCTTACTCAAGTAATTTTTTTTTTGAATCACAATTGGTGCCTCATATCAAATGTTTCTACTATTAGATACACAACTTCAAATTTGTCTTTCTTTTGAGTTCTTTATCTTCTTTTTTTTTTAACTTGAAGTTTTTCTATTTTTTTTTAACTTTTTCTAATCATTTTGCTGCACCTAATAGCTTGTTGAATTGAAATTTTAATGAGGATGCTTGAAATAATAACGCTTGAGTGAATAAGCACAAAGCAAGGTCACACAATTTTCAAGCAATGCATGAAACTAAAGGCAAAACAACTTAGTAGTTCCAAATATCACTGAACTAATGGTGCTTAAGGAATGATTTAGGGCTGATTTTGAAGTAAATTGATTTCTCAAATTACTAACACAATGCACCAAGCTAAAATTCCATAAAGAGGCACCAATAGTGAAGGTAAACCAAGTGGAAAGCTACTAATAATTCAACATAAAACAAGAAACATATAAAGATTGAATTGAGAAAATATTTAAGAACAACAAAGAGATTAATATGCTTGAACTAAAAGCATAAAAGACTTAAGAGACTCACAAGAGGTTCACCTCTTAAGAGCTCAATTCAAAATGTTTTTTAAGGCTTTTTTGTAAAAATTTTAAGAGGCTAAAACCTATGGAATTTAAATGAGACAAAATAGGAAACTAACATGACTAGTATTTGACAAAACACAAGATTAAGAAAAAATAACACACCTAAAAGATAGAGCAAAAATTTCAGAAGAGACTGAAAACAAAAGGCGCAACAAAGTGGCCAAAGTTGATCACCACAATGGTGTGGAAAAATCCTCAACCATATGGGTTTAATGGTCACAACTTCTTAGGCACAGTTTAACATAAAAAACCAAGGGAAAATTAAGCAACTTGAACACGGAAATAAGATGCAAAGAAAGGGACAAATAAAATCGCATAAAATTAAATGGAACATAAGCGCGTAGATAGAAAACAAATGCGCATATAATAGCAAGAATAAAAAGCTATACTACTAGACAATAAAGGAAATAGATATGACAAAAAATGAAGGACTTTAAAATAAAGAGATCAAAGAGATAAACAACAAAGCAAAAAAAAATGAGAAAGAACGTGACCTTTAGAAAGTGGCTCTGATACCACTTGATGTGATCTTTGATGATCACGTGCCCTAAGGATCCTTTCTAAGGTCACTTGGAAGGGAAATGGATTTATGGAGAGGAAAGGAATGGGGTGAGGCGCCACAAATACTAGGTTTGATAAGGCAAAGGGGAGAAGCCACAAGGGTGGGGTCCCTTGATAACTCTTAGAAGCTCTCACAAAGGAGAAAGGGGGACACTCAAAGGTAAGAACCTCACAACCAATATGGTCTCTAGGATTAAATTCAAGTGTAAAAAATACAAGTGAGGGGAGAAGCTCCTATTTATAGAGGTAGCTAACCTCTTGAACAAGATAACTTAAAAAAGAAGGGCTAGGATTAAAAGGAGAGATCTAAGGGAGGAGGATTGAGAATCAATTCCCTCCTTAGATCATCAAACTTGGTGCCCAATTTTATCAAACCAAGGGTCAAGATTCCTTCTTATTAGCTTAGGGGGTTTATGAAGGAAAAGAGGGGTGTAGATATCAAGGCTACCCCTTATTTCGTTCATAAAGACCCAAAAAGCTAAATCCACCATCTAAATTCCTAAGACACCTCCTAAAAATAAAAAATGGACTAAATACATGTCCCAAATTAAATTCTTAATGCTCCTCAAAATTAAAATAAAGGAAAATTACATTTTATTAACTAAAGTCCCTAGCCTAATATCTTCACTCTTCATAGGAGGTGAAATCTTCCTTTGTCTGCAAGGGCTAGGTCTTCTTCAATCCTTCTAGCCATGACCCTAGTGATAGGTCCTTGGCTAGGCATGGTCACATCAGCATGTGTTCCAAATGAACCTTCATGAACGTCCTTCATTATCTTCTTGGCTTCACTAGCATCAACACATCTAAGCAATACCATGTTGTGGTTTCTCTTGTAAAGCACATCACCATTTAGGAAAAATCCCATGGCTAATCTCCTTAATGTTCTTTTGTCATTTTCGGAAGCACCTGACGGATATTCTCTTTCCTTCACATAGCACTTAATATCATGAAACCAAGGTTTCTCGTCCACTTCTTCTTCTATTGCATGACAATAAATTGGTTGCTCTTGACTTTGTATTCTTATGAGTGGGACATCTACTTCCTGACTTATCTTGAACATCGAGGACAAAGTAGCTAAAGCATCGGCCAATTGATTATCTTCTCGAGGGATGTGACGAAAGGTAATTTCATCAAATTGTTCCATCAATCCCTTAATGTAAGAGTGATAAAGGATTAATTTACTGTCTCTAGTCTCCCATTTCCGCTTGAGTTGATGGACAACTAGGGCTGAGTCCCCATATACATCCAAAATTTTAACGTCAAAGTCGACGGCAGCTAAGATTCCCATTGCACATGCTTCATATTCCGCCACATTATTTGTGCAATCGAAACTTAATCTTGCGGTGAACGGGATAAATTGATTTTTAGGAGAGATTAATACTGCCCCAATTCCATGCCCCAAAGCATTTGAAGCACCATTAAACAATAACATCCATCTAGCCCCATCTATAGATTCCTCTTCAAATAAATTCATTATATCTTCATCTGGAAATTCGAAGTGCACTGACTGATAATCTTCAACGGGATGATGAGCCAAGTTTTCTGCTCTTACTATTCATTCTTTGTGAATAGAAGAAGGGAAGGGTAAGGACAAGATATCAAGAGGAGTAAGGGGGTTGAAGCCATAAACAAATTCAAAGGGAGAATGCTTGGTGGTCCTTTGAACCACCCGATTGTATGCAAACTCAATATGGGGTAGGTATTCATCCCAAGACTTGTGATTTCCTCGAAGAAGTGTCCTAAGCATAGTAGATAGAGGTTTTCTTCTTTGGTGAAATGGTTTGTGGAGAGGTAAGAAGTGAGGTGGTTTTAGGCGCCACTTAAGGTAAGATAAGCCTAAGAGGGAAAGTTTGCCACAAGGGATGGAACCCTTGATAAAAACCTAAGGAATTCTCAAAGAGAGAAGGGTGGACACTAAGAGAATTTTGGCCAACTCAAGGTTTGTCCATTCAATCAAGTGTAAAAAATACAAGAGTGTGAAGGAGCACCTTTTTATAGAGGGAGCTAACCTCTTGGACAAGTCATGAAGGAAATGAAGGGCTAGGATTAAAAGGAGTCATCCAAGGGAGGAGGATTGAAGCCCAAAGTCCAATCAATACCCTCCTTTAGATGAGAATTGGTGCCCAAGCTACCTCATCTAAGGGCCAAGATTACCCCTTTATTAGTTTTGGTTTTATTTAGTAAAAGAGGGTGTAGTTATCAAACTACCCCCTTATTTCCTAAATAAAAGCCCAAAAACTAATCTTACCCCTTCTTATTACTAAGACACCTCCTAGAAAATTAAATGGACTAATACATGTCCAAAATAAAATCCTAGGTTCCTAAAATAAAAATTACAAGTAAATAAGTCATGGCTTGCATAACTTGATGGTCATATGGAGGTGAGATCTTCCTCCCTCTACTCTAGTCTTCTTCTATTCTCCTAGCCAGACCCTAGTGATAGGGCCCTTGCTTGGGGAGAATGCATCACCAACCAAGTAGTATGACATAACATATACTGTCTTAGCCTACGAGCAGCCCATGCAAGGGCGCAACATGTTCGTTCTAACAAAGAATATCTCATTTCGCAAGCTGTGAACTTTTTGCTCAAGTAATAAATAGCATGCTCTTTTTTACCAAATTCATCATGTTGCCCTAATACACAACCGATGGACTCCTCAAGTACTATTAGATACATAATAACGGGCCTCCCCAAAACTGGCGGTATTAAAACTGGGGGCTCTTGCAAGTATTGCTTAATTTTGTCAAATGCTTGCTGACAATCTTCATTCCATACCACTGTTTAATGTTTACACAACAACTTGAAGATTGGGCTACAGGTGGCAGTCAATTGGGATATGAACCTTGCAATGTAGTTTAACCTCCTTAGGAAACCACATACTTCCTTTTCTGTACTTGGTGCCGGCATATCCAAGATTGCTCGCACTTTGTCAGGATCAACTTCTATGCCTCTTTCACTAACCACAAATCCCAACAATTTGCCGGATTTCACACCGAAAGTGCATTTAGCAGGGTTCAGTCGAAGCTTATATTTTCTCAGATGTTCAAACAATATTTTCAAGTGGGCAACATGCTCTTCTTTTATTCTTGACTTGGCGATCATGTCATCCACATACGCCTCTATCTCCTTATGCATCATGTCATGGAATAAGGTCACTATTGCCCTCTGATATGTTGCCCTAGCATTTTTCAAGCCAAATGGCATCACTTTATAACAAAACATTCCCCAAGGCGTGATGAACGTGGTCTTCTCAATGTCCTTAGACGCCATTCTAATCTGACTATATCTAGAGAAACCATCCATTAAGGAAAAGAGGGAATGTTGAGCAGTGTTATCAACCAAGACATCAATGTGGGGTAGTGGAAGGTCATCTTTTGGACTGGCTTTATTTAAGTCTCGATAATCAACACACATTATAACTTTGCCATCTTTCTTCGGGACTGGTACTATGTTAGCCACCCATTGAGGATATTTAGCAACTGCAAGGAATCCCGCATCAAACTGTTTCTTGACTTCTTCCTTGATCTTCAAGGACACTTCTGGTTTCATTCGCCTCAACTTTTGCTTGACGGGGAAGCACTCTAGCTTTAAGGGAAGTTTATGTTCTACTATGCTCAGATCCAAGCCAGGAATGTATTGATATGTCCATACAAAGATGTCAAGATAGTCTGCTAAAAGTTTAAGCAGCCTATCTCGCTCTTTTCCTTTTATAGCAGCACCCACTTTAGTTTCCTTTTTGTCATTTTCACTTCCCAAATTGATTAATTCAATCTCTTCTTCTTGGGGTTGAATCATTTGGTCCTCTTTTTCTACCAACCATTTCATGTTGGAGGGAGTTTCCAAATCATCATTGTCCTCATCAGCTTGATAGATAGGATGGTCAAAATTATAGCACGGGATATTATCATTGTTACTTTCAAAATGATGATTTTCATATCTGCAATTTAGGTTTTAAAAGAAACGAAATAAACAAAGGAGATAGAGGGATGGAAATAGATACAAAGGAACACAAGGGAGATAACTAAAGGTTTACAAAATGCATTTTATTGAAATCATATATTAAAACATTAACATACGAGCCCATCTTGACAAAAAGTAACACTAAGATATGGGCATAATCAAAAAGTGCATTACAATTACTTTGAATTAAGAATCACAGGGAATTCGACAATCTTCCAATTTTGCAGCTCCTCATGAGGGTCACATGGGTACACCCAGTTGGTATGTTTGTCATCATCTTGTTCCTCTTTAGCCATAGCTATTTGATCTACATGCGTCAATCCTCCACTTCGGAAGCTCTTATAGAGATTACAAATAGGAATTCTCCCGATCTTTGGCTCTCAGTTCTCTAGTCGAGACAGCTGCCTTTCTCTCTTTTCCTCCACCATCCTCATTTTCTCAACTTTAGTAGGCCTAAACCCTAGACCACATCGATTCTTATTCTCAGGCAGTTCCCATATCTTTGTTATTCCTTCTTGGTTTTTCCCTAGCCCACGACCCCTTTGGTATCCTCTGCTCAACATCACCTTTGCTACCATTAAGGTAGCTCCAGAAAGTTGTGAATTTTTAGGTAAAAACTCCACATAGGCAGTGCTAATTATTTCTAAGGACTGGAAAGAAGTCTCAAGGGCTTCTTCGGCTGCCTCAATATAATGAGTAGGAGGAAGGCCACTCACCAACACATCTTCTTCACCTGAGATTATAATCAACTTATCATCCACTATGAATTTCAACTTTTGATGTAAGGTAGAAGGGACCACTCCGGCTGAATGGATCCATGGCCTGCCCAATAAACAACTATATGCTGGCTTGATGTCCATGACCTGGGAGGTGACTTCAAAAGTAAAAGGCCCAACTTGAATTAGAATCTCAATTTCTCCCGTCACGTCCCTATGTGATCCATCAAAAGCTCTCACAATAATAGAGTTAGGTCTTATATGAGTACCATCATAAGGTAATCGATCCAGTGTCGACTTTGGCATCAAATTTAAAGAGGACCCATTGTCAATCAATACTCTAGCCATGACATGATCCATGCATTTGACTGAGATGTTCAAAGCTTTATTATGTCCCTTTCCTTCAGTTGGTATTTCATCTTCTGTAAAGGTGAGGTAATTATTAGCGGTAATATTCCCTACTATTCCTCCAAACTTGTCTAGTGTAATGTCATGAACAGCATGGGCTTTATTTAAGATCTTCATCATCAATTTTCTGTGGCTTTCTGAGTTCATTAGCAAAGTCAAGAGAGATACCCTAGCCGGGGTTTGATTCAATTGATCAATAAGCCTATACTCACTTTGTCGTATGAACTTGAGAAACTCAAAAGCTTCATCATCTGACACTGCCTTCTTCTTCTCATTTTCATTAATTATCTCATTCCCATCAATCCTATTTTCCTCGGGAATCTCCATTTCAGCTATTTCTTTTCCTTTTCTTCTTAGGTCATTTCTTTGAATATTCTCAGGAGTGTAGATTCTACCGCTACGTATCATTCCTCCTCCTCCTATAATGTTTGTGATGGCAGTTCCTTCGACACAACTGGCGTCCTTTTGTTCTTCACCACCACTGTCTCCTACTTTTTCTTTGACATCATATTTCCACAGGACTGCTTTAGGATCCATGTAAGGGAAAGAGGCAAGAACCTGCACTACAATGGGCTTGGGAGTATGAGGAGTGGACGGATTGGCATTTCTTGTGAACTGAATCACCAATGGCCTTGGAGCAGTAGTAATTTTCTTTTCTTCTAATTGGGTCATCAACACATCCTGACCTTGTTGTGAATGACCAATCTAGACCAACCCTGAGTTCATTAATCTTTGCAAAGTCTGCTTAAACTCCTTACAATCTTCAATTGAGTGTTTGCCCTTTGAAAGACAACAATTTCTTTTTCCCTCAACCAGTCCAAAGTCACATAGTTTTTCAAAGATGGCCCTCATGGAAGTCTTTATGTCTTGTACATCGTTAACGAATGACTGATCACGCTCCACCTCAATTGCATTTATAGATGAATTGTTGTGCCCTGGGAGCGGGTTATTCCCAATGTTGGGTCCTTATTCCTTGAAACTCAGCATCCCTGCCTCTATCAGATCTTGAACCTTATGCTTTAATCCTCAACACTTTTCCGTGGAATGCCCTATAGTACCTATATGGTAATCACATTTGGTATTTTGGTCATAGCTTTTCGGGTATGGTGGTTGAACAGGTTTCAAAGGGAAAGGGACCAACAGAGAGTTATGAATTAGATGTGGCAAAAGTTCAGTGTAGGTCATAGGTAATTGGGAGAATATTCTTTTCTGATTATTCCCCTTTTTTTGAATTATTATCCGTATTAAGGAGCAGAGCTATAGGTTGGTTTCTCTGAGGTGTTGAGGGAGGCATGATTTGTGGTTGGTAGGTCATTCCAGATGGGTAAGGTTGTGGATATGGTAGTGGGGACACTGCGGCTATTTGTGGGTTATACATGAAATGGGGTTGGTAGTTAGGTAAGAAAGGGATAGAATTATAACTGGGCATGGTGGATGCAGGTATTATGGCATTTGTTTACCCTCCCTTTTTCCTCTCAACAGTTGTTGCAAGTTTCTGCATACTTCTCACTCCTGTCGATACATGAGAAATTTTCCCACTTCTTATTCCCACCTCCACTCTCTCCCCAATAACAACCAAATCTGAAAAAGTTCGAAGATACATTTCCAATCATTCTATCATAAAAGGGTGACCGGAGGGTATCAATGAACATAGAGACCATTTCCTTTTCGGATAATGGAGGTTGTATTTGAGCAGCCACACCTCTCCATCGTTGGGCATATTCTTTAAAGCTTTCGCTTTCTTTCTTCGACATATTTTGCAATTGAGTATGATCTAGAGCTATGTCCATATTGTACTTGTATTGCTTCAAGAAAGCCTCAGCCAAGTCCTTCCAGGTACGTATTCTTCCTTACTCTAAATTCACGTACCAACTAAGAGCTGCTCCCATCAAGCTTTCTTGGAAGAAGTGAACCAGTAGCTTATCATCATGGGCATATGAGGCCATTTTTCTATAGTACATGGTCAAATGACTTTTTGGGCAGGGGACTCCCTTGTACTTGTCAAACTCAGGAATTTTGAATTTATGAGGAATTACAACATCTGGCACTAGACACAAATCAGCAGCACTAAAAGCATAATGGTCAATCCCCTCAATAGCCCTCAAGCGGTCTTTTAAGAAACATAGCTTGTCGTTGGATTGGATGTCTTTCGACTATTTGGAATGAATCACAATGGTCGGTCGAGGTGTGACACTTTGATGGTTAGGGAGGTTTTCAAAAGGAATGGTATTATTTGGAGGTGTATAAGTGGGATGTTGAATTGGAATGTGGGAATTGTTGGTCTCATGGTTCAATCCTGGGGCTTGTGTTTGACTCAGAGGTGTGACGACAGATATGAAAGGGTTATTCTCAGGGTTATTGGCAGTAGGTGGGGTATAACCTAGAGGCAAGCCGTATGGAGGATTTGGAGTAGCATTGGCCTGATTGAGTTCTACAGCATTGGTAACCACAGGTGTGTGTAACCATGAGGCATGCCATAGGGAGGGAAGGTTGCCTGAACATTAAATTGTGGAGGTGGGTTAAATCCAGGTAGGTGAGATGGTGTAGCTTGAGCCTCTTCTGAAGGATTTCCATTCATGCCTTTCATCGCTTTTAGCATTTCTAACATCTCATTCATTTGTGCCTTTATCTGGTTTACCTCTTCTTTGAGCCCTTCATGTTGTTGTTCCAGATCGTCTACAACACCTTCCTTGACTCTTGTCTTGGCACGTGTCCCGTAAGGGTGTCGTAGGGTTGTCTTCTTTGCTTGACCAATTATTTTTCTGTTTTTGAGATGAATGATATGACATGAGAATTGAATGTCATGAGAATGAAATAATCATGTTTTATTTATTATTTTTTATTTTCTTCCATTTTTAGAGAATCATAAATTTCTTTGCTTGATCGCGAATATTTGAGATATAAGAGAGAAGTGGTTTCACGGGATCTAAAGTGACACATCTTTATTAATTTTCAACTAGAAGTACATTGCATCCAAACTTTCACTTTTTCATGAATCACAACCATCTTTTTCAAATTCTTCATTAACTCCTTACAATATTCAATAAAAAATTAATCTCCCTAGGAGTCTAAAGAGGATTTGTCATCCCCTCAGCTTCTTTGAGCCTTGCCGGAATTTCTAAGATTTCCTGATTCACCAACCATGTGAGTTTCATATAACGGTCTTTCCAAAAAGCTACCTCATCATTTAGTACTTCGATGTATTCTTTGTCTATTAACTTCCCCAATTCCCTTATGCAAAATATGATTTCTGCATCAAGTTCTTTAATGAGGTTTTCTTGCTCTTCAACATGACTCATCAAATCAAGCGTCTTTTGTCCTTCCTTCTTCCATTCTGCCAGATTCATCCTTGCAGCTTGCTCTGGTTCTAGCCTGCATATCTTTTCATCTTGGAGTCTACTTTCAAATTCTTGCACCACCTTTTCCAGTTGTTGTTGGAGGTCTTTAAACATCCTCTGTGCCTGTTTTTCAACTATTTTGCCTTTTTTATTTCTTCCTTTAATTGTTGATTATCTGTCAATGCTTTGTCTCTTTCACGCCTTCTCAATCCCAACTCTTTGCTGGCGGCTCCTAAGCAATCTTGAGTCTTGAGTTTGAGTTCTTCCTCCTCCCTTGCTCTTATGTTAGCTTTATCTAATGACTGCATTTTTTGAGCATTCTCCTCTTGCATTGTTTTAATCATTTGGAGAGACTCTTCCAGTTATTTCTTCAACTTTCTTTTTTCTTCTTCAGATTTTGCCAAGGCTTCTTGAAGTTCTTTGAATTCCTTCATGTCAATTGGTGGTGGTATCGCAATCTCTTAAATGATTGGACTAATTTTGCAGAAAGGTAGTTTAACTTCTTGAACCCTTTTCTTTAGCCAATGACGGTAGCTTTCATGTGCACCGCTGCCTCTTCCTCCTATCCCTTTCCCTTTCCTAATAACTTGCTCCCAAGCATGGTTAATTTTTCTAAGTGTCGTTGAGTCCAATTGATTCATCTTATAGAAGAAAGGTGTGATTGACTCTTCTGTTGGTGGGCCTAGTATTGGATAACTCAATTGCCTTAAAGTCAATGAAGGGTTGTGATTGACACACCCTTTAGTCCCTACAAGTGGTACATTAGGGAATCCCCCATATTGGTGAATAACTTCTTCTATTTTGTTGCAATTGATCATAAAATTGGATTAGTGTGGAAATGGCTTCTGTTTGCACATTTAATTCCAACAGATCTAATACGTTCCCGTGTTTCCTTGCAAATGCTACTCGTTTGGTCCCCCTCACTAAATTATTGAAGGGTTCTAGGAACTTCATATCAGGCATCTTAACCTTTACAGGCATGGTTCCTTTTGTCCCACTATTAGATCCTATGTCTCTTTTTAGGATATTCCTGATCAACAAGATTTTATGATTCTCCAAAACCTGTTTTATAGAAGAATGTATGTGAATGATTATGCATGTGGAAACTATCATACAACCCTTTTTTCTATTAAAAGAAAGAATAAGGAATTTACATGTTAAAAGAAAGGAAGGCGAGTAAGAAAAATGATGCCCCAAGTGTCCTAAACTGGTATACTTAGAGGAGTCACACTACCATATAGAACTAATGGCTTTTTAGCTAGTGAGTTTCACCGGTTGATAGCTATTTGTACCTTTCCCACGACTTTCTAGATCTCTATACTCATTTTAGAATACATTCACAAATTGGAACTGCATACAAAGTGTTGGCATTCACAAAAAGAGTCACGCTCTAGATAGGACTTTCGTGATAACCAGATTAGAAGTGCATCTAAAATGGTATCGCTAATCGTCCCTCACTCCCTAGGTTACTCTCAGGCTCGGGTGTAGGATCCCACTCATGTGTGTGAAAAGTGTATTTGTTGTGTGTGGGGAGCAAATCTTAAATTACTCTATATAATAGAAACATATGTCATCTAACCTATAGTTCAATTAAAACAATACACAGATAAATAAGAAAAGTATGACCGAACAACCAAACAAAATGAAATAGATAAATGAAGGGTAAAAATAAATAAAAGTTATCAATTTTTCATATTTAATTATTTAGGCTTGACTCTCGAATGTCCCTAGTGGAGTCGCCATCTGTCGACACGTGGAGTCTCAACGGGACGGCAAAAAATTAGTTTATGAAAATCCGAGGAGTCGCCACCAATATTTATTTAGAAAAACATTAAAAAAAACCTTTTTAAAAGAGGTGGTCTACGAAACTAAATTTTGGGTTCGGGAGTCTATTACGCGTAAGGAAGGTATTAGCACTCTACGACGTCCGTCTTAAGGACAGTTGCCTCTAATTAAATGTGCAAAACTAGATAACTTTAAAAATATTTATTTCACCCTTAAAATAGTTGAAATATAACAAATAATTTTTTATTTTATTTTTTTAATGTTTTAATGAGAAAATTATTATTGAAAAGTTTCTTTTTTATAAAATATTATTAATATTTTAATTTTTAATCGACTTATTTTATTTTTTATTTTTCGGCGCTCGACAGGAGTAAGTTCCTGCTCCTAAGTATATCCATGTGTAATGGAGAATCAAAGTATACGTAGTTCTTGATAATGATTTATTTATTAGGTTTTTATTTTTGTAATTAATTTTTATTTTTGTGTTTATTTTAAAATATTATTACCGCAACCAAATTAGAAGTGCATTCAAAGTGGTTAGGATAATTATTTAGCGTGACCGTCAAATCAGAAGTGCATCCGAAGTGACAATTATTTGTTTTGAATAATTTAAATAGTATGATAATAATCATAATAACCAAAATTTTATAAAAAGAAAACCAAATTAGAAGTGCATCTAAAGTGGTTATTTTAGTTTTCGTAATAGTCAAATTAGAAGTGCATCTAAAGTGACCATTATTTGTTTTAAATAATTTAAATAACATGATAATGATTATAATAACCAATATTTTATAAAAAAGAAACCAAATTAGAAGTGCATCTAAAGTGGTCATTTTAGTTTTTGTGATAGTCAAATTAGAAGTGCATCTAAAGTGACCATTATTAGATTTTCTTTCGTAATTATAATTGCTAAAGGTTTTATAACATTTAAGTTGGAAAAACATGAAAAATAGTTATTATAAATTTCATTTTTTTGAATTAATATTATTAACATTATCATTATTGTTAGATTTAATTTTATTAGTTGCTATTTCGAATATTTGTAACATGTTAACTAGAAAAATGTAAATAAAATAAAAATGATAGAATAAATAAAAAATAATTACAATTTATACTCATAAAAGGCTAAAAATAATGCATTTTCGGCTTAAAAATGAAAGAAATACATTTAGCAAAAGCAGCGGTGCAAACAGTATACGGAGGTGAAAACAGCAAAATAGGTCATGATGTAAACAAGTGCGAATAGTGAAAATGGGGAGGTGCGGATAAAGCCCATTTATTATTGGGTCTTGGGCGCAAACAGCAAAAAACGGAGGTGTAGATATTAGTTTGACCGTTTGACCAAAGGGGTTGCGAATAGCCGTTTTGCGAAGGTGAGCTTAGTAAAGTATGATTTTTTTTGAAAAAACAAATTTAGAAATCTGGGGATGCGTGATTCGTCCCCTTTAAGCTATCATCTTCTCTTTTTTTTTGTAAAAAAGAGACGTTGCAGAGGGGAGGGGGCGTGAAGGAGAAAGAAAAAGGGGGAGCGGTTTTCTGTCGGTCACCCGTCTCTGGCAGTTCTTCCGGTGACATCGACACCACCGGAACTCGTTTCCGGTGGGGATTTAAAAGGAAAGTAATTTTTTAATCCTATTTCGAATATTTTTTTTACTGGATTTAAAAAGAGTAGTGTAGATTAATACCTGTTTAGCCTTCAAAACTCCTTTTTTTGCTCCCCCCTTGTCTTTTCTTCTCCTTTTCCAAGCTATTTCTTCTCCTCCAAAAAACTAACTCCTTTTTTTAAAAAAAATTTCTTTCGACCAAAAAAACCTCTCTTTCTGCTTCAAGTGTCTCCTTTTATAGAGTCAGTTTGAACTCGTTTTACTCTCCAAAATTTAAAATTTTTATCTCCAGATTTTATGGGATTATGTTAGTGATGTAGCTGAGGCAAAGAGCATCTCCATTGATTCAGAGAGCTCAGGCATGACAGTGGTTCAAGTTGACCACTCTCCTCTCACTTTCATCTTCTGATTTCTATGATTTTTTTGTTATTATTTTTTATTTTTCCATGAAAAATTCTATTTTGAGCTTTCTAGTATTGATGTGTATTCTGAACATGGTTATGTATGTTGACTGTACATGGAAATAGCATTTTGTTTTTTTCTAGATTTATTTTTTTTATTTTTATTTTAAAAAATGGTGCGTACAGTAAGGATCTTGAGGTCCTCTCTTTTTAGGAACATCTTCCTTTATCAAAGTTCCTTTTCTTGTAACAAACCTAACCACTTTTGTTTGTCTCTCTTTGAGAGTGACACCCCACCTCCATTTTCTTTCCCCTCCATCATCCATTCATCTTAGTTCTTAAAATTTATAGATATTAATATTTATATATTTTAAAGATATTTTTAGACAAATTAATTTTCTAATACAAAATGGCTAAACTCAATTGATTACACAAATAATGTACACACCATAATCAAATTCTTAAAAAAATCGTGATTGCTAAAGAAGTTTTAATGCAAAGAAATGTTTTCCCCTTTTCAAAATAAAAATTTCAATAATAATAATAAGGTAGGTGTCTCAATAACCAATTGAGTTTGAGACATTTTGTATTCATAATTTTTAGACATTTTGTATTAGAAAATTAATTTGTCTAAAAATTTCTTTCAAATATTTAAATATTAATGTCTATAAATTTTAAATATTTAAATAGTTTAATTAGTATAAATTAACGGTGTAAAAAAATATCCAGTGATATTTAATCATAATCCTTAATTTATGATAAGTTTGTTAACTGATTAATAATTTAAAAATTTATATAAATAAAAAAATATGATTAAATATCAATGTAATATTCTATTACACGCATACTAATTAAACTCATATTTAAATATGTTCATCGGATAAGAATCGAAAACAAATTATTATATCATTTGGGATTTGTGAAATATGAGAAAAAACATAATTTACAAAATATTTAAAATTGAGACCAAAATAAACAAGAATAATATGTTGAAAATAAAAGTTATAAAAAATATTTTATTAATTAAATAAAATTTAAAATTATATAAATATCATATATTTATATCTATTTTTATCATTCAGTATTTAGTAGCGGCTTCATCCTACAAATATCGCAAAACATAAAACCCCGTTGACGTGAATATTATAAATCGTTGATTTATAATTATTTTAATTTAATGATCCAGATTAATGAAACTACACACTCCCGTTTTTGTTTAAGGGGATTCACTTCCGTCTTTTTCTAACAATATGTGCATGATAGGTGGGTATTGAGGTTTCTAAGTTTTCCTAATAAATTTTGTAGAATAAAAATTATTAAAATAAATTGTGTAAAAAATTTACTTGATCAATTTTTTTATATCTAATTCTAATAAATTTATTTAATAATTAATTTCTCTATAACTATTTCAATATATCTTTATTTAATACTTCTTACTAAAAATGCGGGAAATAAATCAAATTAAAGAAATAAATAAAACTAAACTATATAAATTAAAGAAATAAATCAAATTAATGCGGAAAGAGAAAAAATGGTAAAAAACGATTGAATGAAATAAGTCGCTAATGGAGGAATTACGAAGAGGAGAAAGGCCCATGAAATAAAAGAGAGATAACTGTGTTGTTTAAAAAGAAATAATACCTAACTTAAATAATAGTTATATTGAAAAAGATATTTATTTCAAAAATAAATGTCGTATTTGATTTTTAATATAATATTAATTATTTTTCATTAATAGTATCATTTTAATTTTTAATATAATATTAATATTAAAGCTAATTTTATAATTTTTTTTATGAAAATATTAATATATTTAAATCAATACTATACTAGACACAAATTATAGCATGTCAACAATAATATTCTATTAATTAAAATAGGGATGAATACGTATCTGAATTGACATTCATGTCCATGAGTTTTATTAAAAAATCTTTAGGAGGTTCTTCTAGCCACCTTCTAAGGGTTTATTGTAGGGAATTAATGCTTGTGTAAATTTGTTTAATGAGATAGCAAATTTATAATCCCCCAATGATAGGCAGAGACCTCTCTTAATTGAGCCTTTTTATCTGATTGACTAACTCATTACAAAGTCAATTTCACTGTAATCCTAGTTCAAATAACCATATTGATATGATAAGATATAATAATAAGCATATCTTGCATTGTCGGTTAAAGATAAATAACCATATTGATATGATAAGATACAATAATAATCATATCTTATATTGTCGGTTAATGATAAAAGATATTGAGTAATACTAATCCACAATTATTTTCAATATTCTCCCACTTGGATAGTATCAATCAATAATTAAAATACAAATCATTAAGCTAACATGACAATTACTAATATATCATATCATATATTAATTAACAATATGAAAAATCTGAGCAACAAAATAACATCTCATAGGGATATATATCATGTGCATTTAGCCAATATTTTTCATAAAATGTATGGCATAATTTAGTCCCATAAATGACACTGCAATGATCCAAGCATAAATAAAATGCTAATTAGAAACATGAAAATGGCGTCAACTAAAGTATGTCTCTAAAGAAAATAGAAAATCAGACTCTCACTAATTTAATACATCAAAAGCCTTGACTAAACCCATGTGAGCTACATGAATAAGAAAAACTCCAACAGTTAAGGCCTTAGTCATTGGATCTGCTAACATCTCCTCAGAATCAATGTGTTCGATCCGAGTGTGAAAACTTTGAATTTACTCTCTAACAAACTGATACTTAATATCAAAATGCTTTGAATGAGTAGAGCTTTTGTTGTTTTGAGAGAAACTCGCAGCAGCAATATTGTCGCAATAAATCACAAGTGGCTTGGAAATGCTTTCAACTATGTGAAAATCAGATATCAAATTTTTAAGCCACATGGCCTGGCAAATGGCCTCAAAACAAGCAACATACTATGCTTCCATAGTAGAGGTAACTGTAAGAGACTGTTTAACACTCTTCCAAGAGATAGCTCCTCTTGCCATCATAAAAATAAAGCCGGAAGTAAACCTACGGTCATCAGGGCAACTTGCAAACTCAGAATCAGAATAGCCAGTGACTTAAAGTTGATTAGACTTCATAAAAGTCAACATATGATCCTTGGTTCCCTGTAAATATCGTATGATCCTTTTAACAGCTTTCCAATGACCCAAACCTGGGTTACTCAAGTATCTCCCTAAGGCATTGACAATGAAAGCAATATTAGGAAGAGTATAGACTTGAGCATACATCAAACTGCCCAAAGCAAAAACCTATGAAACTTTCTTCATATCATTCCTTTCTTCATCATTATGAGGGCATTGTTTGTTAGATAATTTGTCACCATGTTCCACAGGTGCAGCACATGGAGAGCAAACATTTATGTTGAACCTCTTAAGAATCTTCTCAATATATCCTTCTTGAGACAATCCAACTATGCCATGTGACCTATCACGATGAATTTGGATGCCTAGAACAACAGAAGCATCACCAAGGTCTTTCATATCAAAATGGCTACACAACATTGATTTTGTCTCAGCCAATAAGTTCATACAACTACTAGCAAGAAGAATGTCATCGACATATAATACGAGAATGATGAAATTACTCCCACTAGTCTTTAAGTAAATGCATTGGTCTGCAATATTTTCCTTGAAATTGTAAGCAGTGACAACTTGGTCAAATTTTAAATACCATTGCCTAGATGCTTGTTTTAGTCCATAAATGGACCTTTTAAGTTTACATACCAAATGCTCATTGCTTGCCTCAAAAAAACCATCAGGCTGAACCATGTAGACATCTTCAGCAAGATCTCCATTCAGAAAAGTTGTCTTCACATCCATCTGGTATAGCTCTAGGTCAAAATGAGCAACTAAAGCCATGACAACTCGGAGTGTGTCCTTCGTTGAAACTGGTGAAAAAGTATCTTTATAGTCAATGCCTTCCCGTTGACTATAACTTTTAGCCACTAATCTAGCCTTATATTTATCAACCTTGCCATCTGGAGTATGCTTTGTCTTAAAGACCCATTTAGATCCAACAGACTTACAACCTGCTAGTAAGTCCACAAGATCCCAAACATTATTATGAGACATGGAAGACAATTCATCATGCATAGCTTTTAGCTAATCAGAAGCATGAGAACTAGAAAATGCTTCCTAAAATGTGATAGGATCATCATCATCATGTGGATCATATCTGTACTCCTGAAGGTATACAACATAGTTATTTGGTATAGAAGGTCAGCATATTCTCTGAGATCGTCTTAATAGGGCCACATCAATGTGATCAAGTTGTTGATCATTAAGTTGTGGTTCATCAACTTGTGGCTCTGTCATTTATTCATCTTCCCTCTCAACAATTTGTTCATCTGTGTGAACCATTGGGATTGAAACGTCTATAGGAAGAAAAGTGGATGGTAGTGGAAGCATGGTTCAATCTTCGCTAAGAGTCATCAATCTGTAGTATAACTCCCACTGTCCAAATCATCCTAAAAAAAACTGCTCGGTCAGATTCAATAACTCGCGTAGAGTGAGAAGGACAATAAAATCTGCATCCTTTGGAATCGATGCAGTAGCCAATGAAATAACCGCTAATAGTTTTGAGATTGAGTTTCTTTTGTTGTGGATTATAAGGTCTTACTTCTGCCTTACAACCCCATACATGGAAATGTCTCAAGTTCGGCTTTCTTCCAGTCATATGCTCATATGGAGTTTTGGGCATAAATTTGCTAGGTACCTAATTAAGAATGTACATAGCAGTTCTCAAGGAATCTCCCCAAAGGAATTCTGGCAGAGACGAATGGATAACATACATCTCACCATGTCCATGATGTTCGATTTCGTCTGTCAACAACGCCATTTTGTTCAGGAGTTCTAGGCATGGTGTATTGAACTTCAATTCCATATTCATCAAGGAATCGAGCAAATGGTCCTGGATTTCTTCCAGTCTCGTGATAACGACCGTAATATTCTCCTCTTCTATCAGACCTTACGCACTTAATTTTCTTCTCTGTTTTCAATTCAGCAAAGGCTCTAAAGGCTTCAAGAGAGCTTGCTTTATCCTAAAGAAGATATATCCATCCATATCTGGAGAAGTCATCTATAAAGGTAATAAAATACCTATATCCACTCGTAGCAGTAGGAGTAATAGGTCCACACATGTTAGTGTGAATTAATTGTAGCACATCTTCACATCTATTTGAACTTTTATTCCTGGTTTTGGCAGTGAATTTTTCCTTGATGCAATCAATACAAGTGTCAAAATTTGAGAAGTCAAGATCATGCAAAATACCTTCCTTTATGAGTCTTTCGATTCGAGGCCTAGAAATATGCCTCAAACGTCTATGCCATAGCATAGAGGAAGATTAATCAATTCTATTACGTTTACTCCCGACAATGCAGTTAACTGACATATCAGTTACGGTTAACATGTAAAGTCTGTCACACAAAATTCCTGAACCAACAATAGTTGAATTATAATAAATCACCAATTTACCATCACTAAAATGAAAATTGCATCCACATTTGTCTAAAATAGAAATAGATATCAAATTCCTTCTCATGGAAGGGACATAAACAGCATCTTGCAATAATAAAGTGTGTCCAGAAGATAAACATAAAGAAATGACTCCAATGTCAGTAACAGGTACTCCAACTCCATCTCCCATAACAATCTTTGTCTCAACATCACTTGGATTCATCAAGCTTGTGAACCCCTGTAAAGAATTCACAACATGAATAGTAGCCCTTGAGTCTAACCACCAGGAGTTTGGAGGAACATCAACCACATTAGATTTGAAGCAACTTAGTGCTAATAAATTACCTCGCCTCTCCTCTTTCTTTTTCAGAGTATAGCAATCTTCCACGTTTTGATCACGTTTCTTACAATACTTGCAAGAACCTTTAAAGAATTTCTTCTTGGGTTCTAAATGTTGCTTTACTTTCTCTGTGCCATTTTTCTTCTTTCCTTTATATTTCTTAGCACTTACCTGAATTAGAAGTAACAAATTGAATGCTATTAGTCTTATTCTTCTTCATTGACTCCTCCTCTTGGGTGATTATCGCAATCAATTCATCCACTCCATAATCATGCTTTTGAATATTATATAAAGTCTTCATGATGTCAAACTGAGAAGACATAGATTCAAGGATGCGATAAATTAAAGTGTCTTCACCAACCTCAACCTTGAGAGATTTTAACTTATTATAAAAATGCACCAACTTCATAATGTGTTCACGTACACCACTAACACCATCATATTTGGTCTTTTCAAATAAGGAAATGTATTAACTTTTCTGTGCCTTATCAAAATTTGTAAATTTTTCACCAATTGCTTTCAGAAAATCATTGACATCATCAAGATCTGGAATGCTTTGTCTGATAGATTTCTCCATGGTGAATTTAATCACCTTTAGGCACACTCTGTTAGAGTGTTCCCATTTCTCATGAGAAATTCGTTGAGCTTCAGAAGACTCATCAGTAAGAGGCGCAGACCTTGTCGTCCTTAATGCCAAGTCTAGATTGCCAATGGTCAAGTAGAGATTTAACGATTCTTTCCAGTCCTCATAGTTTGTTCCATTTAGAGTTTTGACAGAATTAAGGAAAAAAACTAAACATCACAATAAAAAAAAATGATTTAAAAGTTTAGTTTAAAGTAAATCCCTAAACAAATTACAATACATTATAACTTAAATTAATAATCCTAGCACTGATAGGGTACCAAAGTAAATCCCTAAGTTCAGTTACCCCATTAAGTTTATCTTTAGGACTACTTATGGTAGAAAGACATTAGATTTTGAATCTTGACTTTTATTATATATTGAATCAAGGCATGAAACTTCTCCTAACTAAAGGACAACATGCATGTTTATTTTTTTAGCCTAAAAAAAAATGCATTTTTACTTTCGTAAAGTTGTAACTTATAAGATATATAGTTTTTTTATAAAAAGTTACTTTTGACATATGGTAGAAAGCACCATTTAAGATTTCTAGAAGGTTAGATAGAGCCTTTTGTGATCCCAATTAGAGATTACATTTTTCTTAAACAGTTTGGTGAAAAGAAATTCTAATATAATCTTTTCTTATTACATTATATTAATCCTATAAAAAAAAAAGAAAGATAAAGGAACCTTTTGATTTCAAGTAATATGGTGAACTAACACTAATAAAATATATTCATTCCACATTGGTTATGTAGGTCCTTTTACTTTGATTTAAAAAAAAAATCATTTTACATCGATTTTGAATTGATATAAAAAACTTACTTTTAAATCAGTTGCTAATATCGCTATTTGAAAAAGTTTTATTTTTCTCATCCATACTTACCTCAAAAGTGAAAATCTGATTAAAAAAGTTTTTTTATATTGTTTATTTGGAAAGAGGTGAAATACCTTTTTTATTCCAAATAGTGTGGTGAACTATTTATGTTTTTTACATAGATTTCAAGTAAAACCATAGAAGAAGATACACAATGTGAAAGTATAGACAACCCATAAGGACATTTTAGGTCTTTTAAAATTTGGGGTGTAATAGAAATGTAGGGAGTGAAAAAGAAGAAATTTCCTATAGTTTTGTTTTTTTTGCCAAGATCTATTCATAGCCAACCGTTGGCCCAACCTAAACCTTGATCAATGAAATGGCCTAGAATATAAATTTTGACCATTTTGAACCAATTAAATCATGGTCCTATTTTGTGGCAATTTTTTCTGGTACTTTCACATTTACTATTAGCATGACCAAAGCTTACGAAAATGCCTTATTTGACTTTAACCATCTATTCAAAATATCATAGATAGTTTGATCTAAAACACGTAATAAAGTCAATTTTAGATAAATTATTTCAGACAACAAGAGTAACATACTTTCATACTTTATCTAAATTGATCTTGTTATGTGTTTTGGATCAATGAGTCTGGTTAAGAAAAAAATCATATAGTGCAGAATCACTTAATCTAAAACACGTAACAAAATTAATTTAAGATCAAGTGATCTTGACAACACAAAATCATAGTTAAAAAATTTATTTCAAATTGATTTATCCGAAATCATATAAAGAAGAAAAATGTTCAACTATGGAGACCGACTTATATGTGTCATACAGGAGATATTTCAAGTGAGATTCAAGTTAGAATTTAGCGTAGTCAACTGTAGCTTACAAATTGCACTGAGTTGACTAACTTGACTTGAACCCGTTGGATGGAATGTTAAGTTTGTATTATGAATTGTGAATACGAATTAAATCTAGGTGTTATTAGTGTACAAAAGCTTGTGCAAATTGAACTTTTGTTCGACATTAGATATCATTAGGGTTGAGAATAAGTTAAATCACTTGACAAGGGAGAATTTGTAGTAACAAATAAAATGAGTTCTTGAAAGGGATTTCTTAGAGTTTATAAAAAAATTTCTGATTAAATGCATAGAACAAGGCAAAGAAAAACTTGAATATAAAAGTTGTTTAATACGATCACTTAGTTTATACGGCTTACTTAATTAGAGTCATGTCTAGTGTTCTTCTTTCCATCTTGATATTAAAGGTTCCACTTAGTTTATACGAGTGATTACAAATATTCTCACTTCCACTTTTAACGACACAAATATTCTTAAGGCCAATTGTTGTATTTAGACTCTCCTAATCTAAAGACTTAAATATTCTTTTTCACAAGTTACAACCAATTATGTTTCAAATAATTACAGAGAATCCTCAACATTTAATTGAGTGGATTTCAAGTTGATTACAACTTCTGAAAAATACCTTTGCTAAGCAAATAATTTCACCTTTTAGTTAAAGTGTGTGTTGTTTCTTAATCAAAGTTTTGACACTTTGAATATTTCTTTCTTTTTATTCACTTTTTGACAACTTCTTCCATGAAACATACAGGTTACAAAAGATATCGCTTGTGGGATTTGAGCCCAGGACTATTGAGGCGAAGAGAGATAGAATAATATTACAAACAACTACTATCCTTTTGCTCGAATACTTGCATGATTAATTTCAGCCTGGAGAGAACGTTATTTCCTTGTTTCTCATACCTTCTTTTTTTGAAATTCAAACTTTAGTATATTAAAAAATGATAGAAAAAGATCATAGTAGGATGCACAAGTGCTTCTTTTTTTTATTGTTTTCTTTTTAACAAAAGGATGCAACACACTTGTATATATATATATATATATATATATATATATATATATATATATATATATATATATATATATATATATATATATATATATATTATCCTTACAGAAATATCATAAAATATTTCTTGTTTCCGGTAACAAAAATTTGGAGATTCATCACTACTAAGGCATTGACCACTATTGAGGCAATTATTTGGTTAAACATAAGGTGTGAGTCTTTGAATAATGTGGTAAATCCAAGGGTGTACGTCTTGGAATAATGAAGCGAAAGGTGAAATGAAGATGAAGGTTTTCATGAAGGAAAATGATAAGCGTATCACTAGAGCCATCCTGTCGATAGACACCTGCCTATGTTGAAAATTTAATGTATTTTATTTGAAAATTAAAAAATAAAAATTAAAAACAAAAAAGAAAATTAAAAGGTAAAAACCTAAAATAACATTTATATTTTACCTCCTTTGTTTCAGTAAACCAAAAATGAAAATTGTTCAATCTTATATCCTCCGTTGAAGTTCGTTGTTTCTCCTTCGTCTATCATCGCAAAAGTTAGCTTTTTCTTCCTTCTAATGCTGTTTTGCTTCTTCTTCCTCCTAACACAGTGGTACATTTATCATTGTCCTTCTCACAAAGTAACCTACCTCTGCTGTTGTCCCTTAGGGTTCTCTCATCACTCACAGTTTTGTTCTCGCAATCTTGCTAACGGTTCTCTACCCCTGTTTGCTGCTTCTACCTCCTCCACCACTAAATCGAGTTTGCTTCTTCTTCCTCCTAACACTGCTTTGCTTCTTCTTCCTCCTAACACTGACCACTTTCCTTCTTCATCTTAAATAGGGTATTAAAGTTCTCCTTTTTTGCCTCCTCTACCACCACAAAAGTTTGCTTCTTCTTAGAAATTTTAAAGTCACTGTTAAGTGGTTAATCTTGAACAACATAAGTTCTTAACTCCACATACCATGTGATTAACTATATTTTTCTAAAAATTTTCTCCACACAGGGCCAGGTCACTTTCAACCAACTTGCTTATCACTCAACTATACTTAGTTCACTTAAGAAAACATGGTGTCTAAAATTATTTGGGCCAACAAGGACAAAATTCTTGGAAATTTTAGAGTCAGTGTTAAGTGACTAATCTTGAACAACATAAGTGGTTAACTCCTCATAAGATGTGGTTAACTATAGTTTTCTGAAAATTTTCTCCATATAGGGATCCTGCCTGGCTTACCCCTCAACTATACTTAGTTCACTTAAGAAAACATGGTGTCTAAAATTATTTGGGCCAACAAGGACAAATTTCTTCTTAACATGTGGTTAACTACAATTTTCTACAAATTTTCTCTGCACCTGAAAAAATCACTTTCCCCCTTATTTCCACCATATTTCCACCCACACTTGTACTGCTTTTCTTCTTTGCAGGTTTTGTACTGATTTATTTCGCCCATAATGATAATTCAATTGCAACAACATTGTAATGTATTCATACAGCCTTGTAAGTTAAAATATTAAATGGAAACCAATATAACTTAAGTATTACTATCACTATTGAATTGGAGTTGTAAGGTAAAATATTAAATGCAAAGCACAATATGAATTTTGCACAATTGAATCCTTCATTGTTGGTTTTTAATCTTAATTATGGACACAATGAACAAACCAAATACATTTACAGAAAATTGACAACTGGTATATTGCAATGAATTGGGTCTTCATTACATTCCGTAAGACAATTTCACCATATTACAAAACAGTGAACCACCCATTTCATTCCAAAATACAACTCTCAAACTAACATATCCTACAACTTACTCCTAAATTTAAACTTTTGACAACTAACACCTCTTGAACATAAACAAAACAATGCACATAATTATAGTGGTTGTCCAACATATACCCAGAAAATAATACATAATGTATCCTTTCCTCCTCTCCAAATCAAGCTTCTTTTGCAACTTCAGTATGTTCTCCATTGCCTCCTGTAGATGTTGCCCAGTCCCATCCCTACTCTTTTGTTCTAAACCATCATATGCATCTTCATCCATCCATCTAAAATAATTGCATGAGTTTTGGCCCTACAAAAACATCTCATATTAATTAATGAATTTTTCACAATAAGATCACAAACCAAACAAATTCTGTAAAATAAAATGCAAAAAAACAAAACCATACATTCTAAACGATACATTCTGTATATGTAAGCTCTTTCACCACATAAACAATGTCTCCATCTAATCCTTGACGAAAAAGACTACATTGTAGCAGAGGAACATGATCGATTAGTCTCCCAACAATGTGAGAAGAAGCCATGGCTAAAGCTTGGTAAAAAGGATGATGCAACACAACCCAAACCTTTTTCTCAGTTCAACGAGCAATAAACCCCAATACAACCAAAGGTAAATAAGGACTAAAACTCAATTTGGGATGACAAAAAATATTTCCTATAGCTACATAATGTGAGATCTTAAGCATAACCATTCCCAAATTAAAGAATAAAAATGGAACTTTTTTGTTAATAATGACACACATACTAATGTAATGCTCTATGGATCATTATTAGCAAAAAATTTATGAATTTGTCAAATTTGATTAGTTGTTAGAATTAAAAGACTCAATGATCTATAATGTACTCCAATAAAGAGAACAAAGGTCCATTAGGGGAAAATTTGTCCCAGTAACACCACACTTTGACAATTCATTCTAAGCTAACAATAAACAAATGAAGTCATTAATTTAAACATAGTCTTAGTAGTCAAAGCATTCCACATGACTATATTTATTATATATGATGTTCTTCGATTCCTTTGCTACTTATTAATCAACAAATTAACAACCAAAACACAATATATAAGGATGACAATCTGTAAATTATAAGAACAAATATCTAGTAAGAGAAAATTCAGCACCTTATTACAAGGTCATCAAATGATATGCAGGGGTGACTAGAGGCTTCTTCTAATGAATTGAGTTTGGCCCAGTTCTAATTATCATAAATAATATCTACGACAGGACAAGAGAACCAAAATTTATTTGATAATATATTGCAATAATATCATTGTCTAAGTTTTTATCAGTAATTTTTTCACAGAGCTATTTAGAATGACTGGCACCATGCTAATGGGAAAAAGGAATCCACATACAATAAGGTAATCATACATGACAACAGATGAACTTCCACGGTGTTTTGACCAACAAGAAATTGAATTAACTGGATTATAATTATGGAACCATTAAAAAATTCAACATAATTTAGATTAAATTTTGCACGATCATTCTCCTAAATTTTAACAGATTTTTAATATTTTATATCATAAAGTAAATGAAATTGTTTGACTATATTGTTTTAGACAGACACATCTTGTGTTGTTGCCTATTTATCATTAATAAATCTTGGCTTATAAAAAAAAATAAATGAAATTGTTAAATGTCTCAATTCTAATCACAACAATAGAAAAACTTCATCATAAAAATCTTGAATAGAAATGAGGTTAAAATTTAAAAGTATGAACAAATCATAGGAATAGTAGGGGCTTAGTGGCTTACTTTAAAAGGGAGAGCAACAATCCAACACAAATATTGAGTAGCCAATCAATAAAACCATATTGAAGTTAGTGAATTGAAGAGAGAAATAGAGAGAATGTTATTAGTTATTCATTTAAACTTCAAACAAATACTCTATCAAACATCTTGAAATAGTGTGCATGCACTAAAACAAAAGGTAACCCCTTAACAGAATAAGCAAATGAAAAAATAGACATATAGCTAGACCAAACATAATAATTAACAAAATTAAAAAGAAAACACAAGGGTTAAATGAAATCACTAATTATATTTAAAATTACAATGACTGAATTAAAAACACTCCCAAGGCAATCGGTAGCCATAGGAATACAATCAGAATTTTTATTAGGATAATAACAAGTTGTTAGGAATCTGGGATCAATGGGTGCATGAACTTCTACAAATCATTAATCTTCATGAGTTGTGTGATTGCATGTTACACACATATGCACAATTTATTTACTTTTTTCAACAACAACAAAACCATAGGATCATTTGAACTTGCGGCTATGGTGCTGCCCAAACCGAGTTTGGATTGTCCACCTCACACGACCTGGATAACCTTCTAACCCTCCCCCCTCATTCACTCCATTCAAATTGATAAAAGCATTGATACAACCCCAAGAACGCCACTCTAGTGAGACCACTAATACAACCCCAGGGTAGGACAATATAAAATCCATATAATTGATAATAGCATACCAAAGAAGTATGGTGCATTGTGGTGTGGTGGTGGTAGTGGTGTGGTGCAGTAGCATGAATAAGCTCTAACACATGATGAAACAAATCACAATATATTTATCATTTACTCCCAAATCAAACCTTGGAAGAGAGACAAATTGGAAAGAAAGAGAACTAGGTGAAAGAGACAAACTAGAGTTCAAGGTTGTGAGTTAGAGTACGTGCGAGTGAGAGAATGTGCGAGGTCGCGAGTGAGAGAACCGTCAGTGAGATTGCGAGGACAGAACCGTGAGTGAGGAAAGAACCATGAGCAACAACAACAGAGGTAGGTTACTTTGTGAGAGGGAGAATGATAAACGTACCACTGTGTTAGGAAGAAGAAGAAGCAAAATGATGTTAGGAGGAAGAAAAAGCTAACTTTTGAGGTGATAGACGAGGGAGAAACGAAGAACTTTGATGGAGGAGATAAGAGTGAGTGATTTTTGTTTTCGGTTTATAGAAACAAATGAGGTAAAATGATAAATGTTATTTTAGGTTTTTACCTTTTAATTTTCTTTTTTGTTTATAATTTTCAAATAAAATGCATTAAATCTTCCATGTAGGCAGGTGTCTATTGGTGGTATGGCTCTAAACAATGGTACATTTATCATTGTCCTTCAATTAGAAAGGGAGATGTGGGGATGGAAGGAAAGATATAGGATGAAAGGGAAAAAGGAAGGGTTATGGGGTTAATGAATGATAATTATAAATTCTGGTTTATGACAAGTCTAGACGACAAATGAAAATGTGTATGACGTAAAACTCTTATGTCTTTTATATATTTAGTGACAATTGGTATTTATGCCTCATTTTTTTAATAATGCACCTTCTTTTTATATAAAAAAAAATACCCTTTTTCAATAATACACCTTCAACTATAAATATTCACTTAGGTGGCTTAGGATCATGTATAACATTTTGTGTGGCACAGGTGATAACCTTGTTAGCTTTTAGTGATTTTGTTTCTTTGGATGAGAAAATATTAATAACATCTCTAATAAAAGATCAAAATTTATGATCTTAGCCTATATTTTGCTGGATTCGTAATGTCACATCACTTTCAAGATTTGTTTCATCTTTTGGTTCAATAGAAATTGAAACTATTTGATCTTCAAACATCTTTTGTAGTTCCTACATACGAGGAAAGAGAGTAAAAAGTGTTTATTTTTTGAAAAACATGTTGATCTTTGGTGATTTTGTACAAGATCATATCTCCACAGTATAAAATTAGATTTTGAGTTCAAAATTAGCTATTGGAGATGCTCTAAGGATGACTTTCATTTGGAGAGGAGCAGACATACCTAATATATTCTTAGGCATAAAGTAAATCTTGAATCTCTGATTTGGAGAGACTCTTATTTGGATATGCTCTAAGGATGGCTCTCATTTGGAGAGAAGGAGATAATTTCTTCCTTTATTTTCATAATTTCTTCTTGCATCCACTGTAGAATCTTCGAGATTTGGAATGAAACAATGCACCTTCATAATGAAATGCAAAGAAATTCCACAAGTGCAAAAAGAAATTCCCTCCATAATAACAAATCCTAAAAAGTATTATGTGGTGTTTGGTTTGAGAAAATGTTTTTTGTTTTTATTTTATGAAAACACTTTTTATTTTCAAATTCGCAACATTAAGAAAATAGGTTTGTTTTTACTATTTTCAAAAATAATTATTAAATTTAATCAATTTTAGTAAAAATATTATAAAATATTTATATATAATTTAAAATATATTTGTTATAATTACAATATTATTATTAAGTTTTTATATAGTTTTAATTTTTAAAAATACTGAAAATAGCTTTTTTTCGTTTTCAATTGAATTTTTAAAATATTTCCAAAAAAAATATTTTCTAAATTGTAATCAAACATATTTTAACTGTTGTTTTTTATTTTTTATGAAAATCAAAACAGAATCTATGCAAAACAAAAGCTAGTTACGTATCAACCATTAGCATGAAAATGTTATTTGTTTAGAGCATAAAGGTAATTGGAGTTAATGGGAAGATATGGAGTGATCTTGAATTCAACCAAGGAAGAGGATTCAGAAGTCGTGCTGGGAGACCATTGGCTTGGATCACTTAATATATCATGCTATGGACTCCATACCATATATAAGATAAAGTTATTTTATCCTAATTTTAATTTGTTTGCAATACTCGTGTCCATAAAACTAACGAGACCTAAAAAAAGCTAAGAGTAAATGTTATACGAGAAAAAAGTCACAAATGGTAGAATTTAAGTTCCCTAAATATTTCAATTGTGTTATTTTGATCTTTTGACACGCTTCTGTTAAATATTTAACAAATTTTACTTTTGTAATGCTGGATGACGAGGTGGATGATAATTAACATGTTACTTGACATGAGAATGTGTAATTTAATTATATTTTTGGTCCCTAAAGTATAACTATCATGAAAAATTAAAAGTGAAACCGCACCATGTTAACTTCTATTCTCACGTCTAGAAAGTCTATTAATTAAGAAAAGATTAAGTGTGTGTTTGTTTGAACCCATCATTAACAAACAAACACATATTTTACCGATTACGTTGAAAGTAACTGATTTTCAAACACATCCTAAGTGACAGAGGGACTAAAATTGTATAACTACAATACTTGAAGGACTCAATTAGAAAATCAAAAGTGTAATTAAGCCGGTGAAGCCAAACTATTTTATATGGACAACATTAATTGTTTTCACCTATCTATTTTAGCCATTTCAAAATACATACAACAGTGTAATGGACTAGGTGTATCTGATAGAAATTAAACACATGTTCATGCTATAAAATAGTAAACATCCTTTGAATATATATGATGCTAGAATAAGAAGAAAATATGGACAGAAAACTCAAGACATGTAGATTGGTGGATGAAGTCTCACACTTAAAATCAAATACAAAAAAAGAGGAATTCCTTGTCATTAGAATTTCGGAAAAAGCTAGTCAAAATCCTCAAAATCTGAGTCATAAATGCATTTGCCATCAATCTCAACACAAGGAAGATTAGCACTCTTCAACCACTCTTTCCCTTTATCTTTCCTGCAGTGTTCTTTCAGGAAAGGGAACTCTTGTTTATAAATAAAAAGTTCAAGAGAGGTAAGGTAGTTAAACTCCAGGAATTGTATGAAATAGATATGTTAGCTAGGCTAGATAAAGAAGTAAGTTTCATCGTGAAAGCCATATGATGACAGACTACATAGCTTTTACAATACAAAGTTATGAACATTTCTTGTTGACAAATCTTATTGAGAATGATACTACTCAATGAAAATTAAAGGTAAATATTTATTCTAAATTTTTATACATCATTTTTATCATAATTATTTCAGATGATATAATAATGTTTTCTTATTGTACAAGAAAAGGGGAATTTGGATAATAAAAAGATTAGAATACCCTCGCTAAGTATAAAAAGGGTCTCTAGGATATTTCGTATTTCAGTAAGATCGAAATAAAGATAATATTGAATCATAATACAAAGGAAAATATAAAGACTTAGAGACTTCAGATTTCGGCCCACCTGAAATCCATGAGAGGAAACTCACTAAAAGACAAATTACTATTAAATGATTTAGGTTGACACTATATCCAATAAAACTCAACAGACAAAGGTAATATTCACTGAATAAAGTTAGCATAACTTCTTAAACAGGTCATATCCAATAGGTAAAAACCTATATACTTATTATATATAGCAAACGATATCAAAGCTAAAGTACGTGCCTATCACTCATTTGAAATATATATCCCTCTCTATATAACCCAAATACTATTTGACTTGAGGTTGTAATCTTTTTTGCAGGTTCTCTCCCCTTAAAATATAGACATCCAGGGGTACTTTCTTCAGTTTTCACAAGGAACAATGTTCAACCTTATTTAGGTAAGAACATTTTGGTGCTCATAGTGGCGCTGACAGTAAAACTTCTCCCCACACTTGAAGTCTGAGTAGATATGACAATTATAAGGAGTTACGGAGCTGCACCAAGGAATGAAACATAGAATGAAAAGGAAGAAAGAACACAAACTACACCTTGACAACTTGAGGTCGTAGATTTGAGTAGTGTTACCGAAATCCTCAAACTGTTAAGAGAGGAGATCACGGAACTCAGACGTGAGAATATTGAGTTCAAAATTGTAGCATACAAGAATAAGAAACCAACAGAAGAAAGAAGTAGGGAGACTCGCACAAGAGCGAGTTAGCGGCCCCATTCTGTAGTGGACCATCAATGAGGCATTTGGTAAGGCCATCACATAGTCAACCCCCACACAATCATTCGACTCGCCCAACCCTCAGGTAAGGTCCCAAGGAGGTCCTTCCCTTTGTCTGCACCATGCCACCACTAATGCCTTCACCCATTTCGACCATGCCTACACTGGTTCAAACTATGGCGCCCTTCACCCCTTGGCCTACAAAAAGATCAACAGAAGTTAGGCCACACCATGCTTTTACACCTGAAATCATGGACGTATCCTTACCAGAAAGTTGGAAACATATAGCTCTATAGAAATATGATGGCACCATCAAACCCGCTTCCTATTTAGCTGTTTCATGACCCAAGTGGGAATGTACAATAAGGATTAGACAACAATGTGCAAAATAATCCCAATGTCCTTCAAGGGACAAGCATTAAATTGGTTCATCCAGTTACCGCCAAGTTCGATTAATAGCTTCCAAACCCTAACCATGAGGTTTGGAACTTAGTTTGCAACATCTCAGCCACATCAATAAACATCTGTGGCCCTCACCATAGTTAGATAGGAAAAAGATTAGCCCTTGAGGGACTACATAGACCACTTCGGTCAAGCCACCTTGAGTATCAAGAACCTTAAGCCAGATGTAGTCGTCCACACCTTTTTGACCAATCTTTTGCCTGGAGATTTCGCCACTAGCCTAGTTGATTTTCCACCATTAGATATGTATCAACTTCAGAGAAGGGCGACACTGTTCATTGAAGTCGAAGAACTGAGTTCCTTTCCAAAAATGGCACAATCCGAGGTACCTAGCAGTTCCGGAAAAGAAAGAGAAAAAGGCAATCTTGGTAAAAGGAAAGACCAGTATTCGGATCGACCTCCCAGATGACTTAGATATACCTAATACAACCCTCTTAACACTATAAGAACAAGGATATTAAAGTAGGCATTGGCAGTGGAGCTTTTGGCCATGCCAATGAAGGCACATACGCCTCCATGAGCCGATACCAACAAACACTACAAATATCATCGGAACAAAGGGCACTCAACATAAGAATGTACAACGATAAAATCGAATATTTGATCAAACAAGGACACATGAAGGACTTTGTTTACAGGATAGATCACAATTCCTATTCAGCAAAGCAAGAATATTATCGGAGAGACTACTGCCCTAGGTACAAGAATGATGACCATTTGAGAAGCGACAAACGCATGAGCATAAGTTGAAACAAATCCAAAGAAAGGAGAGATGATAATCGTAGCGAAGGCAAGAAGATAATTAACACGATAGTTGGGGGCTTTGCAGGAGGAAGGTCTACTTCCTTGGCCAGGAAGTGGCATTTGAGGATTGTTCTGTCCGTTAATTCAGTAGCCCCTAGGTTAAGTCGAAAATGTTGACCATTACCTTCACCGATGATGATTTCCAAGCTATTGATCCTGAGCAAGATGACCCCATAGTAATTAGTGTGGAAATCGCTAACTGCATTATCCGTAAGGCATTGGTGGACCAAGAGAGTTCGGCTGATGTCCTATATTAGAAGACTTTTAGAGAGTTAGGTTTATCCAAGGACCAATTGATGCCTTATGATGAACCATTAATTGGTTTCTCAGGGGAGAAAGTATCCACCCGAGGTTGTATTGACCTGTATACAGGCCACCACCTCTTACAATATCCTCCTTGAATGACCTTCATTGAATAAGCTGAGAGTAATAGTCTTCACACTCCATTTGGCCATGAAGTTCCCATCTAATGGAATGAGAATTCTTACCATTTATGTAGGTTAGAGAGTAGCCAAAGAATGTTACTTGTCGAGTTTGAAGTCTAAGAACTACGAGAAATGCCTTGAATTAAACAATGTAAACATAACAACACCTATGGAAGAATTGAATATAGATCTGGATCCTTGAAATGAAAAGATGGACAAAGTAGAGCCAACAAAAAATGTGGAAACTTTTCAACTACATGAGAGACCTGATCAGGTTACTTATATAGGTTCCTTTGTCTATGGAACCTTGAGATAAGAAATAATTGATGTCGTCTTAAGCAATGTCGACCTATTTGCATCGATCGCCGCAAACATGCCTAACTTATATCCCAACTTTTTGTGTCATCAGTTAGAAGTATGCAGGAAAGTTCAGCTTGTAACCTAAAAGAGAAGAAAAATGGCGGAAAAAAGAATAAAAGTGGCCCAGGAAGAGGTAACCAAGGTTGCTAAGGCATATTTTATCTAGGAAGTCTGTTATACCACTTGGCTAGCTAATGTGGTAATGGTTCACAAGCAAAACGATAAATGAAGGATGTGCATGAATTACGCAAATTTGAATAAAGCTTGCCCAAAGGATGCATATCCCCTCCCTAGCATCGACAAACTGGTGGATGGAGCAGTTGGGCACCGATTGCTAAGTTTTTTAGACGCATATTCAAGATACAACCAGATTCATATGATACAGAAGCCAAAGTGAAAACAACATTCATTACTGAATCCTCTAATTTTTGTTACAGAATAATGCCTTTTGGTTTTAAGAATACAAATGAAACTTATCAGAGGTTAATGGATAAAGTCTTTCACAAGCAAATTGACAAAAATTTAGAAGTTTGTGTAAATGATACGGTGGTAAAGTCGGAAGACCTAGTCATGTGAAAGACCTCCAGGAAATCTTTTAACATTTCAGCAGTATTCCATGTGCCTTAACCCAAAAAAATGTGTTCTTGGGGTGCAAGGAGAGAAGTTTCTCGGTTTCATGCTCAGCCACTGGGGAATTGAAGCAAACTCTGATAAGTGTCAAGCAGTATTGAACATGAAAAGTCCCACAACCTTAAAAGAAGTGCAAAGATTGATGGGAAGACTGACCTTTTTAGCCAGATTTCTCCTCAAATAGATGAGAGGGCAAAACCAATAATTTCCCTTCTTTGGAAGAGCAGGAACTTTGCATGGACGGAAGAATAAGAGGAAGCTTTCACATCTTTGAAAATATTCATTGTGTCCCGCTATTTTAGTAAAGCTTGACCTAAACCTTGATTCTATATCTTTCAGTATCCGAAGAAGCCATTAACATTGTTATAGTTAAGGACACGACGGAAGGACAATGATCGGTATACTACACAAGCCGAATGCTTTAAGACACTAAAACTAAGTACCAATTGGGGGAAAAAGCAGCTTTAGCTTTGGTCAATTCGACAAGGAGACTTTGGTATCTGTAAGTCTTAAGGAAGCTGGAACTAGCAGGCAGAATGGTAGCATGGTCTATAGAACTGTCAGGATTTGATGTAAAGTATGAACCTATGGGACCGATCAAAACCCAATCTTTGGTCGATTTTTTGAACGAATTCCACCCTATGCTTGATAAGCAATCTCCTTACTAGACTTTACATATAGACGAGTCCTCTAACAGTAGAGGAAGTGATGCAGGAGTCATTCTAAAAGGGCCAAATGACATCGCCATTGAAAAATCCTTACATTTTGGTTTTAAAACATCCAATAAATAGACAGAATATGAGGCCCTATTGGCTGGGCTAAAACTTGCCAAAGACATGGGGGCATCATGAATAAAATGCCTCATAGACTCAAAAATCGTGGCTGAACAAGTAAATGGCTCCTATTAGATAAATGACCTAAAGCTTCTGCAGTACTATCATGCTTTCATAAAAGAAAAACCTAGTTCAACAATGCTAAAGTAGGCCGTATACCTAGAGAATAGAACACAAGAGCGGACCAATTAGCCAAATTGGCTAGTTCTCAGAAACCATGTCAATTACACAATTTCTTACAGTAATAATTGCCCTTACCTAACATCGTTGTGTTCTTGGTCTCTCCACCAATAAAGATTGGCATGCCAAAGTCCAAGAATACATACAAAATGGAATCACTCCCTCAGATCCTATCAAAGCTAAAAAATTAAAAACGAAGGCAACCCGCCTTACTATTGTCGCAGGAGAACTCTACAAGAGAGGCTTTTCGGCTCCGTTACTAAAATATCTACACAATGACGAAGCGGACTATGTTCTCTGTGAAATAAACCAAGGAACATTGGATTTCACTCAGGAGCAAGATCCATGGCAGCTCAGGTATTGTGTGCAGGTTACTATTGGCTAACTTTGATAAGAGATTGTGTGGAGTTTGTCAAGAAATGTATACAGTGCTAGAAACACAAGAATTTGATTCACCAATTGGCTGATGAGTTGAGAGTAGTTGTTGCAACATGACCCTTTTGCACATGGGGAATAAACATCCTTGGACTTTTCCCTATCGCCCAAGATTAGTGCAAGTTCCTATTAGTCGTCGTGGATTATTTTACCAAGTGGATTGAATTTGAACCACTGGCAACCATCTTGTCCTAAAAACATACAAACATTCATGTGGAAAAACATGGTCACTTGTTTTGGCATTCCTCATTCCATTATTATAGATAATGGTCTCCAATTCACAAATAAGAAACTCAATGCCTTCCTTGAAGGACTCGGCATTAGTCATAGGGTGACCTCAATTGAACATTCTCAAACCAACGGTCAGGAAGAATCCACCAATAAAGTGATTCTAACTGATATAAAGAAGCGACTTAAAGGTGTCATAGGAGGATGAGCTGACCAGTTAGCCGAAGTATTGTAGACTTGGAGATTGCGTTGAAGAACTCAGAGACCAGGTACTAATAATAGTAGAAGCTAGCAAGCAACAAATGTAATGACGCTTTAATTCTAGGGTTGGGCCACAAAGCTTTCGGCAACGCAACTTGGTTTGGAGAGTAATTGGAGAAGCTTGAAAAGAAAACCACGAAGGCAAGCTTGCTGCTAACTGGGATGAGCCTTCCGCATTGACCAGGACCTCGACAATGGAGCATACAAACTTGAAGAATTGTCAACAAAGCTGATTCCTAGAACTTGGAACTCTACACATCTCAAAGTTTATTATAGTTAAGAGCATGTGTTTTTTTAGGCACTCTTTTCCTTATTCGATTTTTTATCCCACTATGGGATATTTTTTTAAAAAGGTTTTTAATGAGGCTCCCCACCTACCAATAAAAGAAGAACATTTCAGCTCTATTCTTATCATTCTTATACATCTTAAAACATATTACAACATACTCTTCTGAATTACACAATTCGACCTAGGCGATACTTAGAAGTACCCTTCTGAAAGTTTTACATTTCGGCTAAGGCAGTACTTAAAACCTGCATGTTTGGCACAAGCATTCAAATCATGTCAGGATTAAAATCTCTTAAACAAAAAGTGCATTGTTTAGATAAACTTTAATAAAAATAAAAAATCCAAAAATGAAGAAAAGGACAGAAAAATTATATTAATCAAAGTGGTATATAAAACAACCACTATATACATTTACAAAAAGTTGGGCACATATATATTTCGACCTATATTAAAAGAAAAAAACCTTCAAAATAAAAAGATGAAAAAAGAGAAGGAACAAATCCCAAGAAATAACTTCATCATCCTCACTTTCTGCTTCTTCGAATTCAGCATAAGCGGTCTCCTTAGCCTGAGTATCTTTTTTCAGCATGGGCTCAGGAACCTCACCATCTGGTAATAGGTAATCAAGGGCATCATCAAGATGTTTTAGCCTGCCCCTAAAAACATTGTGATCTTCAAAATAATCAAAATAATCTGGAATGGGGTAAAGGAGGCATACCTGGCACATTGCATGGCCAAAACCAACTGAGTGCTCCTTTATCATGTCCTTTACTTCCTGATCTTTATACATAGTGAAGTCCTCGAGAGCCTAGTCTCTATCCTGCCTGTACCCTTCTCGACCTTTCTCACTTTGTTCACACAAGGAACTCAGGATCCTCACCCTGTTCTCAACCTTCGTCTAACTTCTCCTCTTTCTCTAGCAACACCTTGTCCTTCTCAGCCAACAGTCCATCCTTAGGCTTTGGAGCTTCTTTATGCACTTTGGCCGAAACCATGGAACTCACGCTCTCTTCAATCTTTTTTAACTTTTCCGAAAGTATTAAGAAGGTATCTTCGGCTTTAGCACAACGTTGTTTTACGCCCACCAACTCGTTCGTAAATAAGTGTATTCCTAACACTTGCACACGCGCCTGCAGCTTGCAATAGTTTTACCATTTGAGGGATAACTGAATCTTCTCCAAGGCCTTTCAACCTTTGTCAGAAATAGAGTCACCGAATTTTCCCATCAACATCAATATGTCGAAATCCTTGAAAAAGAAGCTGCGAGGCAGGGTGGAATGCTTACGACCAATCAAGAGGAGGATCAACAACCCATTTGGATTTTTTGGACTTGCTGGACGAAGACTTCTTTTTTTTTCTCTTCTTCTCTTTGTCTTTCTCTTTCCCTTTTCCTTTTTCCTATTCTTCCCTTTTCTCCTGTTCCTTTTGTTTTTTCTTCTCAAACCTTGAGATCGGGGGCACCACATCCACCGTGTGGGACCTCGTCTGAGGATCTCTTTCAACCACTACCATGGGAATAGTTGTTCCCCTTCTTGGTGTGCAAACTCGGCACAACTTGCAAAAATCAACCGTTTTGCCTCCAACTGACATGATGATATATGCATCAAGCATAAAACCATGATGAACAAAAATTCAGAACATTAGAACCAAACTCTTCACAAATACATCACTCATCCTCTAGATCCCCAAAAGGAGTGGATGACTCGAATAACTGAAGTAGCTTTTCCACTAGAAGAAAGCATGGTATTGAGTTTAAATAGGCAGCTTTGGCCTTCTCTTCAGCAGTAAGTAGCTCATCTGGGAAGTAAGTGTACTACCTTGGCATCCGCTCCTAGTAAAAGGGAAATAAACAACTTCTATCGCGATCATAAAAATGGTTTCGATAGACTCAGGATTAATCATCGCTTTAAAGTACCCAGTTTTAAATCCTTTGAAGGAAATGGTGCAGGTCACAAAAATAGAGGGTTTTTGGCCTTTCGATACAAAGAGACTCACTTACACCTCTCACGAGGTCAAGTACTAAAATAATGCAAAAAAAGAGTCGGTGTAGCCTTAGTATGGGTAAAAAGACACAATGCTTGGAACGTTTGTATATAGCCGTAGACATTCAGATGAAGCTGAGTAGGGGCACAATTCAACACTCGTAATACCTCCATGAAAAAATTATCAAATAGAAGACTCACATGAAAAATTGAAAACATACAATCATGTACATAAAAGAAATCCTATTTATCCTCTTTGGGCAGACCTAAGAATACAAACTCAGGCTTTGCAACCGAAAAATCTTTGCATCGCCGAATATGAAATGGAAATTCCTCGATGTCATCAAAACAAAACACATTGAAATTATTGAAAAAATGACTCAACACCATCCTATTGTTGTAGCGATATGAAAAGGTCGCTACTTCCCCATCCACTCATTGGTAGTTAGGGTCAAGAATAGGGGGATAGTCCTTTTTCAGATTCCCCTTGAATTTTTGATTGACTGCGACTTTCGCCAAAATCGCAGCATTCCAATGAGGAAGAAACTTTGGATTTAAGGAACCCCCCTCTTGGGCAGTCACAGACTTGGTATTACTGCCTGAACCAGATGAACCAACTTTGGCAGACTTTGTTGAGCCATCTCTGCTAAATTGAGACCTAGAAAACATCTCAGAAGATGGAGAAGAAGAAGACATTTGCCGAAAAAAAGAAAAGAAAAGCTATAAGGTGTAAAGAGAAAAACTCAGATGGTTTGGGATTTCGGCAAGAGAGGAAGAGGAAATTGGCAAAGTGAAACTGAATCCTCCCATCCTCATTTTTTTATAGAAACTTTACATGGAAACAATTCCTCAACAGAATCGTCCAGATCCTCTTAATCAACGGATCAAATGATGCAATTGTTCATCTTTGCACTAGTAATAGTAAAATTGCTAGGGTTTATTGTTCTTTCACGCCCTCGACAACTCTTGGCGAGAAACCTTTTACAATATTCCTTCTTTTACTTTTCGATAGTGTCAAATACTCTATTTTTTGTTTCCACATCATTCTTCTTTCTTTCCTTCTAGACTTCACCCTGGAGTTCCAGTTCCTTGTCCAGGGTAAAGCACGGTGCAAGTGTATAGGGAAAGGGAAATTCAAATAATAAAAAGACCAGAATACCCCCACTAAGCATAAAAAGGGCCTCCAGGATATTGTAGATTTTGACAAGGTAAAAATATGAATAATACTGAATCTTAACACAAAGGAAAATATAAAAACTTAGAGACTTCAGATTTTGGCCTAGATGAAATCCATGACAAGAAATTCACTAAGACAAATTACAATTAAATAATTTAGGTTTACATCACATCCAATAAACCTCAACAGACAAAGGTAATATCCACTGAATAAAGTTAACATCCTTTCTTAAACAGGTAATACCAAACAAGTAAAAAACTATATATCTGCTATAAATACCAAATGATATCAATGCTAAGGTACGTGTCTGTCACTCATTTGAAATACAAATATCCTTCTCTGTATAGCCCGAATTGATGTGATGTTTGATGATCACGTGCCCAAAGGATCCTTTCTAAGGTCACTTGGAAGGGAAATGGATTTATGGAGAGGAAAGGAATGGGGTGAGGCGCCACAAATACTAGGTTTGATAAGCCAAAGGGGAGAGGCCACAAGGGAAGGGTCTCTTGATAACTCTTAGAAGCTCTCACAAAGGAGAAAGGGGGACACTCAAAGGTAAGAACCTCGCAACCAATATGGTCTCTGTGATTAAATTCAAGTGTAAAAAATACAAGTGAGGGGAGGAGTTCCTATTTATAGAGGTAGCTAACCTCTTGAACAAGATAACCTAAAAAAGAAGGGCTAGGATTAAAAGGAGAGATCTAAGGGAGGAGGATTGAGAAACAATTCCCTCCTTAGATCATCAAACTTGGTGCCCAAGTTTCGTAAACCAAGGGCCAAAATTCCTTCTTATTAGCTTAGGGGGTTTATGTAGGAAAAGAGGGGTGTAGATATCAAGGCTACCCTTTATTTCCTTCATAAAGACTCAAAAAGCTAAATCCACCCTCCAAATTCCTAAGACACCTCCTAAAATAAAATGGACTAAATACATGTCCCAAATTAAATTCCTAATGCTCCTCAAAATTAAAATAAAGGAAAATTACATTTTATTAATTAAAGTCCCTAGCCTAATATCTTGACTCTCCATAGGAGGTGAAATCTTCCTTTGTCTGCAAGGGCTAGGTCTTCTTCAATCCTTCTAGCCATGACCCTAGTGATAGGTCCTTGACTAGGCATGGTCACATCACGAATATTATTTGACTTGAGCATCAGAATCTTTTTTGCAGGTTCTCCCCCTCTACAAACATACATCCAAGAGTACTTTCGTCAGTTTGCACAAAGAACGATATTCAATCTTCTCCAGGTGAAAAAACTAAATTTTTATTATATTTTTTGCTATGTATATATAAATGTATCATACCAACAAATTGGGTAAATTACATATTCAATAACCTGGAACTACAACAGAAATACATAACAGCTAAATCTATAAAAATTAAATTGATGCACACCTTTATATTTTAGTAAGACAGAAACCTATGAATTAAGTTTCTTGTCATCTCTATCTTAATCATTAACCAAGAAAACAAGTTTAACTTCACCTATTGTCCTTTCTGCTTTTTTCTATGAATTATGTCATTAATAAGCTTTGAGAAATCTCATTATTTCACATAGGCCAAGAGTACCCTATGTGTATTGACTTCAAATTGTCTAGCGCATGTGACAATAAGCTCCCACAGTAGCACATGAGTGAAAAATGACCTTTTGAGATCAAAGTTTCAGAAAGCTAGTGGTATTACAAAGAGGACTTTAAATTTATTGTCCCACATTGTGCAGATTGTAGAAAATAAATTTTATAAACCCGCTGACAGGGTTGTCAGAATGCCGAGCTGAGTTACGCTAGCTTGTAGCCCAAGTGGGGGTATGAAAGTGATTGAACAAGCCTATGGCTTTGCTGGGTTGGGTTGTGGCTGCTAATTGCTGGCTTGCCCACTCCAAGTTATGAGTTGAGTCTTGGGACTTAAGTGAAGGCACAAGTCCCTTGGGTCCTAGACTAGAGCTCACAGCGTGAGGCTGGCTTCACAGAGCAGCGATCACTTCTGGCTCTTAACAGTGGAAGGATAACAGGCTGCGTCCACAATGGCCTGGTGAACCTAGTTGCTTGAACTTTCGCTTTTTTGTTTTTTCAAACATTTGACTTTCATTGAAAGTTAGGTGTCTAATGTATAAATCACCAGTAATTGGACCTCATTGAAAGTTTTGTTGTTAGTGTTTCCTGCAACTTTTGCTTAAGAAAGAGTGTTATTGTTAATATGAGTAAAGTCTAGTTGCTGCATCCACAGTTCACAATTGCTTGGACCATCACTTTTGGTTTTAAAAAACATTATTCACGTTTCAACTTGATGTAATAGTAATAATATAATGCATTTTTAGTGTTGAGGCTGTAGCATTACCTAAGATTGCTCAAGAAAGAGTTTTATTGTCAATATGAGATTGTCTATGGTGACTTAAGTATACTTGTTGCATTGATAATTTCTGCAAATGCAATAGAAATGACGAAGTCTTGCCTCACCTTTGTGCTTTTCAAGAATTGATATGGCCTATAATCCACATCTAATGCAGGTAATGAAAGCAATTGGTAAGGGATTAGTGGAATTTATGTGGTTGTTCAACATGAGAATAAAATAAATGTTAATAATTTTTCTATTCATGTGGTTTTTCTATTGATTTTAAATTTTCTTTTGAGGTATTTTTAGAGGATAAATGAGGAAGATAAATTGTCAATGACATAAATTTTAACGGTGTGCTATTTTTATATTATAGGGCAGGAAATAAAATTAAAATAAAAGTATTGGAAAACAATAAAATTGTCTCAAGGATCTGAGCATTAGAAAATGCCATCGGTTCAAATCATTTCCCAGTGAAGGACTATCTGCATCCTTCCTAGAGACATTTCTTATTGAAGGATTGAAGAATTTGAAAGCTTTGGCTAAACACATGAATATCCTGCTTCCATCTCTTACTAGTCTAAAGATACATGATTGTCCACAAGTGGAGTCATTCTCTGATGGAGGTTTTCCATCAAGTCTGAAAAGGATGCATCTCTCAAATTGTTCCAAACTTATGTCCTGAATGAAAAGGAATTTTGGAGTTAACCCATCTATCACATGTTACTTATTCATCAGGTGTGAATTATCTGCAATACGTTTGCAGCTTTTGAAATCTATTCCTCTTTGTTGGAAATATTTCTCTATAGTTAATCACTTTCTTATCATATCAGCTTTTTGTGTTCTTTATAGTATTCTTTTTTACCTGAAAGAATTTTAATCATCAATATCAACTTTTGAAATTAATTTCCTATCAAATATGCTGTTTTTATTTAGGAAACTTGGAAAATTGTGAAGGGGATGAAGAGCAAAACCTCTGGCATCCATTCCGTGAACTCTGTCCTCTGTTCTTGAGAGTCATGGTGGTTTCATATTTTTTTAGATTTTTAGGTAAGCTTGTTTCGACAGCAGCACTGTTCCTTCTTTCTTCTTGGTTCAATCTTACATTAGTTTATAGACTTTTTGTCTCCACAGTAATACCTTTCTTCAAGTTTTCTTGCAAAATATCTTTTCTTTTGGATATGAATGTTTGCTTTAATTTTGGAGTCAATAGGACTATTCGACATCCCACATCGACTACTGGTTTACCCAAACAAGCATATATAATTGGATTCAAACTTCATTTTACCAAGTTTGTATTATAAAATTCAGTTAGACCCATTTCGTCATTAGCAGTATCCAATCTGATCTGAGAAATTATTTATTTAGCTAAATCTGAGCGTTGTGAACCTTGTCCTGCTCTTCTTATGTTCACATGCCTACTATTCTCATATATTTTCTTCTCGCATATATTTTTTTCTGTTATGACCATATTATGTAGTTCTCTGTTTTCAAATCTTATCTGAATTAGAAATAACTCTTGTAAAACTCTAAAGAATCTTAAATATCACATGCCTACTATTCTCATATATTTTCTTCTCATATTTTTTTCTGTTATGAACATATTATGTAGTTCTCTGTTTTCAAATCTTATCTGAATTAGAAATAACTCTTGTAAAACTCTAAAGAATCTTAAATATTTAACCATCATATTATCTTTTTGATTTCTTCATCTATGATTCTTAAAATATTCACCACTGTTTTGATCTAATTAGTGGACTGTATGTTTTTGTGGGTCAGTTTAAAAGAGTTGTCACTCAGGAGCTATGGGGTTACAAGATTTCAAAATTAGTTTGGACTTTGGAGAAGATTCAATATTAATCTCTTGTATATATAAAAGTTTGTTCTCAGCTGGAGCAATTTTTTAGCCCAAAAGTATTATCTGTAGACTAAGCAAAAAATCCTGACCCTGAAACAATCCAAATAATAGCATGAACAAAAGTATGTGTCAATTCTGATGCTGTGAAGCTTTGACTCAGGTGCCTGCCCTTACATACATTATGGCTACAATTTCAAATCCGTTATTTTGTCCTTCAGACAATTTCAAATACTCGGTTAACCACTCATACCTATTATGAAATCTTGTTTAATTGAAAAGTTTCACCCTTATACTCTCTAGTTAGCAAACAATAGTAGAAAAGGAAAACTTAATGTTAGGAAAATGGCTCAGCATAATGACAGATGAGATGACTAAAGTGAATTATAAAGCCCCAAATATGATTATTAAAAACTTGTTTTTCAACGTTCGGATAAGATAATTCAGACTAACAAGTTTTTTAACAAGTTTGGATTAGCTAATTTGGATTCACAATTGGATTCACAATTTTTTTTAACAAGTCTGAATTAGCTAATCCGAACTTGTTAAAAAACTTGTCAGTTCGGATTAGCTAATCTGAACTTGTTAAAAACCTTGTTTTTTCAACATCCGAATCAGCTAATCTGGACTTGTTAAAAAACATGAGTTCGGATTAGCTAATCTGGCTATGTTAAAAAACTTGTGAGTTTGTATTAACTAATCTGGCTATGTTAAAAAACTTATGAGTTCATATTAGCTAATCTAGCCTTGTTAAGAAACTTGGTTTTTCAATGTTCGAATTAGTTAATCCGTACATGTTAAAAAACTTGTGAATCTGAATTAGCTAATCTAGGCTTGTTATAAAATTGTTTTGTGAATCCGGGGGCATGTCGATTGCAGGGAGATCTAGAGGGAGTCCAAATTAAGCAATGGAGAAAATAAGATTCAACAAGGAAGAGATGAAGAATAAACACTAACCATGAACACCACGACATTGCACTCACATGGAAGAAGGAGGAGAGATTTACTGCACATTTTTTAATCTAATGGGAATTTTTAACCTAAGGGAGCTTTTGTCTTTTTAAAAGACTAAGAAGGTATAAGATAAAATAGGGAGGTGCATGGAGAAAAAGTCTAGCTTTTTTTGCCACAGTAGACAATTTCTTCCATTATTTTCATAATTTCTTGCTAGATCTTCTCTGGAATCTCGAACATTCCGAGTGAAACACTACACCTTCATAATGAAGTGCAAGGAGAAATTCCACAAGTTCATGAGGAAATTCCATCCATAGTAACAAATCCTGAAAAATCTTAGATTACATTTGGTTTGAGAAAATGTTTTTTACTTTTATTTTTTGAAAATACTTTTTATTTTAAAATTTTCAACATTCAGAAAATATGTGTGTTTTTACTTAATATTTTCTATTTTCAAAAAATACTAAGTTTAATAAATTTTAGTAAAAATATTATAAAATATTTATATATATAATTTAAAATATATTTATATGTAATTTTTTTATAATTATAATATTGTTATTAAATTTTTATATAGATTTAATGTTTAAAAATACTAAAAATATCTTTTTTCCATTTTCAATTTATTTTTAAATTTTTTTTCAAGGAAAATATTTTTAAATTATAATCAAACCTATTTTAAAATAATGAGCCAAACTCGTATTTGCAGTGAATCCCCTTGTTAACTAATCATGCATTATGATCGGAACGCCTAATTCTCTAACAAATACAGCTCTTTTTATCATTTCTTTGCATGTACCTGCAGTTGCATTCAAGTAATGCCCTTTGATTTCACCTGTTTTTATTATTTTTTATTTTTTGTAAAAATAAAAATAGAAAATGCCTAAAACAAAAGTTAGTTATGTATCAACCAAACTTGAACATGTTATTTATGTAGACCATAAAGGTAATTGGAGTTAATGGGAAGATAAGGAGTGACCTTGAATTCAACCAAGGAAGAAGATTCAGTAGTGGTGGTGGCATAGCATTCATTTGGATCACTTAATATGTTAAGTTTTGGACTTCATTCCATAAGGTAAGATTATTTTATTCTAATTTTAATTTGTTTACGGTAGTCATGTACATTGTTCTTACAAAAAAGTATCTTAGTACAATTTATTATGAACTCTCTGAAATATCTTTGACGAGCTTTCCAAAATATCCTAGCACCTTCAGAAACAAAAAGGGGGGAGAACCTGCAGGAGAGGACTCCAGCCTTCAAGTCTATAAATGAGTAAGATAGGGAGGGTGAAAAGTAATAAATTTTCCTAAATGAATGAATGACACGTACCTCATAACTGGTATTTATAGTAAAAATGTGCTTGTTACCTGGTGGCCATTACCTGGTCATATTGGTATATTTCTTTTACCCAGTGTGCTTGGCTTTTATCCAATAGGTATTTTGTTGACTAATCTATCCCTTAATTAATTTGGTTAATTGATTCATTTGCTGTAGGAGATCAGATTTCAGTGAGACCGAAATTCTTTACTAATACTACTTCCTTTTCTAGGGGAGGTCATGTTGCACCCTTCTTTGGTGTTTTCATATTGATATGAAATCTTTCTATTCTTTTTGAGTTATTATTTGTTTATGTACTTTTCAGTTTTCAGCCATGTCAAAATCTGAAGTCTTTTGAGGGGGTATAGGTCCGTTTATCTTATCATTATACACTTGCCCCCTAGCTTCAACCGAAGTGTGAAGCACAATGGTGGAGTCTTCGAAGGAAGATGCTGAAGATGTCGTATTTGTGGCCTGAGGCCGAAATCCCTAGGTATGGACTAACGAAATTAGGGGTAGTGGATTTGTTTTCCCGCCAAGTGATGCTGAAGGTGAGAAAATTAATTCTCTGGCCTCAAGTATTGTAGCAGAAGAGGAAAATGAACAGTTACGTATCGTGGATCGTTGGTTTAGGCTAGATCAATGGTGATTATGAGAGTGGGAATTTTTGGAGTCGTGCTGCTATATAAGGGAGAAAAGGTGACAAGTTCAGATATACTTTGTCATTTCTGTCTCCCTCTTATGCCAAAATCTCTCTTGAGTTTTTCCTTCTTCAGCCTTCCTTCCTTAAAGTTAGGTATGCCCCACATTTTTCTATATTTTGGTCAAAAGGTCTTCTTCTTCTGATTGTCAAAAGGGGTTCGCTGAAGTCTCTCCCTCTGTCTCAGGCAGCAAAGAAGAGTATGCAACGTACCCAGAGGTACAAGGAGATGATGCTAGGCCTTCAGGTGGAATCTCTACCCCACTAGAATACTAGCATTCTAGTGAAAGTGGCTATGAAATGCAAATTCAAGGGTAATCCGAAAAAGGATTACCCCCGTGTTGTAATTCCTTCCTACGATTGGGTAGATGAGGAAGTAGGGGCATTCTCATCTCAATATTGCAATAGGAAAATTCTTAGTGACTTCGTAAATAAAGTCCAAGTTTGTTATTTCGAGGATTTGAAAAGTTTCCCTTTCTTGTTCGGCGTTGTTATTTAAAATGTTGAATTGTGCCCCCAGTCAACTACATCCGAACACTTGGAGCTATATCCAGGCATTCCAAGCTCTATGTTTGTTTACTCATACCCAGGCTACACCTAGCCTTTTCTTACGCCATTTTACTACTCGGCCTTATGAGAATTGCAAATGAGTTTCTCTCTTTCATAAGGCTGACAACCCTTTGTTTGTGTCATACATAACTTCTTTCAAAGGGTTTAAGTCTGGGTATTTCAAAGTTATGATAAATCTCGAGGCCGACTGAAATCATTTCTACAACTAACAAGGGGGTCGTTTATTTCCATTTTATTGGGAGCCTGTGTCGAGGAGGTATACAAACTTCCCTTATGAGTTGTTTATGGATGAGGAGAAGGCTTAGGTCGCTTTCCTAGATTCTCTTTTGTATCTTCTTCCTGTGGCAGCATTGTTACAACTCTATGCATAACCACTCCTTTTACTGATCTTGAGGCTGAACGTTAATTTCTGATGAAATAATTTTGATCATGTTTTTCCAAATAAGACTGACCTGTATTTACTTGTTACTTTGCAGAGATCATGACCAAAGATGTTGGCAAGGTAGTATGTTTTTGTAGGATTCGCAAAGGCCAATATCCGAATGCTGAAGCCACAATCCTGACAATCCAAATCGAGGAGCATCCCTCGCTGAAATCCACCCCAACTGACATCCTTTCCCCTGTGTCAAAGTTCGAAAAGAAAAAACAAAAACAAAAGGGGAAGGAAAAGCTGGCTAAAGGAGAAATGGGCAAGAAAAGAAGAGAAAAAGAGACAAAAAGTCTTCCTCCAATAAATCCAAAAAAGCCAAGGTCAAAAGCTCGACGCCAAGGACCTCTGCCATCAGTACGGTGCTCCTACCGTGATCATTCTTCTATGAGGACCTCGATCTTATTGCGTCTTCCAACAAATTTGGGGACTTCATTTTTTAGGATGATCATAAAGCTTTAAAAGAGATGAAACTTAATCTAAAATGGAAGAATTACTGTGAATTCCTAGCGCAAGCGCAAGCGCTAGGAAAATATTTATTTGCTGATGAGCTGATGGCAGCGAAATAGCACCAAAGGAAAGCCGAAGATAGCTTTTTGACTATCTCGGACAAGCTACATGAGCTGGAAGAAAATGCTAGGGCAATGGTTTCCTATGAAACTCTGGAAGAGGCCTTGGTGGCAAAGGATGCTAAACATGCCAAAGCGATGGACGAAAAGGATGAGCATTTGGAGGAAGCTCGGAATGAGGTGCAAAGCCTCAAGCTCTTTCAGCTCAAAGCGAGAAAAGTCGAGAAGGCTATAGGTGGGCCTATGAGAAGGTCGTGGCTGATCACAAGAAATTTGTGAAGTAGGCGGAGGATGACGTGCTTGTGGAGCATGCTACTGGTTTCGGCAGGTGATGCACCGGGCTTATTTTTTCTACACCGTTCCAAAGGGCTTTAAGTTTTCAAAAGATCATGATATCGTCAAGGGCCAATACAAGAGCCATGAAGAAGTAGATGATGTAGCTCTTCCAGACGGGGAATCTCTGCTTGACTCACTAATGATTGCAGAGACTCAGGCCAAAGAGACCGCCTATGTGGATGAATTTGAAGAAGCAGGAGGGCAAAGTGAAGAGGATGATGAGGCAGCCTCCTAAGGACCTGTTTTGTTGTGACTTCTTTTGTTTTTGTTTTTATTTTAAGTAAATTTAATTGATGAAAGCATTTTGTAATGAAGTTCTATAATTAGTATACAAGGTTGCTTGTTGATAAAGTATGGTCAAATTTGTTTTTTTTATCTTTATTTTTGCCTTTATTTTTATTAGATATTGTCTAGGCAAACTGTATAGTTTAGGAGGTACTAGTGTGTAATATTTTGTGTAGGTTTTCAGAATTTTTGAGAGAGGTACTGCCTGTGCCAAAAATGAGGTTTTTTGGGAAGGTACTCTCTTATGCTTCTGTAAGTAAGACAGACTTGCTGCAATTAAAAGAGTGAAAAAATCAAGTAGAGCTGAAATAACCTTGTTTTTTCAAAAAAATTCCCATTGCGGGATAAAAAACCGAAATAAGGAAAAGAGTGCTCCAAAAGAAGTACATACCCATGTTTAACTATACATTTCTAGGTGTGTAGAATTCTAAGTTCTTGAAATTAGCTTTCCTGCTAGTTCTTCTAGTTTATATGCACCATTTCTGAGGTCTTGATGGATTCGAAAAGGTCTGTCCCAAGTAGAAGCTAACTTTCCCTTTTTCTTTTCTTTTCTTGCTTCACTAGTTGCGCACCAGACTAGGTCACCTGGAAGGAAAGTTTTTGGTTTGTCCTTGGATTTAAAACGTCGTGACATCCACTATTTGGTGGCTTCTACAATGATTAGAACATGACTTCTGAGATCTTCAACCCAATCCAAGTCATGCCAAAGTGCTTCGTTGTTGGTTGCTTCATCAAAATGGCACCTTCGAAGCAAGGGTTTGCCTATCTCCATAGGCAGCATAATATCTGTTTCGAAGGTCAACCAAAACGAGATTTCTTATGTAGATGCCTGGGAGGTACAACTATATGCCCATAGAACTTAGGGTATTTGGTCTGCCCAAGCCCCTTTGGATCTGTCAAGTCGTTTCTTCTGTTCTGTCAAAATGATTTTATTAGCTGTTTCGGCCTACCCGCTTGTTTGTGGGTGTCCAACCAAAGTGACTTTGTGCTTTATGCCGAGTACTTGCAAGAAGATGTTGAATTTTTTATCTGTAAACTACAGACCATTATTAGTGATGATTGAGTGCGTAATGCCAAAAAATGTCACTATATTTTGCCATGTAAAGTTTTGAATATTGTTGGCCGAAATAGTGACCAAAGCTTCAATCTACTTTGTGAAATAATCAATAACCATAAGTAGAAATTTGTGTTATCCTTAGGCTAATGGGAAAGGTACTAGAATATCCATTCCCCAGGTGCAAAAAGGCAATGGGATTGTGATTATCTTTAACTCATCTACTGGGGACTGAATTAAGTTTGCATGCTTTTGACACTGAGTGCACTTTTTTACAAATGTGGCGTAGTCTCCTTTTAACGTGGGCCAATAGTATCCATCTTAGTACTCGGTTTTCCATTGACCTTTCCACTGAATGAAAACCACAAATTCCTTGATGTATTTCCCTAAGGACATAGTTGACTTCTTCGTTATTTAGACACTTTAGAAGGGGGGTTGAAAAGCTTCATTTATAGAGTTCTCCTGAGATAAGGGAGAATCGTGAGGCTTTAATCCTTAATTGCTTGGGTTTTCCTGGCTCTGTAGGGGTTGTTCTGTGTTGCAGAAAGTATATGATTTCTGTGCGCCACTCTGGGTCTTTCGTGGATACCAAAAATATCGATATATTGGGATGGGGTAACTTTTGTTGTAGGAAAGTGTGCAACTGCCTAGGTTTGCGGGAACTGGCAAGTTTGGCTAGTTGGTCAGCTCGTACATTCTGTTCCCTTGGTATGTGTATGACTTCTACTTCCTCAAACTTGGTTTTTTCATGGGAAAATTCATGATATTATTGTAACAATTTTGTGTCATTGACTTAAAAAGAACTATTTACCTATTTTGCCACAATCTTGGAGTCAGCGAGGCATTTGACTCTTGTTGCCCCCATGTCTTCCGCTAGTTTGAGTCTTGCCAACAACGCTTCATATTTTTCTTGGTTATTTGAGGCCTTAAAGCCAAATCTTAGATATTGTTCAATGGTAATGCTATTGGGTCCTTCCAATATGATGCCTACTCCACTGGTCCCACTATTAGAAGATCCATCCACATGCAACGTCCAACGATAGAAGTGATTGGTAGATACTAGGTGCAATTTGTTTAGGAAATCTACTAGACATTGTGCCTTGATTAGTCCCCTTGGTTCATATTTGATGTCGAATTATGATAAATCAATAGACCATGCAACCATTCTTCTTGCCAATTCTGGTCTTCTTAATACCTTGGCAATTGGATAATCCGTCCTTACTATTACTGTATGGCTTTGGAAATAAGGTCTCTGTGCTGAATTGACTACTGCTAATGCTGCTTTTTCTACCATTTGGTTTCGGCATCTTGGAGTATTCGGCTTACGTAATAGACTAGTTGTTGTCCTTCAGGGGTGTCTTGTATTATGACTACGTTAATGACTTCTTGGGAGACCGAAAGGTATAGAATTAATGGTTTATGTGTCTGGCTTGATTAAAACAGGGGGAACGCAATGTCTTTTTTTAGCATGGTAAAAGCTTCTTCGCATTCATCCATCCAAAGAAATTTTTTTTCCTCTTGAGGAGCGTAATTATTAGTTTTGCTCTTTCAGCTGTTCGTGGGAGGAACCTGGCTAGAGATGCTAACCTGTCCATCAACCTTTGTGTTTCTGATGCAATCTCACCTAGCATGCATCATGGCTAGGAGGACTCAAGGAAGGCATGGCATGGACAAAAGCTCATTGAAGATTCGAAGCTATAGTCTTCGTTATTTTTAGCTTGTAAATATTTTATTTTAATTAGATAAATAGGAAAGTATTTTTAATTCCCTTAAGGCCATGTATTTCCGACCATCTTCTTAGTTTATAAGGTATAGGTGTCTTTAGTTAAAAAGGAGGAGTAAGCTTATAATAGGTGCATAAGTTAAGACATGATTTTGGGCTAGCCCATTCACATTAAGATATGCTAATTGCACCCATAGGGGGTGAACTTAGGTGCCTCACTTAAGGCCTAAGACTTGGGTTAATTAGTTTTAATCCTAATTAAGCCCAAGTCCCATATTGCCTAGAAAAGTGTGCCCAAGCTCTCCCATTGGGCTATATATACTCATTCCTCCTCATTGTAAAATCTCACCTTTGAAGTTGAATGAAAATAGTCTCTTTGTGAGCACATTCTTAGTAAAAGGACTTGAGGATCCTCTCTCTTGAGGAACCTCTTCCTAGTTGGTTTTTATCAAGGGTTCCTTCCCTTGTGGCAAACCTAAACACTTTGGCTTATCTCTCTTTGAGAGTGGCGCCCCACCTCCATTTTCTTTCCCCTCCATCATCCATTTCATGGTGCTTGGAACCTCAAGGAAAAATATCAAGGGAGGCATGCATCATTTGGTATCAGAGCCAACTCCATGAGGTTCTTTTCTAGTCTTAATTTTCTTTAATTCTTTTCAGCTTTTCTTCTTAGAGTTCTTTCTTTTTCCTTTATTTTTTCCAGCCTTTGATTCTTGTCATTTAATTCCTTTTATGTCTTGTTAGTTTATGTTTTTGTAGTTTTCATTTTATGCAATTTATTTCCTAGTTTTTATTGCTTTCTAGATTCAATTTATCTTGTTGTTTTCCATTGAATCGTTATATGTTTCCTTTAGGATTGTTTCTTTAATTTTCTGCCCAGCTTTTTATTTTTTCCTTATTCTTGTGCAAATCCTAAGAAGATCATTGTAATGACTTCACAAAATTTGTGAAGGAAGCCACACGTTGTGGTCTTGATCTTTGGATGCACGTTGTTCTTCTTATTTGAATTTTTAATTCTATTTTCCTGCACCTATTTTTCTGTTTTTCCAGCCCTTTGTTCTCTGTTTTGGGCATATATTTCTGGTTATTTTGAGTCATTTAATTTCAGTTTTTAATCTTCCAAGTTGTGTCTTAGTTGGTCATGTTGTAGCCCTTTTATTGTCTCTTAATTCTACATAGTTTTGCCTTTTTATTTTTACCATAAAAGTGTGTTATTTCTCTATTGGAAATTGAGCATCAAAGAGGCTTACTCTTGATCCCATGTCCTTAGAGTCTCACATGCTATTTAGATCTTAGCATGTTCTTAAAAAAAAAAATCTTCAAAAAAATTAATGCTCAATTTCTTCCAAATTTCATTCACTTGTTCAATAATTTTAGTATCTTAATTTTGTGCTAGTTTTTGTGGTGATTTTTGTTGATTGGCTTTGAGAGGCATGTTGGGTATGATTGGGCTGATTATTGAGTAATCAAGTTGTCCTCAACTTCCATAAAACTCTCCTTGTGCCATTTATTTTTTATCACCTAAAATTACTAGTTCATATTAGGTTGCTTTGTTTCTTAATTTTGCACTTTTGTATATCAATTATGGTGGCCATTTCCTATCCTTTGTTCAAGCATTTATGATTCTTTGACTCCTCACTATATTTGCTACAAAATGTGTTAAGAGGTGTAGCAAAATTGTTTCAAAAAAAAAAAGAAGAAGAAAAGAAATCAAAAGTGTAAAATAAGTAAAAAAAAAAAAGAGTTAGTAAAAAGTGCTAAAAACAAGTAAAAAGAGTACAAAAAATAAAATAAAAATTAGTGCACCTCAAGATTATTAAAAAATTCAAAGGAGTGTTAAATTTTATTGAAATTTGCTTGAATTTATTTGACTATGATTTAGCCACCTTGCTTTACAATTGTGCAAATCATTGAATTTGTTGAGTCTTTTTTGTTTTAAGTCCAATTCTATTTTAGGCCCATTCTAGGAATTTTTTTTGTGTGCCAACTTTCTTTCTACACCTTTTATTTCTTGCTTGTCCTTATTGGCTTTCTTTGTGTTTGTCAAATAAATTCTTTCCACTTGGATGTGTTCCTATTCTTGTTAAGTGCTTTTTATTGCTTTTTGCTTTCAAATTCTACTTCCCTTGGTCTCTTGCTTGGGCGCTTGTTTTCTCTTGGTAGGTAGCCAAATTGTTGAAATTTTCACAAGGGTAGCATCCTTAGGAAGTGTTGATTTAAAACCAAGGAAGAGGAGACTTGAAAAGGAGGCCAAGACTAGAGTGATACACTTGGTGAGGAACACTTGAAGAAAGGAGTTACTTTCAACTACTTTTAATTTTCTTTGTTTTAATTTGGGTGTATTTTTAAAGGACATTTTAATTAGAGGTATTGGATGCCCATAAGGGTCACCTCTTTTGTGTGTAATAAACCTTAGTTTCTCGTTTTAGTGTGGATAAGGAATTGGTACCCCTTATTCATACTTAGGAGCATGTTAGAATCCTTTAGCTTTGCTTTAAATTTCTTTATTTGCTTTCAACGTTTTAGAAAGTGTTAGAGTTCCAAAGACTCTTAACACTTTAGGAGAAAACAAAAAAGAGAGGAGTGTTTTGCATATTAGTTCCCTAGGCCTTACACTTTGACATGTTTTCACACACTTCTAGGAGTGTTAGGAGTAGTAATGAAACTAGGGAAAATAAAGGAGAAGAATGTGAGAATAGAATAAAAGAAAAGAATGAGAAGAGTGATAAACCAACCGTGCCCACATATCCATACTCTATTGATTGGGAAATAGTAGAAAACAACGTAGGGAATTTTGGAAAAATGAGAGAAAACAAAGAGAGATGAGGAAAAGAGAACAAGAGGAACTAGATAGAGAGGAGAAAAGAGAGAAAGAACAAAAAGAAAAGGAGGGACAAGAAAGAAAAGAAAGAAGAGAAAAAGAGAGACAAATAAAGAGTAGGGAAAATGAAAAGAAAGAAAGAGAAGCAAGAGAAAAAGAAAGAGAAGAGAGAAGAGAAAAAGAGAAAAGACAAAAAGAAAGAGAAAAAGAAGAAAACAAAAGAAAAGAGTTAGAGAGAAAAGAGAGAAGAGAAAGGAGAGAAAAAGAGAAGAAAGAATTGGAAAAGAGAGAAAAGGAACAAAATAAGTTAGAAAGAAGGGAAGAAATGAAGATACAAAAAGAGAGAGATGCCTATAAGAGCTCTTGTGGTAACATTTACACACATTATAGAGACTTAGAGGAGCCTAAAATAATCCATGACATTCATGCTTCTTCTAGTAAGAAGGAAAACCCTAAGAGGCATCCTAAGAAAAAGACAAACCCTTCTATAATTAAACCCAAAAGAGAGTCATCCAAAAGAAAGCATATTGAGAGAAAACCCTTGAGTATGAGTGACACCCCTACCACTAGTTCGAGCACTCGTTTTCGAAGTCCTAAATGTTTTAAGTGTTTAGAAAAAGGGCATATTGCTTTGTTTTGCCCCAAAAGAAAAAGGACTTTAAAGGGAACATCAAATGAAAAGGGTATTCATTCATGCGATGATCTCTTCAAAGTGAAACAACTTCTTGGAAGCCATCCTTGTAAGGAAACCCAAACACAAAGAGAGAATGTTTTTCAAACAAGATGCAAAATTTTGGGCAAAACTTGTTCTCTTATTGTGGATGGTGGATCATGTTGTAATTTTTGTAGCACGAGGGTGGTAGAAAAGCTATCACTTGCTACTACTCCTCATCCTTCACCTTATTCTTTGCATGGACTTAATTATGAAGATGGTGTAGTAGTAAGAGAGCAAGTGGAGATTAGCTTCTTCATAGGGAAGTATCACGACAAAGTGTTATGTGATGTAGTCCTTATGGAAGCTAGTCACATGTTACTGGGAAGGCCATGGCAACATGATAAGGAAACTTTGCACAATGGCCTCACTAATAAAATCACTCTCTCTCATATAGGGAAAAAGATCACCTTACTTCCTCTTACCCCTACCGAGGTTATGGAGGATAGAAGGATCATGAAGCTTAAGAGAGAAAGGGATAAAAATGAAAATAAGGTTGTTGGTAGGAAGACTGAGTCTCGCCTTTGCCTTCAAAGGAGGTTCTCTACATAGAAAAATTTTCCTGCCAACTCTTACAAAAAGAACAAGTTGAATTTGAGGATGTGCCTATATCTTTTGAGCACCTTGATCCACACCCTCAAATCCAACTTGATGAGTGCTCCATTCCACTTAGACTAGTCTCGCCAAATATTTCAAAACCTTTGAGGCTAGTATCTAGTGCAATTGGAGGAAGATGGGGAGCTGTTGTGTGGAGGTACATGCACACTAAAATATTTTCAAACTTTAGTGCCAACCTCCACTACCCCATTCTTAAAAGGCCTCCTTGTAGACCTCTCACTTCCCCCAAAATCACTTGTCTGCATATACTTACTGCTTTCCTTATTTTCTTGCAGACTTTGAAAAAGCGGAAGAAAGACCTCAAGATTTGAGGTCAAATCCTCTCCAAGGGAGAGGAGATGATGCAATCTCACCTAGCATGCATCATGGCTAGGAGAACTCAAGGAAGGCATGACATGGACAAAAGCTCATTGAAGATTCGAAACCATATTCTTCGTTATTTTTAGCTTGTAAATATTTTATTTTAATTAGATAAATAGGAAAGTATTTTTAATTCCGTTAAGGCCATGTATTTCTGGCCATCTTCTTAGTTTATAAGGTATAGGTGTCTTTAGTTAAAAAGGAGGAGTAAGCTTATAATGGGTGCATAAGTTAAGACATGATTTTGGGCTAGCCCATTCACATTAAGATATGCTAATTGCACCCATAGGGGGTGAACTTAGGTGCCTCACTTAAGGCCTAAGACTTGGGTTAATTAGTTTTAATCCTAATTAAGCCCAAGTCCCACATTGCCTAGAAAAGTGTGCCCAAGCTCTCCCATTGGGCTATATATATTCATTCCTCCTCATTGTAAAATCTCACCTTTGAAGTTGAATGAAAATAGTCTCTTTGTGAGCACATTCTTAGTAAAAGGTCTTGAGGATCCTCTCTCTTGAGGAACCTCTTCCTAGTTGGTTTTTATCAAGGGTTCCTTCCCTTGTGGCAAACCTAAACACTTTGGCTTATCTCTCTTTGAGAGTGGCGCCCCACCTCCATTTTCTTTCCCCTCCATCATCCATTTCATGGTGCTTGGAACCTCAAGGAAAAAGATCAAGAGAGGCATCCATCATTTGGATGATGCAATCTCACCTAGCATGCATCATGGCTAGGAGGACTCAAGGAAGGCATGGCATGGACAAAAGCTCATTGAAGATTCGAAGCCATAGTCTTCGTTATTTTTAGCTTGTAAATACTTTATTTTAATTAGATAAATAGGAAAGTATTTTTAATTCCCTTAAGGCCATGTATTTCCGGCCATCTTCTTAGTTTATAAGGTATAGGTGTCTTTAGTTAAAAAGGAGGAGTAAGCTTATAATGGGTGCATAAGTTAAGACATGATTTTGGGCTAGCCCATTCACATTAAGATATGCTAATTGCACCCATAGGGGGTGAACTTAGGTGCCTCACTTAAGGCCTAAGACTTGGGTTAATTAGTTTTAATCCTAATTAAGCCCAAGTCCCACATTGCCTAGAAAAGTGTGCCCAAGCTCTCCCATTGGGCTATATATACTCATTCCTCCTCATTGTAAAATCTCACCTTTGAAGTTGAATGAAAATAGTCTCTTTGTGAGCACATTCTTAGTAAAAGGTCTTGAGGATCCTCTCTCTTGAGGAACCTCTTCCTAGTTGGTTTTTATCAAGGGTTCCTTCCCTTGTGGCAAACCTAAACACTTTGGCTTATCTCTCTTTGAGAGTGGCGCCCCACCTCCATTTTCTTTCCCCTCCATCATCCATTTCATGGTGCTTGGAACCTCAAGGAAAAAGATCAAGAGAGGCATCCATCATTTGGATGATGCAATCTCACCTAGCATGCATCATGGCTAGGAGGACTCAAGGAAGGCATGGCATGGACAAAAGCTCATTGAAGATTCGAAGCCATAGTCTTCGTTATTTTTAGCTTGTAAATACTTTATTTTAATTAGATAAATAGGAAAGTATTTTTAATTCCCTTAAGGCCATGTATTTCCGGCCATCTTCTTAGTTTATAAGGTATATGTGTCTTTAGTTAAAAAGGAGGAGTAAGCTTATAATGGGTGCATAAGTTAAGACATGATTTTGGGCTAGCCCATTCACATTAAGATATGCTAATTGCACCCATAGGGGGTGAACTTAGGTGCCTCACTTAAGGCCTAAGACTTGGGTTAATTAGTTTTAATCCTAATTAAGCCCAAGTCCCACATTGCCTAGGAAAGTGTGCCCAAGCTCTCCCATTGGGCTATATATACTCATTCCTCCTCATTGTAAAATCTCACCTTTGAAGTTGAATGAAAATAGTCTCTTTGTGAGCACATTCTTAGTAAAAGGTCTTGAGGATCCTCTCTCTTGAGGAACCTCTTCCTAGTTGGTTTTTATCAAGGGTTCCTTCCCTCGTGGCAAACCTAAACACTTTGGCTTATCTCTCTTTGAGAGTGGCGCCCCACCTCCATTTTCTTTCCCCTCCATCATCCATTTCATGGTGCTTGGAACCTCAAGGAAAAAGATCAAAAGAGGCATGCATCATTTGGATGATGCAATCTCACCTAGCATGCATCATGGCTAGGAGGACTCAAGGAAGGCATGGCATGGACAAAAGCTCATTGAAGATTCGAAGCCATAGTCTTCGTTATTTTTAGCTTGTAAATACTTTATTTTAATTAGATAAATAGGAAAGTATTTTTAATTCCCTTAAGGCCATGTATTTTCGGCCATCTTCTTAGTTTATAAGGTATAGGTGTCTTTAGTTAAAAAGGAGGAGTAAGCTTATAATGGGTGCATAAGTTAAGACATGATTTTGGGCTAGCCCATTCACATTAAGATATGCTAATTGCACCCATAGGGGGTGAACTTAGGTGCCTCACTTAAGGCCTAAGACTTGGGTTAATTAGTTTTAATCCTAATTAAGCCCAAGTCCCACATTGCCTAGAAAAGTGTGCCCAAGCTCTCCCATTGGGCTATATATACTCATTCCTGCTCATTGTAAAATCTCACCTTTGAAGTTGAATGAAAATAGTCTCTTTGTGAGCACATTCTTAGTAAAAGGTCTTGAGGATCCTCTCTCTTGAGGAACCTCTTCCTAGTTGGTTTTTATCAAGGGTTCCTTCCCTTGTGGCAAACCTAAACACTTTGGCTTATCTCTCTTTGAGAGTGGCGCCCCACCTCCATTTTCTTTCCCCTCCATCATCCATTTCATGGTGCTTGGAACCTCAAGGAAAAAGATCAAGAGAGGCATCCATCATTTGGATGATGCAATCTCACCTAGCATGCATCATGGCTAGGAGGACTCAAGGAAGGCATGGCATGGACAAAAGCTCATTGAAGATTCGAAGCCATAGTCTTCGTTATTTTTAGCTTGTAAATACTTTATTTTAATTAGATAAATAGGAAAGTATTTTTAATTCCCTTAAGGCCATGTATTTCCGGCCATCTTCTTAGTTTATAAGGTATAGGTGTCTTTAGTTAAAAAGGAGGAGTAAGCTTATAATGGGTGCATAAGTTAAGACATGATTTTGGGCTAGCCCATTCACATTAAGATATGCTAATTGCACCCATAGGGGGTGAACTTAGGTGCCTCACTTAAGGCCTAAGACTTGGGTTAATTAGTTTTAATCCTAATTAAGCCCAAGTCCCACATTGCCTAGAAAAGTGTGCCCAAGCTCTCCCATTGGGCTATATATACTCATTCCTCCTCATTGTAAAATCTCACCTTTGAAGTTGAATGAAAATAGTCTCTTTGTGAGCACATTCTTAGTAAAAGGTCTTGAGGATCCTCTCTCTTGAGGAACCTCTTCCTAGTTAGTTTTTATCAAGGGTTCCTTCCCTTGTGGCAAACCTAAACACTTTGGCTTATCTCTCTTTGAGAGTGGCGCTCCACCTCCATTTTCTTTCCCCTCCATCATCCATTTCATGGTGCTTGGAACCTCAAGGAAAAAGATCAAGGGAGGCATGCATCAGTTTCTTTTAAGTTTTTTCGGCTTCTCCTATCTAGGATTTCCTGACACTTGTATGGGTTGACTTTTGTCCCTCTACTAGTTAGCATGAAGCCTAGAAACTTTCCACCTTGCAAGCCAAACACACATTTCTTGGGTTGAGTCTCATTAAATGTCTTCGGATGGTGGAAAAGATGTGTTGCAGGTTGCAGACATGATTGATCTAGTTCCTATGACTTGACTACGATGTCATCAACGTATACTTCTAGGTTTTTGCCTATCTATCTGTGGAAGACTTTGTCCATCAGCCTTTGGTATGTGGCCCCTGCAGTTCTAAGGCCGAAAGGCATTACTTTATAGCAATAGTTGGAAGACAACGTAGTAAATGTTGTTTTAGCTTCATCCTTATTATGCATTTCGATTTGATTATAACCCAAATACACATCTAAGAAACCCAACAAACGATGGCCAACGGCTCCATCTATGAGTTTATCTGTGCTTGGGAGAGGGTAGACATCTTTTGGGCAAGCTTTGTTTAGATCTATGTAGTCAGTGCACATTCTCCATTTACCATTTTGCTTCCCGAACCATAACAACATTCGTCAACCATGTGATATAGCAAACTTCTTGGATGAAGTTGGTGGCGAGGAGTTTAGCAACCTCTACCTTAGTTACGTGCACTCTTTTTTATCCCATTTTCCTTCTCTTCTGGGCTATCGGTCGAGCTATTTTGCATACACCAAGCCGATGATAAACGAACTCGAGATAAATTCCAAGCATGTCTATTGTTGATCAAACAAACAAGTCAGCATTGTTTCTGACAACTTCAATTATTTTCTTTTTCACCTTTTTCTACGCCGAAAAGCCTACATAGGTAACCTGTCCAGGTTTTTTGCTAGTTGAAAAGGTTCCACCTTCTCAGTGGGTTTAACTCTTTCATCTTCTTATCCACAAGGGTCTAACTCTAGATTGGACTCTTCTGAAGTTGTAGGTGTATTATTAACATTATTGAGACTTACGTGTTTCTCATACGTTTGTGACCTTAGGCTGGTTAGATAACATTCCCTGGTGGTTCACTGATCCTCGGATAATCTAAGCTCTTTGAATGTTCGCTAATACAAAACATCTGCAGAACTCCCTTGATCTACCAGTGTCTTTCGAACAATGTAATTAGCAATCTCGACACTGATAACCATAGGGTCATCTTGCTCAGGATCTACAACTTGGAAGTCTTCATCCGTAAAAGTGATGCTTGACATTCTTGGTCGAGCATACGGAGCAACCAAATTGACGGAACTGACTATTCAAGCATGTCTCTTTCTTGCCGAGGAGGTAGATCCTCCTTTTACAAATTTTTCAGCAATAGTATTGATGATATTTTTATCTTTGTTTTGGCTATCATCTCTTCTTTCTCTTGATCAACTTTAGTTGCGGCTTCTATGCATGTTTGTCCATGAATGATAGTTACTACGATCACTTTGATGAGAATAGTTCCTTTCGTAGAAAGTTTGTTTTGTTGGTGGTGGATGAGTATTAGTTCTATGGACAAAGTCTTTGAGGTGTCCTTGCTTAATTAGATCTTCACTCTTATCTCATAAGGTTTTGCATTCTTCGGTTGAATGGCCTTTGTTCCTATGATACCCACAATGTTTAGTAAGACCAACCCCTCTAGGTGTATGTGCCCTTTTTGGCATGTTTAACAATTCCACTAGCAGTGCTTGTTCTAAGATTTGGGCACTGGTAGTGTTGGGAGGAGTGTACTGGGTCTACCTCGGTCCTCTTGGAGGTCTGTCTGAATACAGATCCTTCTTGTTGCCGGGGTTTCTTTTTTTCTTATCTTTACATGAACTGCTTAGGGCTTCAATCTGGGGTTTTCGCTGAAAAGCGGTTAGTTCTTCTACTTCAATGAAATGTATAGCTGTTCTTCGGAGTTCATACACATCTAATGGTGGGAAGTGGGTTAGGTTGGTGGAAAATTCTCCAGGTTGTAGATTAACCAAGAATGTATGAAGTGCTATGTCAGGTGGTAGGTTTTTCCTTTCGGTCTATGAAATGTCGGAGAGGCTAATTTTTTTCCTTTCGAACAGTGGTCAATGCCGCTGACATGAACCTATGTGGTCGAGATGTGGCAAATTGGGTTCCAAATCTCATGCATAACATCTGGAAGTTATTGATGGAATTTGGCAGGAGTTGGATGAACCAACTTAAAGCCTGACTCTTAAGTGACATAGGGAAGATTTTGCACAAAGCTGCTTGATCCTTGTTGTACATCCCTACCTACGTCATGAAAGTAGCTAGATGGGCATATGAGTCTGATGTACTTTTTGATTTTCAACTATATGCCGAAATCCGAAGTCTTTTGAGGGGGTATAGGTCCTTTTATCTTATGATTATACACTTGCTTGAAATCCGAAAACATACAATCATATACATAGAAAAAATTACTTTTATCCTGGGGGCAAGTGTATAACCATAAGATAAAAGGACTTATACCCCCTCAAAAGACTTCAGCTTTCGACATGACTGAAATTTGAAAAGTACATAAACAAATAATAACTCAAAAAGAACAGAAGGATTTCAAATCAAAATGAAAACACCAAAGAAGAGACCTTAGATTTCTGCATAGCCAAAACTCAAAGTGCAGCATGACCCCCCTAGAAAAGGAAGTAGTATTAGTAAAGGATTTTGGCCCTGTCGAAATCCAAACTCCTACAACAAATAAATCAATTAACCAAATTAATTAAGGGACAAATTTTTGTAACCATTGATTAACGTTACTCCCAGTAAAGCTAAGCAGAGTTAACAAAATACCTGCTAGATAAAAGTCAAGCACACTAGGTAAAAGAAATATACCAATATGAGTAGGTAATGACCGCCAAGTAACAAACACATTTTTACTATAAATACCAATTCTGTGGTACATGTCATTCATTCATTCAGGAAAATTTATTACTCTTCACCTTCCCTATCTTACTCATTTATTGACTTGAGTGTTGGAGTCCTCTCCTACAAGTTCTCCCCCCTTTTGTTTCTGAAGACACTAGGATATTTTGGAAACCTCGTCAAAAATATTTCAGAGAATTCATAGCAAATCGTACTTATGTACTTTATGGTAATAACATACATAAAACTAACAGGACCTAAAAGAATCTAAGAGTAAATGCTACACAAGAAGGCGTTAAAAAGGGTTCCCTGGATATAACAATTGTGTTATTTTTTTATTTTGACACTCTTTTGTTAAATATTGAACAAATTTTACTTTTGTAATGCTGGATGATGAGGTGGATGATAATGAACATGTTGCTTGACATGAGAATGTGTTATTTAATTATATTTTTGGTCCCTAAAGTATAACTATCAACAAAAATCAAAAGTGAAACTGCACCATGTTAGCTTCTATTGTCATGTCTACAAAGTCTATTAATGAAGAAAGATTGTGTGTTTTTTTTAACCCATGTTTAACAAACAAACACATATTTTAAGATACAAACAAAGTAATTTTGTTTCAATGCCGATTGGGCTGAAAATAACTAATTTTCAAACACATCCTAAGTGATGTAGGGACTAAAATTGTATACTTGTAATATTTGAATGACTCGATTAACTAAAAAATCAAAAGTGTAATTAAGCCAATAACTATAAACCAAGTTGTTCTCATTTCAAGAATCAAGTTAGAGTGTTCAGATTAGAGTGGGTCCAAGATGAGTGACAAAACCCTAATCGCCCTAGGTTTTGCAAAAACATACAAAGTCCCCCTAATGTATTATAGGGTTGACCTAAGATCGAATCCAAGGAAACATGCAAAGAGATTGATCAGGCTGGTTCTAATCTTTTTCTTTATTGACAACAAAAGGTGGGGTTTAGTCGCACAAAAGCAATGAGATAAAAAGCCAGAAAGAATGAAAGAAAACAAACAAGAAATCATGAACAAATTCACAGAAAAGTAAACAAATTCGCAGGAAAAGAAAGATTTGCAAGAAAGGAAAATTTGCAGGAAAGAAAAGATTGCAGAATTAAAATTGCTCCTAAAACCTAGACTAGCATGCAATCTATCAATTACACAGAAATGCTAATTCTTGATCAAGGATTATGCATAATAGAGAGAAGGAGGCAAGGTAAGAACACAAACTCGGAGCAAATTTGAAAACAGGAATGGAAACTGCAATTGAAAGCTAAGAGAGAAAATCTTCTCTCTAAAAAAATTCTCCAAAACTTTACAAAAAAAAATGAAAATCTCCAAACTAAAAAGTGTAAACTAAAAATCTGAAATATGAAATCTGTAAGTGTCTAGGTCCTCCAACCCCTGCTGGGTTTTACTCACATGAATAATGGGTCAAGCAAGGTGCCAATGGGTCTAAAACTAAATTAGATAAAAATACAATGCCTAAAACAAAAATTATGTAAATTTCTACTCAAACTTCCAAAAATCCTCAAAAATATCTCTATATTCCAAACTCCATGCTCCAGATATCCAAATTTAAGCCCTAGAAGTCAGGAATTCAATGCAAAAATAATCAGCCAAAAATAAGGTCTACAGAAAAGTTATGGCCAAAACATTAGACAATGTAAGGACAGAATTAATGTAGAATTTACTAAAAATGAAACTTATATGTATGTTTTATCAAAAATATGATTTTATGCATAAAATGCTAAATGCATGCTAAGTGCATGAAATAAATAAGAAAGAACATCTTAGAAGATACAACAAGAGAATAAATGTGAGCATATAAAATGAGTCATCAATGAGGTGTATTACATCTGAAATGATCCTTTGTCTTCGTGTCCAAGTCCAGCGAGGGGAGTCACCTGCAAAGGTAAGTAGTGATAAATACTGAGATAACAACCTTTACTTACTGACTTACTGATATTTATTGGCGATTGGAACCTATGGACCTTGATTAGTGAAGGCCCAATGACATGCTAATCATGCTTAAGATGATTAATTATCATTTTGAGCTAATCCATCGCATTGATTCATTGTGCCTTTATAGTAGCTGCAGTACTAGGTTGGGGCTGAGGTGACCTCAGTTAGAGACCTCGGTCTTGTACACAGGCCCCCGAGGCTCACACGAGGATGAGTGGATGGCAGAAGTGTAAGTCTTAGGTGACTTGCACTGAGGTGAGTCCGAGATTGACCATAACTGCGGGTAATATGCTGACCTAATGCTAAAGTTGCTCATAGATGGAATTTGAAACGTTAGCTAACTTCCAAGAGACACATTGCACAATGTGAACTTTCGGACATGCATGAATGAGTGGCTCAGATCTTCCGCTGCATTGGGCCGCATGGGCCTCTCACTTATAAATAAGGGTGCCCCTTTGAACGCTACACACATCCCTTTTGCGAAGATTCTATTTGAGCTCCCTTCATCTGAGCACATCCAAAGTTTCATAGTCTCAACCTCCTTCTCATATTTAAGTTTGGTTCCATGTCTTCCCTGAGCCCTTCAATTTCTAGAGGTTCCACCGAGGAGTCTGGGTTTGAGAGCAATTTCAACTCTCAAAACTCTAAGGTAGCTGACACTATTAGTTTAGAGGTCTCTAATAGAGAGTCGGTAAGGTTAGGTTCAAATAAGGATCCTACTACAATCAAGGTTGATGTTGAGGTCATCTCGGCAGTAGATTATTCCTGGCTAGATCCGACAGTTGTAGAGCATAAATCTGACATCTAGAGGAACCGAGATATGCAGTGGGTATTAATGTGAACATCTTGGGGGACGACGACTGCGAGGATTTGATCATGGTGTCTTGTGCTTGATCTTCATGTCGTATCTGTTGAGGTCAGGAGGATGCAAGCACTGATTTTGTCTTGATGTACAAGCGCCTCTTCACCAAGTTCCACATTTGACTATTGTTCGATGAGTTTACTATGGTAGTGTTGCGAGTTTTAAACGTAGTGTCGTCTTAACTTCATCCGAACAGCTGGACATCGCTATAGGTGTTATGAGTTCTCTGTAAGGCGCTTTATATCGAGCCAAACCTGCAGATATTTTTATACCACTTCTGCGTTCGCTAAGTGAATTGCTAAGATGGGTCCCATTGATAAGGCAGCCACAGTACTGCATCCTCTCTCCCTACACCTTGTCTTTAAAAGACTTTGAAAGAAGTTTGTTCAAAGTCTTGGTGGGTCAGAACGATCCTCATCATTTTTACGATGAGGATGGCCAACCAAGGTTTCCCTTTTACTAGACACGGGAACCTTGGCGCTACAACTCGTGGTTGAGGTCGTTTATGTTGGAAAACAACTTGAAGTTGTTGTCTATTCTAGAAAAACTTCCCTAATGTCTACCAACTAAAGACATTTTAGGTTTGGCACCATTGTTGTTGGATCCCGCTCGAGCCTAGAGTATGAGTCTTCTTTTCATTACTTGTTTGCTTATATCAGACTTTTCACTTAGCTGAATTTTGTTCTTTCTTGTGTGTAGCTCGATGGCCGAGAAGATCCTGCCAAATCTACTTTTAGACTTCAAGAATATTTAATTTTCTTGGGAAGAGGAGAGTAGGAATGAAGAGGTCGAGATCAGGGTAGTGGCCATGGGACACCCCGACTTACTCCTCCCTCTTCCCAACAATCCAAAAAACAAAGGCAAGGAGAAGGTTGTGGCTGATGACCAGCCGAATAAACGAGCTAGCGCATCAAGCCCAACAAATAAGCATCTTGTCGAGCAGACCAAGGCAGCAAAGGAGCCCTCCGCCAAGAAGTCAAGGCACAGGTCGAGTTCCAACAAAAATGAAGACTCTAACACCCCGGTTCTAGAGTCTTTCCTTTGGGAGGGGCTTGAGGATGAAGAAAAGAATAAAACTTTCCAGCTTGTCTTCGGAGGACAAGGGATTAATAAACTCGAAGAGCATGGACGATGTCTCCTACAGCTTTAGCGAGCTTCAAACTCAGGCCTGAGTGTTGGCCCATAAGCTCATCTTGGAGGCGAAAAAATCTCATGACGTCACCAAAATAAAGAAGGAGTTGGCAGACATTCGAGCCTATCTTTCCACCATTCTTGACACCTCAACCAAACTATCTAATTCCTGGTCGAAGATGACCAAGGAAAACAAAGACCTGCAGACCAAGTTGAAGTCGGCAAAGAACACCCAACTCTTCTAGCAACAACAACTGAAGGAGGCCGAAGAAAAGGTGTGTGAGGTGTATAGAAGGGTGACTGTGTTCAACATAGATATGAAGGCGTTGGAGGATGAGAGGGAGTAGACAACCACCAACAGGGCCTTTCTTATCAAGCAAGCCCGAATGGTTGTGAAGGGTAGCCATACTCAAGGGTTTAGCAAGGTTGTTCGCCAAGCCATCCTGCTCTTTGGCATCTTAGACCGGGAATTTGACATGGACAACAATGTCTACAAAGGCTACCTAGTGCCCGAGAAGGAAATCCGTACTATTGGAACCAATGTTCCTTCTTCGGCTAAGGAGATCAAAATCGAGGTGCCTCCTTCCACCGATGACACCGTTGTCGCTTGACTTGGAGCTTGGTTGTAAATATAGGCCTTAGATACCTTTTTCTTTTTATTTGGCTGATCCGACCTCATTTTGTAAATGGTAGTTACACATACCACCCCTTTGTAACTAGGATTTAACTTTAATCAATATGGACTCACTTTAATTTTTGTAGTGTTTTATTCTGATTATACTCCGATTAACGCCAAGTCTTTTGTGAATATCTCCTAGTTTATAACTTATAATTGCAACATTTGCACAAATTAATTTCGATCATACCTCGACTAATTAGTATGAATCCTAGCATTAAGTTAATCTGACCAAATCTCGGCTAACATACGCAAATTTTTATGCAAGGTTGATCTAATAAAACCTTAGCTAATTAACGTAAGATTTTAACGTGAATTCAGTCCAACAATATCTCGGCTAATGATTGCGAATTTTTTGCACGTTTAGTAAGTGTGAATTTTTTTACGTTTTTATGATGCGTTTGCATGACTTTTGTCTAAGGTATACTTGATTGCTAAATGCAAGTTTTTATGCAATTTATATTATGCACAAGTTTTTATGCAAATTTTGTCCAAGGTATGCTCGATTTATAAATGTGATTTTTTATGCGAGTTATATTATGTGTGAGTGTTTATGCGAGTTTCGTCCGAGGTGTTCTTGGTTGTCAGATGCAAATTTTTATGCAAGTTATATTATGCGCGAGCGTTTACGCGACTTTGACCCGTCATATAATCTTAATAAAGGGTAAAAACATTGAGTCAACCATTGTAGACATTTTTTTATAAAGTGAGCTGCCTTATTAAAACCTCCCCGGCCAAAACCCCCTTGGGAAAAAGATAGGTAGTAGGAAAAAGAGTATACTTGTCTACATGCATGCACTTAATAATACACAAACATCTAACTAAAGTAAAATTTAAGGTGAGTAGCATTCCATATCCTCGGAACGAGTTCCCTTGAGAGATATTCGAGCTTATAGGTCCCTTTGTTCAAGTTTTGATGTACCCAAAATGGGCCCTTCCATTTGTATGCAAATTTTCCTTCGGTATGCTCCTTCCTAGCTTCAGCTCGCATTCTCTAGACGAGGTCTCCTTCCTTGAAACTTCTCAACACGAATTTTCTGTTGAACCTTCGGGCCATTCTTCTCTTAGAAGCTTCTTCCTTGATTTAGGATTTATCTCTAAGCTTTTGGACGAGGTCGAGATCGATCAATATCTCATGTTGGTTGCGGCTTGAGTTGAACATCTCATGCCAAAGTGTGGGTTCCTCTATCTCAATTGGGATTACAACATCCGTTCTATAGACTAAGTTGTGTGGGGTCTCTTGGGTGGTAGTTAAGGGAGTGTATCTATAGGCCCATAGCACCTCAGCTAGGTCTTTGGCCCATTTTATTTTAAATACTCCTATCCATTTTCTCAACTCGATAAGTATAACTTTGTTGGTTGCTTCTGCTTGGGTTTAATAGTGAAGTTTTCTAAGAATTCTTCAAAATTTTGGTTTATGAATTGCCTTTCATTATCAGTGACAACTGTATAGGGTATACCAAATCTGCATATGATCTTCTAAAGGAACCTTTTTTACATTTGTTGTCGAGATCCTAGTTAACGGCTCAACCTCTATCCACTTCGTAAAGTAGTCAATCCCCATCACCAAAAACTTGCATTTTCCTTTAGTCGGTGGGAATGACACCAAGATATCGAAACTCTACATGGTAAATGGCTAGGGTGAGATCAGGCTCTGAAGTATATCAAGGGGAATTCGGATCAGATTGTCATATTCTTGGCAGTTTTTTCATTTCTTGACATAGATCCCAGCGTCCTCTTTCAAGGTTGGCCAGTAACACCCTACTCTCATTACCTTAGCTGCTAAAGTGCGCACTCTAGCGTGGAATCCACACATTCTATCATACAATTCTACCAAGATGTAAGTCTCTTGAGCCAAGGTCAAACACTTCAAAAGTAAGACAGAATAACCCCTTTTGAATAACTCGTCTCCTAGGATTAGGAATCTTGCCGACCGGGCTCGTTGAGCCCTTGCTTCCTTTTCATCAGGGGGTTACTCCCCTCTCTCAATGTAGGCCTTGATCAGTGTCGTCCAATCTGTTTCCTCCTCGGTAAGTGTTGCACACATTACTGTGATACTAGGGCTTTCTAATGTTTGCTGTATGACCGACCGACTTGTGATGCCCAAATTTCTTCTTACTTGTCAATTTGGCTAGCAGGTCAGCTTGTTTGTTGCTTTCCCTAGGGATGTGCTCAGTGATGACCTCAACAAATGACTGCTTCAAGTTTAACAACTTGTGATAATACTAAAGAAGGAGTATGTGCTTAACCCGGTACTCTCCATTTAGTTGGAACACTGTTAGCTGGGAGTCACTTCAGCATTTTACCTCCTCGGCTCCCATCTCCTTGGCCAAGGTTAACCCAAAAATTAGGTCTTTATACTGTACTTGATTATTAGAGGCATGAAAAATAAATTTCAAAGATTGCTCTAACACAATGTTATCTAAGCCTTCAAGAATGATTCCCACTCCACTCCCTTATCTATTTGACGATCCATCAACATACAATGTCCATTGCAATTTGACCTCGCCTACTAGGGGTAATTCATTTATAAAGTTGGTGAGGCATTGGGCCTTAATAGCTCCTCTCAGTTCAAAATGAATTTTGAACTCAAACAGCTCCACCAACCATGGTATAAGTCTTCCAGCAAGTTTAGGCTTCCGGAGGAGTTTAGCAACTGGGTAGTCGGTCTTAACTATAACCTAGTGACTTTGGAAATAAGGTCGAAGTCTTTTCACCGTTGTTATCAATGCTAGAACGAGTTTTTCAATTTTTTTATAGCGAACTTCCAGGTAGTGTACAGTGTGGCTAATGTAGTACACTGGCTCATGATTGGAGGAGTGCTTCTGAGCGATGGCGACACTAATTGCTTCATCCGAGACATATAGATATAGGAGGAGATATTTTTCGACCTCAGGGTTTTAGAGTATAAGAGGTGCAGCCAAATACACTTTCAGGTCTTGGAAACTGGCTTCACATTCTTCGGTCCACTCAAACTTATCATTTTTATGCAGTAATTTGGCCATTGACCTCGTGTTCTCAGCCAGCTTTGGTGGGAACCTTGACCATAACGCCAACCTCTCTGCTAATGTCTACACTTCTTTTTTATTCTGGGGATTCCTTATGTAGGTAACAGCTCGACACTTGTTAGGGTTTGCCTCAATACCTTTCTAAGATAGCATGAATCCTACGAATTTTCCACCTTTCACCCCAAAAACACATTTGTCGGAATTAAGCCACATGTTGTATTTCCAAAGTGAGGCAAATGTATCTTCTAGGTCGGCCTTGTGGCTGTGGTAACTTTTAGATTTGATCACTATATCATCCATATATACTTCTACATTTCTGTTTATCTGATCTCAGAATACCCTGTCCATCAACCATTGGTATATTGCTCCGACATTATTGAGCGCAAAGGGCATCATGTGATAGTAGTAATTTGCATTGTTAATGATAAAGGTAGTCTTATCTTTATCACAAGGAAACATTTAGATTTGATTATTTGATTGTACACGAAATATGTGTCAAGGAAACTCAAAACTTGGTGCTGGCAGCGCCATTAAGAAGCTGATCTATGCTCCACAAAGGGTAGTAGTCCTTGGGACAGACCTTGTTCAGGTCTATGTAGTTAGTACACATGCGCCACTTGCCATTTGGCTTAACAACCATCACTACACTTGCGACCCTTTTCATATACAAGACTCCTTGAATGAACCCGACTTTCAATAGTTTGTCAGCTTCCACCAATCTTGTTTTCCTCTTTGACTTTCTCACTTTCCTCTTCTTCTATGAGATCGATTTAGCTTGCGGGCACATAGATAATTTGTGGCATAGAATCTTCGGCTAAATTCCTGGCTTTTTGGCAATTGTCCATGCAAACAAGTCGGCATTTTTTCTAAGGACATCACAGATCATGGTATCACCTTCTTCAATCAATTCTGCCCCTATGTTAGTTGTTTGGCCTTCACCTTTTAGCAGAAAGATTCGGGTGCTCTCAACTGGTTCAACTTTGGTGGTACCTTCAACTCTAGGGTCTAGGTCTACCAGAGCCACCATGTTAGCCTGAGGTCTCCCTTCCTCTCGTGGCCTATCTGTCTTTGAGTCTTAGTGATCGTCCCTGTGTTCATCTCCTCTTCGCTTGTCTTGGCCAATAAATCTTTGCAAGTGTCCAGCTTGAATCGGTTCTTTAATTTTGTCCTTCAGTGCAAGACTTTCATTAGTGGTATGCCCGTAATTCCTCTGATATCGGTAATGTTTACTACGGTCAACATTTTGTGGTGTGGGAGCTTTATCAAGTATCCTAGCTCTGTTAGTGATCAACAGGGTGTAATGAGTGAATTGAGGTGGCTTAGGCTCGTGGGAGTGACCGCGCCTTCTCTTCACCTTCCTATCTTCACTTCGGTCCTTCTTAGACTGTTCAGGTTGTGTCTAATTACGAAACTCAACAATCTCTTTCATTTACATGTACGTAGTTGTTCTCTTTCTCAACTCATCCATGCTCATGGCAGGCTTCTTACAAAGGATATCTATGAATTTTCCAGGTCGAAGTGTAATTACCATGTGGTGAAGGGTGACCTCGGCATTGGGGTTTCTCATATTCATGGCAACCTTGCCGAATTGGTCCATAAATGCTCTCAAAGGTTCTTTCTTCTCTTGTCTGATGCTACTAATGAAATGGATGTGAGGTGATTAGGTCAACTGGTGCCAAATTGTATTCTGACCTTAGTAGTCAAGGTTTCATAGCAATCAATGGAATTAGGTGGGAGTCTGGTAAACCAACTGAATGCCCCTTCCTTTAGTGAAGTCAGAAATACTCTGCATAGAATTGCATAATTCATAGTGTACAAACCCACTTGGGTGATGTAGACATCCAGGTGTTCATCGGGGTCGATTGTTCCATCATAATGGTCTATGATAAGTGGTTTCCAATTGGCTGGCAAAGGCACATCCATAATGACATCTACAAATAGATGACTTCGAGATGGGACCACCATTGCATTCTGACCTCAGGTCTGAGAGATCATTGTTTGTCGAGTTCCAGGTTGACTTCGGGATGGTTGGCCAGACTGAGTAGTGTACTGAGTCACTCGGGAAGGTCGGTATGTACTATCACCGACATCTTCAGATGGAATCATCCGACTTCTAATATCTTCATTCTCTATCCTTAATTCTTCCAGCTCTTCCTCAACGCAGCCTCATCCTCTCCATCTCATCTTGGAGTTGGGGAATCAAGACATTAGAGTTAGTGTCCTTAGACATTTCTTCCTTGGGAGATATTGTGCGCTATGTCTAATCGGGGTTAACTTCTTCTACTATTCGTCTTCGAGTGATGACCATGTAGACTAGGGAATAGTTCTATTGGGTTCCATAGTGGGCGTCAATGTTCTCGTCTCAAGAACCAAATATAAGTGTTAAGATTAGAGTGGGGTCCTAGATGAAGTCTACCAATTCCGAGATGATCCTTCGTCTTTATGCTCAAGTCCAGCAGGGGAAAGGGGGACCTGTAGAAGTCACTCTGACGCTCAAGTCAGTATTTAGCTACGGTCAACTCGAAGCTAAGGTAAGGAGCACTAAATGCGGTAACAACATCCTTTACCTGCTGACTTACCTTGGATTTATATGCAATGGTATGGGCTGAGACGCATGAGCCTTGATTAGTGAAGGTCAATGACGTGCTAATCACGTTTAAGTGGTTAATTATCGTTTTAAGCTAATTCGTCACATTAATCCGTTGTATTTCTATTGCAGTAGGATTGGGGCTGAGATGACCTCAGTAGGAGACCTTGGCCCTGTACAAGTAACAATACTTAAAAATGAACCTAGCCTTGTTTGTTTGAGATCAAAATTTCAGAGAGTCGGTGGTTATATTTATGTCCATGCTTTTAAAAGGCCACACTGTGCACAAATAATATAAAAACAAGCTTTATAAATCCACATACAAGGTTCTCAATAGACTGAGCTGAGTTACGTCAGCTTGTAACCCACATGGGGTTTCAGGGTGACAGAACAACCCTATGTTTTTGCTGGGTAGAGTTAGGAAATGGGAATTGAGCGAAGGCACAAGTCTCTTTTAAAAGTAGTAAAATGATATATATTTAAAAGATATTTTGAGATACAAGCAGATTTATTAAATATAAGGAATGTTTTTATTATGGGAGGAGGAGAAGGCTAACAAAAATGATGATAAAGAAGAAAAATAGAAGGTAGTAATAAATTAATAATGTTAATAATTTTAAGAAAGTAGTAAAATGATATATATTTAATAGATTTTAATTGATACGTTAAATATTTTTATAAATAATTATTAAGATGTAGAATTTTTAAATTTAAATACAAATATTTAATTTAAGGAAAAGACAAGAGATAAATTGTATATTGGGACATAAATAATACATGAAATAATATCTAAATACATATTATTTAAAGACTTTAATTGGTACACACTGTCAGTGTAAATATTTTTACACTGACATTCAATCACAACCCTTCATTCATGGTAAATTTGTTGAATTTACTCATTGGTACTTTAAAAGTAACATAAATGAAAAGTCATGATTGAATGTCAATGTAAAAATCTTTTACACTGACAGTGTATACCAATTAAACTCTTAAAGATTTTAATTGGTATACAAATTAAACTCTTATTTAAAATGTTAATTTAAATATAGTGTATTTGATTTTCAGGTGAAAGTCTGGATAAAAGAAATACTAACCATCCAACTCATCATTTCAATTTCCGGTTTTCGCATTTTTTTTTGTCTTTTTGTTAGACCGACAACTCATTTGCCAGTTTTTTAATAATTTAATCCACACCGCCAATTCATGTGGCGTGTTTGGTGCTAAGTACACCATTCCTGGAATTTTTTGCAAAACCACTCTATTTTCGTCATTTTTTCGTTCATCTACACTCTGTTGGGAAAAAACCCTATAGTTGTTGCATCCACAGTTGCTTGGACCATCACTTTTATTTTTAAAAAAACATTATTCACATTTAAACTTGATTTCATTATAATAATGCATTTTTAGTGTTTTGAAGTAGCAACATTACCTCAAGTTGCTAAAGAAAGAGTTTTATTGTTAATACGAGATTGAGTATGGTTACTTAAAGTATACTTGTTAGATTGATAGGTTCTGGAAATGCAATAGTGATTTTGACCGTTATCTTTATAAAAATGATGATGGTCATCTCGACCCACTAGAACTTTAAAAAAGCTATCTTTAAAGTCCTTAAGAGAAGAAGTGTAGGGGATATAATACAATATTATGGCTGACCAGTTATCGAGACCCAATTTCGCTTGTTGATCCGAATGCAATAATGGTACAAGAATATTCTTGGGTTTGGTTTAATATAAAGTGCTTTGCAAAGAACCTTGGAGCCTTGAAGGGATGCCTAACTATTTGAATGAAGCTGAGACGGTGCCACATTTAAAATTCACAACACTGCCATAATAAAATCGTCGAATGGAAGCCAAACATGAAACTCGGTGAAAAGGCGCTCATACATCATCACAAAACCCTATTAGCTTTCTCTCAACCACGAAAAATACGGTTTGAATTGCTTGTTCTAGGCTAGGTCTGGATTGCTTGTTCCGAGCTAGGTCTGAATTTCTTATTCTGAACTGAGTCCGAATTAGTTAATTTAGACGCACAAGTTTTCTAACAAGTGCATATCAGCTAATCCGAACTCACAAGTTTTTCAACAAGTCCGAATTAGCTAATTCAAATTTGTTAAAAAACTTGTTTTTTCAACGTCCGGATTAACCTATGTTATAAAAACCGGACCAGATTGGCCGGTTCAACCAAAAAACAGGTGAATCGGTTTGGTAACTGGTTTGGTCAACCTGAAAACCGAACCTATAAATATAAATCTTAATTAAGTCAATAAATATAAATCAAGCTGAACTATTTTATACGGACAACATTAATTGTTATCAACAATTAATTTAAGCCATTTCAAAATACATACAGCAGTGTAATGGACTAGGTGTATCTGATGGAAATTAAACACATTTTCATCCTATAAAATAGTACACATCCTTTGAATATATATGATACAAGAATAAGAAGAGCATATGGACAGAAAAGCTCAAGACATGTAGATTGGTGGATGAAGTCTCACACTTAAAATCAAATACAAAAAGAGGAATTCCTGAAATTTGTCATTAGAATTTCGATTACTTGAAGACTTACTTATCATACAACTAATTAAATAAACTAAAAACTTTCACCTATTATGCTGAGGTCCCTAAGAAAAGCTTTTATCATGAAAATGAGCTTCCACAATCAGTAACAAGACTTAAAAATAACCTTTGTAGCCTTGTTTGTTTGAGATCTAAATTTAAGACAGTCATTGGTTATTAGTTATTACAAAAGGGATTAGAATTTATGTCTCTGCCTTTTAAAAGTGCCACATTTTGCACATGTAACACAAAACAGGCTTTATAAATCAACAGACAAGCATAATAGAAGGTCGGGCTGAGTTACGCCAGCTTGTGACCTAAGTGGGGGCATTAGAGTGATGGGACGACTCTGTGGCTTTGATAGCTTAGGCTGGGGTTGCCAAATTGTTGGGTTGCCCAATCCAAGTTAAGAGCTAACTCCAAACCGTGTATAGAAGCATTTGCCATCAATTTCAACACAAGGAACGTTAGCACACTTCAACCACTCTTTCCCTTTTTCTTTCCCGCACTGTTCTTTCAGGAAAGGGAACTCTTGTTTATAAAAAATTTCTTTAAGAGAGGAAAGGTAGTTACACTCCAGGAATTGTATGAAATAGATATGTTAGCTAGGTTAGATAGAGAGGCAAGTTTCATTGTGAAAGCTATCAGATGATACAAAGAGAAAGTTATGAAGATTTCTTGTTGACAAATCTTATTGAGAATGATACTACTCTATGAAAATTAAAGGTAAATATTTCCTTTAAATTTTTATACATCATTAACATAATTATTTCAGGTGTTATGATAATGTTTTCTAATTTTTTATTATATTTTTTGCTATGTATATATAAAAATATTACACCAACAAATAGGGTAAATTACAGACCTCCGTAACCTGGAACTATAACAGAAATACATAAAAGTTAAACTGCCCATGTATTACATCCATATCTATAACAATTAAACTGATGCACACCTTTATATTTCAGTAAGATAGAAACCAATTAATTAAGTTTCTTGTTATCTGTATCTTAATCATTAACCAAGAAAACAAGTTTAACTTCACCTATTGTTCTTTTTGCTTTTTTCTATGAATTATGTCAGTAAGTAGACTTTGAGAAATCTCATTATTTCACATAGGGCAAGAGTACCCTATGTGTATTGACTTCAAATTGTCTAGCACATGTGATAATATGCTCCCACAGTAGTACAGGAGTGAAAAATGACCTTGTGTAGCTTTGCTTCTTACATATCAAAGTTTCAGAAAGCTAGTGGTATTACAGATAGGACTTAGTATATTAGACCCACATCGTCCATATAGAAAAAAATAAACTTTATAAACATGCTGACAGGGTTGCCTAAACACTGATCTGAGTTTTGTCAGCTTGTAACCCAAGTGGGGGTATCAAAGTGACAGAACAACTCTGGCTGTGGCATGCCTAATGCTGGCTTGCTGGTTCGAAGTTAAGAGGTGGAGTGATAGAACTTTTTTCAGTATTTTAGTTTTTAAAAACTAAAACTGTTTTCAGAAAACACTATCCAAAAGAGTTTTTAATTTTTAGTTTTTTATTTTTGTTTTGAAAATTCAAAATACAATCAGAATATGTTGTTTTTTGCTTTTCATTAATGAAAATTCTAATAAATATCAACAATTTTTTCTATTTTTACATCTTCAAAACAATTTTCAAATAACACTCGTCAAACAAATTTTTTTTTCTCTTTTCTTTCAAAAAACAGTTTTTGAAAACTATTCTTAAAAACTTTTTTCAAAAACTAAAAAACAAAACCAAACCAATCAAGCTCTTAGACATTTACTTGTTTTTTTTAACATTATTTACTTTTGAAAGTTATTGAAAGTTAGGTGTATTCTTAGTGTTTGGAGCTGCAAGCCTGCAATGTCAGTTTGCTAAGAATGAGTGGTATTGTCAATATGAGATTGTCTTGGATGAGGGAAGTCTAGCTGCTGCATACAGTTCACATAGTTACTTGGACCATCACTTTTGTTTTTAAAAAAAACATGATTCATATTTCAACTTGATTTCATTATAATAATGCATTGTTAGTTTACCGGATCGAAGCTTTTACTAAAATCATCTTAGATTGAGCGTGACCGAACTTATCTCGACCTAGACTTTTCAAATATATGGCTGAACGTATTTCTGAGAGCTGGTTGGTATCAGACAAGAAAAGAAGGAACCCCTGAGGGCTTTTATAGACCACTTTGGCAAGGTCGCCATGAGCGTTAGACATCTCAATCCTGAGGTCACTCTACACCATCTGGTAACTGCATTTTGACTTGGGAAGTTTACAGATATTTTGTGCAAGAAACCAGCCACTAGCCTAGAGGATTTGAGAAAGAGAGTAGCCAAATATATGCAAATCGAAGAACTTGCTGAATTTCGAAAACAGACCCAAACCGAGCAATACGAGAAAGTCTGAGCTGAAGATAAATGAGGCAAGAGAAAAGGAGACCCCGTTCGAGAACCAAAACCATCCCAATTCACACACTATACTCCTTTAGTCACAAACAGAGCTAGAATACTTGAAGAAGCCCTCACTTCTGAACTTATAGTCACCCCGAAGAGGCTTCTAACACTGCAGAACGCTGACAATAGTAAGCATTGTCGATATCATGGGAATTATGGACATACTATCGATGAGTGTTTTGTGTTGAAAGACAAGATAAAAATATTTGATTCAAGCTGGACATCTACAAAGGTTTGTTAGCCAGCACAACCGTGTTGAAGAAAAACTAAGAAAGGACCATTGAGAAGCAAGAAGAACCGAGTCGAGAGGCGACAAGAAACCCTGATATAGAGAAGCCCGAGATGACTATCGAGCACCACAAGAGAATTCACACCTGAGAGAAGTTATTAATACCATAGCAGGAGAATTCGGTGGAGGTGGAACAAGCCACTCAACTCGAAAAAGACATCTCCAAGCAATACGACAAGTCAATTTCGTTACCATGAGTTCACCCTGATGTCACAATCATTACCCAACCATTACTTTTATAGATAGCGACTTCCAAAGCATTGATCCATTGCAAGACGGCCCGATGGTGCTAAATATAGAGGTAGCTAATTTTTGTATTCGGAAGACACTGGTTGATCAAGGAAGCTTTGCTAATATACTTTATTGGTCAACATTCAAACAGTTCAGTATTCTAAAGACCTCGATTCAGCCATTTAGTGATTAGTTGGTTGGGTTTTCAGGAGAACGAGTTAATACGAGAGAGGGTACGTAGATCTTTACACAAAATTTGGAGCTGGAAGCAAAGATTACAAGACTATCTCTGTTCGCTAGATTATAGTAAATGCAAGCATGTCTTACAACATCCTGTTAGAAAGGCCTTCACTATATCAACTTAGGGACATAGTTTCCACACCACACCTTGCCATCAAGTTCGCCTAAGAAAAAGGAAGTATTATAACTATACATGGTGTTGGTCCCAAAGGGGAAGGTAGAAGGGGAGCTTGAATAGATCACCAAATTATTTTTCAAAGATTTCTATTCAATAGCATCAGAGTATTTTCAAAACAGCTCCTCTTTGAAATTTTCAAAATCTACCTTCTTTTACAAAAATGGGTTTTCAAGAATTCACCCTTTAAGCAAAGCACCAATCAATTCAATTCCTTCAATAATGATTTCAAATAAAGTAGCTGAGAAACTTAGCAAGAATGTTTAATCAAATAGTTTAGAATCAAAAGAAAGGAGTAGAAAGAGTAAAAAATCAAACCACCCAAAATATAGGTTAAAGACCCAAATTTAAAGTCAAGTAATTATACATCAAGATTTAGATCAGCTGCAAGAAATCATAATGAATCAAACTCAGCTGCAAATACCCAGATGTTAGAGCTCCAAGAATTCAATAAAGACTAAATTTAAAGAGTATAAGGAAGAGAGAATTTTAACAGTGATTTATACTGGTTCGGTTTAACTAACCTAAATCCAGTTTACAGACTTAGCTTTCCGCTAATCTGCTTTCCACTAAAATCTCAGTACATGCACACCACACATACAAATTTTAATCCCGGAAAGATTTACATCACACAATAGGAGGCTTCCTCTTGCATACCACAAGAGTTTTCTACACTGTGACACCCCGCCACTCACAACGCCTCACTTGCAACACCCCACTACAAGATTTTCCCATAATCTCAAGAACACCTCAAGAGATTGTAAACCTAGTGCAAAAACATAGAAAGAGTATAGAACAATATCACCTGTTGTGAAGAATACCCAAAAAGAAATATTAGAATTCAATGGAGTCTCTTTCTTGAATCTTGAATTGGAAGCACTTTCAAAACATAAAAATGGGTATGAATCTTGGAGATAATTCTTAAAAATCGTATGTGAGAGGCAAACACTTGATTGAACTATTCAAAAGTTTTTAAATTTGTTTTCAAAATGCTTTTATATAAGTTTTTATGCAGGGTAATCGATTACCCACTTGATTACCTGATATCCTGCACAAAACTGGACTAAAGTGCTTGTTCTCGGAGGTAATCGATTACTGAAATCGGGTAATCGATTACCATAGAAAGCATAAATTTTAGTTCTAAAAAATTCTCACAGGTAATCGATTACCTTTTTTAGGTAATCGATTACCTTACCTAAAAATCCATTTTTGAAGCTTTTCCAGCATAACCTAACCTGTGTAATCTATCCAAAACTATCCCAAACACATTCTCAAGCCTATCTAAAACACCCAACACAAGTACCACACCTCTAAACGTGTTTGGTACCATATAATTGATTTAAGAGAAAAAACAAAGGGAGACAAGCAAAACCAAAACTCCATGAGTCTTCAATGAGTCCCTTTGATTCCAACAATCTCCCCCTTTTTGGTTTTGATGAGCCAAACCACTCAACCCACTCCTCTTAGGCTGAGCTTCATTCTTCTTGTTAGCTCTTTGATCTTGAATCAAAACTTGAGAAATTTAGCAATGACTTCACCAAGTCTTCTCCCTATGGCTTCACCATATCTTCTACATAGCTTATACAAGTCTTCTCCCCCTTTTGGCACTTCAAACAAAAAGGTGAAATAGACAAGATGCATATAATAAAAGTGATATGTTAGGGATAAAGAGATAGCTGGGAAGGCAAGTTTCTCAAGGAAAAAACATCAACTAGTGCAGTATACATAATTTGCACTCAAAATGATAAAACTCTTATAGAATTATGCAGAAAAGATTTTGCATAATGAACTAATAAACTAAAAACAAAACTACAAAAATGTGAACTTTCATATGGGCCTACAAGAATAGGATATGTAGCTACCTCTATTCGTTATCAAATAGGGTTCAAGTTAGCTCAAATAAAATTCAATTTTGCAGGAAGTAAATTAATAAAGCAAACAACCAATATACAAATTCAGACCCAAGAATTAAGCTTTCATTAATGATATAAGTGATATTACATTGAAGCACAGTTAATTAAGAATACAAGCTTAATCCAAGGAACAACATAGATTCTAAAAAAACATGTACAAGGCTAAGTAAACATAAAGACAAGTGCAAGAAAGATAAGATGAAAGATAAGACACAAAAGATGCAATTCCTAAGGTGGCTAAGCCTAAAATGAAGGTGCACAGACACGACCTAATCCTATGGACTGAGGAAGGGAACATCCAACAAATCCAGCCTCTCCAAGATTGATTCCAAGGAGTCTTTTATCTCCCAAAACTCCCTCTCTTGTGAAGCCCATAATTCCCCCATTTGCTTAAGGATCATGTCTTCAAAAGGAGTCAGCACCTTTGGTTCCACCGACTCATCTTCATCCTTAGCTTGAAGTTCTTCCTTTGTTAGCCATCCTTCATCGGTTTTAATCAACTTCATCATCTTCAGAGCATGGTCTTTGACAAAGTGAACATTTCTTGTAAACTCCCTTGCTTCATTAGAGGTGTCCACACCAAATTTATCCAAGGCTTTAGAAATAAAGACTGCATAAGGACATTTGTACTCATCCAGACGACAAGTTTTCAACATGTTTTCCTTTATGACATATACCCAATTGACCTTGATGTTGTTCTTAATGGCATACATTAAGATCATGTCCTCTTCTAAATTTGAGCATGATTGCTCCCTTGTGCAGCCAGTATCCAAGCAATGGAGTAGTGTACCAGTCTGTCATCAACCTTCATTCCTTCAGTATTAAACACAATTTTCTTTTTCAAATCTCTTTTTCCGCTTGTTCCTGATTCCCAGGCATCAGGTTTAACTAACATAAATTTAAAGACCTCCATCTTCCTGTAATTGACCCCATTCTGTTTGAGGTCATCCACACTAGCACTTATTCCAGTATTAGCAACCCCACAAATAGTCAAAAACATCTCCTTAGTCAGAATAATCTTCTTCGAAACCAAATTCCCATAATCATCCAACCTTAGATTAGAGTAGAAGATCCTGACTAGATCAGGGTAAAACTTTCCTTTGAGTTGAGAGAATTTGGATAACCATTGGAACTCTAGGTCATCATGAAAGCTGAATCCATTCTCTGTTAGCCAGGAAAAGATGAATACTTAGGCGAAATCACTTCCCTACTCGTATAGCTTCTGTTGAATCGATCCTACTGTTCTTGGGATGAGAACCACTCGTGAGAGTATTCTCTTGTTTTGGCTAGAGAGCCTTGAGCAGGTTAGTTTGGGGCAAAAGGTTTCCTAAGGGTGAGCTTATGCCGAAATTCCCTTCCTGTTGCAGTGTGTTTCACCCTCTTCTTTTGAATGGAGCTCTATTCTTCCACTGTTAGGGTTTTGATGGAGCAGATTTGAGATTGAGAGAAGAGAAATTGAAGGATTGAGGTGATTTAGGTTCTTCTTGAGGAATTTTCGCACTTGAAGCTTATCTTGGAATCAATTTGGAAATTTTGGATGAATTAGATTCACGCCTTTTGAATTTTAAACCCAGAATTGAAAAACTGATGCAGGTAATCGATTACTGCTTTTGGGTAATCAATTACCATGAGGTCTAGGGCTGATTATGAAAAATCCAGCCTCTACGGTAATCGATTACCTACAGTGGTAATCGATTACTACAAAGCAAAAACCCTTGTACATGCAAATTATGCAATCCCATTCCATTCTATCAAAATGCAATGCTTCTAATGCATGAATAATCATCAAATATCATTAATTTTCAACCAATTCATACAATGAATCATAAGTCTATTCATTCCAAACAATTTAGGCATTCTAGGATCAATCAAACATAGTCAAATTTACAGTTCATGAGCACTTACTACACCAAGCTCCCTCTGAGCTTGTAAAACCTTTCTCTTGGCGGTGGTTTTGTGAAAATATTAGCTAGCTATAACTCCGTTTCTATGTATTGGACTTCACAATCTCCTTTTTATACATGATCTCCCAAGAAGTGATGATGAATGTCTATATGCTTTGTCTTTAAGTGAAGTATAGGATTCTTCGTCAGATTTATTGCACTTGTGTTGTCTCACTTGAGAGGTATTTTGTTGATTATGATGCCAAAGTCTTCAAGTTGTTGCCTCAGCCATAAGGATTGAGCACAACAACTTCCAACATCTATGTATTTGCCTCAGCAGTTGATAAGGCCACACATGCTTGCTTTTTGCTTGTCCAAGATACTAGACTATTCCCAAATAAGTGACAAGTTTCATTCGTTCTTTTCCTGTCCAGCTTGCAACCTGCAAAGTCTGAGTCAAAAAACCAATTAAGAAAGGATTTATACCTTTGGGATACCACAATCCCACATCAAGTGTTCCTTTGAGGTACTTGATGATCCTTTTTATTGTTGTCATGTGTGATTCTTTTAGTGCAGCCTGATACCTAGCACACAAACAAACACTGAATAGAATGTCAGGTCTACTAGCAATTAAATATAGTAGTGAACCTATCATTCCTCTGTATTTTGACATTTCTATTGGATGTCCTTTCAAGTTAGCATCTAGGTAGTAGTTGGTGCCCATTGGACTATTGGAGACTTTGCACTCTTCTATGTCAAATTTCTTTAGTAGCTCCTTTGTATATTTGGTTTGGTGAAGAAAGCTTCCTTTCTTCATTTGCTTGACTTGCAAGCCTAGTAAGAAATTCAGTTTCCCTGTCATGGACATATCGAACTCCCCCTACTTTTTGGAAACAAAACCCTTATAGAGAGATGTGTTATTGAACCAAATATAATATCATCTACATATACCTAAACCAACAATATATCTTCAGAAGATCTCATAATGAATAATGTTTTGTCTACCTTTCCTCTTTCAAAGTTTTGAGACAAGAGAAATTTACTTAACCTTTCATACCATTGCCTTGGAGCTTGCTTAAGACCATAAAAGGCTTTCTTAAGCTTATACATGTGGTGAGGAAACCTATGATCTACAAAATCAGGAGGTTGTGAAACAAACACTTCTTCATCAAGGAAACCATTTAAAAAGGGACTTTTAACATCCATTTGATATAGCTTAAAGTCAAACACACATGCAAAAGCAAGAAGGAGCCTAACAACTTCTAATCTAGCTACTAGAGCATATGTTTCACCAAATTCTATACCTTCCTATTGATTATAGCCTTTAGCTACTAATCTAGCCTTATTTCTGGTTATGGTTCCTGTTTCATCTAGTTTGTTTCTAAACACGTATTAAGTTCCTATGACATTCATACAAGTCTTATATGGCACTAGTTCCCAAACATCATTTCTTTTAAATTGATTCAGTTCATCATGCATAACTAACAACCAAAATTCATCATTTAAAGAATCATCCACACAAGATGGTTCAATTTGAGAAACAAAAGCCATATGTTCACAAAAAAGATTTAGAGAATGTCTAGTAGTAACTCCCTTCTCAATATCACCAAGTATGTTGTCAAGGGAGAGATCTCTGGGTGTCCTCCATTCTTACAGTTTCCACCTAGACTTACAGTTCTAGAAGGACCAAATAGATCCAAGTGAAAAAGTTCAAGTGGTTTAGATGTAGAAACTAAATTAATGGATTTAAAGGATTTTCTAGACTGTTTTCCCTTTTGACATGCATCACAAAGGCCATCTATAGAGAAATTTAAGTTAGGTAGGCCTACAACAAGATTTTTGGATGCAAGTCTATTCAATTGACCCAAATTGATGTGTGCAATACGTCTATGCCAAAGTTATGATAAATCATCCCTAGAAGATAAACATGTTATGTTTGATGTAGAATGATCAATGTCAAGCACATAGATATTATTCATTCTCATGCCAAAAAACAAAACATGATTTGATGCATCACTGCTAGTACAACACTCATGATCAAACTTGATTTTAAAACTCTTGTCACACAATTGATGATGCATTCTCCCCAAGCAAGGGCCCTATCACTAGGGCCATGGCTAGGAGAATAGAAGAAGACATGGCTAGAGTAGACGGAGGAAGATCTCACCTCCATATGACCATCAAGTTATGCAAGCCATGACTTATTTACTTGTAATTTTTATTTTAGGAACCTAGGATTTTATTTTGGACATGTATTAGTCCATTTAATTTTCTAGGAGGTGTCTTAGTAATAAGAAGGGGTAAGATTAGCTTTTGGGCCTTTATTTAGGAATAAGGGGGTAGTTTGATAACTACACCCTCTCTTGCTAAATAAAACCCAAAACTAATAAAGGAGTAATCTTGGCCCTTGGATGAGGTAGCTTGGGCACCAATTCTCATCTAAAGGAGGGTATTGATTGGACTTTGGGCTTCAATCCTCCTTCCTTGGATGACTCCTTTTAATCCTAGCCCTTCATTTCCTTCATGACTTGTCCAAGAGGTTAGCTCTCTCTATAAAAAGGTGCTCCTTCACACTCTTGTATTTTTTACACTTGATTGAATGGAAAAATCTTGAGTTGGCCAAAATTCTCTTAGTGTCCACCCTTCTCTCTTTGAGAATTCCTTAGGTTTTTATCAAGGGTTCCATCCCTTGTGGCAAACTTTCCCTCTTAGGCTTATCTTACCTTAAGTGGCGCCTAAAACCACCTCACTTCTTACCTCTCCACAAACCATTTCACCAAAGAAGAAAACCTCTATCTACTATGCTTAGGACACTTCTTCGAGGAAATCACAAGTCTTGGGATGAATACCTACCCCATATTGAGTTTGCATACAATCGGGTGGTTCAAAGGACCACCAAGCATTCTCCCTTTGAATTTGTCTATGCCTCTAGAAAAAGATCAAGGAAGGCATGCATTATTTGGTATCTAGATCATTGGTTCTAGAGGTCTAAACTCTCTTCCTATCTCATTTATTTTTTATTTCTGTTTTCCTATTTTATTTTATCTTTAATTTCTGCAATTTTTTCTAGCTTTCCATTGTTGTTTATCATTTACATTTATGTCTTGAGTTTATTGTTTTGAGTTATAGTTTCTTTGCACCATTTATTTTTTGCTTGATGAAATTTATATTGTTCTTTTCTTTGCATCTACGTCTCTCCTATATTCATTAATTTCCGCTTAGGCTTTGAGTTGGGTGCTTTCTTGCTTGAATTTTGGTTTTGAGAATTTCTTGCTAAAAATCCATGCCGTTGTGGTGAATTCCACAACCTTGTGGTCAAGAAATTTAGACCAAATTCTTGTGTTTCCTTGCACCTAGTTTCCTTGTTTTTGCTTTATTTTTAGCTTTTATTTTTCACTTTTATACTCTTGTGTAGTTGTCTATAAGTCATGTTTATAGTTTCCCATTTTGTCTATTAATTCCTTTTAAGTTTAGCCTTTTTTGTTTTTACAAAAAAAAATTTGAAACTTCTTAAATTGAGCAACATAGAGGGTCATACCTCATGTCTAAGTCTCTTTAGAAGTTCATGTGCTTTTAGTTTCAAGCATATTCTTAAAAAAAAATTCAAAAATAGTTGCTCAATTTCCTTTGTCTTTATTTTCCTTATACGTATAATTAGTAGCTCATTTGTGTGGTAAAGGTAGTTCTTGTTTGTGGGTGCTTTCACTTAAGCTATAATTTTGGTATTTGTGTTCAAAAAATTACTAAAAACTTAACAAAGCTTGAGTCCAGTGGCACACCAAACTACTAAACCATTAACACATCTATAGCTACTTTGCATTTTGAAGTCATTTCTAGTAGTACCTAAATTGTTGCTTTTAATTTTCTTTATTGTTCCAAGCGCATAACTCTTTTTTATCAAGCACTAAATTCACAATCAATTTAGGTGCATCTAGTAAATATTAAAAAAAAAAACAAGAAAACAAAGTCTAAAATAAAATACAAAAAACCAACGAAGGATTCAAAAAAAAAAAAAAAGAGAACAAACAAAAGAAAAGAAAGTTTGAAAAAAATTCATTTGATGTACCTAACCTAAAATTAGCAAGTGCTTCAACTTTGAACTTGGAACCTTAAAAGAAATTTTATTACTTTTGGTACACTAGAACTTGATATTTATGTTCTTCTACTCTTTAATCTAGTGTCATTCTTAGGTATTCCATTGTGTGCTCTCTTTCTTTTGTTTACCTTTTAGTTGTTGCTTGTCTTTTAAATCATCTATCTAGTTTGTCTTATATACTCTTACCATTTGGTTAAGTGTCCTTTTGATTGTGTTATCTTTTATTGCTTTTTGAGTTTCTATTCGCACCTCCCCTTGCTACTTTTGGTTTCTTTGATTTGTGTGTTAGTGTCACTTTTGGGAGAAAGCTTGAAAAAGGAGCTTACCACAAGGGTAGCATATTTTGGAAGGTTGGACTAAGATCCTAAGGGATCACCTCAAAAGGAAATACACCTAGCCGTGAGGACTTTGATTTGAGGGAGCATTTGGAGAATCATTTTTTGAAGACTTTACTTTTTCTTTAATTTGGGTGTATTAATTTTGTAGTTGGGAGTTTAAGTGCCCTTAAGGCCCTCCTTTTGGTTGTAATAAAATTTAATCAATGTTTTAGTTTCTCGAAAATTAGGTGAAGAAGGAAGAAGTGGTACACTTCCTTCAACACCTTAGGAGCTTGCTTTAGATCCCTTCTCTTTTGAATTTTTGCTTTAAAATTCTTGCTTTATTTTTCTTATTCAAAGCGCTTAGAAGGCTAAAGAGTTCCAAAGACTCATCAAGCCATTTTAGGCAAGAAAACACAAAAAGAGAGGAGTGTTTGTTTGTGAAAATTTTTTAGCCACCTTTTTCCTCTTAGAAATTCAAGCACAATGACATCACACACCCACTCTAGTGCTCATAGTTATTCATCAAACAAGAGTGTAAACCAAAGAAATATTTCTAAAGATTACACTCTAGAAAACTTAAACATGGACTTTAGGGAGTGGATGGAAAAAGAACAAGAGAGAAGAGAAGAAAAAAGGAGAGAAAAAGAGTCCAAGGAGAAAAGAAACATAAAAGAAAGAGAGGAAGAAAAGAGAGAAAAAAGAGAGAAGGAAGAGAGAAGAATAAGAGAAAGGAGAGAAGATGAAGAAAAGAGAGAAAGAAAAGAAAGAGAAAGAAGAAGAAAAAAGAAAGCATGGGAATGGTGAGAATTACAAAATGAAATGGATAGTCTTAGGTTCCCCATCTAGACATACCCATAGGAGTGAAAGTGAGGAAGAATACTACAATCATCCTAGGAGAAACTCCCATTCATCCATGCATAATAATGGGGCCCCTCCAAGGGAGCCCAAAATTGATCTCCCCCCATTTCATGGGAGGGAAGACGTGGAAGCCTACCTTGATTGCAAAATCAAGGTAGAACAACTCTTCACTTGCCATAAGGTAAGAGAAGAAAGAAAGGTTCCAATGGAAAACCTTAACTTCCAAGGATATGCCATGCATTGGTGGGTTGGGTTAACCAATGAGAGAATCTGCACCAATATGCCTTCCATAAGATATTGGAATGATCTTAGAAGTGCTCTAAGAAGAAGGCATATTCCCTCTTGGTATGAAAGAGATCTTTTGGATAGACTCCAAAGGCTAAGGCAAACCAACCTTAGTATAGAAGAGTATAGACAAAAGATGAAACTTCTTATCTTGAGGGCGGGTATCATTGAGGAACCCAAGGCCACTATGGCAAGGTTTTTGTGTGGGTTGAGCCCCGAAATTCGTGATAAGGTGGAGCTCTTCTCATACAATTCCCTTGATGAGTTAGTTCAACTTTGCATCAAGGTGGAAAATCAACTTAGAAGGAAAACTTTTAAAAAGGATAACCCACCTTATGTAAAGAGGGACCAACCTACGGGGAACTCTTTCAAGAGTTACCCCAAAGAGGAACATCCCAAGCACTTCAAAGAGCATAAAACATCACATATAGAGAGAAAAACCCCTACTACTAACTCTCACGAGAAAGTTAGTAGTATCAAATGCTTTAAATGACTTGGGAGAGGCCACATTGCCTCTCAATGCCCTACTAAGAGAAACATCATCATGAGGGCCCAAGATGTTTATAGTAGTGAGTCTAGCTCACAATCCTCTAGTGAGAGCGAAGGAGAAGGGGTTCATGCATACCAATCTGATTGTGATGAAACCGCTTATGCATGTGAGAGAGACCTCTTAATGATAAGAAGACTTCTTGGAAGCCAACCTTTGAAAGTGTCCTCATCTCAAAGGGAGAACATATTCCACACTCGCTGTAAGGTGAATGACAAAATATGTTCTCTCATTGTGGATAGTGGGTCATGCTGCAATTGTTGTAGCTCAAGGTTGGTGGAAAAGCTAGCCTTGACCCCACTTCCCCACCCTAAGCCTTACAAGCTTCAATGGCTCAATGATCAAGGGGAAATGAAGGTCAATGAGCAAGTCAAGGTTCCAATTTCCATTAGGTCTTATAAAGATGAGATCTTGTGTGACATAGTCCCAATGGAAGCTGGCCATATCTTGCTAGGAAGACCATGGCAATTTGATAAGAAAGCCATACACCATGGTCATTCCAATAACATCATCCTCACTCATAAGGATAAGCGCATTAAGTTGTGTCCTCTAACACCTTCATAAGTGGCGGAGGACCAACTCATCATGAAACATAAGAGAGATGAGGAGAAAAAAAAAAAGCAAAGCCTTACCCCTAAAGCTTGAAAGGGGTAAAGAGGTTGAGTTGGAAGTTGGTGCCTCTTCCAAGAAACTCATTAGTAAAGGGAGTTTATTTGCGACAAAATTGGATTTAAAGGAAGCCCCCTTAACTAACACCTTTCTATCTCCTCCTTTGCAAAGAGGCATCCCCCATTTCTTCCCCCTCCACTTTTTTCCCTTCTAGTTCTAGCACTGCCATAGAACTTGGACATGAGAACCTACCTCAAGAGGTTTAAGAGCTTTTAAAGGAGTTTGGTGATATATTCCCTAATGAAGTTCCCAAAGGACTTCCTCCAATTAGGGGTATAGAACACCAAATAGACTTGGTACCTTGGGCTAGCCTGCCTAATAAGCCTGCTTATAGGACTAATCCCATGGAGACCAAGGAGATTGAATCTCAAGTCCAAGAACTATTGGAGAAGGGTTGGGTTCAAGAGAGCCTAAGCCCTTGTGCTGTGCCAGTTTTGTTGGTGGCTAAGAAGAATGGCCAATGGAGGATGTGTATTGATTGTCGAGCAATCAATAACATCGCCATCAAATATAGACACCATATCCCTAGGCTTGATGACATGCTTGATGAATTGCATGGGGCCCAATTATTTTCAAAAATTGATCTTAAGAGTGGTTATCACCAAATCCGCATCAAGGAAGGTGATGAGTGGAAAACCGCTTTTAAGACCAAATTTGGGCTGTATGAGTGGTTGGTAATGCCCTTTGGGCTTACCAATGCCCCAAGCACCTTCATGAGGCTTATGAATCATGTCCTTAGGGATTGCTTAGGAAAATTTTGTGTTGTTTATTTTGATGACATCTTAGTGTATAGCAAGAGCCTAGATGAACATGTAGGCCATCTTAGGCGCGTCTTTTGCATTCTTAGGTCACACCAACTCTATGGAAATCTTGAAAAATGTAATTTTTGTGTGGAGAGTGTGGTGTTCTTAGGTTTTATAGTTAATAAAAATGGGGCTCAAATAGACCCCGACAAAATCAAAACCATCCAAGAATGGCCCACCCCAAAAAGTGTGACTGAGATCAAGAGTTTTCATGGTCTCGCGAGCTTTTACAGGCGCTTTGTGCCTAACTTCTCCACACTTTTCTCACCAATCAATGATTTGGTGAAGAAGGATACTCCTTTCCTTTGGGGTGAAAAACAACAAAAAGTCTTTGAACTTATCAAAGAGAAACTGACCCATGCACTAGTTTTAGCTCTTCCTGACTTTTCTAAAACTTTTGAGCTAGAGTGTGATGCATCGGGAGTGGGTGTGGGAGCTGTGTTGTTACAAGGTGGTCATACCGTGGCTTATTTTAGTGAAAAACTAAATAGAGCCGCCTTAAACTACCCCACCTATGATAAAGAGTTTTACTCTTTGATAAGGGCCCTTTAAACTTGGGAACATTATCTTGTAGTGACCATGAGTCACTTAAGTATTTGAAGGGTCAAGGAAAGCTTAATAAAAGGCATGCTAAATGGGTAGAATTTCTTGAGACTTTCCCTTATATCATCAAATACAAGAAAGGAAAAGATAATGTGGTGGCTGATGCTTGGTCTCGTAGACATACCCTTTACACCACCTTAAGTGCAAAGATTCTTGGATTTGATAATATTAGAGAAATGTATCTTTCTGATAAGGATTTTGGATCCATTTATGCTGCCTCTACATTTGCATGTAAAACCCAAAATGGGTTCTTTGTGAGTGAGGGGTACCTTTTCAAAGGTAGCAGACTTTGTGTACCCCAAGGATCTATGAGAAATCTGTTGACAAAAGAGAGCCATGAGGGTGGGCTCATGGGGCATTTTGGAATTAACAAAACTCTTCTGCTTTTACAAGAAAAATTCTTTTGGCCCCATATGAAGAAATACGTATATAGACATTGTCGTAGATGCATTGCTTGCTTGCAAGCTAAGTCTAAGATAATGGCTCATGGATTGTACATACCCTTACCTGCTCCTTCTGCACCTTGGCTGGATATTAGTATGGATTTCATCCTTAGCCTGCCTCGAACCCAACGAGGTGCAGACTCTATCTTTGTAGTGGTAGATAGATTTTCAAAAATGGCTCACTTTATACCATGCAACAAGATAGATTGCGAGCAACATTGCGAGACTTTTCTTTAAAGAAGTTGTCCGTTTACATGGAATTCCCCAATCCATAGTCTCTGATAGAGATGTGAAGTTCCTTAGCCACTTTTGGAAAACATTGTGCGCAAGGCTAGGAACTAAACTCTTATTTTCTACCACATGTCACCCCCAAACTGATGGGCAGACTGAGGTAGTAAATAGATCTCTATCTACTATGCTTAGGACACTTCTTCGAGGAAATCACAAGTCTTGGGATGAATACCTACCCCATATTGAGTTTTCATACAACAGGGTGGTTCAAAGGACCACCAAGCATTCTCCCTTTGAAGTTGTTTATGGATTCAACCCCCTTACTCCTCTTGATATCTTGCCCTTACCCTTCCCTTCTTCTATTCACAAAGAAGGAATAGTAAGAGCGGATTTTGTTAAAAAATTACATGAAAGTGTAAAGGCCAACATTGAATATCATTCAAAGGAGTATGCTAGTAAAGCCAATAGGGGCAGGAAAGAAATTATCTTCAATGAAGGGGATTGGGTATGGCTTCATTTGAGGAAGGATCGCTTCCCTACTCAAAGGAAGTCCAAGGTTAGCCCCCGAGGAGATGGTCCCTTTCAAGTCCTCAAGAGAGTGAACAACAATGCATACATATTAGATCTCCCTGAGGACTATGGTGTCAGTCCTACCTTTAATGTTTGTGATTTGATCCCTTTTATAGGTACTGATGAAGAAGAGGATGACCTATCAGATTTGAGGTCAAATCCTTCCCAAGGGGGAGGGGATGATGCATTCTCCCTAAGCAAGAGCCCTATCACTAGGGCCATGGCTAGGAGAATAGAAGCAGACATGGCTAGAGTAGAGGGAGGAAGATCTCACCTCCATATGACTATCAAGTTATGCAAGCCATGATTTATTTACTTGTAATTTTTATTTTAGTAACCTAGGATTTTATTTTGGACATGTATTAGTACATTTAATTTTCTAGGAGGTGTCTTAGTAATAAGAAGGGGTAAGATTAGCTTTGGGGCCTTTATTTAGGAAATAAGGGGGTAGTTTGATAACTACACCCTCTTTTGCTAAATAAAACCCAAAACTAGTAAAGGAGTAATCTTGGCCTTTGGATGAGGTAGCTTAGGCACCAATTCTCATCTAAAGGAGGGTATTGATTGGACTTTGGGCTTCAATCCTCCTCCCTTGGATGACTCCTTTTAATCCTAGCCCTTCATTTCCTTCATGACTTGTCTAAGAGGTTAGCTCCCTCTATAAAAAGGTGCTCCTTCACACTCTTGTATTTTTTACACTTGATTGAATGGAAAAACCTTGAGTTGGCCAAAATTCTCTTAGTGTCCACCCTTCTCTCTTTGAGAATTCCTTAGGTTTTTATCAAGGGTTCCATCCCTTGTGGCAAACTTTCCCTCTTAGGCTTATCTTACCTTAAGTGGCGCCTAAAACCACCTCACTTCTTACCTCTTCACAAACCATTTCACCAAAGAAGAAAACCTCTAGAAAAAGATCAAGGGAGGCATGCATCAATTGACTTATACTAAGTAGATTGAATTTTAGATCATCAATAAGTAAAACATCATCAATCTGAATAGAGTCTTTGTTACCAATGCTTCCAATACCAAGGACTTGACCTTTATTGTTGTCTCTATAAGTGACAAAACCACTTGTTTTTGGTTGTAGGGAAATGAACTTGCTTCTATCATTAACAAGTAAAACATCATCAATATAAATAGAGTCTTTGTTACCAATGCGTCCAATACCAAGGATTTGACCTTTATTGTTGTCTCCATAAGTGACAAAACCACCTGTTTTGGGTTGTAGGGAAATGAAATCGCTTCTATCTCCCATCATGTGCCTTGAGCATCCACTGTCCAGGTACCACAGGAACTTCTTTCCTTTAAGGCACACCTGTTAAACAAGTTAATTGCTTATTTTGGTACCCAAATGGAGTTGGGTCCATTTGGATTAGTAACAATTTTGGATCCTTTGGGAACCCATACATATTTCCCACTTGGAACACCAATCCTTCTAATAAGGCAATTATATGTAGTATGTCCTTTATGAAAACAATAATGACAAGAGACATAAGGTCTATAGGATTTCCTAGAATTGAAAGTCTTTTTGAAAGCCTTTTTCTTAGTGGTATTTTGATATCCAAGACCAACTTTTGAAGAAATGCCATGTTTCTTTCCCAAAAGAGCATCAAGGTTAGCACTCCCTGTATTGAACTCAGAAAATGCTTTTGTAAGATAATCCACTTTACCTTGAAGCACTTTACAATTAGCACTCCCCATATTGAACTTAGAAAGTGGAGGATGAAGCATGATTAGAAATGGTTTTTAATTTCAAATTTTCATCTTTTAAAACTTCCATTTATTTTTTAAAGTCATTTATGCTAGCTTCATATTCCTTGATTTGCTTTTTGAAGCCAAAATTGAGGCGACTTAATATTTTTATCCTCACCATGCATTTCAATAAAAACTTCTTGGAGTTGATCATAACCACAATCACAAGAAAAGTCATAGTCAAAATCACTTGCCTCTTTTTCTACTTTGGCTTTAGTCATCAAGCAGAGATTAGCTTCTTGGTCACTTTCACTTTCACTTGAGGAAGTGGTAGAGGTGTTGTCTTCCCAAGCAATGTAAGCCTTCTTATTCTTATTCTTTTTGAATTTTGATCTAGGCTCTTCACTGTCCTGCTTTCTAGAACGACAATCAGCTTTCATGTGACCTGTCTTACCACATTCAAATCAAGTGAACTTTGGAGGAGTTGTATTCCCCTTCTTTGATTGCTTTCTACCACTTGAGAACTTTTCTTTTTTGTTATTCTTCTTCATGAATCTTTTGAATTTCCTTACCATGAGACTCATGTCCTAAGATTCTGAAGATTCACTCTTAGTGCCTTCATTATCACTTAATTGATCATGAACTTTGAGTGCTAAGGCTTTGCCTTTCTTTTCCTTCTGTTCTTCTTCTGCCATCCTAGCCATATCCATCTCATACTCTCTGAGCTTTCCAAAGAGTTCAGCATTTTTCATGGTCACTAAGTTCTTTGATTCAGTGATTGTTGTCACGGTGCGTTGCCATTTTCGGTTGAGAGATTTGAGTATCTTTACATTCAGTTCTTGACGTGATCTTTGATGATCACGTGCCCAAAGGATCCTTTCTAAGGTCACTTGGAAGAGAAATGGATTTATGGAGAGGAAAGGAATGGGGTGAGGCGCCACAAATACTAGGTTTGATAAGCCAAAGGGGAGAGGCCACAAGGGAAGGGTCCCTTGATAACTCTTAGAAGCTCTCACAAAGGAGAAAGGGGGACACTCAAAGGTAAGAACCTCAACCAATATGGTCTCTAGGATTAAATTCAAGTGTAAAAAATACAAGTGAGGGAGGAGCTCCTATTTATAGAGGTAGCTAACCTCTTGAACAAGATAACCTAAAAAATAAGGGCTAGGATTAAAAGGAGAGATCTAAGGGAGGAGGATTGAGAAACAATTCCCTCCGTAGATCATCAAACTTGGTGCCCAAGTTTCTCAAACCAAGGGCCAAGATTCCTTCTTATTAGCTTAGGGGGTTTATGTAGGAAAAGAGGGTGTAGATATCAAGGTTACCCCTTATTTCCTTCATAAAGACCCAAAAAGCTAAATCCATCCTCTAAATTCCTAAGACACCTCCTAAAAATAAAAAATGGACTAAATACATGTCCCAAATTAAATTCTTAATGCTCCTCAAAATTAAAATAAAGGAAAATTAGATTTTATTAACTAAAGTCCCTAGCCTAATATCTTCACTCTCCATAGGAGGTGAAGTCTTCCTTTGTCTGCAAGGGCTAGGTCTTCTTCAATCCTTCTAGCCATGGCCCTAGTGATAGGTCCTTGGCTAGGCATGGTCACATTGTCTCCTCCCCCTTGAAGAGGATTTGACCTCAAATCCATGGGGTCTTCGTCATTTTCAGCACCTACAAATGGAGTCAAATCAGAAACATTAAAACTGGTGCTTACCCCATAATCCTCAGGCAGATCTAAAACGTAGGCATTATTACTGATCCGCTCAAGGATTTGGAAAGGTCCATCCTCTCTAGGGATAAGTTTGGACTTCCTTTGAGAAGGAAATCTATCCTTTCTCAAGTGAAGCCATACCTAGTCGCCCTTTTCAAAGATGACCTCTTTCCTCCCCCTATTGGCGAAAGTAGCATCTCTCAAGGATTGGCGCTCTATGTTAGCTTTAACCCTCTCATGTAATTGTTTTACAAAAATGAATTTTGCCTTTCCTTCTTTATGCACCGCAATAGAAAGAGGAAGAGGTAAAAGATCTAGAGGAGTACGAGGATTAAAGCCATAGACCACCTCAAATGGAGAATGCATGGTGGTTCTATGTGGGGAAGGTACTCATCCCAAGACTTATGGTTGCCTTTAAGGAGAGCCCTCAGCATAGTGGATAAAGATCTATTCACCACTTCTGTTTGCCCATCAGTTTGAGGGTGACAGGTAGTGGAAAAAAGAAGTTTAGTTCCTAGCTTAGCCTAAAGAGTTTTCCAAAAATGGCTAAGGAACTTCACATCCCTATCTGACACTATTGAAGAGGGTATACCATGCAATCGGACAACCTCTTTAAAGAAAAGTCTTGCAATGTTGCTCGCATCATCCACTTTGTGGCAGGGAATAAAATGGGCCATTTTTGAAAATCGGTCCACCACCACAAATATGGAGTCTGCACCTCGTTGGGTTCTTGGGAGCCCAAGGATGAAATCCATGCTAATATCCTCCCAAGGTGCAAGAAGGAGCAGGTAAAGGTGTGTATAGTCCATGAGGCATTGCTTTAGACTTTGCTTGCAAGCAAGCTATACATTTAGAGCAATGTCTATGGACATCTCTACGCATATGGGGCCAAAAGAATTTCTCTTGTAAAAGCATGAGGGTTTTTGAAATCCCAAAATGCCCCATGAGCCCACCTTCATGGCTCTCTTTTGTAAGTAAGTTCCTAATTGATCCTTGGGGTATACAAAGCTTACTCCCTTTGTAAAGATACCCCTCACTGATGAAGTATCCATCATGGGCCTTTAATGCGAATGCAGATGCAGAGGTAGCAAATATGGGGCCAAAATCCTTGTCAGACGGATACATAGCTCGAATGTCATCAAATCCCAAGATTTTTGCACTCAAGGATGAATAAAGGGCATGACGCCTAGAAAGAGCATCAGCCACCACATTTTGTTTTCCTTTCTTGTACTTGATGACATAAGGGAAGGATTCAAGATATTCCACCCACGTTGTATGCCTTTTGTTCAAGTTACCTTGACCCCTCAAATATTTTAGTGACTCATGGTCACTATGAATGACAAACTCCTTGGGAGCAAGGTAATTCTCCCAAGTTTGAAGGACCCTAATTAGAGCATAAAACTCCTTATCATAGGTGGGGTAGTTGAGGGGGGCACCATTGAGTTTTTCACTAAAATAAGCAATGGGGTGCCCTCCTTGCAACAAGACAGCCCCCACACCTACACCAGAGGCATCACATTCAAGTTCAAATGTTTTAGAAAAGTCAAGTAATGCCAAGACTGGTGCATGGGTCAGTTATGCTTAATTAGCTGGAAGGCTTTCTCTTGTTTCTCACCCCAAAGGAAAAGAACTTCCATTTTCACCAAATCATTTATTGGTGCGAAGAGCGTGGAGAAATTAGGCAGAAAGCGCATATAAAATCCAGCGAGACCATGAAAGCTTTTGATCTCTGTCACACTCTTTGGGGTGGGCCATTCTTTAATAGCTTTTATCTTTTCGGGGTCAACATGGACCCCTTTTGTGCTAACTACAAAACCTAGGAAAACTACACTATCTACACAAAAGGTGCATTTTTCTAAGTTACCAAAAAGATGATTACTCCTAAGAAGAGAAAAAACATGCCTTGTATGTCCTAAATGATCATCTAGGTTCCTAGAGTAAACTAAAATGTCATCAAAGTAAACTACACAAAATTTACCAAGGCAATCCCTCAGTACATGATTCATTAAGCGCATGAATGTGCTTGGGGCATTAGTTAGCCCAAAAGGCATAACCAACCACTCATAAGGACCAAATTTAGTCTTTAAAGCAGTTTTCCACTCATCACCCTCTTTGATCCTTATTTGGTGGTAACCACTTCTAAGATCTATTTTTGAAAATATTTTTGCCCCATGCAATTCATCCAACATGTCATCAAGACGGGGGATTGGGTGCCTATATTTGATGGTGATGTTATTGATTGCACGACAATCAACACACATCCTCCATTGGCCATTCTTCTTGGGCACCAACAAGACTGGCACAGCACAAGGGCTCAGGCTCTTTTGAACCCAACCCTTCTCCAACAGCTCATTCACTTGAGACTCAATCTCTTGGGTCTCCATGGGGTTGGTCCTATAGGAAGGTCTATTAGGTAGACTTGCACCAGGCACCAAATCAATTTGATGTTCTATACCCTAATGGGAGAAAGTCCTTTCAGAACCTCATTAGGGAATATGTCATCAAATTCTTTTAAAATATCTTAACCCCTTGAGGAAGGTGGTCATGTGCATGGGTTGTGGCAGTGCTCTCAGCAAAAGAATGCAAAATGGGAGAAGGATTTGATGCTTCTTTGCAAAAGAGGAGATAAAAGGGCTTGTTAGTCAAAGGAGCTTCTTTTACATCACGTTTAGTACCAAATAGGCTCCTTTTACTAATATTCCCTTTCGAAGGGGCATCACCTTTCGACTCTCTCTCTTTACCCTTTTCAAGCTTTAAGGATAAAGCTTGTTGTGCTTTTTTTTGTTTTTTTTTTCCTCAACTCTTTTCTTTTTCATCGCAAATTGATCCTCAGCCACTTGAGAAGGTGACAAAGGATACAATTTGAAGCGCTTTTCATTATGGGTGAGAATTATTTGGTTGGAGTGACCATGGTGAATAGCTTTTTTGTCAAATTGCCATGGTCTCCCCAACAGGATATGACCAGCCTCCATAGGAACTATGTCACAAAGAATCTCATCATTATAAGATCCTATGGAAATTGGAACCATAACTTGTTCATTGACAACCATCTCCCCTTGCTCATTGAGCCATTGCAATTTGTAAGGTTTGGGATGGGGCATGGTAGTCAAGGCTAGTTTTTCAACCAGCCTAGAGCTACAACAGTTACAACAGGAGCCACTATCAACAAGGAGAGAACATACTTTGTCATTTACTTTACATCTTGTATGGAAGATGTTCTCTCTTTGTAACTGGCCAAGCTCTAGAGGTTGGCTTCCAAGAAGCCTTTGAACCATAAGGAGGTCCCCCTCATAAGGAAAAGCTTCCTCACACTCTTGTTCAAAAGTATGTCCCCCTTCTTCCTCACTCTCACTAGAGGAGGAAGATGAGCTATTCTCACTACAAATGTCTTGTCCCCTCATGATCATGGTTTTCTTGTTAGGGCATTGAGAGGCAATGTGGCCTCTCCCAAGACATTTGAAGCATTTGATACTACTTTGCCTTTCAGTAGGCTTAGTAGTAGGGGGTTTTCTCTCTACATGAGGTGCTTTTGTATCTTGAAAATACTTGGGTTCCTCTTTGGGAAAACCCTTGAAAGAGTTTCCCTTAAGTTGGTCTCTCTTTGAGTAAGAGGGAGAATCTTTTTTAAAAATTTTCTCTTGAGTTGATTTTCAGCTCTTACACAAAGTTCTACCAACTCATCAAGGTTTGAGTATGAAAGAAGCTCTACCTTATCTCTAATGTCAGAGCTTAATCCACACAAAAACCTAGCAAGGGTGGCATTGGGTTCCTCAATGATATTGACCCTTAGTATGAGAAGCTCTATCTTTTGTCTATACTCCTCAATACTTAGGTTATGTTGCCTAAGTCTTTGGAGCCTATCCAAAAGATCTCTCTCATAATATGAAGGAATGTGCCTTCTTCGCAAACAAGTTTTTAAATCATTCCAGTAGCGAATGTCAGGCATTTGTTACGGGCCCTATCCTTGACTAACCCATCCCACTAATGCAAAGCAGAACCTTGAAAACTAAGGGAGGCCTAAGGTACTTTCCTTTCTTCCCTAATTTCATAGCATCGAAAGAGTTGTTCCACTTTGACTTCCCAATCTAGGTAAGTCTCAACGTCTTCCCTACCATGAAAATGGGGTAGGTCTACCTTTGGTTCCCTAGCATGATTTATGTTCTCTTAAGGAGAATGATGATTGTATGATGAATGAGAGTGATGCTTATGTTGATTTCTATAGTATTCTTCTTCACTAGAGCTAAAATGCCTAGATAGGGATCTTATGAGAATTCCTTTATTTTTTCTATCACTCTCCCTCCCATCTCTCCTCTTACTCTCTTCTCCTCTCCTTCTCTCTTCTTCCTCTTTTTCTCTTTTTCTTTCTAGTTCTTTCCTTCTTCTCCTTTCTTCATCCTCTCTTCTCTCTCTTTGCCTTCTCTCTTCTCGCTCTTTTTTCTCTTTTCTCATTTCCAACATCTCTTTTTTTAACCCTTCCTTCTTTTTTTGTTTTTCCTTTTCTTTTATTTCTTTTTTTCTCTCTTTTTCTTCTCTCCTTTCTTGTTCTTTAGCCATCCATTCCTTAAATTCTAAGTTAAGGTTTTCAAGAGTGTCTCCCTTAGAAGATTTTCTTTGGTTGACACTCTTTCTTGATGAACAACTATGTGCACTAGAATGTGTGTGGGAAGTCATGGTGCTTGGAATCATAAAAACTAAAGGGTAGGCCAAAAACTTTTTTTTTCAAGCAACATTCCTCTCTTTTTTTTTGTTTTCTCACCTAAGGTGGCTTGATGAGTCTTTGGAACTCTTAGCCTTTACACGCTTTTTTCAAAATAACATAAAATAAAATAAAAGTGCAAGAATGTAAAAGAGAAAAGGCTCTAATCGTGCTCCTAAGGTGTTGAAGGAAGTGTACCACTTCTCCCTTCTTCACCTAATTAACGAGGAACTACGCTAAAATTAACCAAAATTATTACAAACCAAGGGAGGGCCTTAAGGGCACTCAAACTCCCAATCTAAAATTAAGTATACACAATACAAAGAATAAAAAAAATAAAACAAAGTCTTCACTCCAAGCTTTTTTGGTGTTTGTCTCCTTTTTATCAAGCCCCTTTGAGTTGCATCAACCCACCCCAAGAATGCTACCTTTGTTTCCTCTTGTTTGAACTTGCCAAAATTTTATATATGGAACCTTTCCCAACCTTTCCTTACCAAGGCCGAATACAACACAAGACAACAAACAAAGGTGAATAACAAAACAAGGTTCACAAATCCAAGTGGATAGATTAAACAATGACAAACTCAAAGAAGTAAAGAAGACAAGCAAGAAAACATAAGGCTCACAAAGGAAGGTAGCACACAAATAACTTTCCTAGATTAGCTCTAAGAGTAGAGATGAAAAAAGACTCAAACAAAAAAAAAATGAAACCAATAGTTGCACACTTAATAAAATTTAAGTGCAAAAACTAAAAGCTTACTCAAGTAATTTTTTTTTATCACAATTGGTTCCTCATATCAAATGTTTCTACTAATAGGTACACAACTTCAAATTTGTCTTTCTTTTGAGTTCTTTATCTTCTTTTTTTTTTAACTTGAACTTTTTCTATTTTTTTTTAAACTTTTTCTAATCATTTTGCTGCACCTAATAGCTTGTTGAATTGAAATTTTAATGAGGATTCTTGAAATAATAACACTTGAGTGAATAAGCACAAAGTAAGGTCACACAATTTTCAAGCAATGCATGCAACTAAAGGAAAAACAACTTAGTAGTTCCAAATACCACTGAACTAATGGTGCTTAAGGAATGATTTAGGGCTGATTTTGAAGTAAATTGATTGCTCAAATTACTAACACAATTCACTCAAGCTAAAATTCCATAAAGAGGCACCAATAGTGAAGGTAAACCAAGTGGAAAGCTACTAATAATTTAACATAAAACAAAAAACATATAAAGATTGAATTGAGCAAATATTTAAGAACAACAAAGAGATTAATATGCTTGAACTAAAAGCATAAAAGACTTAAGAGACTCAACAAGAGGTTCACCTCTTAGGAGCTCAATTCAAAATGTTTTTGAAGGCTTTTTTGTAAAAATTTTAAGAGGCTAAAACCTATGGAATTTAAATGAGACAAAATAGGAAACTAACATGACTAGTATTTGACAAAACACAAGATGAAGAAAAAATAACACACCTAAAAATAGAGCAAAAATTTCAGCAAGAGACTCAAAACAAAAGGCACAACAAAGTGGCCAAAGTTGATCACCACAATGGTGTGGAAAAATCCTCAACCATGTGGGTTTAATGGTCACAACTTCTTAGGCACACTTTAACATAAAAAAACCAAGGGAAAATTAAGTAACTTGTACACGAAAATAAGATGCAAAGAAAGGGGCAAATAAAATCGCATCAAATTAAATGGAACATAGACGCGTAGATAGAAAACAAAAGCGCATATAATAGCAAGAATAAAAAGCTATACTACTAGACAATAAAGGAAATAGAGATGACAAAAAATGAAGGACTTTAAAATAAAGAGATCAAAGAGATAAACAACAAAGCAAAAAAAAAATTGAGAAAGAACGTGACCTTTAGAAAGTGGCTTTGATACCACTTGACGTGATCTTTGATGATCACGTGCCCAAAGGATCCTTTCTAAGGTCACTTGGAAGAGAAATGGATTTATGGAGAGGAAAGGAATGGGGTGAGGCGCCACAAATACTAGGTTTGATAAGCCAAAGGGGAGAGGCCACAAGGGAGGGGCCCTTGATAACTCTTAGAAGCTCTCACAAAGGAGAAAGGGGGACACTCAAAGGTAAGAACCTCAACCAATATGGTCTCTAGGATTAAATTCAAGTGTAAAAAATACAAGTGAGGGAGGAGCTCCTATTTATAGAGGTAGCTAACCTCTTGAACAAGATAACCTAAAAAATAAGGGCTAGGATTAAAAGGAGAGATCTAAGGGAGGAGGATTGAGAAACAATTCCCTCCTTAGATCATCAAATTTGGTGCCCAAGTTTCTCAAACCAAGGGCCAAGATTCCTTCTTATTAGCTTAGGGGGTTTATGTAGGAAAAGAGGGTGTAGATATCAAGGCTACCCCTTATTTCCTTCATAAAGACCCAAAAAGCTAAATCCACCCTCTAAATTCCTAAGACACCTCCTAAAAATAAAAATGGACTAAATACATGTCCCAAATTAAATTCTTAATGCTCCTCAAAATTAAAATAAAGGAAAAATAGATTTTATTAACTAAAGTCCCTAGCCTAATATCTTCACTCTCCATAGGAGGTGAAGTCTTCCTTTGTCTGCAAGGGCTAGGTCTTCTTCAATCCTTCTAGCCATGGCCCTAGTGATAGGTCCTTGGCTAGGCATGGTCACATCAGTTCTTCTCCCTCAAAGAACTTTCAAAGTCCCTTTAGATGATTGATTATGTGTGTAAATCTTTTCTGTACATCCATGATAGTTTCACCTTGATTCATGCGGAACATTTCATGCTCTTGGATCAAGGTGTTCTTCTTGGCCAGTCTTACTTCAGATGTACCTTCATGGGTGACTTGGATTAGATCCCACGCTTCCTTAGCTGTATTGCATGATGACACCCTGAAAAACTCATCACTATTCAAGGCAGAATGTGTCATATTTAAGGCTTTTGAATCATTATTAGCACATTTTAATTCATCAGTAGTCCACAACTCATATTGTTTTTCAACTATTTGATTTTCAACCATATATGTAGGAATTTTATAGTCGGTTACAACAGCTTTCCAGATGCCTCTATTTACAAACTCCATAAAGATTCTCATTCTAACTTCCAAAAAGCGTAGTTTTCACCAATGAATAATGGTGGTCTATTAATGGAGGCACCCTCACTGAAAGGTATTTGATTCCTTGAAATTTTAAAAAATGGATCGATATAATCTTGAATATTTCTCAAGATCCCATTCTTGATGCCAATTGTTGGTCCCAGGGGGGAACCAAGAAGAGGGGTTGAATAGATTCACCAAATTATTTTTAAAAGATTTCTATTCAACAGTATCAGAGTATTTTCAAAGACAGTCCCTTTTTGAAATTTTCAAAATCTACCTTCTTTTACAAAAATAGTTTTCCAAGAATTCAACCCTTTAAGCAAAGCACCAATCAATTCAATTCCTTCAATAATGATTTTAAATAAAGTAGCTGAGAAACTTCGCAAGAATGTTTAATCAAATAGTTCAGAATCAAAAGAAAGGAGTAGAAAGAGTAAAAAATCAAACCACCCAAAATATGGGTTAAAGACCCAAATTTAAAGTCAAGTAATTATGTATCAAGATTTAAATCAGCTGCAAGAAATAGTAATGAATCAAACTCAAGGCCTTTGAAGGATATATGAAGAAGATTTATTCCATTGTATAAATTAGAATTTAGGACTTTTTAGTAGGTTGACTCCTAAAGTCAACCTTCCCTTTTGACCATTGTATTTAGGTTACCCTTTTGTTTTTAGGTCATCTTTTATTTTTGGTACTATAGTCATCATGTTAGAGTTTGCTACTAAGATGGCTTAGCTTTTAGAGAAGATGAGCATGTGTTATGTTCACCCTTCTCATTATGGGTACACCCTTTTAAGCATGCTTAAGGAATGACTACTATTCCTACCTCTTAGTTGCTAGATGCCACACCACCTAGTCATGCCTTAAGCATGACTACTTTTTACCACCTCTTTCTGCTATTTACACCTTTTTGTATCTAGAATAGATTAGGGATACATTCATTAGTTGGTTATACATGATCATAGTTAGCTAATCATGGTTAGATGTGACTCAACTAGAGTTAGCCTAATCTTGGTTAGATTAACCTATGATCTAGTTAGCCTAACGCACCCTTTCTAGTCTATAAATAAGACCTCTCACCTACATGTAATCATCTTTATATCATTTAATATAATTTGAGCATTTTAGCTTGAGTGTGAACCTTGAGTGAGTATTAGAGAGAGTTCTCTTCCTCCTTGGTTGTGAGCCTCTCTCCTTTGGGAGAGAGTTCTTCTAGCTTTTATCAAGGATCCCTCCTTTTGGCAAGCATCCTAAACTCATCTCTCACCCTTGAGAATGGTGTTTTCCCCTCCATTCCTCTTCTACCTAAACTCCATTTCACATTAATTCAACCTCTTCATGAAAGTAGATCTTAGGGAAAAGTTGAGTCTTCATCATTTAAAGTCAAGTAATTATATATCATGATTTAGATCACTTGCAAGAAACCATAATGAATCAAACTCAGCTGCAAAAACCCAGATGTTAGTGCTCGAAGAATTCAATAAAGATTAAATTTAAAGAGTATAGGGAAGAGAGAATTTGCACAGTGATTTATACTGGTTTGGTCCAACTAACCTACATCCAGTTTACAGACTTAGTCTTCTGCTAATCTTCTTTATCCTAAAATCTCAGTACATACACACCACACATACAAATTTTAATCTTGGAAAGATATAAATCACACAATATGAGGCTTCCTCTTACACACCACAAGAGTTTGCTACATTGTGCACCCCGCCACTCACAACGCCTCACTTGTAACACCCCATTGCAAGATTTTCCCACAATCTCAAGAACACCTCAAGAGATTGTAAACCTAGTGCAAAAACACAGAAAGGGTATAGAACAATATCACCTGTTGTGAAGAATACCCAAAAAGAAAGATTAGAATTCAATGGAGTCTCTTCCTTGAATCTTGAATTGGAAGCACTTTCAAAACATAAAAAATGGGTATGAATCTTGGAGAGAATTCTTAGAAATCATATGTGAGAAGCAAACACTTGATTGGACTGTTCAAAAGTTGTTAAATTTGTTTTCAAAATGCTTTTATATAAGTTTTTATGCAGGTCATCAATTACCCACTTGATTACCTGATATCCTGCACAAAATTGGACCAAAGCGCTTGTTCTCGGGGGTAATCAATTACTAAAATCAGGTCATCGATTACCATAGAGAGCATCAATTTCAGTTCAAAAACATTCTCGTAGGGTAATTAATTACCATTTTTAGGTAATTGATTACCTTACCTAAAAATCCTTTTGTGAAGCTTTTCCAGCACAACCGAGCCTATGTAATCTATCCAAAACTATCCCAAACACATTCTGAAGCCTATCTAAAACACACAATACAAGTACCACACCTATAAATGTTTTTGGTACCATAAAATTGATTTAAGAGCAAAAACAAAGAGAGACAAGAAAAACCAAAACTCCACAAGTCTACAATGAGTCCCTTTGGTCCTAACACATGCGGATCAAAAAGCTTCTCGAGAGTGTTATCTTGCCAGTCTAAAGATGTTTCCTATGAGTCAGCTAGGAAGTTTACCAAGTACATCTCAAGCAAACATGGTTAGCATGGTAAACTTAGACCCCAGGGCAGAAGACGTTGATCGAGTCAAGCCAATTGAAAGCACTCACCTCTTTTTATTGAAATCCTGAGTCTAAACTACAAATATAGGAGCAGAAACAACTAAAGAAATTGAAGCTAAAATTTGCGAGGTTCTCATAAAAAATGCAGACCTATTTGCATAAACAGCAGTTGAGATGCCAGGAATTGACCTGAGTATTATGTGTCGCAAGCTATTTGTATCTCCTTAAGCCAAGCTGATCTCTCAAAAGAATAGAAAGATGGGAGAGTTGAAGAGAAAAACGACCTTAGCAAAAGTAAGCAAGCTCTTGAAAGTAGGATTTGTCCGAGAAGTTTTATATACAACCTAGATTGCAGATGTTGTAATTGTTGTCAAACCAAATAGGAAATTACGCATGTGTGTTGATTATAACGATTTGAATAAAGCATGTCCAAAAGACTGCTACCATTTACCGAACATAGATTAGTTAGTTGATGGCATAGCAGGACAGTGAGTGTTGAGCTTCCTAGATGCTTACTCCAAATATAATTAGATCCAAATGTACCAACCAATGAGGATAATACTGCCTTGATCACTGATGATGCAAACTATTGCTACCATGTAATCCCTTTTGGACTAAAAAACACTGGAGTGACCTACCGGCATTTGATGGACAGTGTGTTCCGAGATCAGATCGGCAAAAATGCAGAGGTATATGTTTATGACATGCTAATCAAATCCGAAAGCTATGACAACCATAAGACTGATCTCGAGGAAACTTTCACCTCATTATGGATGTACAACATACGAATAAATCCTGATAAATGTGTTTTTGGGGTGAAGGGCGAAAAATTCTTAGGATTCATACTATCTCAAAGGGGCATTGAGGCAAACCCAGATAAGTTTTGAGCTGTCATTGAAATGAGAAGTCCAAAAGATAAGAAAGAAGTCCAAAGACTGGCGGGGAGGTTAACATCATTGTCCAGGTTTTTACCAAAGTTAGCCAAGAAAATGAAACCCATGGCAAAGTTACTACAAAAAACAACAAATTTGAATGGACTGAAGAATGTGAAGCTAATTTTAAAGGTTTGAAAATGTCTTTAGAATAACCTCCCATACTCCAAAAGCCTCAACTAGGAAAGGATATCCTCCTATACATATCTTTTTCAGATGAAGTTGTTAGTGTCGTTATTGTCCAAGAATGCTATTCCCATCAGGAACCGATATATTACCTCAGCCAAACTCTACACGGTCTAGAAATTCATTATCAGATAATTGAAAAACTTGTCTTAGCCTAATAACAGTGGCAAGAAGACTTCATCCATATTTTCAAATTCATTAAGTAATAGTCAAGAACGATTATCAAATAGGTAAACTCCTTTGGACACCCAAGCTCGTCGGAAGACTCATATTATGGTTGATAGAATTATTGAAGTACGAACTTCGCTTTGACCTGAGAGGTGTTATCAAGGCACAATGCCTTGCAGACTTCATAAATGAGTTACTGCCACCGTCTGAAGCTAAAGCCTATTGGATTGCTGTCTGTTGACAGATCATCAAATAAGCGAGGGAATGGGTCCAAAATTGTGCTAGAAGGCCCTAATAATATTGTCTTAGAACAGTCCCTAAAATTCAACTTTCATGCCTGCAATAATCAAGCTGAGTATGAGGCTCTCATTGCCAGTTCAATCCTAGCAAAAGAAATGGGAGCCAAAAAAATAAGACGTCGAAGTGACTCCCAATTAACAATGTCTCAACTCGACAGGCAGTATTAAGTTAAAGATCCCCTTTTTCTTCAGTACTATCACAAGTTACAAAACTTGAAGCAGTTGTTTGCCGAAGTTGTCATTGAGAACATACCCATAGAGAATAATGAAAGAGCCAATCTTTTAGCCAAGTTGGCTAGTAAAAAGAAACCCGGACACTATAGATCATGTGCATCGAAGGAGAATCAAATTAGATGATGCCGATCAGAGCCTACATAGAAATTAAAAAGGGAACAACTAGTTGACAAAAAGGAAGCTAAAGCCTTACAGACTCGGTCTATGGGATTTGTGATTGTGGGACAAGAATTATTCAAAAGATGCTAGTCAACACCGCTATTGAAATTCCTAACTTCAGATCAAGGGGCTTATGTCCTAGCAGAATTGTACGATGGAATATGTGGTTTTCATTATGGAGCATGCACCGTAGTTGTAAAGGTAATTTGGCCAACTTTAAAGAAAGATGCTGAGTTTTATGTCAGAAAATGTAAAAAGTGTCAAGAACATGGAAATTTGATCTGGACTCCACGCAACAACTCCGAAGTTTATTTCCCCTTAGCAATTTACCATATAGGGCCTTAACATTTTCGGCCGTTTTCCACTAGCCAAAGGATAATGTAAATTTCTCCCGGTCGAGATTGATTATTTCACAAGGTGGGTAGAAGCCACTAGCCCAAATCTCAGCAGAAAATGTTAAGCTCTTCTGGAAGATCATATGCAGATTCGAAAATCCCTCATATAGTAATCATGGACAATGGAAGACAATTCACAGGCAAGAAGTTAGAAGACTCTTGAAAAATTTTTCAATCACGCATGTAAATACGTTGGTAGAACATCCCTAGACCAACAATCAAGTAGAAGCAACTATCAAAATAATCCTTACCGTGTTCAGAAAACATTTTGGAGTATCTAAAGGAAAATGGACCAAAGACTTGGCCAAAGTATTGTAGGCATACGAATCACGCCCCAAACAACCGTGCAAGAGACACCGTACAACCTTGTGTATGGGACAAGCACCCTCATCCTTGTCGAGCTAGAAGAACAACACTACGTCACAACCTTTTCAACTCGGACCAAAACCAACAGGAAATGCTAGTTAACCTCGACCTCACCTAAGAACTCAGAGATAAGGCTCAAATCAGGGAAGAAGCTTCCGAAAGAAGAACAACTCGAAGATTCAACAACAAAGTTGTTTTGAGAAGTTTTTGGGAGGGGGACCTTATCTGTAGGATGTGGGAAGAAGCTCGAAAGGACTATCCTTAAGGAAAGTTCAGGTCAGAGTGGGAGGGTCCGTTTCAGGTGAATTAGTGCTTGGACAACGAAGTGTACAAGTTAGAGCATTTTTCAGGCGAGCTCATGTCAAGAACATGGAACGCTACATATCTTAAGTTTTATTTTAGTTAATCAACTTATCACCCTTTGTATAAAAGTGCATGTAGATAGGTGTACTTTTTTTTCTACCATCGATCTTTTTCCCAAGGGGATTTTTGCTGAGGAGATTTTAATGAGGCACCCTAGTACGAAATGAAGTCTATGATATTGAATCATCTACCACTCATGCAAGAACATATATCCAAGCTCACGACGAACAATTGCGTAAAAACTCACACTGATCTATTGAGACCATTCTCAAATAAAACTGTGTAATCGTTCACATAAAATAATCTTGCAAGAACCTATATCTGAGCTTGTGTTGAACAATTGTGTAAAAACTCACACTGATCCATTGAGATCATTCTCATATAAGATTGTGTAATCATTTTGTGTAAAATAATCTTACAAGAACCTACAGCTGAGTTCACGTTGGAGAAGTCTTTCAAATAAATTGTGATCGGTCTCATAAGGTGAAATTTTATGTGTCATATTGTCCAAAATCATCTTAGGAGAAACATGTTAATACTTTTGTGATCACTGACAAAATTATTAACTTTAACATTAAAATAAAAATTGTAAAAAATTCTAAATTCAGAGAAGAACTATCCAAAGTCAAGAAAAATAAGTTCAGTAAGAGAAATATTTGAAAATAAAATATGTATTCATTCAAAAGGCCGAGTACAAAAAGGCAATATGTTCAGCTACCATATGCATATACGAAAATGGCCAAGTCAACTAAACAAGCTAAAATTCTAAAGCCTAAGTATCTGCTAACAAGCTTCACTCGGTGGTGACATCATCAACTGAAAGAGGCACCTCGGGAGCAACAACTTTATTAAAGGAAGTTGCCTTAGAGCTAAGAGCAGGAATATCCCTTTTATGCACTATTCGATCCTCGTAGACATTGTTGACCATGCCAAACTCTTTCTCCACAACATCAAATAGAACGACAGCCTAGCGAACGACCTTGTTGAAATGCTAAATGTGGTTGCCTTCTATGGCTTTTTTAGCTTACTAGATCAGCGTAGCCCTCTCCGAAGCAAATTGGTCCTGGTAGTCTGATAAGTCCTTTATCTCCAAACTCAGCTCAAAAATCCTTCTTTGCATCTCAAATGCCTTCTCCCCAGTTTCTTTCAGCTGTTGTTGGAGAAAAATTTGAGTCTCCTTAGATGACTTCAACTGTGCTTGTAAATATTCTTTCTTCTTTTCTAGCTTCAAGTTTACCTAGGATAACTTGGTCGAGGCATCAATAGTTGTTGAGAGGGATGCTTGGGTGTGAGCTAACTCTTTCTTTATTTTCACGACATCAGAAAATTTCTTAGCCTTTATCATCAATTTTTTGGTTAACACCCAAGCCTGAGCTTGAAGTTCACTAAAACTAGATTTACTAAAATTAGATGATACCTTGTTCAACCGAACAGTATTTATTATAGCCCTTTCTTCCTACGACAGGTTGGAGATCTTTATTTTCCTCCTCATTTTCAGACTTCCGTAGAAGAAAGACTCCAACACTGGAGCATCTGAATTCTCCCTCTTGTTGGAACAGAACAATGCTTCTACTTCTTTGAGGCATGATCCTTTCATGTCAACATCTACTTAGTAACACATTTATTGGCCGGAGTCAAACCTCTGGTTTGTTTTTTCTTCAGCTTGACCACCACCTTAGTTGAACCTTTATTCCTTATATTTTTGGGACGAGTTCGGGTCTGAGAGCAATTTTGGCTCTTAAAACTCTAGGATATTCGATACTAGTAGTTTAGAGGTCTCCAATAGGTCGTCGGTAATATCAGGTCCAACCATGGAGTCCCATGCGGTCGAGGTTGATGCCAAGGTTGTCCTGGTTGTAGATTATTCTTGGGTGAATTTGACAGTTTTAGAGTTCAAATCCAACATTAAGAAGAACCAAGACATGCAGTGTGTATGAGATCATGGTATCCTGTGCTCGGTCTTCAGATTGTATTTGTTCATGTCGAGAAAATGCAAGCGTTGATTTTGTCCTCATGTATGAACGCCTCTTCATCGAGTTCCATATTTGTTTCCATTTGATGAGTTAACCATGGCAGTGTTACCAGCTTTGAACGTGGCACCCATCCAACTTCACCTAAATAGTTGGGCATCTTTTTTAGGCCTTTTGAGTTTTCTTCATGGCCTTTTATATCAAGTCCAACCCATGAATCTTCTTGTACCGTTACTATGTCTGAATTAGTGAATCGCTAAGATAGGTCTCATTAACCGGGCAGCCGTAGTACTGCATCCTTTCTCCCTACACCTCATCTCTAAAAGACTTTAAAGGAAGTTTCTTAAAGTCTTGTGGGTCAGAATGGTCATCGTCATTTTTACAGCGAGGATGGTTGACCGAGGTGTCCCTTTTATTGGATGTTATAGCTTATGGCCAAGGTCGTCCATGCTAGAATGCGACACGAAGTTATTGTCTATCCTCGACAAACTTCCTCGACTTTTGCCGACTAAAGACATTTTGGGTTTAGTGTTGTTGTCGGATCCTGGCCTTAGCCTAGAGTGTGAGTCTTCTTTCCACTATTTGTTTGCTTATATTAGACTTTGAACTTAGCTAAATTTTGTTCTTTCTTGTGTGCAACTCTGATGGCCAAGATCTTGCCAAACCCGCTCTTCGAATCCAAAAACATTCTTTCTGCTCGAGAAGACGAGAGCAAGAACAAAGAAGTCAATGTCGGTGTAGCAGCCACGGGACACCCTGACCTACTTCCACCTCTTCCCAAGAATCTAAAAAACAAAGGCAAGGCAAAGGTTGTTGTCGATGACCAACCAAATAAACATGTTGGCGCATCGAACCCGACAAGGAGATCTTCACAAAGAAATTGAAGCATAGGTCGAGCTTTGATAAAAAAGAAGACTCTGATGCCCTGATCCTGGAGTCCTTCCTTCGTGGGGCCTAAGCATGAAAAGGAGAATAAGGATCTCTGACCTGTCTTTGGAGGAAAAGGTGCTCTTAAATTGGGCGAGCGTGGATGAGATGCGTTCAAGCTTTAGCGAGCTTCAAGCTTGGGCCCGAGTGCTCACCCAGAAACTCATCCTAGAGGTGAAGAAGTTCCATGATGTCGCTAAAATAGAGAAGGAGTTGGTAGACACCCATGCCTCATTTTTCACCACCTTAGATGCCTTGATGAAACTATCTATGTCCTACACAAATCTAACCAAGGAGAACGAGGATCTATGGGCTAAGCTAAATTCAGCAGAGAACAACTAACTCTTCTTGCAACAGCAACTAAAGGAGGCAAATGGCCACTAACAGAGTCCTGCTTATCAAGCAAACCTAAATGGTTGTGGAGGGCAACTAAGTTATAATAAAATTGATAATAAAAAATAATAATTATCAAGCAAGCCCATATGATACTAATTAACAATAGTTACAATAATTATAGTAAAAATAAAAAAAATAATAAAAAATAATAATTTTACGTTATATATATTACATATTTTCAATATATAGTATAATATATAAATTTAATTATAATTATATTATACTAATTAATAATATCATAGTTATAAAATACTAATTAACAATTATAACAACTTGATAATGATAACAATAATTATCTGGCATACTACATATTACATTTATGATAATAATAACAATAGTTAATAATTTTACCCTTACTGATAATTATAATCATTATAATAAGAATAATAATAACAACAATTTATAATTTTAGGATACATATGTTACATATTTTGAATATATAATATAAAACATAAAATATAACATTACTTATATAATACTTATAATTATATCATGTTAATTAATAATATCGTACTTATAAAATATAAAATTACTTATTAAAATACTATATATTTACCGATCAATGAGAATAATATGATACTGATTAACAATGATCATAGCATTGACAATAACAACTATAATTACTAATTTTACGCTATATATATTACATATTTTCAATATATAATATAAAATATAAAATTAATTATAATTATATCATACTATTTAATACAAATATCATACTTATGAATTATTAAATTTAAAATTACCTCTAATAATATCCTACTAATTAGAACCCTATACTAATTAATAATATCATACTTATTAAAAAATAGAATTACTTATAAAAGATACTATTTACCAATAAATGATACTAGTACAATATTAATTAACAACATGTAAACTAATTCATAAAAATTCACATAAATCATAAAATATAAATTAATAATCATAAAGCCTAACCCTAAAACAACATCCTAGATTAAACAACATAATCATGACCAATTATAAATCTAGAAAAAGTTTTACATTAAACTATATCATCCTTACTTATTAATATCTAATAAAATTAAAAAAATAATGCCACAAATACTTATAAAACCATTTAACAACTTATAATTTTTTGAAGAATTTCTCAACTCTTTACCCTTCATATCTTTACTCTTCACCTTTTTTCCACTCCTTTTGAACTCTTCTTATTTACCCTTCACCTTACAACTTACAAATTTTTTGAACAATTAGTTAAAAATTTCTCAAATACTTATAAAAATATTTAAAAACTTACAAATGCTATACGAACTATTTACTCTTCTCAACTCTTTGCTCTCATTCTCAACTCTTTTTCTCTGCTTCATTGTGTTTTCCCCATCCCCTCACACCCTTTATATAGCAAAAAATTTAACTTTGGTATCACAAGAATTATTTTTTGAATTTGTCCATTACGAAGCAACATAACCAAATACGCCAAACCGTCTGCCATATTGGGACATGTGTCAACTCCCCATCGGTGAGAATAAGTGTCGTTAAAATGTTAGCATTATGTTTTGACTATCAAATATGGTACATTGTTTGACGTATTTGAAGATTCTCCATGTGGCAACCAATGATTAGTGAAAATTTGTGATATGCTTCCAATATGTCAATCAATTTGACGTATTTGAGCGGCATTTTAGGGAATAGTAAGATTCTAAGAAATTTGAGCGACCTCTAAATTCCTCACAAAACTTGGAAAACAAAATTAGTTAGGTACATCTAAGAAAAGAATAAAAAAAATAAATCAAAAGGAAAATTGAAAGAAAAGATCAAAAGAAGTAAAAAGAAAAATAGTGCAAATTAGATGTACCTAACAGTAAAATTTAAATTGCAAAAGAGTGCCTAAAATTGGTTGTAATTGCTTGAGAACATTACTAGAAGCTCTCTGCCCAATCAATTTTCACTTGTGCAATTTTTTAAAATTTTTTGTGTCTTTTTCTTTTTAATTAGTCCTTACTCTTATTCTAGTGTCATTTCTAGAATTTTCTTTAGTGTACTTATCATTCCTTCATTACCTTTAATTCTAGTTTTTTCATCCATTTTAATCTTCCTAGTCTTTTCTCTATTATTGCTCCCATTTGGATAGTTTTCTTTCCTTGTTTTTGAGCTTTTGTTGATTTTATTTGCTTCTACTTTTTGCTTCTTGGATTTTTTGGTGTTTGTGCCATTTTTTTGTAAAGAAACCTTTGGTTTGGTAGTATTCCACAAGGGTATCACATTGAGGAAGTGTTGTCTAAGCCAAGAAGACTTGACAAGTGGAGGAAGCAAGGCAAGATGAGTCCAAACACTTATGAAGATCTTGGAGTGAAGACTTGTGGCTTTTAATATTGTCATTACTTGTATTAAAGACTTCTTTTAGGAAGTGTTGGATGCCCCTAAGGATCACTTCCTTTTGTTTGTAATAGTTGCTTTAGTTTCTCTAATTAAGGTGTGAGGTAGGAAGTGGTACATCTTTTCACATCTCTAGGAGCACATTTAGACCTTTCATATTTTACTTTCTTACTATGCTTAGTCAAACTGTGTAGTGTGCTTGAGTTCCAAAGGCTCTTGCACTCATTTAAGGATTTTGTTTATGTTATCTTTCTTGTTAGTTCAAACACTTTCTAGGTTGAGGACTTGAGTTCCAAAGACTGTCTTCGTTAATGAGAACCATAGAAGGGAAAGGAATTTATCTTGTTGACTTTGCTCTACACACCATAATGGAATCACACAAGTCTAGCAACAAGAGTGTGAACCAAGGGGGCTCACCTAAGACCAATACTTTTGATAATTTTGTTAGTGAGTTTAGAGAGTGACATGTAGGAGAGAGTGAAGCAAGAAAAGAGAGAGAGGAAAGAGAGGAAAAAAGAAGAGAAGAAAAAAAAAAGAGTTAAGAAAAGGGACAAGAGAAAGAAAAAAAAGGGAAGAAATGATGCAATCTTACCTACCAAGGGCCCTCTCACTAGGGTCATGGCTAGGAGGATAGAGGAAGACTTGGCCCGAAAAGACTCATGATGGAGATAGACATATTAGGCCATATTCCATAGATCCTCCTTTGTAAATATTAATTAGCTCTTAATTTACAGTTGGCCATGTATTTCGGCCATTTACTTTGTAATTAGGAAGAAGAGGTGTTATTAGCTAGTGAAAGGAGGTAAGCTCCGTTAGGGGCCTCTTATCCAAGTTGTGTTGGGCTTCCTTCCGACACCTTTGGATTAGCTTTTGCACCCCTCCTAGGTTTAGAGTAGGTGTCTCTAATCCTAATTAGGCCTAAAGTCCCACATTGCCTAGTTTTGAGTGCATAGCTTTATCATTGGGCTATATATACACCGAGTCTCTCTTGTAATCATCACACTTGAATTTTGAATTGATATAAGACCCTTTAAGAGCATTATTATATAGTAAAGTGTCATTGAGAAATCTCTCTCTTGAGGGTTCTCTTACTTTAAGCTTTTACCAAGGGTCTTCTCCCTTGTGGCAAGCCTCCTAGTAAAATTTTTCTTGACTTATCTTTTCCCTAGAGAAGTGATGTCAAGTTCCCCTCCATCCCTAATGTTTTCCATCCTCCATCTTCTTAGAGGAAAGAACCTTGGTTGAAGAGATCAAGGGAGTGCATCCAGAAAGAAGAAGAAAAGAAAAAGAAAGAGAAAAGAGAGAAAGAGAAGAGAGAGATAAGGAGAGAGATAAGAAGAGAGATTAGAGAGAGATGAAAAAGAAAAAAAGAGAGAGGTTAGAAAGAGAAGAAAGAGAAAAAAAGAGATGTTTGAAAGAAAGGAAGTGAGACAAGGGAAAGACAAGAAAAGGATGTGAGAGAAGCAAAAAGGAGGAAAGAAAAAAAGAGAGCGAAAAGAGAAAAAGAAGAAGAGGCCAAAAAAAGAAGAGGGAATAAGTTTAGCTCCCCTAGGAGTAAATCCCTAAGTGAGGAGGATGAGTACATTGGCAGGCTTAGACCTAGGGAGAGAAGAAACCAAGAACCTAAACAACAAAATAGATCTCCAACCTTTTCATGGAAAAGACAATTTGGAAGCCTACATTGATTGTGAGATGAAGATAGAATAACTCTTTAGATGTTTTAAAGTATCTGAAGAGAGAAAAATTAGCAACCCTTAGCTTCCAAAGGTGTGTTATGTATTAGTGGACGTCTCTTGAGGAAGAAAGGTGTTGTTTTCATGATCCTCTTATAAAGTATTGGAATTATCTCAAGAGGGCCATGAGGCAGAGTCATATTCCTTCTTATTATGAAAGGGAAATCCTTGATAAACTTCAAAGATTAAGGAAACAAAACATGATTATTGAAGAATATAGACAACTCTAACAACCTCTCCCACTCTTATACAAATAGGGACCAAACCAAGGGGAGATCTTCCAAGAGCCATCCCAAAGATGAACCTTCCACAAGTATGCATGAAAAGAAACATCCTTTGCATCACAGAGGTGATCCCCCTACTAGTTCTAGAGCTAGTAGCATTAAGTGCTTTAAATGTTTTGGGAGAGGCCACATTGCTTTCCAATGCCCCAAGAAAAAGACCATGATCATGATGGGCTAGGACATTGAAAGTGAATCATCTTCCTTTCTAGTAAGAGTAAGGAAGAAAGGGGTAGCATGCACATAGAGGAAACTTATGCTTATGAGAGAGACTTGTTGATGGTTAGGAAGCTTATTGGAAGCCAACCTTACAACCCTAGCACATCTTAAAGAGAGAACATCTTTCTCACAAGATGTAAAGTTTATGATCAAGGGTGTTCTTTCATTGTAGATAGTAGCTCTTGCTATAACTGTTGTAGAACTAGGTTGGTAGAAAGGTTATCCTTGACTTCCATTTCTCACCCTAAACCTTACAGACTTTAATGGTTGAATAAGAGTAAGGAGATGGAAGTCAACCAACAAGTAGAGGTGCTATTTTCCATTGGGAACTACAAGGATGCTATCCTCTATGATGTAGTACCAATGGAAGTGGCCCATATCTTGTTAAGGAGGCCATGACAATATGATAGAAAAGTTTTTTATGATGGTTACTCTAATGAAATTATCCTCTCCCACTTGGGCACAAAGTTTAAGTTGTGTTCTCTTACATCCTCTCAAGTGTTAGAGGACCAACTCATAATGAAAAGAAAAAGGGAAGAGGAAGAGAGAAAAAAAAATAAGCAAGCATTGCTAGTCGATGGGATGGAAGGAAGTTCCACTTCTAAAAAGGTTGTACTTAAAAATAGCCATCTTTCTACAAAAGTGGACTTAAAACATAGGCTCCTCATAGAACAACCTTTTTACCTTCAACTTGAGAAGACACTATTGCATACACTCCCAAGTGTTGAGCTTCGATCCTCATCCTTTGAGCTTGATCATGCATGTCAAGTACAAGATTTGGGAGACATGGAAGGGAATGATGACCTTCAAGAAGATTACCCCTTGGTTGCCAAAGAGGATCTTATTGAAGATGATTCTTCCAATGATGAAGTAGAAGTTAAGGTTGTGCCCATTACTATTGAGCATAAAGCATCATAACCTCAAACTCTACTTGTAGTTGAGGGCACTGTAGTTAAGCATGAGATTGAACCCATAACTTTGAGACTCAGCCAATATTAAGTTCAACTCAAATAGACCATGCAAGAATGCTTTACCCTTAGGCCCATCATACTCTCTTGGGGTGAACGAAAGGACAAAGCTTATTTAGGCTTTCTTGATGAGTGCACTGATGCACTTAGTATAGTCTATCGATCTTCTTCTAATCATGTGAGACTAATACTTAGTACATTAGGCATTGGTTTGGGAGTTACTGTGTGGAGGCCTCTGCACTACTTTCACTACCCCATCCATGAGAGGTTATCTCATAGATCCCTCACTCTCCCAACCCTTTGGGGTTTACACCTACTGACTGCATTGCTTATCTTTCTGCAAGATTGGAAGAAGAGGAATAAGAGCCTCAGGATTTCAGGTCAAATCCTTTCCAAGGTAGAAGAGATTATGCAATCCCTCCTAGTAAGGGACCTTGGCATAGGAGGATTGGAGAGAGACATGGCTAGGAAATAGCTTCATGATGACCATTAGGGTCATAGTCTTAAAATTGTGTAAACATTTTAGTGTAGTTTGTGTAGTATTTTAGTGGGTGTTATTAGTAGTTTTTGGGCCATGTGTATTTCGACCATTTGCTCCTTATTTTCCCTTATTTCTAGCTTGGGGTGCCATTAGTCATTTATAAGGGGTTTGTGGTAGAAGATGATCCTTTTTTGTGCAAGAGAATGTGTGAATTTTAATTCCCACACTTACTTATTTAATTTTCACACCTTCTAACATACACATGTGCATGAGAGACAAGTGAGACCCCCTTGTTTCCCTATTTAGGAACCACTTATCTTCTCTCTCCTAGGCAGCATTTTCAAATTCAAATTTGAATTTGGAGGAGTACACATGACATTTCAAATTCAAATTTGAATTTAAAGGGAACATAGATTGTTTCGATCTTTTTCTTTTTCTTCTCTTAGCCTAAGTGGATGTCCAAGTTCACCTCCTCCCTTATAAATAGCACCTTACTCACACTATAAGGATCTTTGATCATTTTATGAATTTAGAAATTGTAAGACTCTTGTGAGTTGTCTTCTTCTCTCTAAAACTTGAGAGTTCTTCTATTACTTTTATTAAGGGTTCCTTCCCTTGTGGTGAGCTTCTATAAACCTAAACTTATCTCTATCTAGAGTGGCGCCTCCATCATCACATCTCTTCTCACCATTTCCATCATCTCCAACCATTGGAACCTCTTGAAGCAAGATCCTAGGAGGAGCAATCCAAGATTGCATGACCTGCTCACTCAGATTGGGAATATTTTCTTGGCATCAAAGAAGCAAAACACTGTTGGACAATCAACCGCAGAGACAGAATAGATGGCAGTAGTTAAAGCTACAAGTCAATATGGGCCTACTACAACAAGATGGGCCTACTATAATCTACTATGACAATAAATCAACAATAGTAATGACAAAATAATCTAGTGTATAATAGCAGCACAAAAAGCATAGCAATCAAATATAACTTCATTAGAGAAGTAGTAGCTACTAAAGAAGTCAAGCTAGAATACTGCACGAGTGAATATCAAGTTATTGACATATTCACAAAGGCACTGCTGAGACCAAGATTCGAATAGTTTCGCACTATGCTTAGAGTTACTCAAATTTGCATCAAGGAGGAGTGATAAAAATTGATGCAAATTCTAGAATAATGTAGACAACTACATATAGATAGAATATTCTTGAATAATGCATGATAGCTCTAGAATTACATATTGATAGAATATTCTAGAATAATGCATGATAGCTCTAGAATTATATGTAGGTAGAAAATTTTAGAATAATGTATGTTATCTCTAAATGGTTATGTTGAAGCCTATAAATAGATCATGTACTCAACAATTGTAATCAACCTAAAAACTAGCAAGGCATTTTCAATCAAAGTTATTCCAACTATTTCTCTAAACTAGGTTTCCTTTTAACTAGCCTATATCACAAATTGGCCTCCCTATCTTTTCTACCAATCAAAGGAACTTTAATTATTTCGTAATTCTAAAACTGTCATCATTAATAAAGGCCGAAAATGGGTACCAACCAACAAGCATACAAATACAAATACAATTAAGCTTAAATCACGTTTTTGTGAACTACGATAAGCTTTCTATTAAGCATACAAATACAATTGGTAAGATCTTAAAATAAAAAACCAACCAACAAGTCAGGGAGAAAAAAGAGGAAAGAAATGAAAAAAAATTGAGTGAAAAAGGAAGTTGCAAATGAAAAAGAAGAAATGAGTGGAGGCATTAGAGAAAAACAATGCAATCAAAATGGGATATACATGTAAATCATCCTAATCCATCTTATATTTCATTTCATAGAATAAAATCCATAAAAAAGAAAAAGAACCAAAGTGGTAAGCGAAACCCTTATCGTCATTACTTGCCTTTACCAAGTCCTACCATCATTGGTACTTGCTGGTTCTTTGTAAGTTTCTCCTTACAGAATCTCGAGGTTGGAAAAAGTTATTTAACATAAAAATATGAGTTTAATTCTTATGTATCCAGTGTAAAAAGATATCATGTCATTGAAGAAAAGTGTAAAATGAGTGTATGAGTCTTTTTCTCAACAAATATTATTTATCAAATCTGTTCGTGTCTAACAAAAAGCTATTTCCTTATTTTTTTACAGGATCATGTTCATCTTATTAACATCATTTAATGTGTTAAATAATTAATATTTTAATAAATTTAATTATTATTCTTAAGAAGTGAGACAATTGATGTAGATGATGAGAGTCTGATTGGTACCTATGAATTTTTCTCTCTAAATTTATTCACGTATGATGAGTCTTTAAAAACACAGCAGCCTCAATAACCTAAGCAGAACCAAATTTGGGCACAACAATTTCATATAATTTCATTAATTATTAGGCTGAGAGCAGCAAAAAGGAGAACAGCCCATTATTTGATCTAAGCTTGTTAGAGCATACCATGGTCTTGTCCACAATAAGGACTACAAGATATGATATAAAACTTTATTAACTAACATAGTATGTTTGATGACCTACCTATTCATCTGTGAGGTCGAAAATGTTATTCTTGATCTTAGTAAGCTGGATAGGTAGGTCAGTAGACCATTTGGATTTGAGCATATTCTGCTTTACTTCAGCAGCTTTACCCTCTTCCTCTATTTCTTTGTTTTCGGCAAGTAGATCATCAGCTTCTTTAGATAGTGCTCGAGCTAGCTCTTCAAGAGAATCATGATTCTTCTCATAGTTTGAGAGTTCTGCTTCCTGATTTTCCACATTCAACACCAGTTGCCGCAGGTCCATTTCTTTGGCATCTATTTGTTTCCTTATATCTGCAATTTCTGACTCTATTTCTTTCTTCCTGCTGTTTTCGGCCTTGACGACCAAAGAAGCCTTCTTTATAGAGCTTTTGACATCCTTCCGCCTATTCTTGCCTGCTGAAGTCTCTTCTTGGATTCTGGCTTTCTTCTTGTTAAAATTCTGAAGTTTGTTCGCTGGCTCAATAGTTGCTTTGTATTTTTGCAATGATGCAAAGGCTTTTCTTTGGAGCTCGACTAGGGCCTCCTTCACCTCTGCCGTCACCTGAGGGTGACTACCTTTGGTCAATAGATTCAGGAAGTAATCAAGTTGAGACTGCATGTCAGGATCAGAAGAGACTTCAGATAAATCCTTTATCAGTAACAGCTCCAAGGCATCTATGGCCTCTCTTACTGACACCAGAGAATCATCTCCCAAAGACATGGTTCCACTGACAGAGAGTTTCTCATCAACCAAATTAAAAGGGTCATCTGGGTCAGAATCTGTGGAGTTAGAAGAAGACTCTTCAGAGTTTAGTCTTTCAACAACAGGAAAGTCATTTTGAACTGAAGTGGGACAAACTTCATTTTCTGGAAGCTCGGAAATTTCTCCTTGACCATCGTTCCAATGACCCTCAAGTGAAAGTGTTGAGGTTACAACTTTTTCAACTTCAGTAGGTGGAGGTTGCATCGATGTGAGAATGGGTGTTGACAGCACTGTAGTCTCGTCTTTGTGAAGTCTTTTTGCTGTAATCTTGAAAAAGACAAGAAAGAAAAAATAATGAAATAAATAAAAAATATAAGAGAACTTGTGTTAAGTAAGAATGGAGTAAAATAAAAGAAATAATAAATTTAAATATTTACTCTTTTAGAGGGCCCTTCCATATTTGAATCTAAAGTCACATTTTTTGTTCGTTTCGCAGGGTTACTGAATTGAATATCTTCCACACCATTAGTTTGTTTAACTACATGGATACCATTAGATTTGGCAACCAGCCTTTTGCCTTCATCATTGGTAGTATGATCTGAGTATGAAACCTCCACATAATTCCACTTATTATCTGGAAAGACTGCATCTATATTATCTTCAAATTTTAGCAGCTTTACATCAAACAAAAACATATGATCCGTTCCTGTCCTGAGCTCATAAAGTTTCTGAATGCCAAGGGACTGTTTCTTGCCATTGATGAGCAACACGGGACTAAACTTTATCATGATAGGTTCCTCATCCACCTGTCCAATAACAAGGCAGAGAGAAATTTCTGGGAATTTGTTGCGAAACCAGAAAGAAGTCGATCCTCCCCTTGCACGGTGTGAGAACCAGTCCGGAATCTTTGTTCGTGGCAAGAAAAGCATCTTGTTTCCTGTCTCTACCCATTTCTGTCCATCATAAATTAAATTAGATAGCATTAAGAGTTCATCTAAAAATTGAGATGCTGACAGCAATAGATAGTCAATGCCAATTTGATCAGAACTGATTTTGATATCACAAAGGTGAAGAATTTGGTTTAAAACAAAAAAAATACTTAATCTAAAAAATTTGAGCCTTCAATTGGTGGTGAGGATCGAAGGATATCGATGTCATAAAATTCAAGAACCTACAAATTAGAGTTTGCTTGAAGGGCAAGATATAAAAACTTAAGGCTAATATTTGAGAAGTAATGGAGAAAGACCACGTAAGATTAATGAATGTGGTGGTGATTATGTCTTGACCAAAGCCAATAATACATAAGTATCTTGTATTTTTTCTCTCTCTATATCAGTCTGTGCAAGTGAAACAAAACCACTATCTGTGCAAGTGAAACAAAACCACTATCAAATAAAAAATCTTCCTGGTATTTTTTCTCTCTATATCAACAACCATCTTTCATTACATGTATCATAATTATCCACACACTCCAAACACCAAGACAAACTTATGTATCACATTAGTCAACATAAATATTAAATTAAATAAAAATACAGATAAAAAGAAGAACCTGATCCAGCAACATGCTAGTAAAACTGGGAATCAAGGATGTGCAATTTTTTGCGGAGAAATGATCCAAGTTTGATACAAGTCCTTCAATTTCTTGAAGAAACACACAATCATCCAAAATCAGTTCCTTCAGAAAGTGACATCCTTCAATGCATGGAGGATGAACTGTGAGCTCTAAACATTTCAACGACATACATCCTTTGAGAGACAATTTCTTTAATTTTACTGGAATCCCTCTGATTTCTTTAAGTAATCTGCATTCATCCAGATTAAGGTTCCTCAGATGGTTACATTCTTTGAAGCATGCATAAAGAACTGTGAAATTATTCCCTGACAGGTTTAAATCGTTCACATTGGCAAACAAAGTGAGACCTGTTGGAAGGAAGTCATCTGATATATTGCAGTATGACAGAATGAGACATTCTGTTTGTGAAGACTTGGAAACCATTTTTTCACCTTTGTTCAGTTTGGATAACTGCAACCCTTCACATTGTGAAACACACAGCGAGCTCAGTTCTTGCAACATGATAATGCTTCTTGGTACACAAACAATTCCACAAAATTGCAGTTCCAATTTTCGAAGCCGAGTAAGGTTTTGAATGGACGATGGCAATTCTTTTATGGGACTCCTAGTTATATAAAGTTCTGTTATATTTTCCATCTTCCCCAATATTTCTGGGAAACCTTCCAACTTTGAGCAATGTGAAAGATTGAGGTGTGAAAGAGATATCAATTTGATAGGTGGAAAAGTCTTAAGATTCTTGCAACTAGAAGCATCCAAGATTTTAAGATTTTCCAGGTATCCAACTGAATCATGAATTTTAGTTAAATTCTCACAATGTTTGAATAACAATTTTTCTAAATTTTTTACACCAGTTACATCAGGTATCTCAGTTATGTAATCATTATAGCTGAAATCTAAAACTGTCAAATATTGCATCATCTGCAATAAGAAAAAAGATCATTGTGAATGATCATATATAGGAATTTCTTATGAAATTGTGAATTAATATAAGAATATGCACATATACAAACTTGCCTGGATTGGTTCACACAGCTGCAACCAACTGTCTTGTAACTCAAGAATAGAGAGTCTCTTTGGATTAAAACTACTTGGTAAAGACGGTGAAGGATATCTAGGCCATTTCAACACTCTTAAACTATTAGGAAGATGTGTGGGGCCTTTGAAAAAACGGCCATTTCTAATAATAAGGGTTTTGAGGTTTTTCATCTCCTTCACGGCCTCTCCATCCCAATGCACTTCTTCACCTTTGTGTCCATTCAATTCTACACCATCTTTGGGGAAATCCAGAATCAAGATTTGAGTTTTGCTAGTTCCCTTTTAAGTGACAGTGAAAGTCAATCACAATGCAAGTATATTTAAGAATTCAATACGCATATTCAGAAAATTTCATGAATTACAAAGAGAAAATCAAATGTGATCTGAGAATTCATATTGTAAAAAAAGATTACAAACAGGGAGATATGCCAGCATATTAAAATTAAAAAAGACAAATCAAAGTTACAAATGAAAAATCAAACTCTCAAAGTCAGTCATACCGTATTTTCTTCTAAAACTTGAACAACATCTTTATAATACCATAATCTACTATATTCAGAAGGTTCTGGTGATTCCTCTCGCACAATTTCTCTACCCATCTCTTGTATCAATGAATGTAATGACAGAATGCCATCATCAATTTTTATGAGAGATTTTTCAACCAACAGTCCAATACTATGTCTCATTGATGAACCGTGATGAGCCTGAAGTATATTTTCAATGTCTGACAATTTGTATCCTCCAAAGCAGCAAGCAATGTCAAGAAAAACTTTCTGCTCTTCCTCCTCCAAGGAATCAAAGCTTACTCTAAGTACAGATTGTATCTTTTTAGGAGAACTTCTTCTGCATCGACCTAATGTAAGCTTCCAATCTTCTTCTCCTTTTCCGAACAAACTGGAACCTATTACCTCCAAAGCCAATGGAAGCCGAGATGCGTAAGTGACTACATCGCTTAAAATGTCTCCATATCTTGGATCAATTTTGTCAGTTTTGAAAGCATTCCATCTAAGCAAACTAACAGCTTCTGTCTCACTTAATTCGTGCACTGGATATGTCTTTTTAACCCCATGCTGGTCCAGCAAACCCTTGTCCCTAGTTGTAATGATGATTCTGCTGCCAGAACCAAACCAGGCAAGTCGTCCTGCAATAGCTTCAAGCTGCTCTATTTGGTCTACATTGTCAAGAACCAAAAGAACCTTCTTTTTATGGAGCCTTTGTTCAAGGATTGATTTTCCTTCGTCCACATTTTGTAGGCGAGTATCCTTGTCTCCAAGAATGACAGAAAGAACGTCCTCTTGGAGATGTACTAAGCCATATTTATCTGAATTCACTCTCACATCATGAAGAAAGCAACACATCCCTTCAAAGAGATGACTGATGGAATTATATACCGCTCGAGCGATCGTACTTTTTCCTATTCCTCCGAGCCCATGAATCCCAACCATGTACACAACACCATCAGATATAGGCTCAATATTTAGCAGGGATTTTACTTTATCCACTCTAGGCTCCAATCCAACTGGGTACTTAGCAACATGTAAAGGACTACGATTAATCTTGATAGAGACTTCCTTTAAGATGCTCCAAATAAATTCATGTTGATATCCATCCCTGCCCAATTAGAGAAGCTAGCATGAAATCCTATAAAATGCATTAAATCTACACAATAGGTTTAAACTTGATGCTGATAAAATATATTTTATATTTACAGTGAGTTGATTGAGAACTCTACTATAGTATTGCTCGAAACTAGATAAGAAGAATATTAAAAATCACTAATTGAGAAAGTAATAAGAGTTCACACTCGCCTTCTCAGCTTAAATATGTTTGGGATCTACGCTATATTAACAAATTTTGCATTGAATATTAGTAGACTTTTGCATTGTATTGAGTCACTAATGAATATTTTTTATTTTATTTTGAGTCTTAAACCATTATCTAAACCACTTATTAATTTGTTTTGAAGGCGCAATCTAAAATGTTTTAGAAACCCAAAACAAAATAAAAACTTTATTGAAAACCCAACACAAAACAAAAATTTATTAGAGACCCAACATAGAATTCACTAATATATGATGAACTGAAACATGTTTAAGCCAAATTATATTTTAAATCTACTATAGTGTTGCTCCAAACCAGATAAGAAAAATATTGAAAAACACTAACTGAGAAAGTGATAAGAGTTAACACTCTCCTCCTTCATTTAATTTATAATATAACAGAAAGGTAATTAAGAAGCAATTGTTACCTAAAATGAAATAACTAGAAAAACAAAACAAGTAAAGGATCGGATTGGCAGGGTACCGATGATTATAAGTAAAACCAGAAAGATTAGATGCCGTAAACAAAGCCTTCTTCCATTTGTTCATCTTCTCTTCGAACTTGTCCTTGTCATTCTGGAACCTAACCTTGTGTCTAGCCAATGCTTCTCCGTAACTCTTTCTCAGATGGCGCACATCGGCAGGATCGACGTCATAAAAGACAGGCAAGACAAGGCTAGGCTGCTTCTTCTCCATGTGGCAATCAAGGATGGTGGCGAGTTCATCCAAGCAAAAGGAGGAAAAAGCATAGTTCTGAGACAGCACTGTGATGGCAATCCTGGATTCTTCAATGGCCTTGGAAAGTGCTGGTGTGATTTCCTCTCCTTTACGAAGCTCCTTGTTGTCGAAGAAGGTGCGGATTCCTCTCTGATCGAGTGCATGGTAGAGGCTTCCAGTGAAACCCATTCGCGTGTCCACTCCTCTGAAGCTGAGGAACACATCGTAGGAAAAGGATGCTGCATTAGCCATGATTGATTGATTAACACTCGCAAGATCACTGTCACTCAGGATGAAATTAACACTTGCAACTTCCTTCTTCCTTAGAGAAGACTCTGAATATGTAGCATGTATTGTATCCTCTCTTTAGTCAACTGTGTTTCATTATTTTTTCTTCCCACCATCCAACTTGCAACATAAAAATATTAAAATATACATCTATTTCTTTCTCATTTAAAAAATTAAAAAGAGAGATCCATTTATTTTTATGTATAGTTCTAATTATTCTCACCAAACACCCATATTGCAGATATTCTAACATGCACATATTACGGATAAACAATATGCCTAAAGCATATGCATACTTGAATCATCACCGATAGAAGCAAGACAAGTCATCAAGGGACTTTGGATTTTAACATAACAAAAAACAGAAAAGTATATAAACAAAAAAATATAAGGATTTCAGATAAAAATAAAAGCGTCAAATAGGTACAGCTGAAATCTGAAATATAACATAACATCTCCAAAGAGAGAAAATAAACTTCAAAAGATTTTAGTCTCGCCGAAATCCGAACTCCTGCAAATAATCAATCAATTAGCTAAGTTAACCAAGAACATAAATTAACATAATCACTCATTAGCGTTATTTCCAATAAAGTTAAGCAGGATCCATAAAGTACCTGCTGGATAAAAGTCAAACACACTAGGTAAAAAGAATACACCAAGAAAAGTAGGTCATGACCGTCTGGTAACAACTACATTTATTATTATAAATACAAGGTAGGAGGTACGTGTCATTAGCTCATTCAAGAAAATATATTACACTTCAACCTCTTTTCACGTTCTCTATCTTGCTCATTTAGAGCATCGAAATCTTCTCTTGTACGTTCTCCCTTTTCATCCAATCCAAAAAGTACTAGGATACTCAACAAATTTTATCAAAAATATTTCAAAAGGTTTATAACGATTTATACTTAAATAGTTTTCGATAATAACAATACTTATGTAACATATTGCAGTTATGATTATATAATTTATAATTGTGTATGTAATCGATCCACAATATATTATCATTTATGCATATTGCAGATAAAGATTTGATAATATAATATATTACATTATAAATCACATAATCCATAATTTTACAGTCACATGGATCCCTACCATGAGGGCTCAAGCATCAGTCTCAACATTCGTTCTCGTTCTTCAGCCATGACTCTGACATCAATGGATGAAATGAAACTAACACTATGTACCAGCTTGCTCACAATCAGTCTTCTTTTTCAGTCAGCTCAACTTTCTTTCTTTATTCTCCCGCGTTCCAACTTGCAACATAAAATATATATTTCTTGTACCCAGTCTTCTTCTTCAATGAGCTCAATTTTCTTTCTTTATTCTCCAGCATTCCAACTTGCAACATAAAAAATATATATTTCTTATTAATTATGGATGATTCTAGTATATTTTTTATATAAAATAAAATAAAATGAAAGACTTGCACCCCAGCTTATGTCTTTCATTCTGTGAACTCTTTGGAAAATGTTAGTTTGGTTAATTTTATATATGTTTTTGTTACGAGTGAAATACTATTTGGTCCTCCAATGATTGAAGTGGTCATATTTGGGTTCTTGAATATTTTTTTAAGGCATCCAAATGGCTGAATGTTTCTACCTTCTGCATGTTAATCCCCTTCATTGCTAACTACGTACTTAGTGCATAATTAGTCATTAAATATCATGCTGGCAGTGGCTGTACAAGTTAAAAGACCCTTCGACTCTTTCATTTTCAGTTTAGTTCACGAAAGTGAATATATTTGCAGACTAGGGTTTCGGTGAAGCACAATCAAAGCATGTCCAGTGGAACATGCTCACACCTAGTCTTCTTTTTCGATCCCAATTTTCTTTCTTTATTCTCCAGCGTTCAAATTATGGATGATTCTCGTCTATTTTTTATAATAAAATAAAACAAAACAAATGGAAGACTTTGACCCTTTAGGTCTTTCAAGCTCAGAACTATTTTTTTTATTTGCTTATTTTATGTTAGTTTCGTACATGTTTTGAATCCATATTGTGTAGCAATATTTTTTACTAAATCATATTCTATTTTCTGAAAGTTGCAGGTTTCAATAATAGATTTATAAAAAGTTTTTGGCAGAAAAATTAGTCTTGATTTCCACAAAAAAAAGAAGTCTTGATTATGTTCGTGCAGAAATTGATCTCCTAAAAAACACTTTAAATAAAGTTAAAAATACTTTGAAAGCGTTATTTAAGATTTTTCATGATAAACTTGGACCATACAACAAAATCAATAGAGACTAATTTGTAAAATTTATTCATCTAAAGGTTAGCCTTATAACATTTGGGAACATAACGACTGTTCTTACTAAATATTTTTTGGGCAAGTGTGTTTGCTTTATCATTTTAACTAGCTGAAAGTTGAAAAACTAACTGAATAAAAAAACTAGACACTTTTTTAGGAGGTACTAGTTTTTTCAAACAAAGTTGCTCCAAATAGTTTTTTCAAAAGATTTTCTATTTTCAACTACTAGTTGATCTTATTTTACAAGTTTATTCTTCATTAATAATATAATATTTTTCACTAGTTTTCTCTCATCACATGATAGAATCTCTCGCTTCTTTCATTCTACATCTTTCATTAATATAATTATAGTAACTTATAAATTAAATATATAATTATAGAAAATTATAATTTAAATATATAATTACATAAATTTATAATTTAAATATATAACTATAAAAAAATATAATTTAAATATATAATTATAATAATTTATAATTTAAATATGTAATTAATTTATATTATTAAAATATGTTATAATTTTTTTTAAATATGTCAATTTTAATCTAATGATTAATGATATTCTTATTACAACTTTCATGTAGTTGATCAGTTAGATTCACTAAATACTTACATTAGCTTTAGTTTTGTCAAACATATCCTAAATTTTGCAATTTAAAAAATTTTAACTCTCAATTTAATTCAAGGCATTGTTATCCACAACTTTTAAAATTTTTCATTTAATACTTAGATTATATAGAAGTCTAATTGTGATAGATTAAATGTTGACTACACAATAATTTATTATATCTAAGTAAATATTCAATTAATTTATTTTACACCTAAAAAATGTTTTTTCTTGCACAAACAATTTATTATTGTTAGTAAATGATTTTTACTAAACTATAATGTATTTGCTAGATGTGTTCTTGTATAAATAAATAATCCATTATTGTAAGTAAATTATCCATAAAATGAAACTAACACTATGTAGCATTGCTCACACTAAGTCTTTTTTTCATTCAGCTCAATTTTCTTTTTTTATTCTGCCGCGTTCCAACTTGCAACATAAAGAATATATATTTCTTATTAATTATAGATGAATCTAGTCTATTTTTATATAAAATAAAACAAAATGGAAGACATGCAACCATTATGTCTTTCAAGCTAAGAATTCTATTTTATGGGTGTACATGCACAAATATTATTGGATATTACTGAAGTCTTTGAGTCTTCCAAGGGTTTGATCAAAAGGTCTTAGCTAAGATAGGTGGGTACTTCCAATGAAACTCGAACGCTAAAGTTACCATGTGCACAATCTAATAATATAATAATTAATGAGTCAAACCTGAATGGGTGCTACTTTTAATAGTATTTTATGGTGGACTTGGGTTTGATAAGTAGGGTTTATTTTAGAAGGTAATTTAGGTATCATTCTTGAGGTTACCTTGATCTATCCTTCACTGCGAGCACTTTGGTTTTGATTAAGGTTTATGGGTGCATCTTGGCCTTTTGCTGAGCCATTCCCAACCCTACTGGGGGAAGGTTTGGTCCTATCTTTGGGTGTATCCGGTATTAATCGAATAATGTTACTTTGGTTAATTTTATGTTTTTTACGAGTGAAATACTACTCTGATCCTCCAAAGATTGAAGTGGTGATACTTGAGTTCCTGACAAATTTTTAGAGACATCTAGATCTCTGAATTTTTCTATCTTTTGTACGTTAGTTCCTTCACTACTAACAATATTTAGTTAGTGCATATGCCGCAGTTAAATGTCACCCTAATAGGGTACTTCTCTTATAGCTAGCATCACAAGTCAATGAATTTATACATGTTTTAAAGTTAAACTTAAACACTTGGCAAGAAAAATTTTAAATTTTAAGAAAAAAAACGTTGATTGATTATATGTAGTAGTGGTTGTACTAGTTAAAAGACCCTTTGTGTCTTTCATTTTCATTTTAGTCCATAAAAGTGAACATTTGCCTATGAGGGTTTCGGTGAATAAGCACAGTCAAAAACATTTTCAGTGAAACTTCCTCACACTGAGTCTGCTTTTTCAGTCAGCCTAACTTTCTTTCTCTATTCTAAGAGAGCACTGTGATGGCAATCCTGGATTCTTCAATGGCCTTGGAATGTGCTGGTGTGAGTTCCTCTCCTCTTCGAAACTCCTTGTCGTCGAAGAAGGTGTGGATTCCTCTCTGATCGAGTGCAACCCATTTGCGTGTCCACTCCTCTGAAGCTGAGGAACACATCGTAGGAAAAGAATACTGAATTAACCATGATTGATTGATTAACACTCACAAGATCACTGTCACTCAAGATGAAATTAACACTTGCAACTTCCTTCTTCCTTTGAGAAGATTCTGAATATGTAGTATGTATTATATCCTCTCTTTAGTCAACTTTCTTTCATTATTTTTTCTTCCCACGATCCAAGTTGCAACAAAAAAATATATCTATTTCTTTCTTATTTAAAAACTTAAAAGTTGAGATTCAACTTATTTTTATGAGTGATTCTAATCATTCTTACTATTCATTTATTATCTCATACTTGTTTTTAATTTATTATCTTGACCAATTTATTATGATTGAATAAAAACATGAATTTAATGTTCATATATAAAAGTTCAATCACAATCCATTGTATTTATATGACTTTTAAACTATTAATTAGTATAAAGAAGTCTTACATGCAAGATTATGAGTGTAAAATTTTGCATTGCATGAGCACTTTTGTCTAAAATATATAATTTTAAATATGTTTTGGATTTATTGAATATTGTGTTGAGTTCTTGTAACATTTTGTTTTGGGTCCTTGATAATTTATTTATTTATTTTCCTTAAAACACTATTTAAACTACTTTTATAATAATGTAAAGTGTTTTAGAGACTCAAAACAAAATTAAAAAAAATTGAGGTTTCAACATAAAACAAAAAATTTATAGAATCCTAACATAAAATTAGTTAATATATCAGGAATAAACATTTTTAAACCTTTTTTTTAACATTTACAAATACTCCATTTTAATTTTGTTACTTAAGTTTTATTTTTATTACTTTAATCTCTAGAGTTTTTTCTTCTGCATATTTTTTCACCTCTCAAATTTTGTAAATTTCAAAATTATCTTCATCCATTTTAAGCTAACATCATTTATGTTAAATATCAGTAGATCCACAATAGACTTATGCAATATTGTAGATCAATGTATTCGCAATATCACATATCCACACATGCTACAAATCATAAGATTTGCAATATGTGCATGCTTATGCTAACACATATTGCGGATCATTTCATTAGTAATATTGATGCAAATATGCATCCTTAGATAATAAAAGCTCCCATTGCACCATAAAACTAGAAGAGAGAGCTCTTATCTTTTACTGGCAGACTTATACTAGCTAAATTAGTTGTGCAAGCTTTGCTAACTTATGTTATACAAAATAATATCTTATCTATATTTGTGTAATCTGATTGATAAGAAATGTAGGGATTTCGTTTGGATGATTCTGAGACATGTATGAAGGTGCACTAACTTGTTAGAGTCTATGTCAACCAAAAAGGGTAAGAGGTTTGAGATTAAGACTATTCACGCAACCTTAGTTCTCCTCCTTGACAGTTGCTCAACAGGAATGATGCTATGAGACTACAATTGGTCCGAGCAAAATATAAATGTAAATGGGGGCTAGAATTTTCATCAATCCTTCTAAATAAGGCACCAATTTCTGGAGAGGCATTACACAATCCTGGAGAATCCTCAATCTTAATATTCTTTGGCAAGTTGAGAATGGTAGGAAAATTGACTTATGGGTTGATAATTAGGTTGCGGGTCGAGGCCCCCGCAGAAACTTGGTGTAATGATAATAGATCTATTCAATTAAATAATAAAGTTTCTTTTTGCTTTAGAAAGATCTTGGGATATCTAGAAGCTAAACATCCTTTTGCCAAACAATGTGGTTAGTGATATTTATACAATTGAGGCTCTTTGGAGTGATATGGGTACAAACTTACTGTGTGGGCAGGGGAAGTGGATGGCTTTTTTGCACTAAATCTGCTAAGGGTACCCCTCACCAGCGTCCCATGTTTTACTGTATATGGAAGTGGAAAAAGCCAAAACACTCTAAACGCATATGTGAAACATAGCAGCAACTATTCTCCCTAAAAACGATATGTGATACATCAAACATATGTCTTCAAACTCTAAATGTACTCTTTGTGGGAGTTGTAGAAAAACCATGATGCATGTGAAAGTTCAATCGCAATTTGCTATTTATTTAACTTTTAAAGTATTGATTATTGTGAAGAAGTTTTAGGTCACAATAGACTAGCAGTGTAAAATTTTGCCAATGGATAAACTTTTTTCTCTAAAAATATTTAGGTTTAACTATATTTCGAATCCATGATATATTAGCAAAGTTTATGTTTAGTTAATGTAAAATTTTGTTTCATATCCCTGATAATTTATTATTTATTTTCCTTAAAACACTATCTAAACTAATTTTTAAAATAATTTAAAGTGTTTTAGGGCCTCAAAACAAAATAAAGAAATTATTGGTTTCAACGTAAAACAAAAAATTTATAGAAACCTAACATAAAATTAGTTATAGGAATAAGCATATTTAAACTTTTTTTAACTTTTACAAATAGTCAATCTTAATTGTTACTTAAGTTTTATTTTTAATACGTTAATCTCTAAAGATTTTCTTTTTGCATCTACATTTTTCATTTTGCATCTCTCAAATTTTTAAAATTTCAAAGTTATCCTAGTCATTTTAAGCTAATATCATTTAATATTACGGATGAACGGCTCACAATATACATATGTAATACTGTGGATCAACGTATTCTTAATATCACATATCTAAACATATTATGGATTATGAGATTCGCAATATATATATGCATATACTAATGCATGTTGTGGATCTTCTAATCTGCAAGCAGGCATGGATCCTTAGATCGTAAAAGCCTTCAGACCAGAAAACTATATGGAAATTGCTTCCTAAACCTGTCTAGATTCTTTCTTTTACCTTCTGGACAGAATATAAAGTTGTAACCAATCCAAAATGTAATTTTATATTCTTGATAAGGTAAGAATGGGTGCCTGCAGGAATTTGTTCATATTACACTTAAAAAATGGTTGATTTTGGTCATATTGGACATTTTAATTAGCCTAAATTTCACTAAGATCAGCTGATGAGCTACTCTTTATGTATCCTTTGACTCCTTCCTTTGTTGAAGAAGTTTACACAAGTTAGCAAGCGTTTATAGTAATGTAGTAATGACTTACATGATCATAGTTTCGGTCCTCAACTAAAAAGAGGTAGCATTGATAGATAATATTACTCTTTAAATATGTGGTGGTATTGTTCAATCCCTGATATCTAACCCTTAAAAACATTTTAGTGATTGGAGTCTTGGGCTTTTGGCCCAAGATACTCTGTAACACCAAAAACAGAGTTTCAGCCCTTATTTCCTTTAACCTTCTCCGAATTTTTCTATTATTCCAACAGTCGATTTCTTTAATAGTTTTATGTTTAGCCATTTAAAATTGATTTGAATGTTGCCAAGCACTCTTATCCAATAAGTGTCCAAATAATGAAAGTTTACAAAAGCACAAAGTACTTAGAAAAGCACATGGTTTAGTGCTGAAAAGTAGTCCTGTTGTTATGGTGGTGCCATAGTTGTTCGTGATAAACTAATGAGAAGAAACAAAAATTACATCTTACTTAGAGAGGCCAAGAATATTATTCTTGATCTTACCAAGCTGGTTTCTTACGTCTGTGGACCAGGTCTGGTTGAGTAAATTCTGCTTTAATTCAGCCGCTTTACCCTCATCCTCTACTCCACTGTTTGCAGCAAGTAGATCACCAGCTTCGTTACCCAGTGCTCGAGCATGCTCATCAAGAGAATTACAATTCTTCTTATAAGTTGAGATGTCTGCCTCCACATTCTTGAGATTCAACACAAGTTCCTCAAGATCCATTTCTTTGGTAGTTAGTTGTTTCTTTAAACTAGCAATTTCTGCCTCTAGCTCCTTCTTTCTACTGTTTTCAACCTTGATGGCCAAAGAAGCCTTCTTTATTGATTTTTTGAGATCCCTTCGCTGATTCTTTCCTGCTGAAGTCTCCTTCTGAATTCTGGCCCTTTGCTTCACAAAGTTGTTCAGTTTGTTCACTGACTGAGCAGTAGCTTGGAAATCCTGGAAGGTAGCAAATGCATTTTTCTTGAACTCGACAAGAGCCTCCTTCAGTTCTATAGTTACCTTTCCATGGCTACTTGTAGCCAATAGATCCAAGAAGTGATTAATTTGAGATTGCATGGCAGGATCGGAAGACACTTCAGATAAGTCCTTATCCATTAATAGCTCCAAGGCACCTATGGCCTCTCTAATAGATGTCAGAGATATATCTATATCTCCAGAACATGCAACTGAAGATATGGTTTCCTCACGACGAACAGACCACTTTTTATCAACATGATTAAAGGGATCATCTGTATCAGAATCTGTGATGTTGGAAGAAGAGTCTTCAGTTTCAAGTTCATCGATGGCTACTGCTGCTTCCAGATTGATATCATCACCCTCACATCTTTCTATGTTCACAGGGTCATTGTGAACTGTGGTAGGAGGAGCTTCATCAACTTGAAGATAACCTGAGGTTTCTCCTTGAAACTTTTCCCAAGGCCTCTCAACTAAAGGTGTTGATAGAGGGGATAGGCCAGTTGTAAGAATAGGTGGATCCAGCAACATTGCCTGGTCTTTCTGGAGTCTATCTGTCATTATCTTGAAAAAAAAATGAAAAACAAAAGTTGTCAAAGAGACCTCCTGTGAGGTAGAGATGGAGTAAGAGAAAGGGAAACAAAAATCAAGAAGCAGTATTTATGTTTACTGTTTGATGCCCCTCCAATGAATTTAGATCCATAAGTACCTACCTTAATCATAGCTTGTGGAGGATTGCTGAATTTGACATCGTCCATGCCACTTGTTTGTTTAAATACATGGATTCCACTATATTTTGCAACCTGTTTGATTGGGATTTCGTGGTTGGTAATGTGATTGGCGTATGAAATCTCCACACGATTCCACTTATTATCTGAAAACACTACATCTGCATTTTCTTCAAAATTTAGCAACTGTGTATCAAATAAAAACATGTGATCTGTTCCTATACTGAACTCATAAGTTTTCCTATTCCCAAGGAATAGTTTATTGCTGTTGATGAATATTCTGGGGCTAAACTTGACTGTGACAGGTTGCTCATTCCCAGGCCCAATAACAAGAATGATAGAAATTGCAGGGAATTTGTTACGGAACCAGAAGGATATTGATTCTCCACTTGTACGGTGTGAAAACCACTCTGGAATCTTTGTTCCTGGTAAAGAAAACATCTTGTTTCCCATCTCTATTGATTCCTGCCAAACAAAAATTTAGAAATTGTAAACATTTGTTAAAGACATTGTTGGAATCGATGCCAATTTAATAGAAAAAGACTTGCTGAAAAAAAAAAAAAAAAAAAAACAGAAGTGTAGATTCAATTTAAAAATTGAAAAAAAAAAATAATCCGTATAATTTGAGATTTCAATATAGGTGGTAAGGACTAAGGATAAAGCATACTGGGATACAATTCAAGAGAAATTAGGAAATAATAATGGGGGACAAACCATGCCAAAAGAATAAATGTCTGGGAACTTATTAAGTAGTTGTTTGCTGGTCCTAAAGCCAACAATTAGACATCATAATGCACTGTAAGTAGATGCAAGTAATGCCAAATCACTGCATCAAAATATTATCAATCCTCCTAGTACTTTTCTTTTTTCTCTTTTATATAGCATGAACTTTCTTTCAGTCCAAGTACCATAATAATCCACATGCTGCAAATACCAACATAAAGAGTATTGTCCAAGTCAACATATATAATAAAATTAAACAGAATGGGAATAAAGAGAGGAACCTGATCAAGCAGCATGCTTGCGCACTTGGAACTCAAAGAAGTGCAATTTTTGGCAGAGAAATGATCCAAATTTGGCAGAAGTCCTTCAATTTCTTGAAGATAAACACAATCATCCAAAATCAGTTCCTTCAGAAAGTGACATCCTTCAGTGCATGCAGGAAGAACGGTAAGGTCTAAGAATTTTAAGGACCTGCTTCCTTTCACAGACAGTGTTTCTAATTTCGATGGAATCCCTCTAATTTCTCTTAGAAATCTGCACTCGTCCAGCTTGAGATTCCTCAAAAAGTGGCATTCTTTGAAGCATGCATGAAGAACTGTGAAATTATTCCCCGACAAGTTTAAATCTTTCACATTGGCAAACAAAGTGAGACCTGTTGAAAGGAAGTCATCTGATATATTACAGTATGCCACAATAAGACATTCAATGTCTGAAAACTTGGACCCCATTTTTTCAATTTCGTCCAGTTTAGATAACTGCAACCCTTCACATTGCGAAACAGACATGGAACTCAATTCTGACAACATGACAATGCTACTTGGTATCCAAACCATTCCACATAGTTGCAGGTGCAGTTTTCGAAGCCGAGTAAGGTTTGCAATTGAAAATGGCAATTCTTTTATGGGACTCCCAGTTATATGAAGTTCTGTTATATTTTCCATCTTACCCAATATTTCTGGGAAACCCTCAAGAATTGAACAATGTGAAAGATTAAAATGTTCAAGCAAAGTCATTATGATAGGTGGAAAAGTTGTAAGCTTCTTGCAAGAACCAGCATCCAGGACTCTAAGTTTACCTAGAAATCCAACCGACTCGTGAATTTCACTTAAATTCTCACAGTGTTTAAATGATAATTTTTCTAAATATGGGAGGCCAGATACATCAGGTATACAGTTGATCCATTCACAGTAGCCAAAATCCAAAACTGTCAGACACAGAAAACCCTGCAATTGAAAACAAAATAGAAAAGCGAAGGAGAGAGAGGAGAAGTCAAATTAATAAATCTTATGCATTTAAAGAAAATTTATTAATATACAAGGATACACCAACAAACTTGCCTGAATTGGCGCACTTATCCTTAAGCAACTTTCAGGTAATTCAAGTATGGCAAGCTTCTTTGGATGAAAATCATCAGGTAAAGATGGTGATGGATATCCCCACCATTTCAGCACTCTTAAACTTGGAGGAAGATGTGTGGGGCCTTTGTTAAAATGACCATTTCTAATGACAAGTGTTCTGAGATTTTTCATGTTCCTGAAGGCCTCTCCATCCCAATGCACTTTTTCGCCTTTGGGTCCATCATCTTTTGGGAAATCAAGAAATATGCTTTCAATTGTACTTGATCCCTTTAAGATAAAGACATAGGTTGATCACAATACATTTACGTCAGCTAAGAATATTCAACATGCATGTATAGTCAAATAAAGAGATAAAAAAAATGAATTGCAATTAGTACTATCAAGAAGAGGTTAAGGTTAAAACTGAAAACTGAAACCAACTATATTAGTTAATTACTAACCGCATTTTGTTCTAGAACATGAACTACATCTTTAAAGAACCATAACCTACTACGATTCCCAGGTTCATATTGTGATTCCAGTTGAACAATTTCTCTACCCATGTCTTGTATCAAGTCATGTAATATCACAACACCGTCATCAATGCTTACGAGAGATTTTGTAACCAATGTCTCAATACTAATTTTTGTGGATAAACCATGATGAGCACAAAGTATATCTTCAATGTCAGTCAGTTTTTGTCCATTGAAGAAACAAGCAATGTCAAGAAAAATTCCTTTGTCCTCCTCTTCCAAGGAATCAAAGCTTAGTTTAAGTTTCATTTGGATCTCCTTATTAGGAATCTCTTCATACTGGTTTAATGCCTCATTCCACTGGTCAATATTTTTTCCAAATAAGTAGGAACCCATTACTTGCAAGTCCAATGGAAGCCTAGAAGCACAAGTCACTGCACGCTTTAACACATTTGTGTAAATTGGATCAACTTTGTCAGTTTTAAAAGCATTCCAAGTAAGCAAATCAAGAGCTTCTTTGTCATTTAGTTCCTCCACCCTATATGAGATTTCAATGTTATGCAATGCCAGCAAACCCTCCTTCCGAGTAGTAACGATAACTCTGCTTCCTGAACCAAACCAATCAAGTTCTCCTACAACAGCTCGCAGTGGCTCTATTTTGTCAACATCATCAAGAACCAAAAGAACTTTTTTGCTTCTCAGCCTCTCTTTTATTTCCAAAATTCCTTGATTCACATTTCTTAAGTCGATATTCATGTCTCCAAGTAGTTCAGAGAGAACCATCTCTTGGAGATGTACTAAGCCATGTTTAGCTGAATTCATTCTCACATCTTCAAGAAAACAAGAGCATTCAAATTGGTCACCGATGAAATTATATACTGCCCGTGCAATTGTAGTTTTTCCAATTCCACCAGTACCATGGATCCCTACTATTAGGACTCCAGCATCAGTCTCAACATTCAGAAGCGATGTTACTTTCAGCATTCGAGACTCCAATCCAACAGGGTAATCAGCAACATGTAAAGGAATGCGAATAAGAGTTTGAACAGTAAGCATTTGAAAGACTTCTTTAACGATTGTCCTAATCAATTCAGCTTCATGACTAAACCTGCCCAATCAGAGAATCATTATACTAAATGCATGCTAATATTTTTACAGTTTAAAACTGTTGGAATGTGAAGAACAAGCATTTTGGACATGTTTATACAACAACTTAATCAAAGAATTATAACAAGATCTTGTTTTGGATAAAACTTTGAATAAACACTTAAGAATTAAGCTAACGAATGATAAAGTAGAATGAATTTTTTTTTTTATAAAGTAAAACCAATTTATGCTGATTGAGAAGTTTGTGGAAACAAAATCTAAAAACTTTTTTTATATCATGGTATCAATATTATTGAGTAAAACTAAACGGGTTAAACACTAAGAAATTATATAACTGTGGGACACAACCCTGTATAGAAGAGAGGGTGACATTAGCTTTAACCAAAACTTTAAGATGTTAAGTTTATAAGTTTTTCTCATTTATATATTATTTAACTTTTCAATTTTTAGTAGGAGTTCAATCCTCACTTACTCCATCAAATATGAATTAATTATTGCCTAAAGCAGTAATTAAACTCACACTAAACACATACAAGGTGCAGGTAGTTTACACAATATTTGAAGTGGTATCACTAGGATTTGAACCTAGAGTTAAGAAACAAATCCTTAGTAACTACTTATTTATAACATTGGGAAAAGTAATTTTAATTATTTTCGTATAAACTGTAAGTGATTTTCAAAGAGAAGTTATCCTACGTACAATAAATTGAAAAAACTGTAAATAAGAGCATCCGAAAGGGGCTTATGTTTAAGAATATTGAAAAGCCAAAATGGAAAAGAGTTGAACATTGGGTTACCCTCTGGAAACAAAGCCAGAGAGGCTAGCTACGTGTTTCAGAGCCACCTTCCAGGTGTTAAGCTTGTGCATGTCACGATTGAACCGGTCCTCGTGCCTAGTAAATGCTTCTCCATAACTCCCTCTCAAATGTCGCACTTGAGATGGATCCACTTCATAAAAAACAGGTAAAACACGTCTGAGCTTATTCTTCTTAAAAAGGTCAACGATGGTGGCGAGTTCATCTAAGCACCATTTAGAAGAAGCGTAATTTTTAGAGAACACAATAATGGCAACCATGGATTCTTCAATAGCCTTGGAAATTGCAACACTCACATCTTCTCCTCTTGAAAGCTGAGAATCAGCAAAGGTACTGATTCCCCTTTCGTTGAGAGCGCTGTAAAGTTGTGAAGTAAAACCCATCCGTGTATCCTCACCTCTGAAGCTGATGAACACATCATGGGAATGAGTTGGTTTCCCAGCCATGACTCTGATCAATGGATGAAACGAAACTAACACTACGTAGCACCTTGCTCACACTCAGTCTTCTTTTTTCGTAAGCTCAACTTTATTTATTCTCTAGCGTTCCAATTATGGATGAATCTACTCTATTCTTTGTATAAAATAAAATAAAATGTAAGTTTGTATACATGTTTTGAATCCTTGTTGTCTAGGAATATATTTTTGAGGGAAATACTTATACAGGATAAGTTAAACATAATCTTTATATATATAAAAAATTTGTTAATTTAATGGAATAATATTTTAAAAATTATGTAAACAACAGATTATAATAGATTATTAAATTAAAATTTTTCACTAAAGATGTTAAACTTTATATTTTTTTCTAAACTCTATTTTATTTCCGGAAATTTACAAATTACAAGTCTTAATTTTTAGAGCTATAAAGAATTCTTTTTAGATAAATTAGTTTTGATTATTTTGGTGTAAAAATTATCTTCTAAAACACTTCTATAAATACTTTAAAAGCGTTATTTAAAATATTTTATCACCAACTAGCACCACACAACAAAATTAATAGAGACTTTGTAAAATTTATTCATCTAAATGTTAGTCTTATAACATTTGGGAACAAAATGAGTGTTCTCACTCAATTTTTTTTTTTTTTTCTTAATTGCACATTCTGCCTCTAGATTTTACACTTTCAAAAAATTCTGACTCAATTCTAAGTTTTTCTGCTTAAAATTTTTCAATTAATATTTATATTAGATGGAAAGCTAGATTGATTCCTTAGTTAATTATTATAAGTAAATAATTATTATTTTATTTTACATCTTAGAGATGGTTTTTTACACAAATAATTGATTACTGTTCGTAAATAATTTTTAGTAAATCATCTTGTGCCTCCTAGTGTCTTCTTTTCTATGTATTAATTAAATAAATGATTAAACAAAACGAACACTGTAGCAGATTGTTTAGACTCAGTCTTCTTTATCAGTCAACTCAACCTGCATTCTTTATTTTTCCGCGTTTCAAGTTGCAACATAAAATATATATTTCTTATTAATTATGAATGAAAAGAATCTAAACTATTTTTTATAAAATAAAATAAAATAAAATGGAAGACTTGCAAACCTTCCTATTTCATTCAACCCTAAGAATTTTTTTTATGAGAAAATATTAGTTTGGTTAATTTTATGTTCTGTATATGAGTGAAATAGCATTTGGGTTCTCAGAAGATTAAAATGGTCATATATGAGTTTTTAAAAGTTTTTAGAGGCATGCGATTACAAGTTAAAAAACCCTTCGTCTCTTTCATTTATATTTTAGTCCAGGAAAGTGAAACATTTGCAGATGAGGGTTTTGCTAGAGCACAGTCAAAGCATTTCCTGGGAAAACTTGCTAACACTTAGTCTTTTTTTTGTTTTAGTCAGCTGAACTTTCTTTCTTTATTCTCCAACATTCCAATTATGGATAAATCTAGTCTATTTTTTATAAAAAAAAATAAAATAAAATGGAACACTTTCACCCGTTATTAGGTCTTTCAAGCTCAAAATTATTTTTTTATATAGATAATTTTACATTATTTATTTGATACGTGTTCTTACTGAAATGTACCTGATTACGAATTGTTATGAATCTTCAAGATGCACTAGGCAAAGTTGAAAAAGTATTTGAATACTTTCTAGAATGAACCACAAAGGGGGAACGCCTACAAAAGAGAACTCTGACGCTCAAGTCAATAGATGAGCAAAAAAGGGAGAGAGAGACGTCAAAGTGTGATATGTTTTCTCTTAAATGAGTAATGGACACGTACCTCTTGCCTTGTATTTATAGTACAAAATGCAGTTATTAGCTGACAGTCAATACTTTTCATTGTGGGTGTATTCCATTTATCCAGCATGTCTAGCTTTTATCTAGCAGGTGTTTTGTAGGTCCTACTTTGCTTTGTGGGGAGTAGTGCTAATTGGTGATTATGTTAATTTTATCCTATGGTTTTAACTTAATTAATTGTTTATTTGTTTTAAGAGAGCTTGGGTTTTGGCTTGGCCGAAATCCGTTGGGTTTTATTTCTTTTCCTATTTTGAGTTTGCCGAAATCCGAAGTCTATTTTCTGGAGCCTTTATCTCTTCCTATCATTCTTTTGTTTATATATACACTTGGTTTTCGGTTATGCCGAGATTCGAAGTCTCTTAGGAGGGTTCCTTTTAGCAGTGTGGTGGTTTATGTACTTTGGTTTTCAGCTATGCCGAAGTCCAAAGTCTATTGATGGTTTCTAGGTGTAGTTCTGCTTTATGGTTATACACTTGCCCTCAGGCTCCTGCCGGAGTGTGAAACATGAGGTTGGAGTCTTAATGGAAAACAGAGCGGGTGAAAAGATTTCAGTTTTGCACCCTGAAGCCGAAATCCCTAGGTATAAAAAATGTGTTAGGGTTGGCTAAGGATTCTCGCCAAGTGATATTGAAGGAAGGAAAACGAAAAGTTGCATCCTTGTGTTACTGTTGCGGAAAGTGAAGATGAACAGTCGTGTGTCGTGGGTTGTTGATCTGGATCATATCAACAGTAGAGAGGAGTTATGGGAGTTTTGGGTTCATAATGTTATATAAGGGGAAGGGGTTGTTAAGTTCAAATTCACTTTGTCATTTGTGTGCTCCTCTTATGCCGAAATTCACTTTATTGTGCATCTGTTTTGTGTTCTTCATAGTCAAGTATGTTGTCAATTCGTTTTATTTTTGGCCTAAAAATGTCTAGTCCTTCTGATTCCAAAACCTCTTCCAGGGAAGGGGTACCGTCTCAATCTGTCGAAGTGTCAACTTCTGCTTCAGGTAGTAACAACCCAGGAGTACAAGTAGATGGTGTTGGGCCTGCGGGGCTGAAATTGCTGCCCCATTGGAAGGAGAGTGTGCTAAAGCGGCTATGAAACGCAAGTTTAAGGTTAATCCGAAAAAGGAATACCCTCCCCCCCATTCTGATTCCCTCCTACCATTGGGTAGATGGGGAAGTAGGGGCATTTGCATCTAGGTATTGCAATAGGCAAATTTTGAGTGATTTGTAGGTGAGGTGCAAGTGTGTTATTTTGACGAGTGTGAGGAGTTTCCTTGTCTTGCTTGGCGTTGTAGGGATTTTTCTGTTCCAAACCCAGATTTTGTTTTCTTGGGCCAAACTCCCGAAGAGAAAATGGATTTTTTCTATGTATATAACTGCATGTTTTCGGTTTTTTATGTGAGGCTACCCTTTGATGACTACATTACGGGGATACTTAGAGTGTTGAGTTATGCCCCCAGTCAATTACATCCAAATGCTTGGGGTTATATCCAAGCGTTTCGAGCTCTGTGTTTATTTACACACACAAGCTACGCCCAGTCTGTTCTTGCATAATTTTTCGGTGCGACCTCATAAAAAATGTAAATGGGTCTCCCTTTTTCCTCAGGGTGATAACCCTTTATTCGTGTCATATACAATGTCGTTTAAGGGTTTAAAGTCCAGGTATTTTAAGGTGATGATGAATTCTGTAGTTGGCCGAAATCATTTTTATGATGATTAAGGAGGTTGCCTCTTTCCTTTCTATTGGGAGCTTGTGCCAAGAAGGAACATAAACTTCCCAAATGACCTCCTTACAGATCAGGAGAAGGCCGATGCCGAATTCCTGGATTCCTTTCCTCGCCTACTTCCTGTTGCAGCATTATTGCAACTGTATGCATCAACTACTCCCTTCATTGATCTTGAAAGTGAGTATTTTTGTTAAGGAAGTGTTTGTTGATGTTTGGCCAAATTCATGATAATTGATTGTTGATTGTACTTGCAGAAATCATGGTGAAAGTTGGTGGCAAAGCCATAGGCTTTCATAAGATCCACAAAACTTGAGATCCAAAAGGTGAAGCCACTATCCTGACAATCCAAATTGAAGAGCATCCACCACTAAAGTCTCCTCCCGTGGACACCCTTCCCCCATTTTCGAATATGAGAAAAAGAAACAAAAACAAAAGGGGAGGGAGAAGGTGTCGGCCAGTGGCAAGGAGGAGGACAAGAAAAGAAAAAAAGAGAAAAAATCGTCCTCTAGCAGATCCAAAGAGGCGAAGGCAGAGTCGTCGACGTCGAAAACATCAGCCATCAGCACTACTCTATTACCGTCATCATTATTTTACGAGGATCTGGATCCGGTGGCGGCTTCGAGTAGGTTTGGGGATTTCATTTCGATGGATGGCCGAAAATCGTTGGAGTAGATGGAGCTCAACTTGAAGTAGCAAAACTATTGTGAGTTCCTAACGCGGGCACAGGCGCTATGAAAATATCTTTTTACTAATGAGTTGGTGGCGGCAAAGTAGCGGCAGAGAAAAGTCGAAGATAACTTGTTGGCTATCTCGGACAGGCTGCGAGAGATGGAAAAGAAGGAAAAAACAATTATCTCCCGAGAGATGCTGGAGGAGACCCTTGCTGCCAGAGATGTCGAGCATGCCAAAGCCTTAGCGAAAAGGGATGAGAAGCTGGAGGAGGTCGAAGAGGGGGTGCGTAACCTGAAGGCTCTTGTAGCTCAGAGTGAAAAGAGTCGAGAGGGCTATAGAAAGGCCCTTGAGGAGGTTGTAGATGAGCATGAAAAATATGTGTCTCAAGCTGAGAATGATGTGATGGTTGAACATACGGCAAGCTTTCAGCAGGCTGTGCGTCAAGCATATCATTTCTGTACTATTCCGGAGGGGTTCAAGTTTTCTGAAAATCATGACTTCTTTGGCGGTTAATATAAGAGTCTGGATGATGTTGATGAAAATTCCCTTCCAGATGGGGAAACTACACGAGAGTCATCCTCGTCTAAAGAAAATATTGGGACTCAGGCTGAAGAGACTACAAATGTGGAAGGGGCTGAAGGGACGGGGAGCCAGAGTGAAGATGATAAGGCAGCCTCATAGGATTGCTATTTTTACTTTTTTTTGTTTAATTGAAAAAAATGTAGTAATCAATGGACGTATTTTGTAATTAATCTTAATGATGAATACATGAAGAAGTTTGTCCAAGTGTGGCTGTATTGTTTTTTATCTGCTATGTGCTTTCGGTGTATGGGCCGAATGTTGACCTTTTTAGATTTTGTAATTTGGGAGGGAGGTACTGCCTGGTCTGAAAAAGGAAATTTTCAAAAGGGTACTCTCAAGGCTTGTTTATAAGCCATTACTTGTTGTCAAGTAAACGAATGTGGAACCGAAATATGCTTCTTTATAAATAGGTGGGGGGCCTAATTGAAAACCTTTCTAAAAAAATTCCCTTTGCGGGATAAAAATCGAAATAAGGAAAAGAGTGCCCCAAAAGAAGTACATGCTCAAGTATTAGCTATAGCACATTTTTAAGTGGGTTGAATTCCAGGTTCGAGGAATGAGTTTTCCCATAAGATCTTCGAGCTTATAAGCGTCGTTGCCGAGGTCTAGATGGATCCGAAAAGGTCCATCCCAGTTGGCGGCTAGCTTGCCTTCTAGCTTCTCTTTTCGTGCTTCACCTATTGCCCGCCAAACTAAGTCACCTGGGAGGAAAGTTCTCAATTTTACCTTTGAATTAAATTGTCGTGACATCCGTTGTTTGGAAGCTTCTGCGATGAGAAAGGCATGGTCCCTGATTTCGTCAAGGCAGTCCAAATCGTGCCGAAGTTTGACATTGTTGTCTATTGTGTCCAAGTGTTGTTGTCGAAGCAAAGGTTCCCCAATTTCGACAAGCAACATAGCATCTGTGCCAAAGGTTAACCGAAATGGAGTTCATGCGTGGATGATTAAGGAGTACAATGATATGCCCAAAGAATCTCGGGGATTTGGTCGGCCCATATCCCATTTGATTCATCGAGTCTTTTCTTTAACTCTTATAGAATAACTTTGTTAGCCGTTTCAGCTTGTCTATTCGTTTATGGATGCTCGACCGAAGTGACTTTGTGTTTTATTCCAAACCCTTGCAAGAAAGTGTTGAACTTTTTATCCGTGAATTGGATAGCGTTGTCTGTGATTATTGAGTGTGGAATGCCGTAGCACGTGACAATGTCCTGCCATGTGAATTTCTGGACGTTTTTGGCCGAGATAGTTGTCAAAGGTTCGGCTTCTATCCATTTCGTGAAATAATCAATGGCGATTAGTAAGAATTTGCGCTGTCCTCGGGCTAACGAAAAAGGGTCAAGAATATCCACTCCCCAAGTAGAAAAAGGTCATGGGGTTATGAAAACTTTCAACTCATCTGCTAGGGTGTGAATTAAGTTGGCATGCTTTTGACATTGTGTGCATTTTTTAGCAAACTCAGCGCAATCTCATTTTAACGTCGGCCAGTAATAGCCAGCTCTGAGTACTCTATTAGCCATTGACCTTGCTCCAAAATGAAAGCCGCAAATACGATGATGAATTTCTCTAAGTACATAGTCGGCTTCATTGTTGTTAAGACATTTTAGGAGTGGGGCCGAAAAGCTCCTTCTGTAGAGTTCTCCTGAAATAAGGGAAAATATGGAGGCTTTTGTTCTTAAGTGTTTAGCTTTGGCTGAGTCTTCTGAGATTGTGCCATCTTGTAAAAAGTTGATGATTCGGTACGCCAATCTGTGTCGGTTGGGGAGACAAAACATACTTTGATGCTGGGGAGAGGCAATTCCTGTTGTAAAAAGGTCCGTAATTGTCCTAGCTTGTTAGTGATGACGAGCTTGGCTAACCGGTCAGCCTGCAAGTTGTGCTCCCTGGAGATATGGACGACTTCTATCTCGTCAAAGTTGGTTTTTTCTTGTAAAAATGCATGATAGTATTGTAGCAGGTTTTCATCGTTGACCTGAAAAGAGTCGTTTAGCTGCTCGGCCACGATTTTGGAATCTATTAGACACTTAACTCTTGGTGCCCCTATGTCTGCTGCGAGTTTAAGTCCGGCCAGTAGTGCCTCGTATTCGGCCTAATTATTGGATGCCTTAAAGCTGAATGTTAAGGATTATTCAATGGTGATATGATTGGGTCCTTCTAATATGATGCTGGAGCCACTGCCTCCTTTGTTGGAAGACCCATCTACATGCAACGTTCAAACGGGGGGATGTTTTGGAGAGACTAGAGGTAATTCGTTTAAACAATCTGTCAGATATTATGCTTTGATAGGTTCTCTCGGTTCATATCGAATGTCAAACTTAGACAATTCAACGGACTAAGCAACCATTCGTCCTGCTAATTCTGGTTTCTGCAGCACTTTGGCGATGGGACAATCTGTCTTTATGATGATAACGTGGCTTTGGAAGTAAGGCTGAAGTCGTCGTGTCGAACTAACGACAACTAGAGCTGCTTTTTCCCCCATCTAGTACTTGATCTCAGCATCATGCAACATTCGCCTCACATAATAAACTGTTGCTGATCATCAGGGGTGTTTTGTACTGCAACTATGCTGATTGCTTCGTGAGAAACCGAGACGTATATGAGTAGTGGCTTCTTGAGATCTAGCTTGATCAAGACTGGTGGGGACGCAATGGATGTTTTAAGTAGGGTAAAAGCGTCTTCACATTCTTGTATCTAGAGGAAATTGTTGTTTTTCTTAAAAAGTGCAACTATTGGCTTCGCTTTCTCGGCTGTGTGTGGGAGGAATCAAGCTAAAGATGATAATCTGCCCTTGAGAAGTGCAACTATTGGCTTCACTTTCTCGACTGTGCGTGTGAGGAATCGAGCTAAAGATGTTAATTTGCCCTTGAGAAGTGCAACTATTGGCTTCGCTTTCTCGGTTGTGCGTGGGAAGAATCGAGCTAAAGATGTTAATCTGCCCATTAGCCTTTGCACTTTTTTGAGGTTTTTTGGGCTTCTCATATCTAGGATAGTCTGACATTTATCTGGATTGGCTTCTATTTCTCTGTTAGTTAACATGAAGCCGAGAAATTTGCCGCCCTGCACTCCGAAGACACATTTTTCTGGGTTGAGCCTCATTAAGTGCTGGTGAATAGTGGAGAAAATGTCATGCAGGTCATGGATGTGGTGATTTGGCTTTTTTGATTTGACAACCATATCATCGACGTAAACTTCCAAATTATTTCATATCTGTTGATGGAAGACTTGATCCATTAGTCTTTGATAGGTGGTTCCTACGTTCTTAAGACCGAAAGACATTACTTTGTAATAGTAATTGGCTGACTCTGTAATGAATGCTGTTTTAGCTTTGTTGTTAGGATGCATTCAAATCTGGTTATAGTTGGAGTATGCGTTCAAAAAGCTTAACAGACAATGACATGTTGCGCCGTCTACTAATTTGTTTATGCTGGGAAGGGGATAGGCATCCTTGGGGCATGCTTTATTTAAATCTGTGTAGTCGGTGCACGTTTTCCCTTTGTCGTTCTGCTTTCGTACCATGACCACATTGGCTAGCCACGTGGTATATTAGACTTCTCGAATAAAGTTGGCGGCAAGAAGTTTTGTGATTTCCTCCTTATCTACATGGGCTCTTTCTTCTCCCATTTTTCTCCTCTTTTGGGCAATAGGCCGAGCTCAGCTATACACGCTAAGGCGATGGAAAAGAAACTTAAGATTGATGCCAGGCATATTTGAGGTTGACCATGCGAAAAAATTGGCATTGTTCCTGACAACTCAGATGATTTGGTTTCTCTCTTCTTCGGAGGGCGAAGAGCCTATGTATGTCACTTGTCCTGGCTTCGGGCCTAACTGAAAAGGTTCTATTTTCTCAATTGGCTTGGCCTTTTTGGTTTCTTCTCCCCGAGGATCCAAATCTAGTCGAGATTCTGCTGGAGCTGCTTACACTTTGTTAACATTATTGAAGGTAAGCAGTTTATGATATGTTTGTGACTGCAAACTAGCTAGGTAACATTCTCTGGGCGTGCGCTGATCTGCATGAATAGTAACAATGTCATCTTCTTCGGAAGGAAACTTCATGGCTAAGTGAGGAGTGGAGACGATGGCTCCTAGTTTGTTAAGGGAAGATTTTCCCAATAGAATAATATTATATGAAGTGGTAGCATGAATGACTATGTACCGAATTCGGATGCTATGAGACTATCGATCATTGCCGAATTTGGTGTACAACTCAATGCATCCTTTGGTAGGTACTCGTTTCCCTGAGAATCCTATGAGGGGTTTGTTGTAGGGAGCAGTTGGTCTTCGAATAATCCCAATTCTTTGAAAGTTCGCCAATATAACACATCTGCTGAACTCCCCTGATCCACCAGCATCTTGCGCACAATGCAGTTAGTGATTTCTATGTTGATGACCATAGGGTCGTCCTGTTCGGGGTCAACGACTTGAAAATTCGCATAGGTGAAGGTGATGTTCGAAATTCGTTGACGTGCATATGGGGCGACCGAATTGATGGATCTGGCTATTTGGGCGTGCTGCTTTCTAGCCGAAGAGGTAGATCCTCCTCCTGCGAATCCACCAGCAATTGTGTTGATGATCTTTTTATCTTTACTGTGGCTATTCTCTTTGCGATCTCTTGACTGACTTCGACTCCTACTTTGGCATCTATTAAAGCGAGGTCGGTAATCACTGTGGTCATCATTTTGAGAATAGTTCCTTTGGGAATGGCTTGGCCGAGCTGGTGGTGGGCGACTATAGGTCTTGTGGACGAAGGTTTTCAAGTGTCCTTGCTTGATTAAGTCTTCTATTTTATCTCGTAGTGTCATACACTTTTCGATGGAATGTCCTTTATTCTTGTGATATCTACAATGCTTAGTAGGGTCAGCTTCTCTGGGCTTATGTGCCTTCTTCGGCATGGTTAACAGTTCGACGGCTAATGCTAGTTCGAGGACTCTGGTTCTGCTGGTATTAAATGGAGTGTACTGGGTATATCTCGGTCCTTTGGGTAATTTGTCTGAATATTGATCTTTTTGGCAGATGGGGTCGCTTCTTACTTTTTCTTTTCGAGAGCCAAGAGGTGTCTCCGCCTGAGTTTTCTGTTGGAAGGTCGTAAGCTCTTCCACTTCGATAAAGGGAGTGGCTCTTTGTCGGAGCTCGTACATATCCATGGGAGAAAAATGAATTAGGTTGGTGGTAAACTCTCCTGGTTGTAGATTAACCAAGAATGTATGGAGTGCCACATCTAAGGGTAGGTTCTTTATAGTCAGGGAGGCTTGGCTGAACCGATCTATGAAGTCTCGGAGGGGCTCGTTCCTTTCCTGCCAAACTGTGGCCAAGGCTGCTGATGTGAACCGATGTGGTCGAGATGTAGCAAACTGAGTACCAAATTTCATAAACAAGGTCTGAAAGTTGTTGATGGAGTTTGGGGGGAGCTAGATGAACCAATTTAAGGTCTGGCCTTTAAGTGACATGGGGAAGATCTTACACAAAACTGCTTGATCTTTTGCATACATCCCTACTTATGTCATGAAGGCAGCTAGATAGGCATCGGGATCCGAGGTGCCATTGTATTTTTCGAGGGCGACGTGTTTCCAGCTTTTTGGCAGAGGAACTTCCATGATTTCTGCCGTAAAGGTATGATGTGGTTGAACTTCAGATATCCCATTCATGTCTGGCATGCATGGGGGCATAGTTTGAACTAGAGTAGGAATAGGGTGTGCTGAAGAGGGTGTGAAGGGTGGGATTGTTTGAAATGGGGTGGGAGCTTCTTTTGTGACAGATGGGGGATTCGGTTCAGGAAGTTGGCTGTGAGAAGGCTCTAGAGAATGTTCAATAGATGGGCCACTGCAAGACGGGGCAGCAGACTTTGCCTTATGGGACTCTCCTTGTTTTTTCTTCTCACTGACTTCATCTTCTCGAAAGCTCCGATTTCGGAATTAAGCGTTTTCTCGCCAAAGTTCTGCAATTTCCTTTCTGAGTAGTCTGAGGATTTTGGTTAGACTGTTTGAATCCATGACCTCAGGTTGCCGAGATGTATCTTCATCATTGTGGGGTTGATTATGAGGTGTCGCTCCGTGACTTCTGGTTATGGCCATGTCTTTGCAGTCTTGGTTGTGGTTTCTAGTTTTACTTCAAGCCCCACAGTGGGCACCAAAATGTTCTTACCGAAATGTACCTGAATACGAATCACTATGAACCTTCCGAGATGCACTAGGCAAGGTTGAAGAAGTATCTGAATACTTTCTGGAATGAACCACAAAGGGGGAGAGCCTACAAAAGAGGACTCTAATGCTCAAGTCAATAAATGAGCAAACAAGGGGGCGAGAGAAAGAGAGAGAGAGAGGTCAAAGTGTAATATGCTTTTTCCTGAGTGAGTAATGGACACGTACCTCTTGCCTTGTATTTATAGTAAAAAATGCAGTTATTACCTGGTAGTCAATACTTTTCACAGTGGGTGTATTCCTTTTATCTAGCATGTCTGACTTTTATTCAGCAGGTGTTTTGTAGGTCCTGCTTTTCTTTGTGGGGAGTGATGCTAATTTGTAATTATGCTAATTTTATCCTCTGATTTTAACTTAATTAATTATTTATTTGTTTTGAGGGAGCTCGGATTTCGGCTTAGCCGAAATCCCTTTGGTTTTATTTCTTTTCTTGTTTTGAGTTTGCCGAAATCCGAAGTCTATTTTCTAGAGTCTTTATCTCTTCCTATCAATCTTTTGTTTATATATATATATATATATATATATATATATATATATATATATATATATAGACACTTCGGTTTTCAGTTATACCGAGATCTGAAGTCTCTTCGTTTTTGGATATGCCGAAGTCCGAAGTCTATTGATAGTTTCTAGATGTAGTTCTGCTTTATGATTATACAATACCTGTTTTGAATCAATGTTGTGTAGCCATACTGAACCATATGTTATTTCCGCAATGTTTCAAGTCTTAATATTTAGAGTTATAAAGAATTTTTTCAGATAAATTGCTCTTGATTAGGTTAGTGTAAAAAATGATCTTCTAAAACACTAATAACGTGTAAAAAATACTTTAAAAGCGTTATTTGAGATATTTTATGAGTAACGTGCACCACACAACAAAATCAGTAGGGACTAGTTTGTAAAATTAATTTATTCATCTAAACTGTACTCTTATAACATTTGGGAATAAAATGAGTATTCTCACTCAATAATTTTTTAGCTTAATTGCAAATTCTAACTTTAAATTTTACAATTTCAAAAATTCTCACTCTGAATTTTAATTTAAGACATCATTAGCTACAACTTTTAAAATTTCAATTGATAAATAATTAATTATTGTTGATAAATAATTTTGAGTAAACTATGTAGTAGCTTCCAAATGTCTTCGATTAAATGAAAGTAACACTCTATATATATATATATATATATATATATATATATATATATATATATATATATATATATATATATATATATATATATATATATATATATATAGCAACTTGCTCACAGTTTCTTTATCCGTCAGCTAAACTACTTTTCTTTATTGTGCCGCCAGCTCAGGTTTCTTTCTTTATTATGCTGCGTTCCAACTTGTAACGTAAAATATATATTTGTGAAAATGGGAACAGTCATAAAATGTTTAGAAAGTAAAATAGTCATAAAATATGGATACCAAAAGGTCATATTCTCATTATATAATATATATATATAGCATATACTATAATATCATATATTATACACTGTAGATATAAATGGACAATTATATATATTTGATATGAATATTTTAAAGTAATTTTTTTGCTTATAACTATAAGGTTGATTTAGTAGTAAAATTTATGTTTAGAAAATAAGAAATTATGTCTTCAAGTCCCTCTTAAGATAAATTAATTTATTTTTTTAATTTTAAAATAGGTTTAAGGATAGAATAAGTATTTTGAAAATTAAACGTAAAAAGAGAATATTTTATTTATTAATAATATAGATAAAATAAAATAAAATGGAAGACTTGCACCCCTTTACGCCTTTCAAGCTGGGGATTTTTTGTTTTATGAAAAAATATTAGTTTGGTTAATTTTATGTTTTTAATCGAGTGAAATACCATTTGCATCCTCCAGTGATATTGGGTTGTTGAAAAATTTATAGAAACATATAGATTTTTGAATTTTTTATCATTTATATGTTAACAACATTTAGTGAGTACAAAGTCTATAATTAACTATCACATGATATACCTCTCTTATAGTTCCCATTCCAAGTCAATAAATTTAAACATGTGAACAAGTTAAACCTAAACATGATATACCTCTCTTATAGTTGCCGGAAGTTACAAGTCTTCATATTTATAGTTATAAAGAATTTTTTTTCAGATAAATTAATCTTGATTATGTTGGCTTAGAAATTGATCTTCTAAAACACTTTAAATTAACAACCTTTAAAAATACTTTAAATTGCGCCACACAACAAAATCAATAGAGACTAGTCTGTAAAAATTTATTATATAAATCTTAGCCTTATAACATCTGGGAACAAAATGAGCGTTCTCACTCAATACTTTTTAGGCTTAATTGCACTGAACTTTAAATTTGCAATTTTAAAAATTCTAGCTCTTAATATTGCTAATCATAAGTTAAAAAAGTTTTTTAATTGATATTTAAATTAAATGGAAGGGTAAGTATACTTACTCAAAATTAATGTTGACTCTATTATTCATTATTGGAAGTAAATAATTAATTATTTTACTTTTCATATTTAAAATGTTTTCTTACATCAATAATTTATTATTGTTAGTGAATGTTTTTTTCAGTAAACTATCATGTCATGTACTTTGAGATCTCCTTTTACATAAATAACTAATCCATTATTGTAAATAATTAATCATAAAACGCAACTAACGCTATGTAGCAGTGCTCACACTCAAGTATTCTTTTTCGGTCAGTTTAATCTTCTTTCTTTTTATTCTCCCCCGTTCCAACTTGCAATATAAAACACATAGTTCTTATTAGTGACGGATAAATCTACTCTACTTTTAATATAAAATAATATGAAAGAGTTGCACCCCTTATTCAGTTTTGAAATTATTTTTTTTAAATATTAAAGTTCTTGAATTTTTCTGTATTTTATATGTCAATCCCTCTGTTATTAACAGTGTTTAGTTAGTCGACAATCAATTATTAAATGTGACGTTAGCAGAGTACCTCTCTTCCAGCATTTACTGTTTTTTCTTTTTAGTTTGAAACGAAGTTATTTTATTGGATTAAAGTAAACAATGTCATTTTAATAATATATCACGTATAAGTAGTTAATCTAGAAAATAGATCTTTAAATATAATTTAAATCCAATATTGATATTTTAGAATTAGATTTAAATACAATTTGTGTCCTCAAGTTTTATCAAATCATGATATTTTGTCTCTAAAAGTAAAAAATATGACATTTTCTTCTAATAATTTTAAAATCCGTCAATTGGTCCTTCTCTGTCATTTACTAACATTGATCGTTATGTTTGAAGGTTTTGACTGCCACGCTTACAATTTAAGGTTATGATGTGGCTTTAATTAAGGTTAATTGAGTTTTTCACTATTAAGGCTTAATTGAATTTATCGTGAGAGAGCGAAGTTGAACCTCTGAGAGTGAAAGGTAAGGGTTTTTTGTTGAATATAGCTACTTCCTTTATCCATAGTTCTTCTACAATGTGGCGTATCCTATCTCATTTCCTTGATTCTGAAATTGTCAAATCTTGTAACTTGTCTCATTACCCCTAAAGTGTGAGTGTGAAGTAGTCTGACGATTTTTTAATAGTGTCAAAGTTCATGACAACTACAATGAAGGAGACATCTAGTATTAGGTAAGGTGGGGCTCACGTACATGCAAAAGATAGTCTGACATATGTATCCAAGTAAGCTTCTTTTGCTAATATTTTTGTTGTAACATGTTTAGGGTTTTGTAGAAGTGGTTCCCCATGCTTGTTTAGTGACATTTTTAAATGAGTACAAGTTGTGTAGGAACATTTTTTATTTGCAAAGTCGTGCCATTTTAGGGGTTTTTTAGCTTTTTTAAGAAAGGAAATTTTTAAGGAAACTTATCATTTTTACCCCATCTAATGGTTGCGTATGAATTTTTTTGTTTGACTTTCAAACCAACTCAATTCCAAAAAATCCGTTTTAATATGGATGAGCTAAAAAAGTCTTCTACAATACTCACAGCAAGTGCACTGGTCGTATGTAGTAACTGGTAAATATATTGAGTCGATCCACAAGGACTTATTGATACTAAAAAATGTCACTACGTTCTATTTGTGCTAACAAAAAGATATAAATACACTAAACTACCAAACATAAAGTAAATAAAGCAAAATAAATAAAAACACAACGATTACACAGATGGTATTTAGTTGGGTTTGAATCATTAAACCATCCCTCAAGTGCATAAATGGACTCAAAAGTCCTTGTTCACTTCCCGTGTTTCCATTACCCATAAAAGTATCCTCAACCCCGATCCCTCGTAAATAAGAAACTTAGCTATTTTAGTATTAAACTATCGCTCCTGTGCATAATCTAAAGGCAAACAACTCCCATTAAGTAAATGAGCTTAAGATAGTCAATGGTATTACTCTCTCTTGAGCAATAACACCCTTTGGGAGCTATCTCGCTTTATAGGTCAAAGTCCCCTCCCAAGCTCATTCAACAAGTAAAACCCACGAAACAAAACATTTCTTGCTTTACAAATCAAAATCTCCTCTTTGACTCATTCAACAAGTAAAACTTAAGAAATATTTTAGAAATAAAGAAATATTTTAGAAATAAAGAACAAGGTAAAGAAGAACACCAACAATGGAAAATAAACTTAGATTAAAAGTACAAAAAATATACAAGAGTTCAGGTGGGTGAGTTGAAGGATGGATGAAGATGATCTAAACGTGCCCCAAGCCAGCAGGTGTGTAACCCTAGATCAAGAGAAAACATGGAACCCCTGGACGAAACCTCTAAGATTGACTAAAAACTCACCTTATATAATCTCAATTCGTGCATGGGCACCCAATAGTCAAAAAGTAGCTGCTAGGCACCAAGAGAATTCTTCATGGCTAAGTTTCCTTGGGTAACGCTGGGTAGCTGCAAACTGGGCACTACTTTTGCACCGAGTGCTGAGAGCTCACAACTCTGGCCACTGGGTGCTCAGCGCCTAACCTTGACCAATTTTTTTAGTTTTTCTTCGCTTCTTCAATCCTTTCCAAAACCTGACTCAAAGCAACTGGAAACAAGAAATCAAACATAAAATATGCATAAACTAAAATCTAAACTTCCATTTCTAATTAAATATAATTTCAAGCAAAATAAGAGAAAAACATGACATTCAATAAGAAAGAATTATAATAACTGTTCTATTTTACCTACGTAAAAATAGGTAATTTAGGTAGTTATCAAACTCCCCCAAACTTAAAGCTTTGTTTGTCCTCAAGCAAAAGTCTCTTTAGTGGATGACATAAATAATAATGTGAATAATATACATGCTAACACGATACTGAAACAGAATGAACAATGACAGAATGCAGTAAAACAGAATGCACAATGACAAACACATGTACAAGATCACAAAGGCACTGTTAAGATTCACAACCTACCCTTTATCAGCAATTGAAAATCAAATGATTACAAAATGTTATCAATTTAACTATGGTGCCCACAAAGAAAATAAAAATTCACCCTACAAAGGTCAACTCAAGTGGCAAGCTGTGCAGATCATTGAATTCAAGCAACCACATCGGTAAGGTGTCTCTCTCCATACAATTATTTTAAGGATATAACATTATGCTCATGCCACACAATGCAATCACACACATCAACTTTGCTTTTCATCTCAACAAAATCACCATAAATGCATGCACAAAGAGATCACAAGGGCTTTATTTGGCTTGTAAATTGGATGGGCTAGAAGAAAAGTTATTTTTCTAGGAATTAAATCAAGAAGGGTTGAAAAATAAATATTCAATAAGATCAACTAATCCTTTACATAATCAACATCCAAACCCCAATATTCAACTAAAACCAATGACTTTTGATGTAATCCTCCCTAGCCTGGATGAAGCTTCAAGGAGCTTAGTTTAGGATTTGTTCCATTTTATTGTATTGATTTGACCATTTTTAGGCTGGTATAAATACCCTTAAGTCATTAGGATTTTAGGTTCTTTTTTCCTTAAGGAGGTGTAATTAGTCTCTTTGTGGAGTGTGTTAATTATTTGGGCTTGCGTAGCTTGATTTTGGATGTGTGGATCTATTAACCACACCCCCTAATTCATTTTAACACCCTCCTAACCAACACAGGAAATATGTAGGAGACATGTGGACCTTCTTGTCCCCTTTTGTTAGGCATCACCTAAGCTTCTCTTTCCTACATGGCATTAGTTAGTTGCTTCTTGTTTAAATTTGAATTTTGGAGGTGCCATGTCATCTCCCACCAAAATTCAAATTCAAATTAAGAGGGAACATAAATCCTTAAAACTAGGGTCATGTTTGGATCTTTAGTTGGATTAACTTAGTGTTAATTGAGCACATGCTAAATTAACACTAAATTAAGCCAAGTAACCCCTTGCTTAGCTACTTAGACGTTCTCTTTAGAGTCTTAGGCCCATGATCCATGCTTGCTCTATAAATGGAACTATACACCTCATGTAATCCTTTAACACTCATTTTTAATTGAAAGATATATTCATTTTCTACACTTGAGAGTCTTTTTCTTCTTTTTGAGAGAGTATTCATGACTTCTCCTTGAGTGAGACTCCTTCATGTTATTATCAAGGGTTCCTTCTCTTGTGACTAACTTCCTATTTTGGCTTATCTTTTACAACAAGAAGTGGCGCCTACTATCACCACCACCTTCTAATCTACCACCTCCATTTTAAAGGCGGCATTCTTTCTCCAAAAATTTTTCAAGAATGACTTGGGGAGGGTTGCATCATTTCGTATCAGAGCTTAGGCTCTGATAGAGGTTCTTCTTCCTACCCTTAGCTTTTATTTTTTCGGTTTATTGTCTTTGTTTCATCTTCTTCATCTCCAATTCTATTTTCTTTTCAGCACCTCCATGTTGTCATATTAATGTTGCTTTACTTGTATTTTTAATTGTATTGTCTTGAATTTTGTATCAATTTTTGCTTCTAAAAATTTCAAAAAAAATTCTAGGCACAATCTGTGCTAAATCTTCTAAAAAAATTTTGGTTCAATTTTTTATTCCTATCATTGAATCACGTACTTGTTGTTTAGATCTGGAATTTTTCGCTGCCTTATCTTTCTATCTGATATGTGGTCCATGTTTGGATCAATCCTAAGAAACACTAAATAGTGATTCCATAATTTTTGTGGATGAAACCACACATGTGTGGTTAGTGTTTCAGATTGAAACTAGCTTTCTGTGTGGTGCTTTTTGTGCAGTTTTAATTCTCTGTTTCCAGTTTTGTTTTGAGCGTTTTGTGAGGTCCAATTTGTGCTTGTTTTAGTCCTTGATTGCCTAATCTTGGAGCCTAAGGGGAGTGGTGCATTAAATCAACACGGTTGTGGCAAAAAGCACAGCGTTGTGGTCATCTCCTTGGCTAGTTTTGCATCAAGACTAGGTGCAGTTTTTTGCTTTGTTTTGTTCTATTTTAGGTGCTTTATTTTTCAGTTTTTAATCTTCTTTTTATGTCATTAGAATGTCATGTTTAGTATTTAATTTGTCACATTAAATCCCCTAGGTTTTACTAAATTTTTTGTGATGTTTGAGTCTGGAAATAAAAAGAGTGAGGTTGCTTCTTGGAATTGAGCTTCTAAGAGAGTTTGATCTCTCTTATTTAAGTCTCGTAAGGAGTCTCCTATGCTTTTAGTTCAAGCATATTTCTCTTGCAAAATTTTTCAAACATTATAGATCAATTTCTTCCTTGATTTTGTAGTGTCTTGATTGAAATTGTAGTAGCTCTTTGTGTGCTAACTTGAAGTGAAATTTGCTGCACTTGTTTGGAAGTTTTGGCTGTGGCATTTGAGCATAAAACTTGCATAAAATAAGTTGGCTCTTGCTTAACCAAACTCTCCTAAGCATACCATAAATCACTTCTCAATTTAGTGCACTTTTGACTCACTTAAAATTTTCTTAGATTGTATCCTTGCTTTAAAATTGTGTGGCCTTGCTTACTTAATTTTTTCAAGCGTTTATTATCCTACGATTCCTCATAAAATTTTCCATCCAAATCTAAAATTAGGTGCAGCCAAAGAATTTAAAAAAAAAAAAAGAAGTCAAAAGACAATTTGAAAAGAAAGAACAAAAAAAAAAGTGCAAAAACAAAAGAAGAAAAAAAAATATATAGACAAAGAGTTGTACCTAATTGAAAAAAAAAAGGTTTAAGTGCAAAAAAGGACTTCAATTTACTTGTATTTTCTTGAAAATCCTTTCTATAGCATTCGGCCAACATTATTTTGGATTGGTGCAATTTTTGAAAATTATTTGTGTCATTTTGCATTTTAGTCCTTATTCTCATCTATAACCTTTCTAGGATTTATTTTGAGTGCTTACCCTTGTTTCTAGCTTTATTTTTAGTTTGTCTTCTTGAATCTCTTTGTGTCTTGTCTCCAATTGATCCTTCCACTTAGAAAGTTTACTTTTAAATTTGTGCTTTTCTTACTTTACCTTTTGCTTTTCCTTCTTTGGTTCTTGCCTTGGTGTGGTGCCACTTTGTGTAGGTAAGCCTTGAGTAAGGAAGCCTTCCACAAGGGTGGCCTCTTAAGGAAGAGTTGAAATAGCTAAAAGCACTTGCACAAAAGGAAGAGCATGGACAAAGAGTAAAAACACTTTGAGAGAGAGAGCTTGGAGAGGAGACTTGAAGAATTTTAGTTTTTATTCCTTGTTAATTTTTGGTTTATTTTATTTTCATTGGTTTGTAAAAGGCCATTTGTTTTAAGTTTTTAACTTAGCCTCTTGTTAATTAAGGTGTGAAGGAGGAAGTCGTACACCACCTTCCACACCTTTAGGAGCATGTTAGATACTTTCCTCTTTTATTTTTTGCCTTAAGTTACCTTGGTTTGTTTCAATACATGTTAGTGTGTGCTTAAGAGTTCCAAAGGCTCTTGCACTTGTAGGTTTTCGTTTAGGAGTAGCTTTTGTGTGTTTTTGCGTTTTTGAGAGTCTTTTCTTCTTTTAGAGAGAGTGTTAATGACTTCTCTTTGAGTAAGAGTCTTTCGTGCTATTATCAAGGGTTCCTTCCCATGTGGCTGGCTTTCTATCTTAGCTTATCTTCAACAACAAGAACTGGCGCCTACTATCACCACCACCTTCTAATCTACCACCTCCATTTTAAAGCTCCAAGAGGACCTCTAAAGAGTTGATCCTAGGCGGCATTCTTTCTCTAACAGTTCTTCATGAATGGCTTAGGGAGGGTTGCATCAACTTTACTCAAACATTTACAATAAGCACTAGCCATTTTCCAAGTTTTTTATTCACTTTTTCTTTTTCTTTCTTTCTTTTATATATATATATATATATATATATATATATATATATATATATATACATATATATGTGTGTGTGTGTGTGTGTGTGCGTGTGTGTGTAACACACAAATCCTCTAATGTACTTGATTTCTCAAAAATTCTCACCCCAAACTTATTGTAGAACTAATCTCATTCACATGCTCTCTCAACCCTAGGTAAGGGAACACATGCATAATTCTAATTCAGCTCAAAGGTTCATACAACAAGAATATATCAATTAGGCTCAAAGGGGACAACAAAGGTCAAGTAATGTACAAGTTAACTTTTTGGCTAAGTGATTACTTAAGAAACATGACCTTGGTCATTTCTCAATATGCATATAAAGTAGAAACAATGAGAATCAAGCAAAATCAGCAACATGAAGTGCATGGTGACTCACACAGCAATCAACATTAAGCTCAAAACTTTACTTGGCTAATGCTCTCATTCACAGATCACACAAAAACTAACCAAAAGAATCAACTAAGCAAGGTTAACTTAACCTACTCAAGGGAAACCACAAGTTAAAATTGAATAAAAAATTTCACAAGAGCATGATATTTATTACCGACAAAGGGACAAATAAAGAATCAAGAGAGAAAAATAATGCTAGCCACCACAATATCCGCAAAAGTTTCATAAAAATCCTAATTCTAACATGCAAAAAATGAATGCAATGCGGAAAATTTAAAAAGAAATACTACTTTAGAGTCTTTGCAGATGTATCTAAACTGGTTATCCTCCTCTCATTGTATCTTCAAATTAACTTTGAAGGACCCCTTCTCCACTTAGAAGTGAGCTTGGCCTCCAGACTAATGAGGACTGGTTAACCATAAAATCTATGGGATGTGCATCTGCAAAAAAATCCAAAACCACTATGCAAAACAAAAAATTAAACAACACAAGTATTTACAAAACATAATGCATGTAACAAAAATGAAAATGTAAAATGAAATATGCAAAATGGAAAAATGCATGAAATCATAATAAAAATGCATGGATGGTGAAGTATGGTCTCTGTTAATTAGTGTCAACAGTTGCAGAACCACCACTGGCCAATCCCTAACAGAGATCGATGTAGAAAATGTGTAAAAATGCATGTAGACGACGAGTGCCTAACACCAGGGAGTGGACGCTGGCATTTATGTGGACAATGCAGAATGATAGGATGAGCACCCATCACTCCTATGAGGTGAATGCATAATGGGAAGAGTGTCTAGCGCTCCACTGAAGGGCACCCAATGCTTATATGTGAAATGCAGAACCTAGGGATTTAAGCAGCACTAGTGCCCAGTGGCCATATGGCAGCATTGGGCACTGTATACTAGATTGGCAAATTCAGGTTTAAAAACTAGAATATTTTTCCTTGAAACTCTCAACTTATACCTCCAAAATGCAATCTACACATGAATTTACACAAATAACAACACAAACACCACAAATAACAACAGAACCATATTTGAACAATATGTACAGAAAATAATACATGAAAGAAAACACACAAAATGAGTGATATTTTTATAAACTATCAACGTTAATCTTAATAAACTTAACAAAAAATGGGAGCTAAAGGTTTGAACTAATCTCACTTGATTTAATATATGGGTTCAACCTTACTCATCTTAAATTTCTATGTTTAATAAAGAGGCTATCAAGAGGAGAAAGTCTCATATGCCCGACTTTGGGCCTCATGGACCAGTTGTAGTGCAAATTCGTTGATTTGCCCCCTCTTGCATACGTAATTAATAGACCTTGGGAATCTTTTGCAAATTCTTTTTAAATTTATTTAAAACATTATTTATCAATAACCTATTTGTAGATATGATTTTACTTGTGCACAATATATAATGCCTCTATTCTCAGACACATATAAGAGTTTTCTTCCTTTTGCTTATTTGTCTCTAGGTTCTCATTTCATCTTTTCAGTTATGTAGCCTCAACTAGCCTGAGAGTTTCCTATTGTAATCTGGAAGACAATTATTTATTGTGCCAGTTCTATAACCTCAACTCATTTCATCTTGCCAGTTCTCATTTCTTTCTATCTAGCACAGTGTCCATCACCCCTCGGAAAGATCATCTATACAACTTTGCACTGAAGTATCCAACATAGTCTAATTATGTAAGCTATATTAATTAAAAGGACATCAATGAGTTATTCATGTTTTATTTATTTATTCATTTTTCACAATAATGGTAATAAGATGGAACTTAGATTATCATGTATCTAACTCAAGTTCATATTGCAATTATTTCAATTAGAGTTATAAGTAGCTTCTGTGACCAAATTCACTTAAAGAAGAAAGATATATAACATATTTGAATTTCTTTCACTAACAAAATCAATATATATCAACTAACATTGTTTATGAAAAAGTATTACTTGTTGTTTAAAGACTTGTATTATTTATTTCTACTCACATGATTAAAGAAATTCTTTAGTTATTTAACTTTTTTATTACTTTAGAAGATTTGTAGTTACATATAAATTTTAACTTACTTAAATAAATAAATTTCAGAATATTAGAAAAAAAGGTGCCATGCATTTTATTTTCTAAATATTTTAGGATTATATTTTTTTCAGCTTTGTGTTTAATAAAGAGACTAGTAAGAGAAGGAAGGAAGTCTCACGAGCATGACTTTGGGTGTCATAGACCAGTCGTAGTGCAAATTCATTAATTTGTCTCCCTTTACATACGTAATTAATGGTCCTTGGGAATCTTTTGCAAATTATTTTTAAATTTATTTAAAACATTATTTTACAATAACCTATATATAGTTCCATTGTTATCAAACACACCTCAGAGTTTTCTTCTTTTTTATTATTTCTCTCTAGGTTCTCAATTCATCTTGCTAGTTTTGTAGTCTCAGCTTGCCTGAAAGGTTCCTGTTATATCTTGGGAGACAATTATTTATTTTTCCAATTCTATAGCCTCAGCTCGTTTCATCTTACAAGTTCCTGTTTCTTTCTCTCTAGGACAATGTCCATCACGTCTTGAGGAAACAATTGCTGCACCTTTACACTAAAAGATCCAACATAGCTAAGTTAATTATGTAAACTATATTAAAAGAACATCAATAAGTTATTCACAATTTATATTTATTTATTACAATAATGATATTTTATGTCTTATTTTTTTAGTTAATCAAACATATTTTAACTATTATGTGTTATTTTTTATGAAAGTAAAAACAGAGACTCATATCAACCATTAACATGAAAGTGTTATTTTTTTACCATAAATGTAATTGGAGTTAATGGGAAGATATGGAGTGACCTTGAATTCAACCAAGGAAGAAGATTCAGAAGTGGTGGTGGGAAAACATCGGTTTGGATCACTTAATATGTTAAGCTATGGACTCCATATCATAAGATACGATTATTTTATTCTAATTTTAATTTGTTGACATTAGTCATGTACATAAAACTAACGAGACCTAAAAAAAGGTGAGAGTAAATCCTACACGAGAAAGAGTCATAAACGGTAGAAACTTAAGTTTCCTGAATATTACCATTGTGTTATTTTGATCTTTTGACACTCTTCTGATAAACATTGAACAAATTTTACTTTTGTAACGCTGGAAAATGAGGTGGATGATAATTAACATCTTGCTTGACAATGGACTGTGTAATTTAAGCATATTTTTGGTCCTAAAGTATAACTATCATGAAAAATCAAAAGTCAAACCGCACCATATGTTACCTTCTATTGTCAAGTCTACAAAATCTGTTAATTCAGAAAAGATTAAGTGTGTGCTTGTTTGAATCCATGTTTAACAAACAAACACTTATTTTAAGATACTAATAAAAATAATTTTATTTCAAAGCTGATTACGCTGAAAGTAACTGATTGTCAAACACATCCTAAGTGATGGAGAGACTAAAATTATATAATTATAATACTTGAAGAACTCAATTAAGCAGAAATTGAAAAGTGTAATTAAGCCAATAACTATAAACCAAGCCAAACTAATTTATATGGACCATATTAATTGTTATCAACTATCTATTTAAGCCATTTCAAAATACATACAACAGTGTAATGGACTAGGTGTATCATATGGAAATTAAACACATGTCCATGCTATAAAATAGTACACATCCTTTGAATATATATGATACTAGAATAAGAACATATGGACAGAAAGCTCAAGACATGTAGATTGGTGGATAAAGTCTCACACTTAAAATCAAATACAAAAAAGAGGAATTCCTGAAATTTGTCATTAGAATTTCGATTACTTGAAGACTTACTTATCATATAACTAATTAAATAAACTACAAACTTTCGCCTATTATGGTGAGGTCCCTAAGAAAAGCTTTTATCATGAAAATGAGCTTCCACAATCAGTAACAAGACTTAACAATGAACCTGTGTAGCCTTGTTTGTTTGAGATCAAAATTTAAGAGAGCCATTGGTTATTAGTTATTACAAAAGGGATTACAATTTATGTCTCTGCCTTTTAAAAGTCCCACATTTTGCACATTTAATAAAAACAGGCTTTATAAATTAACAGACAAGCATAAAAGAAAGCCCGGCTGAGTTACGCCAGCTTGTGACCTAAGTGGGGGTATTAGAATGATGGGACCACTCTGTGGCTTTTGTCAGCTTGGGCTGGGGTTGCTAACGTATTTGGTTGCCCAATCCAAGTTAAGAGCTAACTCCGAACCGTGGAGAGGGATAACAGGTTGCTGCATCTACAAAGTTCACACTTGGGGAACCCAGTTACTTGGATTATCACTTTTTTTGTATTAGGGACTAAAGTGATACTTATAACAAAGACACTTTCATGGACCTAATGTCTGTTTTATCCTATGAAAAACAATGCAGAGAAAGATATATATATTTCTGGACTTCTGGTAAATAATAATGAGGAAATAGTAATAATTTAATTCATGTTCAAAGTTTTACCTCCAGAAAAAGCTAGTCAAAATCTGAGTCATAGATGCATTTGCCATCAATCTCAACACAAGGAACATTAGCACTCTTCAACCACTCTTTCCCTTTATCTTTCCCGCACTGTTCTTTCAGGAAAGGGAACTCTTGTTTATAAATAAAAAGTTCAAGAGAGGTAAGGTAGTTAAACTCCAGGAATTGTATGAAATAGATATGTTAGCTAGGCTAGATAAAGACGTAAGTTTAGTTGTGAAAGCTATCAGATGACAGACTACATAACTTTTAAATACAAAGTTATGAAGATTTCAGATGTGGTGATAATGTTTTCTAATTTTTTATTATATTTTTTGCTATGTATATATAAAAATATTACACCAACAAATTGGGTAAACTACACACCTCAGTACTATAACAGAAATACATAAAAGTTAAAATGGCCATATATTACTACAGTATCTATAACAATTAAACTGATGCACACCTTTATATTTCAGTAAGACAGAAACCTATGAATTAAGTTTCTTGTTATCTCTATCTTAATCATAACCAAGAAAACAAGTTTAGCTTCACCTATTGTCCTTTTTGCTTTTTTCTATGAATCATGTCATTAAGTAAGCTTTGAAAAATCTCATTATTTCACATAGGCCAAGAGTACCCTATATGTATTGACTTTAAATTAGTTAGCACATGTGACAATAAGCTCCCACAGCAGTACATGAGTGAAAAATGATCCTGTGTAGCTTTGCTTGTTTCAGATCAAAGTTTCAGAAAGCTAGTGGTATTACAAAGAAGATTTTGTATTTACAGTCCACATCGTGCATAAGAAACCAAAAGTAAACATTATAAACCTGTTGATAGGGTTGTCAGAATGCCGAGTTGAGTTACGTCAGCTTGTAATCCAGGTGGAGGTATGAAAGTGATTGAACAACCCTATGGCTTTGCTGGGTTGGGCTGTGGTTGCTAAGTCCTGGCTTGCCCACTCCAAGTTGGGAGTTGACCCATGGGACTTGAGTGAAAGCCTAGGTCTCTTGAGTCTTGGACCAGAGGGCACAGCATGAGGCTGGTTTCACATAGCAGCGATCACCTCTCCCTCCTAACAGTGGAGGGATAACAGGCCGGTGCATCCTCAGTCCACGTTGGCCTGGTGAACCTAGCTTGCTTGGACCATCACTTTTTGAACTTTAGTGGAATTCATGTGGTTGTTCAATATGAGAATAAAAAAAATGTTAATAATAAATTCTATTAATTTCTCTAAAAAATTTAGATTTTAAATTTTGTTTTATCAGGTATTTTTTAGAGGATAAATGAGGAAGATAATTGTCAATGACATAAATTTTTATGGTGTGCTGTTTTTATATTATAGAGCAGGAAATAAAATTAAAATAAAAATAATGAAAAATAATAAAATTATCTATATCAGTACATATCTATCTATATACAATTTTTTTTCTGTATATACGCTACATGCATCGTCCATGGGAGAAAAACACATGTTTGGTGGTCTTCAAAATATTTTTTTATTCTTATAAATTTGTAACTCAATAATAATAGCCTTTGTTTTAATAATAGTCAACTATTATTTTTTTTAAGTCAAAAATTTCCATAAATAATAGGTACAACATAAGTAGTGCCGACCTTAAACAGAATAAAACAAGGTAAATAGACAAAATAATTCAAGTGTGACCTCCCTATGAAACTGGATGATCCAGTTATTCAATATAGCTAGTTTGATTCATAATCCATTCTACTAATGTATGCAATGTTAAACTTGTTGCTATGTACCATTCCCATGAGCTCACTTCAGTAGCAAGAATGACTTGTTGCACCTCCGAAGCTAATTCTCTAAATACTGAAGCATTTCTAACCTTCCACAAATGCCAAACTGCAGCATTCCACACCAAAGACCATGCTTTCTTCTTTCTCACAACCCCCCGACAGCGCCCCAAATTGCTCCATGTGATTACGAATTGTTATTGGAAGCACTACACTCACCCCCCCACCAAGCACACACATCACCCGATACTCTGCCTACCACTTCACAGGATATGAATAAGTGCGACACTGACTCCATCATTGCTCCACACATCCCACACATAGCTTCTTCCCATTGAATAATTCCTAGCTTTGCTAAGTTGTCCTTCATTGGTGCCATGTTTGCATCTAAACACCATTCCAACATTTGAATCTTTGGAGGGGCTCCTTTTTTCCAAAGTAAATTGTAGAACTCATTGCAAGTCTGACCCCTCTCTGATGCCAAACCTCATACATTGTGACACAAAGTACATTCCTTACCCATCTGCCATCTATACACCAGCCATCCTGCTCCCTGTCGACATAACTACCGAACCCACTCGGCTTCGCAAAACATCCAATAGTTCCAACTTCCATACAAATAATTCCCTACGTCATTCCCACCTCTAGTTTTCTCCTTTAGGGTCCCACATGTCATTCACCGAGGCATTTTGATTCAATGCTACACTATAGATCCTCGGATACTTATCCTTTAGACAATGATCATCCACCCATACCTCCTTCTAGAATGCGACTTTCCTCCCATTGCCAATGTTAGGCCTAAGATTGTTTGTCCACCAACTCACATTTCCCGAACTGCCCGGAATTACAGAATGCAAATCAAGCCACCATCTGGAGCAGTTAAAGCCCCTGCAATCCCGAGACCCATTTGCTCGCATGTGTTTGACTTTCAGCAATTACACCTATAGACTTCTGTATTCTATTTACAAGCGTCATTTCCACTTCCCTATCAGTGCACTTTTAAACCTTCCCAAATCTTGTAGCCCCAAACCCCTCTTCTCCTTCCTCCGACATATTTTCTCCCAAGCTACCAGGCTTACCTTCATATTCTCCTCACTTCATCCCCACAGAAACTTCGAGAACAAAGCATGCTATTGTGAGATAATGCCTCTAGGTGCTTTAAAAAATGCAAGGAAATATGTCGGAAGGGCCAACAACACTGCCTTTATGAGAACTGCCTGTCCAGCCAAATTAATATTAGAGTTCCCATACCCCTACAGTCTCTGCTGCACAACCTCCACCATAGAATTCCACATTTCCAACTTATAGGGATTTTCTCCCACAGGTAACCCTAATTATTCAAAGGGTGTGGATCCCACCTTACAGTTTAGCCTAAATTCTACTTTATCTAACCATGATTCATTGACGTTTACACCAACAATGACGCTTTATGAAAGTTTACCTTAAGTCCCGAGACCAACTCGAAATTCTGTAAAACTACCTTCATCATCACCATTGATTCTCAATCCACCTGAGACATCAATAGCGTGTCATCAATAAACTGGATATGAGATACACCCAAACCCTTCTTCGCTACAGTGTATTGCTTCCACCCTCCATTCCCCACTGCCACAGTCACCAATCGACTTAAACCTTTAGATGCGATAAGAAACAAAAAAGGTGACAGTGGGTGTCCTTGCCTGAGGCCTCTACTAACCTTGAACTCCTTTATAGGGCTACCATTTAGAAGGACAAAAATTGATGTTGAACTCACACATTCCTTGATCTAGCTTATCCACTTATCTCCAAACCTCATGCTTACCATAGTACTCCAGAAATAACTCCAACTTACTGAGTCATATGCTTTCTCCAAATCAACCTTCATACAAATATACCCTTCCTTCCTTCTGCGCCCATCATCCACCACTTCATTAGCAATGAGAACGCCATCTAGAATCTGACATCAATGAATGAAAACAGATTACTGTTTCTGAAATGACATGATGCACCATTGCCGCCAACCTCTTAGCCAATACCTTAGCCAACACCTTATACATGCACCCTACAAGGGAGATAGGGTGATAATCAGTGATTGACGTAGGATTAGAATTTTTGGGAATGAGCACAAATGAAAAAACAATTCGACCCCTTCACTAATTTTTTATTCCAATAAAAATCACTAAAAAATCTCATAAAATCATCATTAACCAAGTGCCAAAACTCCTTTAAGAACAGGAAATTTAACCCATTAGGTTCGGGACGCTTAAAGTTGTCGCAACACCATCATGCCTCTTTTACTTCAGACTTTGAAAACTCCTTTATGAACCCTGCCTTCACCTCTTTCGACAACTTCTTAAAAAAACTACCACCCATAATCGGCCTATTCCTAACTGGCTACTGAAACTAGCGAATGAAATGGTATCAAACCCTAGTTTTTAGGCTATTCACATCTCCCACTTCTTCTGCTTCGAAGTTCAAGCTCAAGATCCTATTTTCCTACCCACGCTTTGCCAAAGCACAATGAAAGAACTTAGAATTAGTGTCGCCCTCCTTCAGCCATTGAGCTCTTGACTGTTGGGTGACTAATGACCACTTCCACCCAATCCACTTCTGCAAATTTGCCATATGACTTGCTTTTTCACATTTGGCAACACCATCTGTGACCCTACCTTCCTCCTTCAATATCCCTGAAAACCTCCTAATTCCAACATTTTGATTTCCTCTTTGTCATTTATTTTCTCCTTCAATATGAACATCTTCCTTCCTTCGACTGAGATATTAGTCTACTCTACCTCAACAAATGGCCGAAATCATTTGTCCTCAAACCAACAATTTAGCATGTGAAATGGTTTGGGCCCCTAGTCAGTCTTCCCTTCAACAAGCATAAATGGGAAATGGTTAGACATACTTCTCTTCAAACCTCACTACTCTAGCTTACTCCATTCCCCAACAAAATCTTCTAATAATAGAAACACCTCTAACCTCTTCATGGTTTTCCAATCATTTCGGAACCAAGTAAACTTCCTCCTTCCCATAGGAAAATCCACCAAATGACCATCCTTAATGAACTAATGAAAGATGACCATCTCCTTCGTCCGTAGGTTGCTTTCCTACCTTCATTTTTTTCTTAGCACACGCGATAGAATTGAAATCTCCCACTATACACTAGAAACCCTTCCCCTTGTTCTCGATGCACTGCAAAATATCCTCTTAACACTACCTCTTGTCGTCTATATCGCAGGGATACATTCAATAGCCTGCAAACTCTTGATCCTGCTGGAACTGTAAGAGATCCCACATTATCAATAGTCCTCCCGATATACCTCTTGAAAACCCGTACACCCACCCAACCTCTAAGCTACCCCACAAAAATTCATATAAACCAGCCTCTACCACCTCCATCTTTGTTTCTTAAAGACATAACAAACCCGGTTTTTGTTCACCAATTAATCTTTTCACCTCCAATTTTTTCACCTTCCCTCCCAACCTCTAATATTTAATGTAATTATCTTCATAAAACTACTTTGACTGCCCACCCCCTCCAGCCTGCCTATCCCTGATGTGACCATGCCTAGCCAAGGACCTATCACTAGGGCCATGGCTAGAAGGATTGAAGAAGACCTAGCCCGTGCAGACAAAGGAAGACTTCACCTCCTATGGAGAGTGAAGATATTAGGCTAGGGACTTTAGTTAATAAAATGTAATTTTCCTTTATTTTAATTTTAAGGAGCATTAAGAATTTAATTTGGGCCATGTATTTAGTCCATTTTTTATTTTTAGGAGGTGTCTTAGGAATTTAGAAGGTGGATTTAGCTTTTTGGGTCTTTATGAAGGAAATAAGGGGTAGCCTTGATATCTACACCCCTCTTTTCTACATAAACCCCCTAAGCTAATAAGAAGGAATCTTGGCCCTTGGTTTGAGAAACTTGGGCACCAAGTTTGATGATCTAAGGAGGGAATTGTTTCTCAATTCTCCTCCCTTAGATCTCTCCTTTTAATCCTAGCCCTTCTTTTTTAGGTTATCTTGTTCAAGAGGTTAGCTACCTCTATAAATAGGAGCTCCTCCCTCACTTGTATTTTTTACACTTGAATTTAATCATAGAGACCATATTGGTTGAGGTTCTTACCTTTGAATGTCCCCATTTCTCCTTTGTGAGAGCTTCTAAGAGTTATCAAGGGTCCCCTCCCTTGTGGCCTCTCCCCTTTGGCTTATCAAACCTAGTATTTGTGGCGCCTCACCCCATTCCTTTCCTCTCCATAAATCCATTTCCCTTCAAGTGACCTTAGAAAGGATCCTTTGGGCACGTGATCATCAAAGATCACATCAAGTGGTATCTAGAGCCACTTTCTAAAGGTCACGTTCTTTCTCAATTTTTTTTTTTTGCTTTGTTGTTTATTTCTTTGATCTCTTTATTTTAAAGTCCTTCATTGTTTGTCATCTCTATTTCCTTTATTGTCTAGTAGTATAGTTTTTTATTCTTGCTATTATATGCGCTTTTGTTTTCTATCTACGCGCCTATTTTCCATTTAATTCGATGCGATTTTATTTGTCCCTTTCTTTGCATCTTATTTTCGTGTTCAAGTTGCTTAATTTTCCCTTGGTTTTTTATGTTAAAGTGTGCCTAAGAAGTTGTGACCATTAAACCCACATGGTTGAGGATTTTTCCACACCATTGTGGTAATCAACTTTGGCCACTTTGTTGTGCCTTTTGTTTTGAGTCTCTTGCTGAAATTTTTGCTCTATTTTTAGGTGTGTTATTTTTTCTTAATCTTGTGTTTTGTCAAATACTAGTCATGTTAGTTTCCTATTTTGTCTCATTTAAATTCCATAGGTTTTAGCCTCTTAAAAATTTTACAAAAAAGCTTTCAAAAACATTTTGAATTGAGCTCCTAAGAGGTGAACCTCTTATTGAGTCTCTTAAGTATTTTATGCTTTTAGTTCAAGCATATTAATCTCTTTGTTGTTCTTAAATATTTGCTCAATTCAATCTTTATATGTTTCTTGTTTTATGTTGAATTATTAGTAGCTTTCCACTTGGTTTACCTTCACTATTGGTGCCTCTTTATGGAATTTTAGCTTGGGTGAATTGTGTTAGTAATTTGAGCAATCAATTTACTTCAAAATCAGCCCTAAATCATTCCTTAAGCACCATTAGTTCAGTGGTATTTGGAACTACTAAGTTGTTTTGCCTTTAGTTGCATGCATTGCTTGAAAATTGTGTGACCTTACTTTGTGCTTATTCACTCAAGCGTTATTATTTCAAGCATCCTCATTAAAATTTTAATTCAACAAGCTATTAGGTGCAGCAAAAAGATTAGAAAAAGTTAAAAAAAAATAGAAAAAGTTCAAGTTAAAAAAAAAAGAAGAAGATAAAGAACTCAAAGGAAAGACAAATTTGAAGTTGTGTACCTAATAGTAGAAACATTTGATATGAGGAATCAATTGTGATTAAAAAAAAATTACTTGAGTAAGCTTTTTAGTTTTGGTCACTTAAATTTTATTAAGTGTGCAACTATTGGTTTCATTTTTTTTGTTTGAGTCTTTTTTCATCTCTACTCTTAGAGCTAATCTAGGAAAGTTATTTGTGTGCTACCTTCCTTTGTGAGCCTTATGTTTTCTTGCTTGTCATTTTTACTTCTTTGAGTTTGTCATTGTTTAATCTATCCACTTGGATTTGTGAACCTTGTTTTGTTATTCACCTTTGTTTGTTGTCTTGTGTTGTATTCGGTCTTGGTAAGGAAAGGTTGGGAAAGGTTTCATATATAAAATTTTGGCAAGTCGAAACAAGAGGAAACAAGGGTAGCATTCTTGGGGTGAGTTGATGCAACTCAAAGGGGCTTGATCAAAAGGAGACAAACACCAAAAAGCTTGGAGTGAAGACTTTGTTTTATTTTTTTTTATTCTTTTTATTGTGTATACTTAATTTTAGATTGGGAGTTTGAGTGCCCTTAAGGCCCTCCCTTGGTTTGTAATAATTTTGGTTAATTTTAGCGTAGTTCCTCGTTAATTAGGTGAAGACGGGAGAAGTGGTACACTTCCTTCAACACCTTAGGAGCACGATTAGAGCCCTTTCTCTTTTACATTCTTGCACTTTTATTTTATTTTATGTTATTTTGAAAAAACATGTAGAGGCTAAGAGTTCCAAAGACTCATCAAGCCACCTTAGGTGAGAAAACAAAAAAAAAAAAAGTTTTTGGCCTACCCTTTAGTTTTAAGCATCCAAGCACCATGACTTCCCACACACATTCTAGTGCACATAGTTGTTCATCAAGTAAGAGTGTCAACCAAAGAAAACCTTCTAAGGGAGATACTCTTGAAAACCTTAACTTAAAATTTAGGGAATGGATGGCTAATGAACAAGAAAGGAGAGAAGAAAAAGAGAGAAAAAAAGAAATAAAAGAAAAGGAAAAACAAAAAGAGAAGGAAGAGTTAAAAAAAGAGATGTTGAAAATGAGAAAAGAGAAAATAGAGCGAGAAGAGAGAAGGCAAAGAGAGAGAAGAGAGGATGAAGAAAGGAGAAGAAGGAAAGAACTAGAAAGAAAAAGAGAAAAAGAGGAAGAAGAGAGAAGGAGAGGAGAAAAGAGTAAGAGGAGAGATGGGAGGGAGAGTGATAGAAAAAATAAAGGAATTCTCATAAGATCCCCATCTAGGCATTTTAGCTCTAGTGAAGAAGAATACTATAGAAATCAACATAAGCATCACTCACATTCATCATACAATTATCATTCTCCTCAAGAGAACATAAATCATGCTAGGGAACCAAAGGTAGACCTACCCCATTTTCATGGTAGGGAAGATGTTGAGACTTACCTAGATTGGGAAGTCAAAGTGGAACAACTCTTTCGATGCTATAAAATTAGGGAAGAAAGGAAAGTACCTTTGGCCTCCCGTAGTTTTCAAGGTTCTGCTTTGCATTGGTGGGATGGGTTAGTCAAGGATAGGACCCGTAAACAAATGTCTGACATTCGCTACTGGAATGATTTAAAAACTTGTTTGCGAAGAAGGCACATTCCTTCATATTATGAGAGGGATCTTTTGGATAGGCTCCAAAGACTTAGGCAACATAACCTAAGTATTGAGGAGTATAGACAAAAGATGGAGCTTCTCATACTAAGGGCCAATATCATTGAGGAACCCAATGCCACCCTTGCTAGGTTTTTGTGTGGATTAAGCTCTGACATTAGAGATAAGGTAGAGCTTCTTTCATACTCAAACCTTGATGAGTTGGTAGAACTTTATGTAAGAACTGAGAATCAACTCAAGAGAAAAAGCTTTAAAAAAGATTCTCCCTCTTACTCAAAGAGAGACCATAAGAGAGACCAACTTAAGGGAAACTCTTTCAAGGGTTTTCCCAAAGAGGAACCCATGCATTTTCAAGATACAAAAGCACCTCATGTAGAGAGAAAAACCCCTACTACTAAGCCTACTGAGAGGCAAAATAGTATCAAATGCTTCAAATGTCTTGGGAGAGGCCACATTGCCTCTCAATGCCCTAACAAGAAAAGCATGATCATAAGGGGACAAGACATTTATAGTGAGAATAGCTCATCTTCCTCCTCTAGTGAGAGTGAGGAAGAAGGGGGACATACTTTTGAACAACAGTGTGAGGAAGCTTTTCCTTATGAGGGGGACCTCCTTATGGTTCAAACGCTTCTTGGAAGCCAACCTCTAGAGCTTGGCCAGTCACAAAGAGAGAACATCTTCCATACAAGATGTAAAGTAAATGACAAAGTATGTTCTCTCCTTGTTGATAGTGGCTCCTGTTGTAACTGTTGTAGCTCTAGGTTGGTTGAAAAGCTAGCCTTGACTACCATGCCCCATCCCAAACCTTACAAATTGCAATGGCTCAATGAGCAAGGGGAGATGGTAGTCAATGAACAAGTTATGGTTCCAATTTCCATAGTATCTTATAATGATGAGATTCTTTGTGACATAGTTCCTATGGAGGCTGGTCATATCCTGTTGGGAAGATCATGGCAATTTGAAAAAAAAGCTATTCACCATGGTCACTCCAACCAAATAATTCTCACCCATAATGAAAAGCGTTTCAAATTGTATCCTTTGTCACCTTCTCAAGTGGATGAAGATCAATTTGCAATGAAAAAGAAAAGAGTTGAGGAAAAACAAAAACAAAAAAAAAATACAACAAGCTTTAACCTTAAAGCTTAAAAAGGGTAAAGAGAGAGAGTCGGAAGGTGATGCCCCTTCAAAAGGGAATATTAGTAAAATGAGCCTATTTGCTACTAAACGTGATTTAAAATAAGCTCCTTTGACTAACAAGCCCTTTTATCTCCTCTTTTGCAAAGAAGCATTAAATCCTTCTCCCATTTTGAATTCTTCTGCTGAGAGCACTGCCACAGCCCATGCACATGAGCACCTTCCTCAAGGGGTTCAAGATATTTTAAAAGAATTTGATGACATATTCCTTAATGAGGTTCCGAAAGGACTTCCTCCCATTAGGGGTATAGAACATCAAATTGATTTGGTGCCTGGCGCAAGTCTACCTAATAGACCTGCCTATAGGACCAACCCCATGGAGACCCAAGAGATTGAGTCTCAAGTGAATGAGCTGTTGGAGAAGGGTTGGGTTCAAAAGAGCCTAAGCCCTTGTGCTGTGCCAGTCTTGTTGGTGCCCAAGAAGAATGGCCAATGGAGGATGTGTGTTGATTGTCGTGCAATCAACAACATCACCATCAAATATAGGCACCCAATCCCCCGTCTTGATGACATGTTGGATGAATTGCATAGGGCAAAAATATTTTCAAAAATAGATCTTAGAAGTGGTTACCACCAAATAAGGATCAAAGAGGGTGATGAGTGGAAAACTGCTTTTAAGACTAAATTTGGTCTTTATGAGTGGTTGGTTATGTCTTTTGGGCTAACTAATGCCCCAAGCACATTCATGCGCTTAATGAATCATGTACTAAGGGATTGCCTTGGTAAATTTTGTGTAGTTTACTTTGATGACATTTTAGTTTACTCTAGGAACCTAGATGATCATTTAGGACATCTAAGGCATGTTTTTTCTCTTCTTAGGAGTAATCATCTTTTTGGTAACTTAGAAAAATGCACTTTTTGTGTAGATAGTGTAGTTTTCCTAGGTTTTGTAGTTAGCACAAAAGGGGTTCATGTTGACCCCGAAAAGATAAAAGCTATTCAAGAATGGCCCACCCCAAAGAGTGTGACAGAGATCAAAAGCTTTCATGGTCTTGCTGGATTTTATAGGTGCTTTGTGCCTAATTTCTCCACGCTCTTCGCACCAATAAATGATTTGGTGAAAAAGGAAGTTCCTTTCCTTTGGGGTGAGAAACAAGAGAAAGCCTTCCAGCTAATTAAGCATAAACTGACCCATGCACCAGTCTTGGCATTACCTGACTTTTCTAAAACATTTGAACTTGAATGTGATGCCTCTGGTGTAGGTGTGGAGGCTGTCTTGTTGCAAGGAGGGCACCCCATTGCGTATTTCAGTGAAAAACTCAATGGTGCCCCCCTCAACTACCCCACCTATGATAAGGAGTTTTATGCTCTAATTAGGGTCCTTCAAACTTGGGAGCATTACCTTGCTCCCAAGGAGTTTGTCATTCATAGTGACCATGAGTCACTAAAATATTTGAGGGGTCAAGGTAAATTGAACAAAAGGCATGCAACGTGGGTGGAATATCTTGAATCCTTCCCTTATGTCATCAAGTACAAGAAAGGAAAACAAAATGTGGTGGCTGATGCTCTTTCTAGGCGTCATGCCCTTTATTCATCCTTGAGTGAAAAAATCTTGGGATTTGATGACATTCGGGCTATGTATCCGTCTGATAAGGATTTCGACTCCATATTTGCTACCTCTGCATATGCATTTGCATTAAAGGCCCATGATGGGTACTTCATCAGTGAGGGGTATCTTTACAAAGGGAGTAAGCTTTGTATACCCCAAGGATCAATTAGGAACTTACTTACAAAAGAGAGTCATGAAGGTGGGCTCATGGGGCATTTTGGGATTTTGAAAACCCTCATGCTTTTACAAGAGAAATTCTTTTGGCCCCATATGCGTAGAGATGTCCATAGACATTGCTCTAAATGTATAGCTTGCTTGCAAGCAAAGTCTAAAGCAATGCCTCATGGACTATACACACCTTTACCTGCTCCTTCTGCACCTTGGGAGGATATTAGCATGGATTTCATCCTTGGACTCCCAAGAACCCAACGAGGTGCAGACTCCATATTTGTGGTGGTGGACCGATTTTCAAAAATGGCCCATTTTATTCCCTGCCACAAAGTGGATGATGCGAGCAACATCGCAAGACTTTTCTTTAAAGAGGTTGTCCAATTGCATGGTATACCCTCTTCAATAGTGTCAGATAGGGATGTGAAGTTCCTTAGCCATTTTTGGAAAACTCTTTAGGCTAAGCTGGGAACTAAACTTCTTTTTTCCACTACCTGTCACCCTCAAACTGATGGGCAAACTGATGGGCAAACAGAAGTGGTGAATAAATCTTTATCCACTATGCTGAGGGCTCTCCTTAAAGGCAACCATAAGTCTTGGGATGAGTACCTTCCCCACATTGAATTTGCTTATAACCGGGTGGTGCATAGAACCACCAAGCATTTTCCTTTTGAGGTGGTCTATGGCTTTAATCCTCGTACTCCTCTAGATCTTTTACCTCTTCCTCTTTCTGTTGCTGTGCATAAAGAAGGAGAGGCAAAAGCCATTTTTGTAAAACAATTACATGAGAGGGTTAAAGTTAACATAGAGCGCCAATCCTTGAGAGATGCTACTTTCGCCAATAGAGGGAGGAAAGAAGTCATCTTTGAAAAGGGCGACTGGGTATGGCTTCACTTGAGAAAGGATAGATTTCCTTCTCAAAGGAAGTCCAAACTTAGCCCTAGAGGAGATGGACCTTTCCAAATCCTTGAGCGGATCGGTAATAATGCCTATGTTTTAGATCCACCTGAGGATTATGGGGTAAGCACTAGTTTTAATGTTTCTGATTTGTCTCCATTTGTAGGTGCTGAAAATGACGAAGACCCCATGGATTTGAGGTCAAATCCTCTTCAAGGGGGAGGAGATGATGTGACCATGCCTAGCCAAGGACCTATCACTAGGGTCATGGCTAGAAGGATTGAAGAAGACCTAGCCCTTGCAGACAAAGGAAGACTTCACCTCCTATGGAGAGTGAAGATATTAGGCTAGGGACTTTAGTTAATAAAATGTAATTTTCCTTTATTTTAATTTTGAGGAGCATTAAGAATTTAATTTGGGCCATGTATTTAGTCCATTTTTTATTTTTAGGAGGTGTCTTAGGAATTTAGAGGGTGGACTTAGCTTTTTGGGTCTTTATGAAGGAAATAAGGGGTAGCCTTAATATCTACACCCCTCTTTTCTACATAAACCCCCTAAGCTAATAAGAAGGAATCTTGGCCCTTGGTTTGAGAAACTTGGGCACCAAGTTTGATGATCTAAGGAGGGAATTGTTTCTCAATTCTCCTCCCTTAGATCTCTCCTTTTAATCCTAGCCCTTCTTTTTTAGGTTATCTTGTTCAAGAGGTTAGTTACCTCTATAAATAGGATCTCCTCCCTCACTTGTATTTTTTACACTTGAATTTAATCCTAGAGACCATATTGGTTGAGGTTCTTACCTTTGAGTGTCCCCCTTTCTCCTTTGTGAGAGCTTCTAAGAGTTATCAAGGGTCCCCTCCCTTGTGGCCTCTCCCCTTTGGCTTATCAAACCTAGTATTTGTGGCGCCTCACCCCATTCCTTTCCTCTCCATAAATCCATTTCCCTTCCAAGTGACCTTAGAAAGGATCCTTTGGGCACGTGATCATCAAAGATCACATCAATCCCTCTCCTCCATTTGTTATAGCTTCCCTACCACCTGCACCTTCATTCTTGCAAACAAGGCCCAATCTTTCCTCATTTCCCAAACCTTTACTGCCATACCTACTTTTGTCCCTTCCTTCTTCCTCTTCCTTTTGCAGATTGAGGTGCCTGCAATCTCACAACCCCCCTCTTCTTCACGACCCTTTTACCTCCCCTACTAACCTTCCCTCCTTTTGCCACCTTCCTACCACCATCGGGTACCTCTGCTTGATATGCCACCTCCACATCTACAAAACTGTCATCCTCCACCTCCCTCACTCTTCCTACCCCTTCCCCGTCACCCCTCTTTTCAACACCCACCTTTATTCCCCTCACTCCTACCCCAATTATATTCTCAATCCTTCCCTTATAGCCACCCCTCATCCCATCCTGATGTTGTAACAAAGTCATTTCAACTGCACTGCCCCTTCCACTATGCATAACCATCTCGCAGCCTTGGGAAGAATCATCAAAGGCCTCCACCTTATGCCTTTCCTGCCTGAGTACCTCTTCCAAAACTTCCAAATCTTTATTGCATGAATCGACAATTTCGCATGAACTACCCCTGACACCTCCCCTGCCTTCTGACATGCAAACTACTTCTTTGCCAAGGTTCATAACTAGATCCTCACTAACATTCTTTTATGTGAGACAGCATGTGTCCTCGCCTTCATTCACTTGCTCTATCCTTCTTACACCATGATTTTGACCTCCTGCCTGGTCCCATTCGAATGTTTACCTTCTTCACCTCGATAATAGGCTTCCCCAACATAACATCCTCTATCGTACACCTTCTTACATTCACTCGCAATTTGAATGTACCAATCCAGATTGAGTCCAATTATTTTTCTAACCCTCTCACATCATGGATTACCTAAAAAGGACAAAAATAAACTTCTGCCCATCCCGTTGGGTTCTCCATCTTCCCCACCTTACCTGGAGTTCATTTTCTCTCTAGTACTGTATGGTTCCAGTAGGAGAGAGAAAGACACATGAAACATGTGAGACTCACTTGTCAACAAGTGACTTGAAGCTTTTAGCAGTCCTTAACAAGCTCCCTCGACGGCTGCTGACCAAAGACCTATTGAGCATGACATTATTGCTGGACCCCAACCCTAAAGTGGAGGGTGAGTCCTTTATTTTTATTGTTTTTTATTGATGTCTTATTTTCTTTTTATCTTAACTAATGTTTGCTTGTTTCTTCATTCAGCTCTGATGGCGGATAGGAACATCACCGAGTTGAACCCTCTATTCGACTTTAAGAGCATCCGTTCGGCTCAAGAGGTAGAGAGCCGAAATGAAGAGGTTCACATCGAGGTGGCTACCTTTGGTCATCCAGACTTGATCCCTCCTCCTCCCGAAAACATAAAGAATAAAGGTCCAGCTAAAGTGGTGGTCGAGCTGAAGAAAAAACAAACCAGATGTTTGACTTTGGCCAGACATGTTGTTGAATAGGTATCAACAGGAAAGGATCATACCTCCAAAAATCAAAAACATCAGTCTGGTTCCGACAAGAGGGATGACTTAGACACTCTAGTGTTGGAGTATTTTTTCCAAGGAAGTCTAAGGATGGAGAGGAAAATAAAAATTTTTGAGTTGTCGTCAGAAGAGAGGACCATAATAAATACTGTTGGGGTAGACGAGGTATTGTCCAATTTTAAAAAACTTCAGGCTCAAGCTTGGGTGTTAGCCCAAAAATTGGTGATAAAAGCCAAAATATCTGCCGATGTCGAGAGTTGGCTGACACTCAAGTGTCGCTCTTAATAGCCCTAGATGCCTTCACCAAGGATCCGAGGCGAACTTGAAGTTAGAGACGGAGAAGGAAGATTTGCAAGCCCAGTTGAAGTCAGCTAAGGAGACTCAACTTTTTCTCCAACAACAACTGAAAGAAACCAAGGAGAAGGCATCTGGGATGCAAAGAAGGATCTCTGAGTTGAATTCAGAGATAGAGGTCTTGTGAGATTACCGGGACTAGGCTACTTCGTAGAAGGCTATGCTGATCAAGTAGGCTCAAAAAGCCATAAAAGGCAGCCATATTCAAGGTTTTAATAAGGTTGTTCGCTAGGCTGTCGTTCTATTCAATGCTACGGAGAAAGTGTTCGATGTGGACAGTGACATCTACGAAGGTCAAGTAGTACGTGAGAGGGATACTCCTACCTTGGCTACCACTCTCGAGGTCCCTCCCTCAGTTGATAAAGTCGCCACCGAGTGAAGTTTGCCTATAGATATTTAGGCCTTAGGATTTTTAGCTTGTTTAGCTGGGTTGCCACTTTTTGTATATGCGCATTTGAGAATATCTCCTCTTTTGTACTTGGATTTTTGGATGACTATATACTTTATTCAGCTATTGATCTTACTGGACAATTTAGTTAATGATGTATTGGCATGTTTTTAGTGAGATGATTTCGGACAATGCAACTCATAAAATATTACTTTGCCTATGATCACTAGCTTATTTAAGACTTTTCTTGACGTAAACTTGGTAGTGAATCCTAGTTATCTCATGCAGTTTTATGTAAAAGATCTTAATGGATTTGGACGAGTTTTTACAAAGTTGGCCGACATGAGGTCGAATGTAAGCCCTTAGAAGATCGTTTTACATGAACAATAATGCGGTTTTAGATTAGTGTGCATTTTTACGCAGCTGGCCGACATGAGGTTGGATGTTGGTTCCTGAATGGATGGTAGTTAAGTCATTGTTATAGACCTCATTATGAACTGGGGTGCCTCATTAAAACCTCCTCAATCAAAACCCCCTTGGGAAAAAGACCGACGATAGGGAAAAGAGAACACCTGTTTACATAAGCTTTCATACAAAGGGTGATAACATTGATAAGCTAAAATAAAACTTAAGGTGTGTAGCTCGCCTGAGAGATGCTCTAATTTATATGCTTCATTGTCTAGGCATTGATTCACCCAAAATGGGCCTTCCCATTTTTATGTGAATTTTCCCTCCAGATGGTCCTTCCGAGCTTCTGACTGCATCCTCCACATGAGGTCCCCTTCCCGAAAACTTCTCAGAATAACTTTACTGTTGAACCATCGAGCTGCTCTTCTTTTGGAAGCTTCTTACTTGATTTGAGCTTTATCTTTGAGTTCTTGGGCAAGGTCAAGGTTGATTAGCATCTCTTGTTGGTTTGGCTCCGAGTTGAAAAGGTTGCGACATGGTGTTGGTTCTCCTAGCTCAATAGGAATAAGGGCATTTGTCCCATACACAAGGTTGTATGACATATCTCGCATGGTTGTTTGAGAAGTGCATTTGTATGCCCATAACACTTCGGCCAAGTCTTTAACTCATTTTCCTTTAGCGAATCCAACACATTTTTTTAGCACGGTGAGAATTACTTTATTAGCTGTTTCTGCCTAACCAGTGGTCTGGGATGTTCTACTGACGTATTTGCATGCGTAATTGAAAAACTTTTCAGGAACTATTCAAACTTCTTGTTTGTGAATTGTCTTTTGTTGTCTATGACCATTGTATGGGGGATATTGAATCTGCATATGATTTTCCATAAGAACTTTTTGACATTTTCTGCCAAGATCCTAACTAGTGGTTTGGCTTCAATCCATTTTGTGAAATAATCAATTCCGGCAAGGAGAAATTTGCATTGTCCTTTGGCTGGTGGAAAAGGGCCCAAAATGCCAAGTCCCCACATGGTGAACGACCAAGGGGAGAATAAGTTTCAGAGTTGTTATGGGGGAGTTTGGATTAAATTTCCATGTTCTTGACACTTTTTACATTTCCAGACATAGACTTCAGCGTCTCTATTTAGAGTTGGCCAGTGGTAACCCGATCTCATCACTTTTGCAGCTAGGGTGAGAGCCCTTGAATGAAAACCACATATTCCATCATGCAATTCTTCCAGGACGTAAGCTCCTTGGTCTAGAGTTAGGCACTTCAACAACGCATTAAGAAGCCTCTCTTGAATAACTCTTGTCCCATAATCACAAATCTTGCAGACCGAGTTTGTAAAGCTTTGGCTTCCTTTTCATCAGTTGGTTGTTCCCCTTTTTGTATGTAGGCTCTAATCAGTGTCATCCAATTTGGTTCTTCTTTGGTGGATGTGATGCTCAGTACTTCAATGCTCATAATCTCTAAAGTTTGTTGGATAACAGACCTATAGTGTTCAGGTTTCTTTGTACTGGCCAACTTGGCTAAAAGATCGGTTCTTTCATTATTTTCTCTGGGTATGTGCCTAATGATGACCTCAATAACAACTGCTTCAAATTTAGTAACTTATGATAGTACTGAAGAAGGAGGGGATCTTTAACTTGATATTGCCCGCCGAGTTGAGATACCATCAGTTGGAAGTCACTTCAGCATCTAATTTCAGCTCCCATTTCTTTAGCTAAGGTTAATTTGGCAATAAAGGCTTCATCCTTAGCTTGATTATTGGATGCACTAAAGTTGAATTTTAACAACTGCTCTAGGACAATATTATTGGGGCCTTCTAGGACAATTCCAGCTCCACTCTCTTGCTTATTTGATGATCTATCAACATACAACGTCCAATAGGTTCAACTTCAATTAACGGCGGTAACTCATTTATGAAGTCAGCAAGGCATTGTACCTTGATGGAACCCCTTGGCTCGAAGCAAAGTACAAACTCTGACAATTCTATAGATCATGAAATGAGTCTCCTAGCAAGTTTAGGCTTCCTAAGGAGTTTAGCTATTGGGTAATTGGTTATACTTGATGACTTTGAAAATATGGATGAAGTCTCCTCGTCGTTGTTATTAGGGCTAAGTCGTATATAAAACTTCCCGACACATGTGCCTTTCTCTTCAACTCTCCCATCCTTCTCTTCTTTTGAGAGATCGAGTTGGCTTCAACAGATATAGATAGCTTGTGACAAATAATGCCCAGGTCAACTCCTGGCATCTCGATCGTTATCTATGCAAATAAGTCTGCCTTTTTTTTTAGAACCTCACAAATTTTAGCTTCTTTTTCCTCAGTCATTTCTGCTCCTATATCCATAGTTTGGTCTCAACCTTTCAATAAAAAGGAGCGGGTACTTCATATGGTCTAACTCGGTCCATATCTTCTGCCTTAGTCTACCATGTTTGTTTGAGATTCACTTAGTAAACTTCCTGGTTAACTCATCGGGAGCATCTTTAGACTGGCGAGATAATACTCCCAAGCAGTTTTTTTATTTACGTGTACAGAGTTACAATACTTCCCTTTTCTGAGGCGAATTTCATGTCGAGGTGTGGTGTGGAAACTATGGCCCTAAGCCAATTCAATGAAGGTCTACCCAATATAATATTGTAGGATGTGCTTGCATTCACTATGATGTAGCGAACAAAGATGGTCTTGTACTCTTTGCTTCCAGTTCCAAATTTCTTGTAAAGATCTATATACCCTCTGGTATCAACTCGTTCTCCCAAAAACCTAACCAACTGGTCACTAAAGGACTGAATCAAGGTCTCTGGAATACTGAGATGTCTAAATGACCAATAATGTATATCAGCAGAGCTTCCTTAATCAACTAATGTCTTTTGAATAGAAAAATTAGCTTCCTTAATCAAGGCCTTAGAAGTTGCTATTACTAAAAGTTATGGCTAAGTAATGCTTGTGATGCTAGGGTGAACTCACAATAACAGAATTAACTTGTTGTATTGCTTGGAGATGCCTCTTTTGGGCTGAGTAATTTGTTTCACCTCTAGTGAACCCTTCTGCTATGGTGTTAATAACTCCTCTTAGGTGCGAAGTCTCTTATGGCATTCGATGGTCATCTCGAGCTTCTCTATATCAGGGTTTCTTGTCACCTTTCAACTCAATTCTTCTTACTTCTCTGTGGTCCTCTTTCAATGTTTCCCTTGCTCAGTTATGTTGGCTAATAAACCTCTACATATGTCCAGCTCGAATTAATTCTTCTATATTGTCTTTTAGTGCAAACCACTCATCGATGGTATGCCCATAATTCCCATGATATCGACAATGCTTACCACGATCAGCATTTCGCGATGTCGGGAGCTTTTTTGGGGTGCCTATAAGTTCGGAAGCAATGGCCTTGTTGTAGTGAGGGAATGAAGATGGTTTTGATTCTCGGACGAGGTATCTTTTTATCTTGCCTTGTTTATCTTCAGCTCGGTCTTTCTCAAACTGCTTGGTTTAGGTTTGTTTTCAAAATTCAGCTAGTTCTTCCATCTGCATATATTTCTCTGCTATTCTTAGTCGTCTAGGTTGACTACTAGTTTCTTGCACAAACTGTCCACAAACTTCCCGAAAAGGAGTGAAGTTACCATATGGTGCAGGGTGACCTCTGGATTAAGATTTCTGATGCTATGGCGACCTTGCCAAAGTAATCCATAAAATCCCTTAAGGGTTCGCTCTTTTCTTGTCCGATACCCACCAACGCAATAGAAGTAAGATGGTGGGGTTGGCTGGTGGCAAATTGTATACTGAACTTGGTTGTCAACGTCTCAAAACTGTCAATTGATTTAGGTGGAAGTTTTGTAAACCAAGTCAACATTCCCCCTTTGAACGAAGTTGGAACACCTTGCATAAGATTACATCATTGATGGTGCATAGGTCCATTTGTGTCACATACACGTCTAAATGTTCATCTGGATCAATCGTTCCATTGTATCGATCTATCATAAACGGTTTCTAGTTGGGCGATAAGGGAGCATCCATTATGTCACCTATGAATAAATGCCAAGATTGTGCAGTTGGGACAGTGTATGTTTGTGAGCAAGAAGTGGTTGCTTTGTAGGTCTGAGTTTTGGGTGGCCGATATGTACTGTCCTCAGATTGGTCTAACCGAATTGTATATCTTTATTTTCCTTTTTGAGAGCTTCCAACTCTTCTTCATTGCGACCTCTCATTCTTTCGATCTCATCCTGGAGTTGGGCAATTAGAGTGGTGGAGGTTATGTGGTCGGACATCTATCTAGGCAAGGTGGCGAGTTTAGTCTGTTGGGAATGTGATGCATGTCTCCCTTGATCTTTTTCTAGAGGTTTTCTTCTTTGGTGAAATGGTTTGTGCAAAGGTAAGAAGTGAGGTGGTTTTAGGTACCACTTAAGGTAAGATAATCCTAAGAGGGAAAGTTTGCCACAAGGGATGGAACCCTTGATAAAAACCTAAGAAATTCTCAAAGAGAGAAGGGTGGACACTAAGAGAATTTTGGCCAACTCAAGGTTTTTCCATTCAATAAAGTGTAAAAAAACAAGAGTGTGAAGGAGCACCTTTTTATAGAGGGAGCTAACCTCTTGGACAAGTCAAGAAGGAAAGGCAGAGCTAGGATTAAAAGGAGTCATCCAAGGGAGGAGGATTGAAGCCCAAAGTTCAATCAGTCCCCTCCTTTAGATGAGAATTGGTGCCCAAGCTACCTCATCCAAGGGCCAAGATTACTCCTCTATTAGTTTTGGGTTTTATTTAGGAAAAGAGGGTGTAGTTATCAAACTACCCCCTTATTTCTTAAATAAAGGCCCAAAAGCTAATCTTACCCCTTCTTATTACTAAGACACCTCCTAGAAAATTAAATGGACTAACACATGTCCAAAATAAAATCCTAGGTTCCTAAGAGAAAAAATTACAAGTAAATAAGTCATGGCTTGCATAACTTGATGGTCATATGGAGGTGAGATCTTCCTCCCTCTACTCTAGCCATGTCTTCTTCTATTCTCCTAGTTATGACCCTAGTGATAGGGCCCTTTCTTGGGGAGCATGCATCATCTCCTCCCCCTTGGGAAGGATTTGACCTCAAATCTGATAGGTCCTCCTCTTCTTCATCAGTACCTACAAAAGGGATCAAATCACAAACATTAAAGGTAGTACTGACACCATAGTCCTCAAGGAGATCTAATATGTATGCATTGTTGTTCACTCTCTTGAGGACTTGAAAGGGACCATCTCCTCGGGGGCTAAGCTTGGACTTCCTTTGAGTAGGGAAACGATCCTTCCTCAAATGAAGTCATACCCAATCCCTTTCATTGAAGATAATTTCTTTCCTTCCCCTATTGGCTTTACTAGAATACTCCTTTGAATGATGTTCAATGTTGGCCTTTACCCTCTCATGTAATTTTTTAACAAAATCCGCTCTTGCTATTCCTTCTTTGTGAACAAAAGAAGGGAATGGTAAGGGCAAGATATCAAGAGGAGTGAGGGGTTGAAGCCATAAACAACTTCAAAGGGAGAATGCTTGGTGGTCCTTTGAACCACCCGGTTGTATGCAAACTCAATATGGGGTAGGTATTCATCCCAAGACTTGTGATTTCCTCAATCAGGATATAGTTAGGCTATTACAATCACCATCCCATTTTTTACCATAAATCACATTAAATGTTAATTCCTATCACAGTATCACCTAGATTCCCCAACATTCTCAGATATTAAATTCTCAACTTTCCAACTAAGAATTCAATTCCAAGTCCTAATAAGGAAATGGTGAGTACATATGCTCCTGCTGTCTTGTTCAAAACTAAAAACTAAACAGAATTTTACTCAATCAAATTTATCTAATAATTATTGCACAACAAAATTTACATTATATATTATAAAGTCTAGACTAATACTTATAATTACTTACTTATGATATAGAACCATGTTATATGCTATAAATCTGTTCTAATAAAGGTAATTAAGAAATGAAGTTCTACGCAAAAATAAAGAAATTATAACTATAAGTTACTATTAGAATATTAAGATCTTTTAAGTTTATAACTTTAGGTAAGAAAAATAAACATTAATACGACTAGAGGCATTGGTTCTGGAAAGTTAAGATCATGATCAACTGCAGCGAGTCCATATACATAGGGATTTCCAGGATGAGCATGCCTGAAAGTGAAAATGTTAAATCAATCAAATGAAAACTTGGAAAGTACAAAATTAATATTGAAAAACTAACAAAAACAGAGTGTAAGAGTATATGATTGTAATTATGTATGTAAAACACACATGGATTTCTTATTTATAATGAGTAATAGGTACAATAAAAAGGAAAACAAAATACATGTAATTAATAAATAAACTGATGCACTCCCTTGATCTCTTCAACCAAGGTTCCTTCCTCTAAGAAAATGGAGGATGGAGAAGTTAGAAATGGGAGAGGGTTGACACCACTTTCTAGGAGAAAGATGAGTCAAAAAATTTTATGTTGCTTGCCACAAGGGAGAGGTCCCTTGATAAAAGCTTTAAGGGAGAGATTCCTCAAGAGAGAGGATTCTCAAAGACACTCAAGAATAAATTGCTCAAAAAGAGTCTTACTTTATTCAATCAAGTGTGTCTTGTACAAGAGAGACTAGGTGTATTTATAGCCCAAAGAGGGAGCAAGGCACTCAAAACTAGGCAATGTAGGACTTGGGCCTAATTAGTATTAGGAGCACTAATCCCTCTTAGGCCCACTAAAATTGATGCCTAGCCTTAAGCTAGGGAGTGTCACGGCCTAATCAAGGGGGTGTGGAAAGAGATCCACACTCCTTTGTGTTATTAGGCCCTTTACTCCCCTCACCTCCCTTCCTAAGCTAATTACACCCTAAACTCTAGAAACTAAAATAAATGGCCAAAATACAAGGCCTAAAAGGGAAATAAAAGCTAATTAATATTTACAAGAGGAAAACTAAGGACTATGGCCTAAAATATCTATCTCCATCATGAGCTGGGGTCATGATGAGTCTTTCCGGGCCAAGTCCTCTTCAATCCTCCTAGCCATTGCCCTAGTGAGAGGGCCTTTGATAGGTAGGATTGCATCATCTCCTCCCCCATCGGAAGGATTTGTCCTCAAATCTGAAGGGTCGTCTTCTTCCATGTCAGCACCTAAAAAGGGGGTAAGATCACAAATATTAAAGGTGGTACTAATTCCATAATCCTCGAGAAGGTCTAACTTATATGCATTAGTATTTACCTTCTCAAGGATTTGGAAGGGACCATCTCCTCGAGGGCTAAGTTTGGACTTCCTCTTAGAAGGAAAACGATCCTTTCTTAGGTGAAGCCAAACCCAATCGCCCTTTTCGAAGATGACTTCCTTCCTCCCCTTGTTGCTAGATGAAGCATACCCCTTAGATTGGGTTTCAATATTAGTTTTGACCCTCTCATGTAATTTTTTGACAAAATCAGCCCTAGTTTTCCCTTCTTTATGAAAAATTTGGGTGTTAGGAGTGGTAACAAGTCCAGAGGGGTGAGAGGATTAAAACCATATACAACCTCAAAAGGGGAGTGCTTAGTGGTTCGATGAACCACCCTATTATATGCAAATTCAATGTGGGGGAGATATTCATCCCAAGACTTGTGGTTGCCTTTCAAGAGTGCCCTCAACATAGTGGATAGGGATCTATTTACTACCTCAGTTTGTCCATCTGTTTGAGGATAACAAGTGGTAGAAAATAAGAGCTTAGTTCCTAGCCTTGCCCAAAGAGTTTTCCAAAAATGGCCAAGGAACTTAGCATCCCTATCAGAGACTATGGTTGAGGGTATTTCATGCAAGCGGACAACCTCACGAAAGAAAAGCCTTGCGATGTGACTCGCGTCATCCACTTTGTGGCAGGGAATGAAATGTGTCATTTTACTAAAGCAGTCCATTACCACAAAGATGAAGTCTACACCTCGTTGGGTTCTTGGGAGCCCAAGGATAAAATCCATGCTAATATCTACCCAAGGTGTAGAAGGAGTGGGTAAAGGTGTGTAAATTCCATGAGGCATTACTCGGGACTTAGCTTGTAAACAAGCTATGCATCGCAAGCAATGTTTTTGGACATCTTTTTTCATATGGGGCCAAAACAATTTTTCTTTTAAAAGCATTAAGGTTTTATCAATTCCAAAATGCCCCATGTGCCCACCTTCATGGCTCTCTTTTGTCAACAATTTCCTAATGGATCCTTGGGGTACACAAAGTTTGCCCTCTTTGAATAAGTACCCCTCACACATGTAGAAGCCATCTTTGGCTTTGGAAGATGAGGTAGTATAAATGGTTCCAAAGTCTTGGTCAGAAGGATACATTTCTTTTATTTCATCAAATCCCAAAATTTGAGCACTGAGGGTGGCAAGGAGAGAATGCCTCCTTGAAAGAGCATCGACCACCACATTTGTTTTTCCTTTTTTATATTTGATGACATAAGGAAAAGTTTCAAGAAATTCAACCCATTTAGCATGCCTCTTGTTCAAATTTCCTTGCCCCCTCAAATACTTAAGTGACTCATGGTCACTATGAATGACAAATTCCTTGGAAACAAGATAATGTTCCCAAGTTTGGAGGGCACGGATCAAAGCATAAAACTCCTTGTCATGGGTGGGGTAGTTGAGGTGGGAACCATTGAGTTTTTCACTAAAATAAGCAATGGGGTGCCCCTTTTGCAACAGCACAGCTCCTACACCTACTCCCGATGCATCACATTCTAGCTCAAAAGTTATTGAAAAGTCGGGGAGGGCTAGAACGGGTGCATTAGTGAGTTTATCCTTGAGCAGTTGAAAAGCTTCTTTTTGTTTTTCACCCCACAAGAAAGGAACTTCCTTCTTCACCAAGTCATTGAGTGGTGAAGCTAGTGTGAAGAAGTTAGGCACAAAGCACCTATAAAATCCTGCGAGACCATGAAAGCTCTTGATCTCAGTCACACTAGTAGGGGTGGGCCATTCTTTGAATGGCCTTGATTTTTTGGGCACTAATGACAAAGCCCAAGAAAACCACACTAGGAACACAAAAAGTGCATTTTTCTAAGTTTGCAAATAGTTTATTCATTCAAAGGACAGATAAGACTTCCCTAAGGTGTCCTATATGTTCTTCTAAAGACCTACTATAGACTAAAATATCATCAAAATAAACAACTACAAACCTACCAATGCAATCCCTAAGTACATGATTCATGAGACGCATGAAAGTGCTTGAAGCATTGGTGCACCCAAAAGGCATCACCAACCATTCATAAAGACCGAATTTGGTCTTAAAAGCGGTTTTCCATTCATCTCCTTCTTTGATTCTTATTTGATGGTAACCACTTCTAAGATCAATTTTTGAAAATATTTTGGCTCTATGCAATTCATCAAGCATATCATATAGCCTAGGGATTGGGTGCCTATACTTAATGGTGATGTTATTGATGGCACGACAGTCCATACACATCCGTCATTTTCCATCCTTTTTGGGCACCAACAAAATAGGAACCGCACAAGGGCTAAGGCTCTTTTGAACCCAACCCTTCTCCAACAAGTCTTGAACTTGAGACTCAATCTCTTTAGTCTCAATGAGGTTTGTCCTATACGCGGGTCTATTGGGCAGACTTGCGCCAGGAACAAGGTTAATTTGGTGTTCTATTCCCCTTAGAGGTGGTAATCCCCTCGGAACCTCTTGAGGTAAAAGATCATCAAATTCTTTTAAAAGATTTTGAACCCCTTTTGGAAGAGACTCAATTTCATGACTTGTGGCAGTGTCAGAAGGTACCTCTTTACAAAGAAGGAGATAAAAAGGTCGATCAAGCAAGAGAGCTTCTTTAATATCCATTTTTGTTGCAAAATGACTCTCTTTCTTAATTACCTCTTTGGAAGGGGTACCTCCTTCCAACTCTCCCTCTTTACCCTTTTCAAGCTTTAGGGATGAAAGCTTTTTTTTTTTTTTACTTTGAACCTTTTTTTTCCTCATCTCTTTTATGTTTCATGATGAGTTGATCCTCAACCACTTGTGAAGGTGTGAGAGGAGTCAACTTTATTCTTTTACCCTTATGAGTGAGGATTATCTCATTAGAGTAGCCATGGTGAATGAATTGTTTGTCAAACTGCCAAGGCCTCCCTAATAAGATATGGCCAGCCTCCATTGGAACTATATCACATAAGATCTCATCTTGATACTTTCCAATGGAGAACGACACCTTCACTTGTTGGTTTACAACCATTTCCCCTTCCTCATTAAGCCATTGGAGCTTGTAAGGTCTAGGATGAGGAATTAGGTGTAAGGCTAGCTCTCTACCAACCTTGAGCTACAACAATTGCAGCAGGATCCACTATCCACAATGAGAGAACAGGTTTTGTCTAAAACTTTATAACGTGTATGAAAAATGTTCTCTCTTTGGGAGTGGTTAAGCTCAAGGGGTTGGCTTCCAAGAAGGCGCCTAACCATTAAGAGGTCTCCATCACAAGGATTTTCAACAATGTCATCCTCATGATGCTCATGACCCCGTTCTTCCTCACTCTCACTAGAGGAGGAAGATGAGCTACTCTCACTAAAAATCTCTTGGCCCCTCATGATCATGGTTTTCTTATTAGGGCACTGAGAGGCAATGTGGCCTCTCCCAAGACATTTAAAGCATTTAATACTACTAGTCCTATTGTTAGAACTAGTAGGGGGGTTGTCTCTATGATGCATGGGTTTATGTTCTTTATGCACATGCTTGGATGGTTCCTCTTTAGGAGAGCTCTTGGAAGAGCTTCCCTTGCTTAGGTCCCTCTTTGCATAATTGTAGGATGGAAATTCTCTTTTTGCTCCACCTTTTCTTTTTAATTGATTTTCCACTCTTATGCAAAGTTGGACTAGGTCATCTAGATTATTATATGGTAAGAGCTCAACTTTGTCTCTTATGTCAGAGTTCAAACCACTTAAAAATCTAGCTTCGGTGGCCCTTGGTTCTTCGGTGACGCCCGCTCTCATCATGAAAAGCTCCATGGTTTGTCTATACTCCTCAACACTTGAGTTGTACTGTTTTAATCTTTGGAGTTTATCCAAGAGCTCTCTTTCATAATAAGAAGGGACGTGTCTCCGCCTCATAGCCCCCTTGAGATCATTCCAATAATCCACCAGAGGGTTACGAAGGCGGCGCCTCTCATTGACCAAGGAGGTCCACCAATACATGGCATGCCCTTGGAAGCTAAGGGTTGCCAGCGAAACTTTTCTTTCTTCACTTATGTTATAACAAACAAAGAGTTGCTCTACCTTCATTTCCCAATCAAGGTAGGCTTCCACATCCTCTTTGCCATGAAAATGAGGGAGGTCAACTTTTTGTTTCCTAGGTTGGGCTTGGGGTTGTTATGATGTTATTGTACTCTCCTTACCCTAGGTCTTTCATATCCCTCACTTTCACTTACTTCACTAGAGGCAGACCTATACCTATGCCTTTCTCTAACTCGTCTTTCTCTTCTTTCTTCTCTTTCACGCTCTTCTCTTCTCTCTTCCCTCTCTCTCTCTTCTCTTTCCTTTTTTTCTTCTCTTTCTCTTTGTTCTCTTTCTTTCTCTTCCCTCCGTCTTTCTTCTCTTTCTTCTCGCTCTTGTCTCTCTCTTTTCTCCTTGATTTCTTTCTCTCTTTTCTCATGCTCTTTTTCCTCTCTTCGTCTTTCTTCTCTTAACTCTCTTTCTCTCTTTTCTTTTTCTTTCTCTTCATGCCGCTTTTCTTCTCTTTTCTCCCTTTCTTTTCTTTCTTTTCTCTCTTTCTTTTCTTTCTTTTCTCTCTTCTACCCTCCATTCCCTAAATTCACTCACAAACTTATCCACGTTGTTGGTTTTTTGAGAACCTTGTTGATTTACACTACCTTTACTAGATGTGTGTGAGCTCATTTTGAAAGTGATTGGGAAGAACCTATGGGCAACCCTCCTTACTCTTTTGTTTTGTTTTCTCCCTAAGTGAATTACTTAAGAGTCTTTGGAACTTAAAAGCCTTTCATACTAAGATGCAAAGCAAATAAAAGAAATTTAAAACAAAGGTAAGGATCTAAAGGCGTGCACCTAAGGTGGAGAGATGGGGTACCAATTCCTTCTCCCACCTAAACAAGAAACTAAAAAAAAATTATTACAATCAAAGAGGTGACCCTTATGGGCATCCAACACCTCAATTAAAATGGTCTTAATAAAATTTACACCCAATTAAACAAAAAGAAACAAAAGGCTTGATGTTTGAAGTTGCTCTCTACTCCAAGTGTTTGCTTCTCTCAAAGTGGTGTTGCTCCCTTGAATGAACTTCTTCCTTAGCTTGCTTCAACACACCTCAAGATCCTTCCCTTGTGGAAACCTTGGTTTGACCTTTCTTTTCCTTCAACAAAATGGCGCACCCAAGGAGGAACCAAGAGAGTGCAATGCAATAAAAAAAACAAGAAAAGAAAACTCAAGGAAGGGAGATAAACAACCAAGTGGAAAGAATTATTTAGACAAACACAAAGATAACCAAAGAAGACAAGCAAGTAAAAATGGTGTAGATAGAAAGATGGTACACAAAAGAAATTCCTAGAATGGGCCTAGAATAGAATGGACTATAAAAACAAAAAAAAAATGACTCAAAAGTTTCAATCATTTGCATCATTTAAAATCAATATGGCCAAATTATATGCAAGTATGTTCAAGCAAGATTCATTAATTTTTTTTTAAATCACTCCTTTTAGTCATTGGGACAATATGAGGTGCACTAAAGATATTTTGTTCTTTTCACTTCTTTTTTTTTTTTAACAAATTTTTTTTTTTACTAACACGTTTTTCTTAAAACTTGTTTTCTTTTTAATTTCTATTTTTTATACAATTTTGCTACACCTCTTAACAAAATTTTGAAGCAAATACGGTGAGGAGTCAAAGAATCATAAATGCTTGAACAAAGAATAGGAAATGACCACCATCATTGATATACAAAAGTGCAAAATTAAGAAACAAAGCAACCTAATATGAACTAGTAATTTTAGGTGATAAAAAATAAATGACACAAGGAGAGTTTTATGGAAGTTGAGGCCAACTTGATTACTCAATAATCAGCCCAATTACATACCCAACATGCCTCTCAAAGCCAATCAACAAAAATCACCACAAAAACTAGCACAAAATTAAGATACTAAAATTATTGAACAAGTGAATGAAATTTGGAAGAAATTGAGCATTAATTTTTTGAAGATTTTTTTTTTAAGAACATGATAAGATCTAAATAGCATGTGAGACTCTAAGGACATGGGATCAAGAATAAACCTCTTTGATGCTCAATTTCCAATAGAGAAATAACACACTTTTATGGTAAAATAAAAGAGCTAAACAATGGATTTTAAGTGACAATTAAAAGACTAAACAATACCAAAATAAGACACAACGTAGGAGGATTAAAACTAAAAATAAATGACTCAAAATGACCAAGAATGTGACACAAAAACAGAGAAATAGGGGCTGGAAAAAATAGAGAAATAGGTGCAGGAAAATAGAGAAAAAGGTGCAGGAAATTAGAATTAAAATGCAAGAACTTTAAATGAAAGAAACAAAAGTGCATCCAAGGATCAAAACCACAATTGTGTGGCTTCCTTCACAAAGTTTGTGAAGTCATTACTATGATCCTCTTAGGGTAATCACTAGAATAAGGAAAAATTAAAAAGATGGGCAGAAATTTAAAGAAACAAACCTAAAGGAAACACACAAAGATTCAATAGAAATTAACAAAATAAATTGAATCTAGAAAGCAATAAAGACATGGAAATAAAAATTGCAAGAACTAAAACATAAACTTCAAGACAATAAGGAATTTAAATGACAATAAAGGAAGCAAGAAATAAAGTATAAAAAACTGCAGAAAAAAGAAACTAAAGAAAGACACATAAACTAAGGAGAAGGGGGAGGAAAAGAACCTTCATGAAGATGGCTCTTGATACCAAATGATGCACTCCCTTGATCTCTTCAACCAAGGTTCCTTCCTCTAAGAAAATGGAGGATGGAGAGGTTAGAAATGGGAGAGGGTTGACACCACTTTCTAGGAGAAAGATGAGTCAAAAAATTTTATGTTGCTTCTCACAAGGGAGAAGTCCCTTGATAAAAGCTTTAAGGGAGAGATTCCTCAAGAGAGAGGATTCTCAAAGACACTCAAGAATAAATTGCTCAAAAAGAGTCTTACTTCATTCAATCAAGTGTGTCTTGCACAAGAGAGACTAGGTGTATTTATAGCCCAAAGAGGGAGCAAGGCACTCAAAACTAGGCAATGTGGGACTTAGGCCTAATTAGTATTAGGAGCACTAATCCCTCTTAGGCCCACTAAAAGTGATGCCTAGCCTTAAGCTAGGGAGTGTCACGGCCTAATCAAGGGGGTGTGGAAAGAGATCCACACTCCTTTGTGTTATTAGGCCCTTTACTCCCCTCACCTCCCTTCCTAAGCTAATTACACCCTAAACTCTAGAAACTAAAATAAATGGCCAAAATACAAGGCCTAAAAGGGACATAAAAGCTAATTAATATTTACAAGAGGAAAACTAAGGACTATGGCCTAAAATATCTATCTCCATCATGAGCTGGGGTCTTGATGAGTCTTTCCGGGCCAAGTCCTCTTCAATCCTCCTCGCCATTGCCCTAGTGAGAGGGCCTTTGATAGGTAGGATTGCATCTTACCCTAAAGATAATATATTACTTAATAGAACCAAAACATATAAGTAACACTCTCCCTCAATCTGAAGCATATATGTCATATGAGCTAAGCTTATTACATGTACTATCAACACAAGAACCCTTCAGGGATTTAATGAGTATGTCTACAAGTTGGTCACTTGAACTAGCAAATTTAGAGGTAATTTCTCTAGAGAACACTTTCTCTCTGACAAAGTGACAATCAATCATGTGTTTAGTTCGTTCATGGAAGACCGGATTTGATGCAATGTGCATGACAATCTAGTTATCACATATTAGCTTAGTATCACCAATATCTCCAAATTTTTAATTGTTGGAGGAGTTATCTAAGTCATATGATCTCACAAGTAGTCATTCCCATGGTACGGTATTCTGCTTCAACAATGGATTTGAAAATTGTTTTGTGCTTCTTACTCTTCCATGAGATCAGGTTTCTTCCAATAAGAACACAATACCCAAAAGTGGACTTCTTGTCAAACCGTGATTCTGCCCAATCAGAATCAGAATAACAGACAACTTTGGAATTGCCTTTATCTTCATATATCAATCCATGATTTGATGCATTCTTGAGGTACCGAAGAACACGCATGGTTGTTGTCCAATCACCATCACAAGGCTTCTGCAGGAACCGGCTAAGCACACTAACTGCAAATGTGATGTCTAGTCTAGTGACTGTGAGGTAAGTCTACCAACTATATGATGGTATCTTCCAAGGTCTTTCAAAGGCTCCCTTTGACTCGGAAGAAGCTTCACATGTGGGTCCATAGGTAAGTCACTTGGGTGACAATCAGGCATACCTGTCTCGGTCAAGATGTCTAAGGTATACTTGCACTAGGAAATAAAAATGCCAATGGAGGATTGAGCAATTCAATGCCGAGGAATTATCAAAGTGGTCCCAAGTCTTTAATCTGGAAGTGACTATGAAGATGAGACTTGAGATAAAGAATCCCTTTAGAGTCATCGCCTGTTATGACGATCTCATAAACATAGGCAGCCAGGTATATGCACAAGCTAGTGGAAGAGTGAAGGGAGAAAATGGAGTGATAAGCTTTAGTACGAGTCATACCAATTTCAAGTAAAGCGGAGGTGAACTAACTAAACTAGGCACCCAGAGATTGCTTCAAACCAAAAGTAATCGGCGAAGTTTACAGACAAGGTGACAATCACTGGAAACTATAAAACTAGGTGGTTGATCCATGTAAACCTTTTATTACCATTCACCATGGAGAAATGCATTTTTTATGTCCAACTGATGGAAACACCAATGGTAAATGATAGCCATAGCAAGAAAAAGCGAACAGATGTGATTTTAGCCACCGGAGAAAAGTATCACCATCATCGAACCCATAAATCTGAGTATAACCCTTAGCCACCAAACAAGCTTTGTAACAATCAGTAGAACCATCAAGTGCAACCTTTACTGTATAGACCCACAAGCATCCAGCGGTAGACTTGTAAGGAGGCAAGGGACGAGTTCCCATGTGTTGTTAGCTTCCAATGCAACCATTTCTATTAACATCGCTTGTTGCCAATTGTGGTCAGCCATGACTTCACCTATAGACTTAGGATTAGAAACACAATCCAAAGAGAAAACAAATAAGTAATACGATAGAGATAAACTATCATAACTAATGGTAAAGTCATATTTAGAATTAGGATTATGAGAGGACCGAATGACTTTGTGAATGGCAACAAGAAATTCATCTGCAGGAAATGGCATTGGAAGAACAGTTGGAGTAGGAGATGATGTTAGAGGATTAGACGATGGTAGTGGAGTCTGTGTCCAACGATGATAGGTGAGTAGTGGAGGTGGGGTAGGAAAAACAAGAGGGGCTCGAGTAAGAGCAACTAGAACAGTAGGTGAGACCTTCAGAAGAGCACTTGCAATGGTGGAAGAAAAGAAGGAAGTGTTTTCAAAAAAATAATATCAACAGATACTTGATACCTTTAAAGTTGTGGACAAAAACATCGATAACCTTTCTGGAGGCGAGAATAACCTAGAAAGAGACATTTTATTGACTTGGGAGAGAGCTTGTATTTACGTCGGATGAGATCATGGACGAAACAAGTACTCCCGAAGACAAGCGGAGGAATCGAATGAACATCCTATGTAGGATATAGGATGGAAAAAGGAATCTGATTATTGAGAACCGATGAAGGCATGTGGTTAATTAGATGACAAGCTATAAGGACTGCATCACCCCAAAAACGTGATGGGACATTGCAATGGAGAAGAAGGGTAAGAGTTGTCTCCATCAAATGACGATTTTTACGTTCAGCTACACCGTTTTGTTGTGGTGTGTAAACATATAAGGTTTAATGAAGAATCTCTTGCGAGGTTAAAAAGATTAAAACTGGGATGACAAATATTCTTTTTCATTGTTAGTTTGTAAAATTTTAATAGAGCAGACAAACTAAGTTTGAATTTCAATAAAGAAACTTTGAGAAATAGAGAAAATATCAAAACGTTTCTTCATTAGAAAACCCAAGTATAACGAAAAAAATCATCAACAAAGGTAGCAAAGTAAAAATATCCAAGGTTGAACAGACTCGACTAGGACCCCAAATATCGGAGTGAACTAAAAAGCAAAAGGTGATGCAGTACGTTTATTAAGACTAGGACCATAACTAGTTCAGGTCTGTTTAACTAACTAACACAACTCACACTGAAAAGATTGAAAATTTGAAAAGCGAGGAACAAGCAAATGCATTTTCTCCAAACTTGGATGCCCAAGGCGTTGATGTTAAAGAGCAACAGAAGCAGAAGAAACGCAAGCCAACTAAGGTGTAAGTAAGTATAATCCTCCAGACTCATGTCCTGCTCCAATCGTCCATCCAGTGTGTCGACTCTGTACAAAAACAGAATTATTAAGCAATAAGACAGAAATATCAAGGGTATGTATAAGTTCACTATAGAAACTAAATTAAAAGGAAAACCAGAAGGAATAACATAGAATATTTTAATGCATTTATAATAGTCTAACATTCACTTATCTATTTAATTTAACTCTTATTAAATATTTTCATACATATATTTCAAATGCTTCAAATTTTATCATCTAACTTCTTTTTTTTAAAATCTCTGTGAGCTTATATTATAATTTTTATTTTTAATTCATATTGAATATTTTCAATTTAACTAATTTCATGATATTTTCAAAAAAGTAATAAGCAATAATAATGTCTAATAAAATATAATTTTAAAATATTAATTTACGCAAACATTTACACACTCGATAAAATAGTTGTTACCTTCCTGAATAACCTTTACAAATATTAATAAAAGAAAGTTCTGTTTAACTTTTTATATACAATCTTTTGGTTGTATTTTTATGTAATACTTTTCTAATATTTGCAAACCGATTAAACTAACCTAAAAACTAAACAAGAAAACTTGTGTTGATGATATACAATATTGTTTCATTATCATTTAATTATAAATTATTTTGCAATAAAATTATTAATTTTATAATAACTATTTAAAAATTATAATAAACATAATTTTTAGAATTTAATTAGTATACACTGACTTTTATAGTAACATCAATCATATATCTTTGTTTATATGACTTTTAATGTATTAATTAGTAAAATACAAAAAATCAATCTTACCATAAATGAAAAATTATGATTGAATATCAATATAAATTAAACTCTAATTTTTATTAACTTAAAAGTATAAAATAGTAAAATTAAACCCATCAATAAAACAACCCGTAGGATTAGATAATTTATAATCTATACTATTAATAATTTATACTATTAATAAAGGGAATGCCCCTTTGATGTCTACTTTTGAAAATACCTATTCTACCCTTACACCTATTTTTAAATTAAAAAAATAAACTAATTTGTCATAAGAGGGAATTGAATCCATAACCTCTTATTTCCAAAACATATATTTTACCACTACACCAACCTTATAACTTTAAGCAAAAAATTACTTTAAAATATTGATTCCAATATATATAATTGTCCAATTATATCTATATGTATAATATATGATATTATATTATATACTATATTTATACTATTAATCTATACTTCTATACTATTAGTAAAGGAAATACCCCTTGTTGACGTCTACTTTTGAAAATACCTATTCTACCCTTACACTTATTTTAAAATTAAAAAAATAAAATAATTTTTCATAAAATGGAATTGAACCCATAACCTCTTATTTCTCAAACATATATTTTACCATTAAACCAACTTTATAACTTTAAGCAAAAAATCACTTTAAAATATTGATATCTAACATACATAATTGTCCAATTATATATATATTTATATATATTGTATAATATATGATATTATATTATATACTATATCTATACTATTAATAGAGGCGAGGCGGGGCAGGTGCGGGTTTGACCCTCCCTGTCCCTGTCCCTGTAAAGTGCGGGGTAGGTTCAGGTATAAAAAGAGCGAGTATGAAATTTTAATCCCCATCCCCGTCCCCGTCGGATATTTTCAAGTTCGGGTATACCCGTGGGTACCCATCATATTATTTTTTGCAATTTAAATTTATTTATTTATTATTAAATAAATTATATTATTAAGTTATTAATTATATTTTAATTTAAAAAGTATATAAAGAATAATTAATAACAATAAATTATAAATTAAAGTTTAAGAATTAAAATTTTTAATTAAATATATAAATTTAAACGTATTATATAATCATTAAAATTATAACACGACAGGTACGGGGTGGGTAGTCACATAACCATACCCGATTTAACATATCAGGTAATATCCGTACCCGTACCCATATCCGTCAAAATCGGGACGAGTTCGGATGGGTACCCACGGGTATGAGTATTTTTGCCATCCCTAAATAGAGGAAATACCTTCTTTTGAGGTCCACTTTTGAAAATACATATTCTACCCTTACACCTATTTTAAAATTAAAAAATAAATTAGTTTGTTATAAAAAGAACGTGAACCCACAACCTCTCACTTCCCAAACATAAATTTTACCACTAGACCAATCTTGTAACTTTAAGCAAGAAATTGCTTTAAAATATTGATATTCAACATACATAATTGTCCAACTATATCCATAATTTATAATATATAATATTATATTATATACTATATATATATATATTAATGGGAATATTACCTTTTGGTGTTCACATTGTATGACTATTTTACATTCTAAACATTTTATGTTCTTCTCACTTTCGAAAATATAACTTCTCTTTATTAATATATATACATTTTCACAATTTTTACGTTATCACAAATCAATCTTCCTTAAACATAATTAATATATGTATATATTTCATGATAAATATTCTTAATAAATATGTAAATACACAGATGTGTGAATATTTTGAGTTCTATTCAAACTCTCTCCTCTTTCCATTTGTTCATATTCATTGCATATTTGACATATTTTTATCATGTTTTCATAAACAAAAAATATAAAATTAACAAAATATATTTCAAAACATGTCACATAATAATTTATATTTCAAAATATAAAAAAATTTACAAAAGATATTAAATTAAAACCCTAAAATTGTTATAACATATTAAAATAAAAATGCGAATACACAGGTGCTATTTTCGCGAGTAATTATAATTATTATAGGTACTTTATATATATATATATATATATATATATATCTGTGTGTGTGTGTATGTGAGATCTCAAATGAGATCTAGGGATAAAGATGTCCTAACTGTTTGTCTGTGTGTGTGTGTGAGATCTCAAATGAGATCTAGGGATAAAGATGTCCTAACAAACTTTAGTGACACATATTACTACACACTATACATAATATATAATATTATATTATATACTATATATATATATATATATTAATGGGAATATTACCTTTTGGTGTTCACATTGTATTGTATGACTATTTTACATTCTAAACATTTTATGTTCTTCTCACTTTCGAAAATATAACTTCTCTCTATTAATATATATACATTTTCACAATTTTTACGTTATCATAAATCAATCTTTCTTAAACATAATTAATATATGTATATATTTCATGATAAATATTCTTAATAAATATGTAAATACACAGATGTGTGAATATTTTGAGTTCTATTCAAACTCTCTCCTCTTTCCATTTGTTCATATTCATTGCATATTTGACATATTCATTAATGATTTGACATATTTTATCATGTTTTCATAAACAAAAAATATAAAATTAACAAAATATATTTCAAAACATGTCACATAATAATTTATATTTCAAAATATAAAAAAATTTACTAAAGATATTAAATTAAAATCCTAAAATTGTTATAACATATTAAAATAGAATGCGAATACACATGTGCTATTTTCGCGAGTAATTATAATTATTATAGGTACTTTATATATGTGTGTGTGTGTGTGTGTGTGTGTCTCTCTGTGTGTGTGTGTCTGTGTGTGTGTGTGTGTGTCTGTGTGTGTGTGTCTGTGTCTGTGTCTCTGTGTGTGTGTCTGTGTGTGTATGGTTATTTGTAAAATGAGATCTAGGGATAAAGATGTCCTAACAAACTTTAGTGACACATATTACTACACACTATACATAATATATAATAAAATATTATAAAAACATTAGTAAATATTTATTATAATATAACATTATTTTTCAAATGTTTTTTTACAAAAAAAAATTATTGTTTTAACGCAAAAATAAATTCTAAGAATTCCATGTGTTGTCTTTGTATGTAATTGTTAAAAATATATTGAAATTATTAATTTTGTTATGATCTATTTTTCATTTAATAATTCTGTCATAATTATACAGAGTGTTAGAAAAAAGTTGAGAGAATGTCACTAGCATTTTTTGTAAATAACATTCCTTCTTAGTATAAGAGAAGAATGAAAATTCCATTGTATGTATGCTTTTAGACTAAAGTTGAAGGAGCATATGCAGTACTGTGCAGAACATCCAGAGGAGGTTAGCAAACTTGCAAAAGTGAAAAGCTCACGTTTCTGAAGTTATGATGGAAAACATTGAGAAGGTATAGTACCCCTATATTTATGGAAAATGCTACACTCTTTTTTACAGTATTCGTAAATTCTTAATGATCTAAAATAGACATAATAATTGGAATTTATTCATTGATAATAAAAAATAAAGGAAATTTCTAGGTACACTGGATACTTTTGTTTTAAGTAATTGAGTGCTTGAGAAATATGTAACAAAAAGTTTCTACGAAGTAGTAACACTATGTTTTACATTAATTATTTTTTAACTATATCCTTATTTTTATATAATTTTTAATTAGTTACACATTTATCATGATTGTGAAAATAAAAACAAATTAATATACATTTATTATGAATTGGAAATATAAGAAGATAAAATACAAAGATAAATTTCAAATCACCTAGCTACACGAATGATTATAAAAATTTATTACAGTAACATTTAATTCACAACCTTTATATTTATATTTATATATATATATATAATTTTGTTGATTTTATTTATTAATATTTTAAAAATTATATAAATAAAAAATTATGATGAAACATAAATAAACTTTTTAACATAATTATTTACACATTTATCATCATAGTGTGTATTTCATACTAAGAAGCAATTTTCATTTTGTTTTTAACAACTGAGATTCCTCTTTTTTTCATGTTTGGGGAAAATTTGAGGTTGTCAAAGGAAAAGTTAATTGGAATGTGAGGTTTCAATTTTAACAAGAATTGTTATAGGAAATTGAACTAGGAGATGTTATGGAGCAGATTTTGCACTTTAAGAATTTGGTTGATTTTTTTTAGTTTAGTTAGTATTCATGTTTAATTAATCTGATTGTGACAATTTTTTCAAATGTCAAGTTTAGTTTTATTTTACCATTCAAATCTACTTAACTTCGGATTAATATTAGTTTCAAAATTAATTAAAACATAATGTAAATATACAACAGTAGAATTAAAATTAAAAGTTAAAATTAAAAACTAAAAATTTAATTTATATATTTATTAATTATTTATTAATAATAAATTTCTAGGAATTATAAATTAAAAATTAAAACTAATTAAAAATATAAATTAAAATGATTAAAATATAATTTAAATTTTAATTCTTAATGTTAATTTCTATTTCTATTTTATTTCTTAAGTTAATTTAAATTAATATAAGAATTAAATTAAATAAACTAAGAACTAAAATTAAAAATAAAATAGAAATTAAAATTAAGAATTAAAATTTAAATAATTTTAGTCCTTAGTTTTATTTTTTAATAATTTTAATTTATGTTTTTAATTACTTTTTTCAACGAAAACATTCCTCACATTTAGTACCCCTCCCCCAAAATCAAGTTGTTGAAATTAAATTCAAATATATGTAACGAAGGGGAAGAGAGGAGTTTTGGTTGGAGAAGAGAAGAAAAGGCAACAATGGCGAACAGCAAGAGCACTAAGAAACCAATGAGTCTAAACGACAGTCACTATCGCTTCCTCCAAGAACAAGATCACTCCGCTCCTACCAAACCCTTTAGGGTAACCGTTCTTTTCACACTTTCCCTTTCCTTCCGCTTCTCTTTCTCATCACTACTTTTCCTCTCAGATATAGAATCGATGCACGAAAACATCCCTCACTTTTCCGCAATCACCGACTTCGATTCTTCCATCGGTACTTCTCATTCTCTCTAGTTACTCTTCGCTTCCTACAATCCATTTTTCATTTTCTTCTTCTTCTTCTTAGGGTTAAACTCGGACGACAAACTCCAACCGAACAAGGAACAACAACAAGAAGCTCCATCCAACCATATTCCCCATTTTTTTCTTAATTCTACTCCTCGTAAGTGCTATTTTCTCTGCTTCACTTCAATCTGCAATCACAGTCTGCCTCACTCGGTTAGTATTACTATTAGGGCAAAACTTGCATTAACACGAACCAATCAAGTTTTCACAAGATGAAGAAGCTCTTCCACAATTTTTGGTTAACTCTACTCCTAGTTGTTATAACGAGGATATTAAATTTTAGAATATAATTTTTATCAGATAATAATTTAGTTATTTTTTCTAGTGAGAGAAAAATTTATCTTTAGTATTTATCAATAATGCAAAAACTGATATGACATGTTATCAATAATGTTTTGTTAAGCTATGAAAAGGAAAGGTTTTGTTTAACGGGGCATAAAGAGTTCTGCTTTAAGAATCTACTACTAATTTTCTGCTTTCACTGAACCATAAAGGCTATGAACTACACAGCTAGTTAACCAAACAGCTTGTTGCAATTCTCATCTCATAGGGACCCATCTGTCATTTCAGATGATGTTTTTTCCATTAAAAATTTGAGAAGCAATAGATCTAAAATAGGCAAACACATCTACAAATCCTCATACATCTAAAATTAATCACTACAATTCATCATCTTTTTTACTTTGTTTAGAGCTCCTACATGTCCCTTGTCTTCAATTAATGCCTGCCTGCCTGCCTCGTAGAAATTATGATATCTGCCATCCACATGTTCTCTTTAGCATGAGATATAGATATAAAAAGAAAATAAATTACTAGTGTATCTCGCTATGTGAGGGAGGAGGATAATTGTACAAAGAGCCTATTTCCAGTTTTGAACCCATAACCAACAAGTCATCAAGACACAACTTTACCATTGTGCCAATGGTCATAAAAATAATAATCCTTTTGAGATTGAGAGATGCAAATGTCAATCCAATAAGTAGGCCAATGATTCATCAAGAAGTAAACTTATTTATTATTCTTCATTTAGTCACTAATTAGTGACTACAGCAGTTCAAGTTATTTCATTAAGGAAAGGGAACATGACTTGAAGTTAAGTTCCAATTGCAACTTGTCTAAAAATCCTCATGACGTAAAAGGAATCCTTAAATGTGATTCCAACAAAAAATTGGGCCAACTGATGCAACATAGACCCAGTTCAAATTAGCTTCTAACTTGAAGCTTTTCAATTATATAAAACCAACTGTTAAGATTTTTCCAGGACAAGAATGCCTAGGTTTGCTAAGTTCATAGGCGCTTCTGAAAAGGTTAGTGTATAAGTAAATTATTGTATAAGGGTCTATTATGGTAAACTTCTCTAGAAACACTTCTAGGAGAAGAAAATATAAAGTCAAAAATTTCTCCATAAGTTTTTTTAAAAGATGTAAGACTTTTTTAAAGCTAATTTTAGTTAATATGTAGAAGTTATCTCACATAATTTTTTTTTTAAAAATGTCAAACTTTTTAAAAATTAGCTTGTAAAAGTTTAATATATTTTAAAAACACTTATGGAAAAGCTGTTTTGACTTTATTTTTCTGTATTTTTTTCTCCTATGTTTCTGGAGAAAATTATCCAAACAGGATCTAAGCAATCTAAAAGAGCTTGTTGAGAAGTTTATCCAAGCTGCCTCTAGTCTCATCAGTTAAAACATATAAAACTGTTTAGATGACTTCAGAAATAGTTGAGATTGATAATGATCTTTCCTTTTGCCATCATGCTATATTCAAACCAGCTAAATAGTCTGCAATTTATTCATTCATGTCATGTCATGCAACCATCAGCATATTTTTTTTCTGATGAACTTTCCAAAATTCTTACACTTATATAGGTTTACCCGATCTCTCATTCAACCATCTCTGATTCTGTGTTTAAAATTATGTAGATCATAAGTTTCTGGGTGGCCCTGACTCTCCAGGAGTACTCCTCATGAACAAAGCCCTCTACCTTCTACTATCTTCACCACCCTCCACTTGTGGAGGTGGAACCGTGACTTATGTCAATGGCTTCAATGAACAGGTAAATTGCCCTTCTCATGTTGGAAATTTTGGAAAATCACTGCCCAGTTATGCATAAAGGAAAATCCACAGAAAAGTAGGTGCAATTGAAAGCAGGGATGGTGGCTGCTTGCAGATGTGAATCTGTAAATACAAATGGTGAGAAAATATAGCCAGTTTTATTAATAAAATTTGGTAATAATAAAAGGGTAGAGAAATCATTGAATTAATTGTTCAGGGTAGGCCTCTGCACGTTGCTGTTGATTTGAGTATATATATAATAAAATTTGGTTCTGGTGTTTAATCAGAATTAGAATTTCACGTCGATAGTTTGTATTATAAAATTAAAGATCAACATAGGTTACTTAAGTGAAACTCCAGAAACCACATGAAAATATGTAGACATATATGAATCCATTTCAATATTCATTTTGTGAAGTCTTTAACATCTTATTGAGTTGTTCTTTCATGATTTTTGGGTTATTATAACCTCTGATTGCTTTCCACACAGCTCAACTAGACTCATCATCCATAAACAAGGTGAACCACCGCTCTCTGGTCAAGTCAATATCAAATCATACAACTTGTCTCTCAGTCTAAATTGCTAGGGAAAAAATGCAAACATCTTTAACCATAAGGTCTTTAACGATTCAGCCACTTGTAGGTATTTTTTCTATTGTTATGGTTTTGTTATGACCACTTTATGTAGTTTGTTTGCATAAGCACATTAATTAGATGTGAAGTGATAATTATGAATAGTTGCCAACAAGATTCTTAAATGTTAGTTTATTTATACAAACTTTGGGGCCTCTGTATTTCATTGTTGTGCCATAACTTTTTCCTTTACATGTTATTGTTGATTTTATAGGAGCTGGGAAGTATTTTATCTTTGTTGTTTGATGGAAACATATGGAGAAGCATATAACATGGTGAAAACCCTTTTTGGGTAGTTTTTTATGTCGATTACATTGACTTAAAGAAATGCATCTCCGATCAAGAGTAAGAGTATTATTTTTAATGTGAGTTTAATTTAAATGCATTGTCAATATAAAAATTTTAATATTAAACTTTATACTTGTTATGGAAGGTGATAGTATATAGCATTAGTAGTAATTATTGTTGTTATTGTTATTATCAGATAGCCTTCAAATCACAGTCACAATAACAATCACACAAACAACATTGAGAGAAAAACACAACTAATTCAATTATAAAGAATATATTTTGATTACGGGAGTTGCTAGATGAATAGTTTCAGAAGAAAACCTCTATTATGCTCTAGATACCAATTACCACGTTGAAGTAAAAGAAAAATAGAGGTATAATGAACTGAAATCATGTGTTTGAATACACACAGGTTGAATCTATTTATAGCTTATTTCATCGGTTATACATGGGTATAAAATGTACGATTCCTATAATCTCAAAGATATTATTTTTACCTACCCTATTTAAAAACAAGACAATAGAATATTAAGTTAATATAATGTCTAAGATTCTTAAGATTACAAATGTCATGTATCTAGTAGTGTATGTTAGTGATCTTGTAGAACATTTAGTTCAATGTCATGTATCTTCAATATTTTTATATTCCAATAGTAATATAAAACACAACATTAAATATTTGAAAGATATTTTACCTTTCTTTTTCATTTTTTAAAAATGGTTTTGTGCAAACTCACTTTCTGTAGTAGGCTGATTTAGAGCTTACTAATTGCTATGGCTGATGAGGATGGAGAAAGAAGCACTGGCTCATGATTGCCATGCATGGCATTGAAAATGCAAGAGGGCATACATATAAGGAAGGCAATTGCATTTCCTAAAGAAACTAACTGCCTGTTAAAGATTGAGGATATTACCATTCTTTCCAGATTTTACCCTGATTGATAAATTCAAGGTACAATTATTTTTGCTTGTTTATCTAGTGATAATTAGTTACGTAGTAGCTCATTTTTTAATTCTCTATCGGAATTATAATATAGCGACTTCATTTTTAGAATATTTACTAAAGAATGTTCTATTTAAAGTCATTTGTCTACATGTGATGAGTTTGTCTAAATTTAAGCAGGAGGCTATCGTTCATTGTTGGAGGATTACAATAAGTAAGTTAATTTTAGCTTAGAGAGAAATTTAACTCATTTTTTCTTTTTCTTGCTTAGGGAAGAAGTTTATCAAAAGAGAGCCTAATATAAGGATTAAATACTCAAATTGTATTGAAAATATGTATTATAAATATAAATATGTATATTATATATATATATATATATTGTATATTAAAAATATGTATACATAAATTGTATATTACAAAAATATGTATATTATCTCTCTCTCAATATATATAAATATGTATATTACAAAATATGTATATTATATACACATATATTTATATATTGTATATTACAAATATGTATATATAAATTGTATATTACAAAAATATGTATATTATCTTTCTCTTTGTATATATAAATATGTATGTTACAAATATTTATATATTGTATATTACAAATATGTATATATAAATTGTATATTACAAAAATATGTATATTATCTCTCTCTATATAAATATGTATATTATATACATGTATTTATATATTGTATATTACAAACATGGATATAGAAATTGTATATTACAAAAATATGTATATTATCTTTCTCTCTCTATATATAAATATGTATATTATATTTACATATATTTATATATTGTATATTACAAATATGTATATATAAATTGTATATTACAAAAATATGTATATTATCTCTCTATATATAAATATGTATATTACAAAATATGTATATTATATACATGTATTTATATATTGTATATTACAAACATGGATATAGAAATTGTATATTACAAAAATATGTATATTATCTTTCTCTTTGTATATATAAATATGTATATTACAAATATTTATATATTGTATATTACAAATATGTATATTATATATATATGTATATATATATATATATATATATATATATATATATATGTATGTTAGAAATATACGTTATAAATAATTAATATGCATATTACAAATATGTATATATATATGAAGTATGTATATTATTATAAATAAAAAATATGTAAGTTATATACATGTTATATATATAGTTTTTATTTTATATATACATCGATTTGTGTGATTCAATTTGTGATTCACCGGTTTTATCATTGATCTAGTTACCTGCTATCTTGATGAGGGCAAATGAACAATCATGTTTGTAAAACACCGCTTATATCACACTCTACATATGTGTCTAGAATATTTTATCTATCAATTATATCATGACAACCTCATGTTTTGTGTAAGTGAGGGATTTAACTGCATCATTTTACTAGCTAGTAGTATCCTATGCATTGCTACTTTGATTCACGATTTTCTTTTTGCAATCACAGTTTTCTCACTGCGATCTCACTTCACGGTTTTGATTTACAGCTTTTCCTTGTGATTTTTATGATCTCTTCCTTCGCGACTCATCTTTTGCAATCTGACTTTGCGGTTTCGGATAGAGTTTTCAAATCTTGCAATTCTAGATTTTGTGATTTGTGTTGCATTGTTGTTGTCTCTGCCTTTGTGAGTTCCGATTCATGTTATGATTGAGCCGTAGTGGAATTACAGAGTAAGAAATTCTCTAGATTCCATCTAAACTATTTTTTATTTTCTCTATTAGCAACTTCCATCTTAAATGTCCTCCTACATTCAACAATAACAATAGCAATATAATATTAACAAATTGGTGTCTCATGAACCACAATTTTGTTAGGTTTTTCTTTATTTTCTCTTTGCTCTTTCTCTGTACTGGTTTACATTGTGTCTACCTGGATTAGACTATGAGTTGGGCATGCTTTTCAAATCTGTTAACCCTAATCTCAAATATTTCTTGTTATGAGTTTGTAAATGTGAATGTTAAATTTGAATCTTTCATAAGCTTGGTGTCCTACATGATACTAAAAATATAGCATATTACTTTGATTTTTGTCATGAATAAGGTATAAATTATTAACTAATGGTGTATATGGAAGAAAGGAAAGAAAGTAGGGAGGAAGGAAAACATGGATAAAGATGCATTATCTTTTATTTGGAATTGGTTGAAGAGAAAATGAAATGAAAACTTGTTTTTTTAAACTATATTTTCTTTACATTTTCTCTCTCAATTCAAATTTTATTTTAGTTTTTCTTTTCTGACCTTCTGACTTCCCATAAGAGCCTTAGTTCAAATCTCAGAAGTTGATATCTGTCCTCTTTACAACTATGTTCTATGATTTTACCTTTGGATTCTTTTTGGACCACATATGGGTAATAATAAGGGCTTTCTGCCATTGAGACCTTCTGAGATACCTGTTCAGCAACATCAAATGAAAGAAATTATTAATTCTCTACTTCCAGCTTGTAAAGAACCTGTTATTGATTATGGTGTTCCCTTTAAGGCTGATGCAATCATCACCAATCCTCCTGCATATGGTATGCTTTCTTGTTAGTTACATGTAGATAATATTGTTTCTTGTGCGTCTACATTTGTTTATCAAGTGAATATTATTTCTAAATTATGAAATAATGTTGGATTAGTGTTTTGATAGCATACATGACAAATCTTAAAAAAGGTTTGACTGCCATATTGAGAAGTATACTAGATTTCCTAGCAAAACCAAGTCATTCTCAAGTGTATTCGAGAAGGATGGATCAATTAGGTGTTGTTCAGTTGGTTTCTAGTTTCCTGTTTTTTGTTTTTGTTAGATGTAGTTCAATATATAGGCCTAAGCCCATTTCCTTGTAATGAATGTATTTCTTCATGGCGATTTTCAAGAGAAGTTATACGTAAAAGGAATGCTAGTTCTTTTTATGTTGTCATAGAATATTTTCCATTCTAGTTTCTCAAATTTGGGTTGCTCTTTCTGATAACATTATCTTTCTCTCTTCTTTCACCTTTCTTGCTACACTTGATCCTTTCTTTCTGCCTGTCTACTTAAATTAGCAAATTTACTGTTTGATGCATATTTTTGTTGTATTTCTCCTTCTCCATTGACATTAGTACATCTTTAGGGCATACCAATCCATGTGGTAAAGGCATTTAAAGTTCCCATTCATATTTTTTTTTCACAATGTCATGGACGTAAGTTTTCTTATTTCTGTAATATTTTCTTTAGTTATTTTCTCGTTTTCTGTCTTTTTAGTTCTTTAGAAGTATGTTGCGTATCTTTTAGTTTTTGTGGTGATTCAATTTTGAATTTTGTACAAGTACTTTATCTTTTTTCCCCAGGCCAATTACTGAATTTCCACATCTCTATCACGTGTAAAGCAACAGGCTGGTTATAGGGTGATTTCTTTATTCATTATTGTGTATGTTATACGTGCCTAATTTTTTGCCTTTATGTTTAACTAAATGTTGGTCATTTATGTCTTCAGCTTTTATATGAAATAGCTGACTTTGTATGGCTTGGAATACCAGTCACATATAAGTGACTCACAAGGCTCTGAAACTGATGTTCCACGTGCATATATATGGAGTCTTCATCTTGTTCCTAAATCAAAAGGTGGCTGCACTATATTCCATTCTTCATATTTTGTTTTTGTAGTCATTATTATATTAAGTTCCTTGGTTTTTAGTGTGTTCTATGCTTGTGTGTTATTATTATTTTGGTATTTCTAACTAATGAAAATAATGCTCAATAAATTATTTCTTTCAATAAATTTTCATTAACTAATTAAATTAACTTAAAATAATTAAATACCTTATTTATGAAAATTGGGCTGTTACAATAAATCTCTTCTATCCACTTGGATAAGTGTCCTTTGATTGTGATCTTTTCTTGTTTTATTTTGTGCTTATATTCACATCCTCCCTTGTTTTTGCCAAAGAGACGCCACTTAAGGTGAAGAGCTAGGAGTGGAGGCTTCCTACAAGGGTGGTGTCTTAGGAAGAGTTGACTAAAAGCACAAGGATAGGATCAAGGAGGAAAAGTAATGACGTGAGAGAGCTTGAAAAAAGTGGACTTGAAGACTTCCAACAATTGTTCTTTATTTGAGTTTTATTACTTTTAGGAGTGTTAATATCCTTTAAGGATCACTCCATTTGTTTGTAATAGTTTTTAATTTTTCCTAGTTTCTCGTTAAGTAAGGTGGGAAGAAGGAATTGGTACACCTACTTCTTCACCTTTAGGAGCACGTGTAGAATCCTATCTTTTTACCTTTTCTTGCTTTACCTTTCTTTGTATGGCCATGAGCATTGTTGGTCATGTGATTGATTACACTGGAGTCAAAATATCAAGGAGAAGATGGTTTACCTAAAATTCCTAAAGCAGTAAATGTGGATATTATCATTTGTTGAATATTTCATGCATGAGAGTTTGCATAGAACTAGAACCATGGGATTTGGTGGTCTTATGGGACGATCTTTAATTATATGACCATACTTTTTGTAATAATTGTAGAAGTTGACAAACCTTCATAGATAATATCATTATACCCAAAGATTCATGAAATGAGAATAAAATTTAGAAATTGAAAAAAAATCCTATTGGAATATAGTAATTTCATGTTCAAGTAGTAGTGTTATTCTGGTTATATATCTTGTTTAAATAGTCTCACATACTGATTCCAATGTTGAATGGTTTGAGATTGAGAATGAGATTATGATCTATAGATCCATGCCATGACATGAGCATATTTCACTTGCCCTTGGGGATGTTCTGTTTGCTGGTTTTCTGTGTTAAGAGTAGAATGGGTATTGTCAATATGACTCAAAGGGGCCTTGCCTTTGACAAATATCTGAACTTGGAATGCCTATGTTGAGAACTTCTTGCCATTAAGGTGAACAAATAAGATATCATACCTTTCAATTGTTAGAGTATTATCTAGCTAGCTGTAGTTGTTAAACTGTAGTAGCCTTGTGTTAGTCTTAGTTGCTCCAGAAGTTAAGTTGCAGCAACAGTTTTTCTATATTTTCTTTCAGTTATAAAACTGTAAGAGTTAGTTGTTAGTTGGTTGATTTTTAGTTCTAACTTTGTTATCTTTATCCTCTAGCCTTACACTTCTATATATAGTTCACTTATGGTATGATAATAATATAAAACTCATTTTGTCTCTAACTTCTTTCTCTCATATTAGTTTCTTTCTCTCTGTATATTTTAAACCTTCAACATGGTATCTAGAGCCATTATGATCTAGGGATCATCTTCACTCAACCTAGATTTTTTTTATAATAGCTAATTCCAACAGTTTTACTTTTGCGTTTCTGAACTCCATTTTGGAATGATACAAATTTCCTATTGTGGAGCTAACATATTGGACCAATTATAAAATTACATTGTCTTTATTGCTTTGTTGTCAATCCATTGATTCCTTCGTGCTTTCTTTATGTGGAGATCTCGAATTTGGAATTGAAAACCTTGCATATGCAATTTGGGAATAGCAAGATCAAGTGCTTTTCACTTGACTTTAATCTACTTTTTCCAAACTCATTCTGTCATGCATGCTTGGTTGTGTATATTCTTATCAAGTGTGAGACAATTTATGAATACTTCAATAACCAAACTCGTGCTAGGGTTTGTTAACTTAGATCGAAATTGTGATCGCAAGCGCTTTGTGATCACAATCTCTGTAGTTACATTTACCAAATCAAGTCTATTTATGATGAGCTTGCCAACATTGGATCTCTGTTGTCTCTCTAAGATCATGTTGATGTAATTCTTGAAGGTCTTTCTTGCGAGTACCTTTTTGTCATAATTGTAATTGAGAGCACATTCAAACCAAGACCACTTGAGGAAGTTCTTCTATTGAATCATAAGTCGCACCTGGTAAAATTTGGCAAGCACACTATCACCTTTACTGTCAGTTAATGTTACTCACACTGGTTCTCATCATTAACACTTGTCATTGAAGTATTTTTCACGCAATCTTGATTCTGATGATGTTGCGTGAGGAAATTATAATCGTGCCTCTCAACATAGTTGTGAAGGCAATTCTTTTGGTGGCCTTCGTGGCAACACTTGTGGTAGAGGGGGTAGATTCGCCAATTTCCAATGTCAACTTTGCCTAAAATTTGGTCACACTAATGCATGATGTTATTACTGTTATGATCAAGGCTATTAGCATTCTTTTTCTCTAGTTCTTCATAATTGTTGCAATGCTAAGTATTCTCATCTCTGTTCTAACATTGGCAACCCTAATTAGTCCTCTCAAGTTCATGCTAACAATAATGGGGCTCCACATTCCAATGTTTGCTTAACCCGAATGCTAACCCATATACCACTACTCCATCTCCCAGTGCTATACTAGCCAACATTGCCTCAACTCCCTTAACTAAATATTACATGGAGATTCTGGTGCCTAAATTCATGTGACAGGAGAATGACAAAACATTTAGCAACTTGAGAGCTTTGAAGGACAGACGAATATTCATTGGCAAATGGTAATGGTTTGCTTATTAAATCTACTAGTTCCTCTCAATTTAAATCCTCTATTAACCCATACATTTCTCTTTCTCTAAACCAACTTCTTTATGTCCTTTACATTACCAAAAATCTTATCAGTGTGAGTAAGTTTGCAAGGGATAACCATGTATTCTTTGAATTTCATCCTAATGACGCTGGTCTAATGGTCTCTATACCTTCCCCAACTTCTTGTTGTTTTTCTGTTGATCTAAAATCTAGCAAAACTAATTTTGTCTTGTCTGGTAATTTTGAGAACATTGTTAAAAAAGGAAGTTCTCTAATGTTGTAATATGCCCACTTGTAATAAAATTGTCTCAGATTTTTGCAATGCTTCTGTTATTGGAAAGTTTTATAGACTCCCTTCCAATACTTCCACTACAGTTTATTCTTCTCTGCTTGAATTAATATACAACGATTTGTAGGGACCTTCACATATTCCCTCTACAGATGAGTTTTTGTATTACGTTACTTTTGTTTATACCTTTTGAAAATACACTTGGTTGTATCTTCTACAAAATAAAGCTGACACTTTCTCTATTTTCAAACAATTAAAAACCATGGTTGAACTTCAGTTTGATTCCAAAATAAAGTGTCTACAAATAGACTGGGGAGGAGAGTATATACCTTTAACCCTTTTTCTAAATAGTTGTGGTATCATTCATCATCTCATATGTCCTCACACATAACCAAACTGGTCTAACCCTTCTAAAATAGCTAGATGTCAGCAATGCTTTTCTCAATGGCTTACTATTTGAAGTTGTCTACATGACCCGACCTCTTGATTTTGAAGCTTTCAATTGTTCCTTTATTTTGCAAACTAAACAAGGCTCTCTTTGGCCTAAACCAGGCACCAAAATAGTGGTTTGAACGGCTACAATCTACTCTCTTAATTTTTGGCTTTGTGGTTAGCAAATGTGATCCCTCCTTGTTCACCTACAAATATGCTTCTGACATTATTTACATACTAGTGTATGTTCATGATATAATTGTCACTAGTAGTTTTGTAGCCTTAGTTCAACAATTGACCTCCAAGTTGCATGACAATTTATCTCTTAAATAGCTTGGTCATTTAGAATATTTTCTTGGTATTAAGGTTAAGTGCCTCCTTGATCAGTCCTTGTTTCTGACCTAAAGCAAATATATTCGTGACCTCTTGCAAAAAACTAAAATGGTTAAACCACACTTCATCTCTTCACCCATGACTTATGGCTGTAAACTTACAAAAATTGGATCTCATGTGTTCTCTATGACCTTTCACTATAGAGATTTGTTGTTGGAGCTCTTCAATACCTCACTGTCACTAGACCTAAGATAAGTTTTGCTGTCGACGAATACTGTCAATTTATGTCCAACCCCCTTGAGAATCATTGGACTGTTGTGAGGCAAATCTTGAGATACCCTAAAGACACGGTTCTCTATGGTTTGCACTTGCAACTTGCACACTCGTTTTGTATAAGAGCTTTTTGTGATGCTAATTGGGCCTCAAATGTTAATGACAGAAGGTCTATCTCAGGAGCAACTATTTACTTTGGTCCCAACTTAATCTCTTGATGGTTTAGGAAGCAACAAGTTGTTGTCAGCTCTAGTAGTGAAACTGAGTACAGAAGCTTGGTTGAAACTGCAGCTGAAATTGCATGGATTCAGACTCTCCTTACTGAATTAGGAATCCTTGTTTCTACTCCTATAATATATTTGTGACAATCAAAGTACTATTGCACTCTCTCATAATCCAGTTCTTCATTCTTGAACCAAGCATATGGAAATTGTGTCTTCTTTGTTGGGGACAAAGTTCTCATATACCAGCAGTAGATCAATGGGTTGATGCACTCACAAAGCCTCTCTCTCCAACTAGATTTTGCTACCTCAAGAGCAAAGGAGAAGAACCTCAAGAAGAAGGCTCTTGATACCACTTGATGCATTTGTGGAATGCTCTCCTTAGGATCTTTTTTCAAGAGGTTCCAATGGTGCAAGAAGGTGTGGATGAATAGGAGGAAGAAGATGAAGATGGACGCATCACTCTAGGTAGAGATAAGCCTAGTTTGTTGAAGCTTGCCACAAGAAAAGGAACTCTTGATAAAAGCCATAGAAGCACTCTCAAAGTTAGAGAGAAGAAGACATTCACAAAGTTTAACTTGTATAAAATGAACTAAGATCATTACAAGAGTGAGTGAGGGGATTATTTATAGAAGGAAAAAGGGTGTTAGATGCTCAAGACAAGGGCCAAGGCATAAAAGAGAAAGATTCAAACAAGTCCCTAGAATTTAGGATTTATGTTCCCTCTATTTTGAATTTAGGAGGGAAGTGATATGACACTTTGAAAATTCAAATTCAAATAAGAAGCAACAAGATCAGCCATGTAGGAGAGAAAAGGTGATGTGCCACCACTAAAGAGGGAACAAGGGACCCAACATGTCTCCTACATGCTTCATGTGTTGGTTAGAGAAGGGTTATAGAAGCAATTAGGGGTATGGAAATGAATAACCACATGTCCAAATCTTTCTAGGCTAAGCCTAACTAATTAACACACTTCTCTAAAGAGACTAAACACACCTCCTAGAGAAAATAAAACCTATAGGCCAAAAGACAAGGCTACTTCCACTCAAAATACTACATAAACTACACAATATATTTACATAGTTTTGAGGCTATGGTCGTAAAAGTCTTCATGAAGCTCCCTCCCTAGCCAAGGCCCTTGCTAAGGAGGAATGCACCATCTCCTTTCCCTTGGAAAGGATTTGACATTAAATATGAAGGTCCTTCTTTCTTTTCTTTCCAATCTTGCAAAGAGATAAGCAAGGTTATTCACAGATGTAAACCCCAAAAGATTGGAAGAGTGAAGGGTCTATCAGGTAGCCCCTCAAGGTTGGTATAATAGAGGTAGTGTATGGGCCTGCACCTAGCAGCTCCCCAACCTAGGCCCAATGCACTAAGAATAAATCTCACTTGAGTAGGAGTGGATGAGACTATACCAAATGCACTAGAGCACTCATCAAGAAAGGCTAGGTAAGCCTTATCCTTTTGTTCACCCCAAGAAAGTATGATGGGCCTAGTGATAGACCATTCTTGCATGGTCTCTTTAGGTTGAACCTAAGATTGGCTTTGAGTCTCCAATGTCATGGGCTCAATCTCATGTTCAACTATAGTGGCCTCATGTTTAAGTAGAGTTTGAGGTTGTGATGCTTTGTGATCAATGGTAATGGGCACAACCTCAACTTCTACTTCCTTATTCGAAGAATCATTTTCAATAAGACCCTTTTTGGTAAGTAAGGGGTAATCTTCTTGAAGGTCACCCTTCCCTTCCATGCCTCCAAAATCTTGAACTTGATATGCATGATCAAACTCAAAGGATGAAGACTCAAGCTCAACACTTGGGAGTGTATGCAATGGTGCCTTCTCAAGTTGAAGTTAGAAAGGTTGTTGTATAAGGAGGCTATGTTTTAAGTCTACTTTTGTAGAAAAATGACTCTCCTTTAGAATAACCTTCTTGGAAGTGGCACTTCCTTCTAATCCATCAACTAGCAATGCTTGCTTATTTTTTGTTTTTCTCTTCCTCTTCCCTTTTTCTTTTCATGATAAGTTGCTCATCCAACACTTGGGCAGGTGCAAGAGAACACAACTTGAACTTTGTGGCTAAGTGGGAGAGGGTAATCTCATTAGAGTGACCATAATAAAGGAGAGCTTTTCGATCATATTGCCATGACCTCCCTAACAAGATATGGGCCACTTCTATTGGTACTACATCACAAAAGATAGCATGCTTGTAGTTCCCAATGGAAAATGGCACCTCTACTTGTTGATTAACTTCCACCTCCTAACTCTCATTCAACCATTGAAGTCTGTAAGGTATAGGGTGATGAGTAGAAGTCAAGGATAGCTTCTCAACCAACCTTGTGTTGCAACAATTACAGCAAGAGCCACTAGCTACAATGAGAGAACATATTTTGATTATAAATCTTACATCTTGGGTTAAAAATGTTCTCTCAAAGTCTTGGCCCTTATGATCATGGTTTTTTTGTTGGGGCATTGGAAAGCAATGTGGCCACTCCCTTAATACTACTAGCTCTAGAACTAGTAGGGGGTCCTCTTTATGCAAATCATGTTTTTCTTTATGCATGCTTGTGGGTTGATCATCCTTAGGTGGCTCTTGGAAGAGCTCCCCTTGACTTGGTTTCTATTTGTATAAGAGTGTGATTCCATAATAGTGTGTAGAGTGAAATCAATCATAGGCACTCCTCTCCCTCTAATTGTTTTCTCACTAAAGAAGACAAGAGTCTTTGGAACTCTAGTCTTCACACCTAAAAGCAAATTGGACAAGCAAATAACTAACCTAAACGTGACCTAAAATTAGTGCAAGAGTCTTTGGAACTCAAGCACCACTACATGATTTTGGAGAAAATTAAAACAAGAACTAAAAGTGTAGGGACTAATGCATGCACCTAAAGGTATGAGAGATGGTGTACCACTTCTTCCTCTACACCTTAATTTTGAGAAACTAAGAGTAAAAACCAAGCTATTACAAGCAAAAGGAGATACACTCCTAATTAAAATGAATACACACAAATAAAAGCAAGAAAGTAAAATGCTAAGTCTTCCTCCTAGCTCCCTCAAGTGTATGCACTTGCTTCCTTCACCTCTTTGAGTCCTTCTTGGCTTAGTTAACTCTTCCTCAATGTGCTACCCTTGTGGAAGGCTCCCAAACCAAAGGATATCTCTACAAAAAGTGACACCACAACTAAGCAATTCCAAGGAAACAAGAATAGAAGCTAAAAGCAAGAAAATCAAGGGAAGGAAACCATCCAATTGGAAAGAGTAAAATGAACAAACTAGAAGGAGTAAAATGCTAAGTTTTCCTAGAAAGCTAGCACAACTAAAGAATTGTCCTAGAAAAGCACTAGATTAAGAGTAGAGACTAAAAATAAAAGACACCAAGATATTTTCAAAAATTGAAAAAGTAGAAATTGATTTTGGCCGTGAGCTACTAAAGATTTTCTCAAGCAAATACAACCAAAATTAGACACTCTTTTGCAATTTCGAAATTACTTTTAGGTACATCTAATTTGTATTATTTTTTTGTTGTTTTTCTTTTTTTTATAATTCCCTTGATGTACCTAAGATATTTTTAGATTGCAAATTTTATGAGCAATTTAGAGGTAGTAAACGCTTGAGAAGAAAAACAAGCTAATGCACAAAAAATTTCAAACAAAGTGCAATATATGAAAATACAAGTAACTAAACAATGCACCAAAATTAGAAGCTACTAAATTTGAACAAGAATAATGATATAAGAGAAATTGAGCTATAAAATTTTTTTGAGAGAATTTTTTGACTAGAAGATGCTTGAACAAAAAGCATGAGGACTTCTTAAAATTAATGGCTAAACAAGACTCTAAATGGCAAACACTTGAGATTATTAAAATTGCAAATAAATCCTAAAATAATAAACAACAAAAAGTGCACAAAGAAATGCAAACTTGAAGCCAAAACACCTTGCCACAGCGCTATGGTTTTCGCCATAAAGGTGTGGTTTTAGTATAAGGTGCTTCTTAGGAACTTCAACATGCACCAAACCATAACAAAATGAAAGCTAACGGATAACATGAATTTGTAACACACAAAACAGTGGTTCAATGGAGGATTTAACAAATTTGAAGAGGTACCAATGGTGCAAGGTGGTGTGGATGAATAGGAAGAAGATGAAGATGGAGGTGCCACTCTAGCTAGAGATAAACCTAGTTTGTAGTAGCCTGCCACAAGGGAAGGAACCCTTGATAAAATAGAAGCACTCTCAAAGATAGAGAGAAGAAGACATTCACAAAGAGTCTCACAAAGTCTAATTTGTACAAAATGAACTAAGATCCTTACAAAAGTGAGTGAAGGGGTTATTTATAGAGGGAAAATGGGTCTTGGATGTTCAAGACAATGCCAACGCATAAAAGAGAAAGATCCAAACAGGTCCTTTAGGATCTAGGTTCCCTCTAGTTTGAATATGAATTTTGGAGGGAAGTGACATGACATCACTCATGAGGTAACAACGGGCTCCACATATCTCCGACATGCTTCAGGTATTAGTTAGAAGGGTTTTAGAAGCAATTATGGGTGTGGAAGTGAATAAGCACACGTCCAAATCCTTCTAGGATAAGCCCAACTAATTAATACACTCCTCTAAAGGGACTAAACACACTTAGAGAAAATAAAACCTATAGGCCAAAATACAGGCCTAAAATTAGTAAATTCCACCAACTCAAAATACTACATAAACTACAAAATTTATTTACATAGTTTTGAGACTATGACCCTAAAGTCTTCACGAAGCTCCTTCCTAACCATGTCCTCTCTTTAATCGAACTAGCCAAGGTCCCTTGCTAGGGAGGACTACACCATTTTGTTTCTTTGAATTGTAGGTTCTTAACAGATTTATTTTTGTTTCAATGGTAAAATCCAGAAAATAATCTCCGAAGTGAGAGATAATGGATTAGATGTTTGGTGTATGATTCATAAATGCGTGTGATATATTATTTAACATGAACATGATTTGACATAGTGTGATTAATGATATGAGCCAACGATGCCTAAGAGGGAGTCATTCTAGTTGTAGTTAGGAATGAAATTTAGTACCATCGTATTCACTTGTTCAACCATTGGATTTGGTTTATTTTTTCGTACTAGGTTCTAAAGATGTTAATCTTTATTATCAATGGTGAGATCATCGAAATAATGTTTGGATTGAAATAATGAAGTTAGAATAACAATTACATTTTTAACATCTTATACAATATCGTATTCTTTCTTTAGTGTCTATAGAATAGTTTAACTGTTGGATTTGGTTAATTTTTGGGTAATAGATTTGTAAGATATTAATATTTATCTTCAACATTGGGATCATTAAGATAATGAATGTAGTGAGAGAAAATGAACTCAGGGTAAGAATTGTATTTTCAGGATCTTAGTTATACCTGTAGCAAATGTCGTTTTGAGCGTCTATACATTAGTTGAACGGTTGGTTTTTATTTTATTTTTGGATAGTAGGTTCTTAACATATTTATTTTTGTTTTAATGATAAGATCCAAAAAAATAATGTTCGAACTGAGAGATAATAGATTAGATGTTTGGTCTGTGATGTATTATTTAACACATGGTTTGAGATAGTGTGATTGATGATATTAGTCAACGATGCCTAAGAGGGAGTCATTCTAGCTGTAGTTACACATGAAATTTAGTTTCACCGCTATAACATTGTTCAACCGTTAGATTTGGTTTATTTTTTTATTGTACATCTTAAGATTTTAATCTTTATTTTGAATGGTGGGATCATCAAAATAATTTCCAGAGTTACATAGTGGAGATAGAATAACAATTATAGTTTTAGCATCTTACACGATACTGTGTTTTCTATTAATGTTTATACAATAGTTTAACTGTTGGATATGGTTTATTTATGGGTAGTAGATTCTTAAAATATTAATATTTATTTTTAAAGGTAGGATCATCTAAATAACATACGTAGTGAGACGTAATGAACTCAGAGTAAGAACTGTGTTTTTAGGATCTTAATTATCCTTGTAGTAGATTTCGATTTCGTTTTGAACCTCTATACGTTAGTTGAACTGTTGAATTTGGTTTATATTTTGATAGTTGGTTTGGAACATATTTATTTTTGTTTCAACGGTTAGATTCTCAAAATAATGGATGAAGTGAGAGATAATGGATTAGATGTATATTTAACATGAACATGATTGGAGATAGTGTTATTGATCAAATGAGTCAACGGTGCCTAAGAGCGAGTTACTCTAGCTGAAGTTAGGAATGAAGTACCACCGCTATACAATTTTTCAATCGATAGATTTTGTTTACTTTTTTATAATAAATTCATAAGATGTTAATGTTTATTTTCAAGTGTCGGATAGTAGAAATAATGTCTAGAGCGACATAATGGAGTTAGAATAATTATTATATTTTTAACATGTTATACAATACCGTATTTTGTCTTGAGTGTTTATAAATAGTTTACCTGTTGAATTTTGTGTATTTTTAGGTAGTAGATTCTTAACATATTAATATTTATTTTTAACGGTGGGAACATCTAAATAATGTACGTAGATAATGAACTCCAAGTAAGAACTATATTTTTAGGATCTTAATTATCCGTGTATCAGATTTCGTTTTGAGCGTCTATACGTTAATTGAACTATTGAATTTGGTTGATGTTTGGATAGTAGGTTCTGAACATATGTATTTTTGTTTCAACGGTAAGATTCTCAAAATAATGTACGACATGAGAGATAATGGCTTAGGCGTTTGGTGTATAACTTATAAATGTGTGATGTATTATTTAACATGAACATGATTGGAGATGGTGTTATTGATAATATGAGTCAAGGGTGCCTAAGAGCGAGTCACTCTAGTTGAAGTTAGGAATTAAATTTAGTACCACTACTATACAATTGTTGAACCGCTAGATTTTGCTTAATTTTTTATAGTAGATTATTAAAATATTGATATTTATTTTCAATGGTGGGATCCTATACATAATGTTTGGAGTGACATAATGGAGTTAGAATAAAAATTATATTTTTAGCATGTTATACGATACCGTATTTTTCTTGAGTGTTTATAGAATAGTTTAACTGTTGGATTTTGGTTATTTTTAGGTAGTAGATTCTTAAGATATTAATATTTATTTTTAACGCTAGGATCATTTAAATAATATAGGCAGTAAAAGATAATGAAGTTAGACGAAGAACTTATTTTTAGGATCTTAATTATCTCTGTAGCAGATTTCGTTTTGAGCGTCTATACATTAGTTGAACTGTTGAATTTGGTTTATCTTTGGATAATAGGTTCTGAACATTTTTTTTTCAACGGTAAGATCCTCAAAATAATGTCCAAAGTGAGAGATAATGGATTAGATATTTGGTGTATGATTTATAAATGTGTGTGATGTATTATTTAACATGAACGTGATCTGACATAGTGTGATTGAAGATATGAGTCAACGATGCCTAAGAGGGAGTCACTCTAAGTATAGTTAGGAATTAAATTTAGTATCACTACTATACAATTGTCCAACCATTAGATTTGGTTTATTTTTTATGGTAGATTGTTATGATGCTAATCTTTATTTTCAATTGTGGGATCATTGAAATAATGTTCGGAGTGACATAATTGAGTTAGAATCAAAATGATATTTTTAGTAGCTTCTACGATACCATATTTTGTCTTGAGTGTCTATATAATAGTTTAACTATTGGATTTGGTTTATTTTTGGGTAATCGATTCTTAAGATATTAATATTTATTTTTAACGGTGGGATTATCTAAATAATGTGTTTAGTGAGAGAGAATTAACTCAAAGTAAGAATTGTATTTTTAGGATCTTAATTATACTTGTAGGAGATTTCATTTTGAGCATATATACATTAGTTGAATTGTTGGATTTGATGCATCTTTAGATAGCAGGTTCTTAACATATTTACTTTTGTTTCAATGGTACGATCCCCAAAATAACGTCCAAAGTGAAAGAGAATGTTTTAGATATTTTGTTGTATGACTTATAAATGTGGGTGATGTATTATTTAACATGAACATGATTGGAGATAGTGTTATTGATCAAATGAGTCAACGGTACCTAAGAGGGAAGCACTCTAGCTGAAGTTAGGAATGAAATTTAGTACCACTGCTATACAATTGTTGAACTGATAGATTTTGTTTAATTTTTTATAATAGATTCTTAAGATGTTAATCTTTATTTTTAATGGTGGGATCGTAGAAATAATGTCTGAACCGACATGATGGAGTTAAAATAACAATTATATTTTTAGCATGTTATATGATACCGTATTTTTCTTGAGTGTGTATAGAATAGTTTAACTGTTCGAATTTGTTTATTTTTGGGTAGTAGATTCTTAACATATTAATATTTATTTTTATCATGGAATCATCTAAATAATGTACGTAGTGAGAGATAATGAACTCAGAGTAAGAACTGTATTTTTAGGATTTTAGTTATCCTTCTAGCAGATTTCGTTTTGAGCGTCTATACATTAGTTGAATTGTTGAATTGGGTTTATGTTTGGATAGTAGGTTCTGAACCTTTTTTATTTCAATGGTAAGATCTCAAAATAATGTCCAAAGTGAGAGATAATGGATTAGATGTTTGGTGTATGATTTATAAATGTGTGATGTATTATTTAACATGAATATAATTGGAGATAGTGTTATTAAACATATGAGTGAACCGTGCCTAAGAGGGACTCATTCGAACCTAAGTTAGGAATGAAATTTAGTACCACAGCGATACAATTGTCCAACTGTTAGATTTGGTTTATTTTTTTATGGTAGGTTGTTATGATGCTAATCTTTATTTTCAATTGTGGGATCATCGAAATAATGTCCAGAGTGACATAATTGAGTTAGAATCAAAATGATATTTTTTGTAGCTTCTATGTTACTGTATTTTATCTTGAGTGTCTATAGAATTGTTTAACTGTTAGATTTAGTTTATTTTTGGGTAATAGATATTCTTAAGATATTAACATTTACTCTGCTTCAGTGCTACACCTAGCAAGTAACAACTAGCATCTCTCTAGACCACCAAAAGATTAGATTGGGACAAAAAAGATGGTTACTCATGATGTAGACCTTTTATCATCAATGTCTGATGCCCAATCAACATCACATAGAGCCGTTGTTGTGAAGGTTGAGAGAAGGTGATTGGTTTCAGTTGTAGACCAAAGAGCACATACCCTTAAGATACCTAAGAATCCTTTTTACTACAATTCAGTATGATTCCAATGGGTTAGCCATAAAACTAACAGACTTCAATTCCAAATGATCAAGTTGTTTGAGAGAGAAATTTTCATGAAGCTTAGAGGTCAATATTTGAACTAGAATATTATACTATCAGTGATGATGATATCATCAACATATAGTAGTAAATAAACAGTCTAAATTAGACCTGTAGATAAAGAGAGGGACCACACTTGCCGGTAGCAAAACCAAATCTAAGTAGAGTTGCTTGAAATTTTTCCTAGGAGCTTAGTTAAGCCCATAGAGCCTTGTTCAGTTTGAACACTAAAGGACAATTGCTAACTTGAAATCTTGGAGGTTGAGTCATGTAAACTATTTCAAAAAGACGTTTATTGAGAAAGGCATTGTTGACATCTAATTTAAAAAGTGTCCACTTATTTGTGAAACCTGGGGTGAGAATGAATCTAATGGTGAGATGTCTCACTACAAGAGAAAATGTTTCATTAAGTCAACTCCAAGAATTGAAGAAGACCTAGCCCTTGCAGACAAAGGAAGACTTCACCTCCTATGGAGAGTGAAGATATTAGGCTAGAGACTTTAGTTAATAAAATGTAATTTTCCTTTATTTTAATTTTGAGGAGCATTAAGAATTTAATTTGGGACATGTATTTAGTCTATTTTTTATTTTTAGGACGTGTCTTAGGAATTTAGAGGGTGGATTTAGTTTTTTGGGTCTTTATGAAGGAAATAAGGGGTAGCCTTGATATCAACACCCCTCTTTTCCTACATAAACCCCCTAAGCTAATAAGAAGGAATCTTGACCCTTGGTTTGATAAACTTGGGCACCAAGTTTGATGATCTAAGGAGGGAATTGTTTCTCAATATTCCTCCCTTAGATCTCTCCTTTTAATCCTAACCCTTCTTTTTTAGGTTATCTTGTTCAAGAGGTTAGCTACCTCTATAAATAGGAGCTCCTCCCCTCACTTGTATTTTTTACACTTGAATTTAATCCTAGAGACCATATTGGTTGTGAGGTTCTTACCTTTGAGTGTCCCCCTTTCTCCTTTGTGAGAGCTTCTAAGAGTTATCAAGGGAGCCCCTCCCTTGTGGCCTCTCCCCTTTGGCTTATCAAACCTAGTATTTGTGGCACCTCACCCCATTCCTTTCCTCTCCATAAATCCATTTCCCTTCCAAGTGACCTTAGAAAGGATCCTTTGGGCACGTGATCATCAAAGATCACATCAAGTGGCATCAGAGCCACTTTCTAAAGGTCACGTTCTTTCTCAATTTTTTTATGCTTTGTTGTTTATCTCTTTGATCTCTTTATTTTAAAGTCCTTCATTTTTTGTCATCTCTATTTCCTTTATTGTTTAGTAGTATAGCTTTTTATTCTTGCTATTATATGCGCTTTTGTTTTCTATCTACGTTCCTATGTTCCATTTAATTTGATGTGATTTTATTTGTCCCTTTCTTTGCATCTTATTTCTGTGTTCAAGTTGCTTAATTTTCCCTTGGTTTTTTATGTTAAAGTGTGCCTAAGAAGTTGTGACCATTAAACCCACATGGTTGAGGATTTTTTCACACCATTGTGGTGATAAACTTTGGCCACTTTGTTGTGCCTTTTGTTTTGAGTCTCTTGCTGAAATTTCTGCTCTATTTTTAGGTGTGTTATTTTTTCTTAATCTTGTGTTTTGTCAAATACTAGTCATGTTAGTTTCCTATTTTGTCTCATTTAAATTCCATAGGTTTTAGCCTCTTAATTTTTTTACAAAAAAGCCTTCAAAAAAATTTTGAATTGAGCTCCTAAGAGGTGAACCTCTTGTTGAGTCTCTTAAGTCTTTTATGCTTTTAGTTCAAGCATATTAATCTCTTTGTTGTTCTTAAATATTTGCTCAATTAAATCTTTATATGTTTCTTGTTTTATGTTGAATTATTAGTAGCTTTCCACTTGGTTTACCTTCATTATTGGTGCCTCTTTATGGAATTTTAACTTGGGTGAATTGTGTTAGTAATTTGAGCAATCAATTTACTTCAAAATCAGCCCTAAATCATTCCTTAAGCACCATTAGTTCAGTGGTATTTGAAACTACTAAGTTGTTTTGTCTTTAGTTGCATGCATTGCTTGAAAATTGTGTGACCTTACTTTGTGCTTATTCACTCAAGCGTTATTATTTCAAGCATCCTCATTAAAATTTCAATTCAACAAGCTATTAGGTGCAGCAAAATGATTAGAAAAAGCTTTAAAAAAAATATAAAAAGTTCAAGTTCAAAAAAAAAGAAGATAAAGAACTCAAAAGAAAGACAAATTTGAAGTTGTGTACCTAATAGTAGAAACATTTGATATGAGGAATCAATTGTGATTAAAAAAAATTACATGAGTAAGCTTTTTAGTTTTTGGTCACTTAAATTTTATTAAGTGTGCAACTATTGGTTTCATTTTTTTGTTTGAGTCTTTTTTCATGTCTACTCTTAGAGCTAATCTAGGAAAGTTATTTGTGTGCTACCTTCCTTTGTGAGCCTTATGTTTTCTTGCTTGTCTTCTTTACTTCTTTGAGTTTGTCATTGTTTAATCTATCCACTTGGATTTATGAACCTTGTTTTGTTATTCACCTTTGTTTGTTGTCTTGTGTTGTATTCGACCTTGGTAAGGAAAGGTTGGGAAATGTTCCATATATAAAATTTTGGCAAGTCCAAACAAGAGGAAACAAGGGTAGCATTCTTGGGGTAGGTTGATGCAACTCAAAAGGGCTTGATCAAAAGGAGACAAACACCAAAAAGCTTGGAGTGAAGACTTTGTTTTATTTTTTTATTATTCTTTGTATTGTGTATACTTAATTATAGATTGGGAGTTTGAGTGCCCTTAAGGCCCTCCCTTGATTTGTAATAATTTTGGTTAATTTTAGCTTAGTTCCTCGTTAATTAGGTGAAGAAGGAAGAAGTGGTACACATCCTTCAACACCTTAGGAGCACGATCAGAGCCCTTTCTCTTTTACATTCTTGCACTTTTATTTTATTTTATTTTATTTTAAAAAACATGTAGAGGCTAAGAGTTCCAAACACTCATCAAGCCACCTTAGGTGAGAAAACAAAAATAAAAAAAGAGACGATTGTTGCTTGAAAAAAAAAATATTTGGCCTACTGTTTAGGTTTTAGCATCCAAGCACCATGACTTCCCACACACATTCTAGTACACATAGTTGTTCATCAAGTAAGAGTGTCAACCAGAGAAAACCTTTTAAGGGAGACACTCTTGAAAACCTTAACTTAGAATTTAGGGAATGGATGACTAAAGAACAAGAAAGGAGAGAAGAAAAAGAGAGAAAAAAAGAAATAAAAGAAAAGGAAAAACAAAAAGAGAAGGAAGAGTTAAAAAAAGAGATGTTGAAAATGAGAAAAGATAAAAAAGAGCGAGAAGAGAGAAGGCAAAGAGAGAGAAGAGAGGATGAAGAAAGGAGAAGAAGGAAATAACTAGAAAGAAAAAGAGAAAAAGAGGAAGAAAAGAGAAAGAGATGAGAAGAGAGTAAGAATAGGGATGGGAGGGAGAGTGATAGAAAAAATAAAGGAATTCTCATAAGATCCCCATCTAAGCATTTTAGCTCTAGTGAAGAAGAATACTATAGAAATCAACATAAGGATCACTCTCATTCATCATACAATCATCATTCTCCTCAATAAAACAGAAATCATGCTAGGGAACCAAAGTTAGACCTACCCCATTTTCATGGTAGGGAAGATATTGAGACTTACCTAGATTGGGAAGTCAAAGTGGAACAACTCTTTCGATGCTATGAAATTAGGGAAGAAAGGAAATTACCTTTGGCCTCCCTTAGTTTTCAAGGTTCTGGTTTGCATTGGTGGGATGGGTTAGTTAAGGATAGGGCCCGTAAACAAATGCCTGACATTCGCTACTGGAATGATTTAAAAACTTCTTTGCAAAGAAGGCACATTCCTTCATATTATGAGAGGGATCTTTTGGATAGGCTCCAAAGACTTAGGCAACATAACCTAAGTATTGAGGAGTATAGACAAAAGATGGAGGTTCTCATACTAAGGGCCAATATCATTGAGGAACCCAATGCCACCCTTGCTAGGTTTTTCTGTGGATTAAGCTCTGACATTAGAGATAAGGTAGAGCTTCTTTCATACTCAAACCTTGATGAGTTGGTAGAACTTTGTGTAAGAGCTGAGAATCAACTCAAGAGAAAAACCTTTAAAAAAGATTCTCCCTCTTACTCAAAGAGAGACCAACTTAAGGGAAACTCTTTCAACGGTTTTCCCAAAGAGGAACCCAAGCATTTTCAAGATACAAAAGCACCTCATGTAGAGAGAAACCCCTACTACTAAGCCTACTGAGAGGCAAAGTAGTATCAAATGCTTCAAATGTCTTGGGAGAGGCCACATTGCCTCTCAATGCCCCAACAAGAAAACCATGATCATGATCCTCTAGTGAGAGTGAGGAAGAAGGCGGACATACTTTTGAACAAGAGTGTGAGGAAGCTTTTCCTTATGAGGGGGACCTCCTTATGGTTCAAAGGCTTCTTGGAAGCCAACCTCTAGAGCTTGGCCAGTCACAAAGAGAGAACATCTTCCATACAAGATGTAAAGTAAATGACAAAGTATGTTCTCTCCTTGTTGATAGTGGCTCCTGTTGTAACTGTTGTAGCTCTAGGTTGGTTGAAAAGCTAGCCTTGACTACCATGCCCCATCCCAAACCTTACAAATTGCAATGGCTCAATGAGTAAGGGGAGACGGTAGTCAATGAACAAGTTATGGTTCCAATTTCCATAGGATCTTATAATGATGAGATTCTTTGTGACATAGTTCCTATGGAGGCTAGTCATATCCTGTTGGGGAGACCATGACAATTTGACAAGAAAGCTATTCACCATGGTCACTCTAACCAAATAATTCTCACCCACAATGAAAAACGCTTCAAATTGTATCCTTTGTCACCTTTTCAAGTGGCTAAGGATCAATTTGCGATGAAAAACAAAAGAGTTGAGGAAAAACAAAAACAAAAAAAAAGCACAAGCTTCACCCTTAAAGCTTGAAAAGGGTAAAGAGAGAGAGTCGGAAGGTGATGCCCCTTCGAAAGGGAATATTAGTAAAATGAGCCTATTTGCTACTAAACGTGATTTAAAAGAAGCTCCTTTGACTAACAAGCCCTTTTATCTCCTCTTTTGCAAAGAGGCATAAAATCCTTCTCCCATTTTGCATTCTTCTGCTGAGAGCACTGCCACAGCCCATGCACATGAGCACCTTCCTTAAGGGGTTCAAGATATTTTAAAAGAATTTGATGATATATTCCTTAATGAGGTTCCGAAAGGACTTCCTCCCATTAGGGGTATCGAACATCAAATTGATTTGGTGCCTGACACAAGTCTACCTAATAGACCTGCCTATAGGACCAACCCCATGGAGACTGAAGAGATTGAGTTTCAAGTGAATGAGCTGTTGAAGAAGGGTTGGGTTCAAAAGAGCCTAAGCCCTTGTGCTGTGCCAGTCTTGTTGGTGCCCAAGAAGAATGGCCAATGGAGGATGTGTGTTGATTGTCGTGCAATCAACAACATCACCATCAAATATAGGCACCCAATCCCCCGTCTTGATGACATGTTGGATGAATTGCATGGGGCAAAAATATTTTCAAAAATAGATCTTAGAAGTGGTTACACCAAATAAGGATCAAAGAGGGTGATGAGTGGAAAACTGCTTTTAAGACTAAATTTGGTCTTTATGAGTGGTTGGTTATGCCTTTTGGGCTAACTAATGCCCCAAGCACATTCATGCACTTAATGAATCATGTACTGAGGGATTGCCTTTGTAAATTTTGTGTAGTTTACTTCGATGACATTTTAGTTTACTCTAGGAACCTAGATGATCATTTAGGACATCTAAGGCATGTTTTTTCTCTTCTAAGGAGTAATCATCTTTTTGGTAACTTAGAAAAATGCACCTTTTGTGTAGATAGTGTAGTTTTCCTAGGTTTTGTAGTTATCACAAAAGGGGTCCATGTTGACCCCAAAAAGATAAAAGCTATTCAAGAATGGCCCACCCCAAAGAGTGTGATAGAGATCAAAAGCTTTCATGGTCTCGTTAGATTTTATAGGCGTTTTGTGCCTAATTTCTCCACGCTCTTCGCACCAATAAATGATTTGGTGAAAAAGGAAGTGTCTTTCCTTTGGGGTGAGAAACAAGAGAAAGCCTTCAACTAATTAAGCATAAACTGACCCATGCACCAGTCTTGGCATTACCTGACTTTTCTAAAACATTTGAACTTGAATGTGATGCCTCTGGTGTAGGTGTGGGACCTGTCTTGCTGCAAGGAGGGCACCCATTGCATATTTCAGTGAAAAACTCAATGGTGCCCCCCTCAACTACCCCACCTATGATAAGGAGTTTTATGCTCTAATTAGGGCCCTTCAAACTTGGGAGCATTACCTTGCTCTCAAATAGTTTATCATTCATAGTGACCATGAGTCACTAAAATATTTAAGGGGTCAAGGTAAATTGAACAAAAGGCATGCAACATGGGTGGAATATCTTGAGTCCTTCCCTTATGTCATCAAGTACAATAAAGGAAAACAAAATGTGGTGGTTGATGCTCTTTCTAGGCGTCATGCCCTTTATTCATCCTTGAGTGCAAAAATCTTGGAGTTTGATGACATTCAGGCTATATATCCTTCTGACAAGGATTTCGGCCCCATCTTTGCTGCCTCTGCATCTGCATTCACATTAAAGGCCCATGATGGGTACTTCATTAGTGAGGGGTATTTCTATAAAGGGAGTAAGCTTTGTATACCCCAAGGATCAATTAGGAACTTACTCACAAAAGAGAGCCATAAAGGTGGGCTCATGGGGCATTTTGGGATTTCAAAAACCCTCCTGCTTTTACAAGAGAAATTCTTTTGGCCCCATATGCGTAGAGATGTCAATAGACATTGCTCTAGATGTATAGCTTGCTTGCAAGCAAAGTCTAAAGCAATGCCTCATAAACTATACACACCTTTACCTGCTTCTTCTACACCTTGGGAGGATATTAGCATGGATTTCATCCTTGGGCTCCCAAGAACCCAACGAGGTGCAGACTCCATATTTGTGGTTGTGGACCAATTTTCAAAAATAGTCCATTTTATTCCCTGCCACAAAGTGGATTATGCGAGCAACATCGCAAGACTTTTCTTTAAAAAGGTTGTCCGATTGCATGGCATACCATCTTCAATAGTGTCAGATAGGGATGTGAAGTTCCTTAGCCATTTTTGGAAAACTCTTTGGGCTAAGCTAGGAACTAAACTTCTTTTTTCCACTACTTGTCACCCTCAAACTGATGGGCAAACAGAAGTTGTGAATAGATTTTTATCCACTATGTTGAGAGCTCTCCTTAAAGGAAACCATAAGTCTTGAGATGAGTACCTTCCCCACATTGAATTTGCTTATAACCGGGTGGTTCATAGAACCACCAAGCATTCTCCATTTGAGGTGGTCTATGGCTTTAATCCTCGTACTCTTCTAGATCTTTTAACTCTTCCTCTTTCTGTTGTTGTGCATAAAGAAAGAGAGGCAAAAGTCAGTTTTGTAAAACAATTACATGAGAGGGTTAAAGCTAACATAGAGCGCCAATCCTTAAGGGATGCTACTTTTGCCAATAGGGGGAGGAAATAGGTCATCTTTGAAAAGGGCGACTGGGTATAGCTTCACTTGAGAAAGGATAGATTTCCTTCTCAAAGGAAGTCCAAACTTAGCCCTAGAGGAGATGGACCTTTCCAAATCCTTGAGCGGATCGGTAATAATGCCTATGTTTTAGATCTGCCCGAGGATTATGGGATAAGCACCAGTTTTAATGTTTCTGATTTATCTCCATTTGTAGGTGCTGAAATGATGAAGACCCCATGAATTTGAGGTCAAATCCTCTCCAAGGGGGAGGAGATGATGTGACCATGCCTAGCTAAGGACCTATCACTAGGGCCATGGCTAGAAGGATTGAAGAAGACACAGCCCTTGCAGACAAAGGAAGACTTCACCTCCTGTGGAGAGTGAAGATATCAGGCTAGGGACTTTAGTTAATGAAATGTAATTTTCCTTTATTTTAATTTTGAGGAGCATTAGGAATTTAATTTGGGACATGTATTTAGTCCATTTTTTATTTTAGGAGGTGTCTTAGGAATTTAGAGGGTGAATTTAGCTTTTTGGGTCTTTATGAAGGAAATAAGGGGTAGCCTTGATATCTACACCCCTATTTTCCTACATAAACCCCCTAAGCTAATAAGAAGGAATCTTGGCCCTTGGTTTGAGAAACTTGGGCACCAAGTTTGATGATCTAAGTTGGGAATTGTTTCTCAATCCTCCTCCCTTAGATCTCTCCTTTTAATCCTATCCCTTCTTTTTTAGGTTATCTTGTTCAAGAGGTTAGCTACCTCTATAAATAGGAGCTCCTCCCCTCACTTGTATTTTTTACACTTGAATTTAATCCTAGAGACTATATTGGTTGTGAGGTTCTTACCTTTGAGTGTCCCTCCTTTCTCCTTTGTGAGAGCTTCTAAGAGTTATCAAGGGACCCCTCCCTTGTGGCCTCTCCCCTTTGGCTTATCAAACCTAGTATTTGTGGCGCCTCACCCCATTCCTTTCCTCCCCATAAATCCATTTCCCTTCCAAGTGAGCTTAGAAAGGATCCTTTGGGCACGTGATCATCAAAGATCACATCAAGAAGTGCAAGAAGGAGAAGAGAAGGAAGAAGAAGAACATGTGGAAGCAGTAGAAGTGGAAGAAGGTGAACAAGAGGAAGAAGAAGAAGTAGTTGAAGGAGTGGGGACGATGAAGAAGAAGTGGAAGAAGGAGAACAAGAGGTAGAAATGCAAGTGGAATCAGAAGAAGGAGAAAAAGAGGAAGAAGACGAAGGAAAGGCAAGAAGAAGAAAGAGATCAAGAGGAAGAAAAATAAGAAGAGTAGAGGATGAAAAAGAAGTGGAAGAAAGAGAATAAGATGAGGCAGAAGAAGTGGCAGAAAGAGAAGAAGAGGAAGAAGAAGGAGAGTAAGTAAAAAAAGTGGAAGAAGAAGGAGAGTAAGTAAAAAAAGTGGAAGAAGAAGAAGAAAAGGAAGAAGAAGAACATGTGGAATGAGAAGAAGTGGAAGAAGGTGAACAAGAGGAGGAAGAAGAAGTAGTGGAAGGAGGTGGGATGAAGAAGAAGAACAGGAAGAAGGAGAACGAGTGGAAGAAGGAGAAAATGAGGAAAATAAAGAAGGATAGGAAGGAAAGGGAAGAAGACGTGGAATATGGAGGAGAGGAGGAGGAAGAAGAAGAAGTGTAAGAAGAAGATTTAGGGGAAGGAGAAGAAGAGGTAGATCGACAATTGGAAGCAAAAGAAGTGGAGGATGGAGAAAAAGAGGAAGGAGAAGAAGGAAAGGGAAGAAGAAGAAGTAGTGGAAGGAGAAGAAATGGAAGAAGGACAATAGGAGGAAGAAGAAGAAGTGTTAGCAGAAGAAGTGAAAGAAGGAGATGAAAAAGAAGAAGAACAACAAGTGGAAGCACAAGAAGTGGTAGAAAGAAAACAAGAGGAATAGGAAAAAGTAGCGAAATGAGATGGGATGTAGAAGAAGAAGTTGATGAGAATGCACCTAAAGACAAAGACAACAAGGTGCTTGAAGGACTTGGGGCTCCTATGACAAGAGCAAGAGCTAGGAAAGTAAAATAGGCTTTACAAGGAGTGGTAGCAAGTACTCTGGAGGCTACACCTAAAGTGAAGGACATAGAGCCAAAATTAATTCAGTGTGTGGTCTTAATGGAAGGGTAGTTTGTCACAAATAAAAGTCAAGAATTTAGGCGGTCAAACTTGGTGGATAGTGACTGAATTATTATGCAAATAAAAGCCTTTTTTTCATTGGCTGAGTATAATTAACATTATTAGTGTAGCCCCGTAATTACAATTATTGGGCTGAGTGTTATTTAATTTTGGGCAGTTACATTTGTAGTTTTAAGTGTAATAATTTGGTTTAATTAGGAGAATTTCTTTGTAACTTTCACTGGATTAGAAAAGCTTTTTATAGGCTGTGCATGACTCTTGAGGAATCGAATCAAACTTTTATTTTGCAATTTGCCAAGTTCTGTGAGAGCTTTCTCCTGGGTTCTTAGTAATCCAAGAATTAGAGATTTATCAAAGGTTAACCACTCTTTGTGTGTGCAATCTCTGAGCTTATTTTCCATCCTTGGAAGTGTGATGCCTTTCACCAAATTTCATCCCTTACTTTCTCTCACGCCTAAACTGAACTAATCTGGAAATTCCATTTTACTTTTTCTCATCCAATCTGCACCTATTCAGTTCAATTGTTCTTGCTAGGTTTTTTTTATTATTGTTTCATTTTTTTATTTTTTTTTATTTTGTTTCAATTCTGCATTTTGTGTGCTTAATTCCATAATCTTCTTATCTAATTTTGTTAAGAGTCAGAAAGCCTATTTCCTAGGGGTCCTAAATGATTCTGAACAAGCTAAGGCGAATCATATCATTTGGCATCAGAGCTTTGGTTTCTAGGAATTGCAAGACTGCACTCTGGGTAATTTCTTTCCTTGATTCTTATCATCAATAATATTACCTTATTGTCAATTAGTTAGGCTGAACCATTGCAAAAGTTAGGCCTTTGTTAATTCTGAAAAGAAAAAAAAAGAAAAAAAAAGAATTTTGAATGTTTGAAAAAAAAATATATAAAAAAAAGTGAAAGAAAGCATGCAAAATGAATTAAAATTATATTGGCTGAATGGTTCATGCTATTAGAAATTTTTAATCTCATTCTTAAGGTAATATTGTCGTTGGTTGAAGGAAGAATTGCTGCAATTTTCAAACCCTGAAACTTCTTTTTTTTTTTCTCTCTGCACCTTGTTTGTTTGATTTCAAGTCAAAATCCATTCCTTTGTTGCATCCAAATTCTGAGTTTGTTTGTAACTTTGTTGGATCAATTTTGTACAAATACATAGTGTCTTTGTGGTTGCATATTGTGGTTAATTGTGCACCCAACTTTGGTATAATTTTGTTGCACCTATCAGTTTCATTTTTTTAGCCATTTCATTTCCTTGTTGTGTAAAAAAAATTAAAATCTGGTTGCTGTTGTTAGCTTTTCTTGCGTTTAAATTGGCTGCACACAGATTGGTGAATTTCTTTGTGTTTTCTCTTCTTGGCTTAAGAACTCAAGGAGAAATATAGAGAGGAAAAAGGCAAGAGTGTTCATTAGAGTAAAAGCCTAATTGTCTGCAAAGACTTGAGTGGGTAAGGTTTCTCAAACAGAAAATATATTGTTTTCTTATTACCTTTGATTTGTTTGTTGTCAATGGCAAAAAGAAACCACAACAATGAAATTCAGTTGCAAATCGCAGCCCTTACTCAACACTTGGAGAGGTTGATGAAGCAACAACAGGATGAATTCCATGAGAGGTTGGACCAAATGGAGAATAGAACCCAACAAGGAGGAGGAAGGCCAAATAGAAATGAAGGAAGAATAGAAGGAGTGAAGTTGAATGTGCCTCTTTTCAAGGGTAGGAGTGATCCTGAGGCATACTTGGAATAGGAGTTAAAAATTTAGCATGTGTTCTCTTGCAACAATTATAGTGAGGAGTAAAAGGTGAGACTTGCAGCTGCTGAATTTTCTGATGCTGCACTCATTTGGTGGAATAAGTTGCAAAGGGAGAGGATTAGAGATGAGGAGCCTAGGATGGACACTTAGGCTGAAATGAAGACGATCATGAGGAGGCGGTATATACCTTCTAGCTTCCATAGGGATATAAAATTAAAACTTCAAAAGTTGTCTCAAGGAAGTAAGGGAGTGGAGGGGTATTATAAGGAGATGGAGATGCTAATCATCCAAGCCCAAATTGAAGAAGATCCTGAGCTAACTATGGCTTGCTACCTTAGTGGTTTAAATCATGACATTAAAGATGTTGTTGAGTTGCAGGAGTTTATGGAGATGGAGGACCTTTTACATAAGGCTATTCAAGTTGAACAGCAAATAAAATGAAAGAGTGCAACAAGAAGAAGTTCTACCGGGTATAATCCTTCAAATTGGAAGGATAGAGTTAAGAAAGAGGGTGTTGCCTCCTCAAGAAATGCAGCACTTTCTAACCATGGAAAAGCACCTCAAAAGCAACCTGAACATCCTCCTAAAACGACTAGAGAAGTGAAGTGTTTCAAGTGCTTAGGCATAGGTCATTATGCCTATGAGTGTCCCACAAAGAAGATTGTTTTTCTCAAAGATAATGGGGAATACATAAGCCAATCAAAAGCTAGTGGTGGAGAAGAAGAAGAGAGTGATGGAGAATTGAAGGCTAATGAAGGAGAGTTGTATATGATTAGGAGGATGCTTGGAAGTCAAGTTAAGGCCGAGGATGCATCTCAAAGGGAGAACATCTTTCACACAAGATGTTCAGTCAATGGTAATGTTTGTTTGGTAATTATTGATGGAGGGAGTTGTACCAATGTGGTGAGTTCAAGATTAGTGTCAAAGATGAACATGGACACTACACCACATCCTAGACCATATAAACTTCAATGGCTTAGTGAAGGAGAAGAAGTTCAAGTGAAACAACAAGCAACAGTTTCGTTCTCCATTGGAAAATATCAAGATAAAGTCATATGTGATGTGGCTCCCATAGAGGCCAGCCATATTCTTTTAGGAAGGCCGTGGCAGTATGATACCAAAGCGATTCATGATGGCTTCACTAACAAATTTTCTTTCATGTATCCAGATAAAAAGTTGGTTCTCAAGCCTTTGTCTCCTAAAGAGGTATGTGAGGATCAATTCAAAATGAGAGAAAAGTTAGCAAATGAAAGAAAGAGTGAAACACTTGAGAGGAAAAATAGAGAAAAAAAAGATATTGAAACACTTGAGGAAAAACATACTTGTTTAGCAAAAAAAAAAAAAGGAAGTTAAGAGGTTGCTTTGTGCAAGACAACCCCTATATTTGTTGTATTATACAAGTCAGCTTTTGCATGCTAACCAATTTGAAAATTTTGAATTGCCTTCTAGTGTTAAACCTCTTTTGCAGAATTTCCAAGATGTTTTTCCTGAGAGTGTACTGATCATGTGGTATTTCTTGAATTTGTTATTAGTGCTAAGGGAGTACAAGTAGATGAGGGAAAGGTTAAGGCCATCCAAGAATGGTCGACACCTATGTGAGTGAGGTGAGGGGACTTCATGGTTTAGCTAGTTTCTATAGGAGGTTTGTTAAGGACTTTAGTACCTTGGTTGTACCTCTTAATGAGATAGTTAAAAAGCATGTTGGGTTTAAATGGGGTAAGGAACAAGAAAAAACATTTGCTGCATTTAAGCATGAATTAACCAACCTTCCATTCTTGCATTACCAAATTTTGCAAAATATTTTGAAATTGAATGTGATGCATCTAATGTGGGTATTGGGGCTGTGTTGATGCAAGAAGGACATCCGATTGCTGATTTTAGTGAGAAGTTAAATGAGGCTGCCCTAAACTATGCCACTTATGATAAGGAATTGTATGCCTTGGTGCGAGCTTTGAAAACTTGGCAGCATTATCTTTTTTATAAAGAGTTTGTAATTCACAATGATCATGAATCCCTTAAATACTTGAAAGGACAAGGCAAGCTGAACAAAAGGCATGCTAAATGGGTTGAGTTCCTAGAACAATTCCTATATGTCATAAAACATAAAAAGTGGAAAGGAAACATTGATGCAGATGCATTATCCAGAAGACATGCATTACTTTTTGGTGCATTCCTCCCTAGCAAGGGACATTGGCTAGGAGGATTAGAGAGAGGACATGGCTAGGAAGGATCTTTATGAAGACTTTTGTGCCATAGTCTCAAAACTATGTAAATAAATTGTGTAGTTTATGTATTTGAGTGGGTGTAATTCTTGTAATTTTAGGCCTTGTATTTTGGCCTATAGGTTTTATTTTCTCTAGGAGGTGTGTTTAGTCCCTTTAGAGGAGTGTGTTAATTAGATGGGCTTGGCCTAGAGGAGTTTGGACATGTGGGGTGGTCCCTTGGTTCCCTTGTTTCACTCCAAATGTGCATTCTCTCTCATACATGGCTGATCTTGTTGCTTCTTATTTGAATTTGAATTTTAGAAGTGCCATGTCACTTCCCTCCAAAATTCAAATTCAAATTCAAACTAGAGGGAACATAGATCCTAATTTTAGGGACTTATTTGGATCTTTCTCTTTTTATGTCTTGGCCTTGTCTTAAACGTCCAAGACCACCCCTCTCCCTATAAATAACCCCCCTCACTCACTCTTGTAAGGACCTTAGTTCATTTTATACAAATTAGACTTGTGAGACTCTTTGTGAGTGTCTTTTTCTCTCTAACTTGGAGACTGTTTCCATGGCTTTTATCAAGGGTTCCTTACCTTGTGGCAAACTTCTACAAACTAGGCTTATCTCAACCTAAGAGTGGCGCCTCCATCTTCATCTTCTTCCTATTCATCCACACCTTCTTGCACCATTGGAACCTCTTGAAGCAAGATCCTAGGGAGAGCATTCCAAGAATGCATCACTTTCTACTCTTGAAACTAAAATTTTTGGACTTGAAACTTTGAAAGAAATGTATTTGCATGATGCTGAATTTTATGAGATATATGTTGCATGTGACAAAGTGTCTCAAAATGGATACTATAGGCATAATGGTTATTTGTTCAAAGAGAACAATTGTGTATGCCTAAGTGTTCAGTAAGGGATTTGTTGGTAAGAGAGGAGCATGAGGGTAGCTTAACTGGACATTTTGGGGTACAAAAGACTTTGGAAACATTGCATGAGCATTTCTATTGGCCCCATACGAAACGTGATGTGCATAAATATTGTGAGCATTGCATTGTTTGTAAAAGGGCAAAATCAAGAGTGATGCCCCATGGTTTATATACTCCTTTGCCTATTCTTGATTTTCCTTCGATTGATATATCAATGGACTTTGTTTTGGGCTTGCCTAGAACAAAGAATGGCAAAGATTCTATTTTTGTGGTTGTTGACAAGTTCTCCAAAATGGCACATTTTTACCTTGTAAAAAGGTTGATGCTGCTTTCCATGTAGCTGACTTATTTTTCAGGGAAGTGGTGAGACTCCATGGGTTGCCTAGGAGCATTGTAAGTGACAGAGACACCAAATTCCTAAGTCATTTTTGTAAAACATTGTGGGGTAAGCTTCGTACTAAATTACTTTTTTTTTACTACTTGTCACCCACAAACTAATGGACAAACTGAGGTAATAAATAGGACTTTAGGCGCTTTGCTTAGAACTGTTTTAAAGAAAAATCTTAAGTCTTAGGAAGAATGTTTGCCTCATGTGGAATTTGCATACAATAGGGTTGTCCATAGTACAACTAATTGTTCACCATTTGAAATTGTGTATGGATTTAACCCTCTAACACCACTTGACTTATTTCCTATGCCTAACATTTCTATTTTTAAGCATATAGATGCACAGGCTAAGGCTAACTATGTGAGAAAGTTGCATGAGCGTGTAAAAGTTCAAATTGAAAAGAAAATTGAGAGCTATGCCAAACAAGCTAATAAAGGAAGAAGGCGAATTGTATTTGAACCTGGTAATTGGGTTTGGGTACACATGAGAAAAGAGAGATTCCCTGAACAAAGGAAGTCTAAACTACAACCAACAGGGGACGGTCTTTTCCAAGTATTGGAGAGGATCAATGACAACGCCTACAAAATTGATTTGCCTGGTGAGTATAATATAAGTGCAACTTTTAATGTATCTCATTTGTCTCCTTTTAGTACAGAAGAAGAAGAAGCATTAGATTTGAGGACAAATCCTCTTCAAGAGGGAGGGAATGATGAGAATGCACCTAAAAACAAAGACAACAAGGTGCTTGAAGGACTTGGGACTCCTATGACAAGAGCAAGAGCTAGGAAAGTAAAAGAGGCTTTACAAGGAGTGGTAGCAAGTATTCTAGAGGCTGCACCTAAAGTGAAGGACATAAAGCCAAAATTAATTTAGTGTGTGGTCTTAATGGAAGGGTAGTTTGTCACAAATAAAAGTCAAGAATTTAGGCGGTCAAACTTGGTGGATAGTGGCTGAATTATTATGCAAATAAAAGCATTTTTTTTCATTGGTTGAGTTTAATTAACATTATTAGTGTAGCCCCTTAATTACAATTATTGGGCTGAGTGTTATTTAATGTTGGGCAGTTACATTTCTAGTTTTAAGTGTGATAATTTGGTTTAATTAGGAGAATTTCTTTGTAACTTTCATTGGATTGGAAAAGCTTTTTATAGGTTGTGCATGACTCTTGAGGAATGAAATTAGACTTTTATTTTGCAATTTGCCAAGTTTTGTGAAAGCTTTCTCCTGGGTTCTTAGTAATCCAAGAATTAGAGATTTATCAAAGGTTAACCACCCTTTGTGTGTGCAATCTCTGTGTTATCTTCCATCCTTGGAAATGTGATGTCTTTCACCAAATTTCGTCCCTTTCTTTCTCTCACACCTAAACTAAACTAATCTAGAAATTCCATTTTACTTTTTCTCATCCAATCTGCACCTATTTAGTTCAATTGTTCTTGCTGCGTTTTGTTTTATTATTGCTTCATTTTTTTTATTTTTTTAATTTTGCTTCAATTTTGCATTTTGTGCGCTTAATTCCATAATCTTCTTATCTAATTTTGTTAAGAGTCAGAAAGCCTATTTCCTAGGGGTCTTAAATGATTCTAAACAAGCTAAGGGGAATCATATCGGAAATGGAAGAGGTAGAACAAGAGGAAGAGTAAGAAGTGAAATCAGAAGAAGTGGAAGAAGGAGAAGAAGAGGAAGAAGATGAAGGAAAGCAAGGAAACGGAAGAAGAAGAAGTGGAAGAACAAGAAGAAGAGGAAGAAGTGCAAGTGGAAGAAGGAGAACAATAGGAAAAAGAAGAAGTAGTATATAGGGAGGCGATGAAGAAGAGGAAGAAATGGAAGAAGGAGGGAAAGAGGAAGAAGAAGAAGCATTGGAAGGAAAGGGGATGAAGAAGAAGAAGTGGAAGAAGGAGAACAAGAGGAAGAAGAAGAAGTGGAAAGAGAAAAAGTGAAAGGAGAAGTAGTAGAAAAAGGAGAAGAGTAAGAAGAAGGAAAATAAGGAAAGGGAGGAGGAAGAAGAAGTGGAAGAAGGAGGAGAAGAAGAAGAAAGGGAGGAAGAAGAAGATGTGTAAGCAAAAGATGTGCAAGAAGGAGAAGAGAAGGTAGAACAAGAAAAAGTGGAAGCAACAGAAGTGGAAGAAGGTGAACAAGAGGAAGAAGAAGAAGTAGTTGAAGGAGTGGGGATCATGAAGAAGAAGTGGAAGAAGGAGAACAAGAGGTAGAAATGCAAGTGGAAAGAGAAGAAGGAGAAAAAGAGGGAGAGGCCAAAGGAAAGGGAAGAAGAAGAAGAAGAAAATGAAGGGGAAGAAAAAGAAGGAGAGGAGAGGATGAAGAAAAAGTGGAAGAAAAGGAGGCAGAAGAAGTGCAAGAAAGAGAAGAAAAGGAAGAAGAAGGAGAGTAAGCAGAAGAAGTGGAAGAAGGAGAAGAAAAGGAAGAAGAAGAACATGTGGAAAGAGAAGAAGTGGAAGAAGGTGAACAAGAGGAGGAAGAAGTAGTGGAAGGAGGCGGGATGAAGAAAACGAGCTGGAAGAACGAGAACGAGTGGAACAACAGCAAGTGGAAGAAGGATAAAAGGATGAAAGGAAGAAGGAGAGGAAGGAAAGGGAAGAAGAAGTAGAAGAAGTGGAATATGGAGGAGAAGAGGGAGAAGAAGAAGAACTATAAGCAGAAGACTTGGAGGAAGGAGGAGAATAGGAAGAGGAAGAATTGGATGCAAAGGAAGTGAGGGATGGACAAAAAGAGGAAGGAGAAGAAGGAAAGGGAAGAAGAAGAAGTAGTTGAAGGAGAAGAAATGGAAGAAGGACAATAGGAGGAAGAAGAAGAAGTGGAAGAAGAAGATGAAAAAGAAGAAGAACAACAAGTGGAAGCACAAGAAGTGGTAGAAGGAGAACAAGAGGAATAGGAGGAAGTAGCGAAATGAGATGGGATGAAGAATAAGAAGTGGAATAAGCAGAACAAGAGGAGGAAGAAGAACTGGAAAAAAGAGAAGAAGAGGAAGAAGACAGAGGAAAGCAAGGAAACAGAAGAAAAAGAAGTGGAAGAATGAGAAGAAAAGGAAGAAGTGCAAATGGAAGAAGAAGAACAATAGGAAGAAGAAGAAAATGTGGAAGAATGAGAAGAAAAAGGAAAAAGAAGAGCATGTGGAAAGAGAAGAGGTGGAAGAATAAGAAGAAAAGGAAGAAAAAGAGCATATGGAAAGAGAAGAAATGGAAGAAGGTGAACAAGAGTAGGAAGAAGAAGTAGTGGAAGGAAGTGGGATTAAGAAGAAGAATTGGAAGAAGGAGAATGAGTGGAATAAGGAGAAAAGAAGGAAAAGGATGAAGGAGAGGAAGGGAAGGGAAGAAGAAGATTAGCCATGTAGGAGAGACAATTTTGGTGGCTTGTTCCTTTTACCTTTAGCTCAAGTGATTGAATTGAGCAATTATTTAAGAATATTTAGAAACTAGAATGCTTGAATTCAAAGCATAAACACATAAGAACAAAAACAAGAGGATCACCTCTTAGAAGCTCAATCCAAAGATATTTTATAAGGCTTTTTGTAAAATAAGAAGAGGGTAAACCTAAGGAAGTTTATATGACATGAAAGGAAACTAACATGACCATTTTGGCCTATAGGTTGTATTTTGGAAGAAGAAGCAGAAGGAATGGAAGATGGAGGAGAAGAGCAAGAAGAAGTGTAAGTAGAAGATTTGGGGGAAGGGGCAGAAGAGGAAGAGCAAAAATTGGAAGCAATAGAAGTGAGGAATGGAGAAAAAGAGGAAGGAGAAGAAAGAAAGGGAAGAAGAAGAAGTAGTGAAAGGAGAAGAAATGGGGGAAGGAAGAGGAAGGAAAAGAAGTGTAAGTAGAAGAAGTGGAAGAAGGAGATGAAAAAAAAGAAGAACAATAAGTGGAAGCAGAAGAAGTGGTATAAGGAGAACAAGAAGAGTAGGAAGAAGTAGTGGAATGAGAGGGGATGAAGAACAAGAATTGGATGAAGGAGAACAGGAGGAGGAAGACGAAGTGGAACAAGGAGAAGAAGAGGAACAAGAAGAAGTGGAAGAACGAGAAGAAGAGGAAGAAGTGCAAGTGGAAGAAGGAGAACAACATGAAGAAGAAAAAGAAGAGAATGAGAAAAAGAGGAGGAAGAAAGAGAACAAAAGGAAAAACAAGAAGTGGAAGAATGAGAAAAAAAGGAAGAAGAATAAGTAGTGGAAGGAAGAGGGATGAAGAAGAAGAAATGGAAGAAGGAGAAGAAGAGGAAGAAGAAGTAGAAGAAGTAGTGGAAGGAGAAGAAATGGAAGAAGGATAAGAGAAGGAAGAAGAAGAAGTGTAAGCAGAAGAGCTGGAAGAAGGAGACATGAAAAAAAGAAGAACAACAAGTGGAACCACAAGAAGTGGTAGAAGGAGAACAACAGGAATAGGAAGAAGTAGTGGAATGAGAGGGGATGAAGAAGAAGAAGTGGAAGAAGGAGAGTGGGAGGAGGAAGAAGAAGTGGAAGAAGGAGAACGAAAGGAGGAAGAAGAAGTGAAAGAAGGAGGACAAGATGCTTTTCTTTTCTCCTTGGCTTCCTTTTCTCTCCATTTTTCTTCCCTCCTCTCTTGCTCTTTTGCCATCCACTCTCTAAAATCCATATTTAAGTTTTCTAGAGTGTAATCCTTAGAAACTCTTCTTTGGTTTACACTCTTGTTAGATGATTGGCTATCACGAGCACTAGAGTGAGTGTGTGATGTCATTGTACTTGGATGCTAAGAGACTAAGGTAGGCCAAAAATTTTTTTTTTCAAACGAACACTCCTCTCTTTTTTGTTTTCTTACCTAAAATGGCTTGATGAGTCTTTGGAACTCTTCAGCCTACTAAGCGCTTTGAACAAGAAAAAAAAAGCAAGAATTTTAAAGCAAAAATTCAAAAGAGAAGGGATCTAAAGCGAGCTCCTAAGGTGTTGAAGGAAGTGTACCACTTCTTCCTTCTTCACCCAATTTTCGAGAAACTAAAAAATTGATTAAATCTTATTACAATCAAAGGGAGGGCCTTAAGGGCACTCAAACTCCCAACTAAAAAAAACTAATACACCCAAATTAAAGAAAAAGTAAAGTCTTGAAAAAAATGATTCTCCAAATGCTCCCTCAAATCAAAGTCCTCACGACTAGGTGTGTTTTCTTTTGAGGTGATCCCTTAGGCTCTTAGTCCAACCTTCCAAAATATGCTACCCTTGTGGTAAGCTCCTTCTTCAAGCTTTCCCCCAAATGTGGCACTAACACACAAACCAAAGTAACCAAAAGTAGCAAGGGGAGGTGCAAATAGAAACTCAAAAAGCAATAAAAGATAATACAATCAAAAGGACACTTAACCAAATGGTAAGAGTATATAAGACAAACTAGAAAGATGATTTAAAAGGCAAGCAACAACTAAAAGGTAAACAAAAGAAAGAAAGCACACAATGGAATACCTAAGAATGGCTCTAGATTAAAGAGTAGAAAGACACAAATGTCAACTTCTAGTGTACCAAAAGTAAAAGAATTTCTTTTAAGGTTCCAAGTTCAAAGTTGAAGCACTTGCTAATTTTAGGTTAGGTACATCAACTGAATTTTTCAAACTTTCTTTTCTTTTGTTTGTTCTCTCTTTTTTTTAATCCTTCATTTTTTTTATTTTAGACTTTGTTCTCTTGTTTTTTTGTTTTTTTTAATATTTACTAGATGCACCTAACTTGATTGTAAATTTAATGCTTAATAACAAAGAGTGATACGCTTGGAACAATAAAAAGCATTAAAAGAAACAATTTAGGTACTACTAGAAATGACTCCAAAATACAAAGTAGCTATAGATGTGTTAATGGTTTAGTAGTTTGGTGTGTCACTGGACTCAAGCTTTGTTAAGTTTTTACTAATTTGTTGAATACAAATACCAAACTTATAGCTTAAGTGAAAGCACACACAAAGGGAATTGAGCAACTATTTTGGATTTTGTTTTTTGAAGAATATGCTTGAAACTAAAAGCACACAAACCTCTAAATAGACTTAGGCATGAGGTATGACCTTCTATGTTGCTCAATTTAAGAAGTTTTAAAAGCTTTTTTGTAAAAACAAAAGAGGCTAAACTTAAAAGGAATTAATAGACAAAATGAGAAACTATAAACATGACTTATAGACAACTACACAAGAGTATAAAAGTGAAAAATAAAAACTAAACATAAGGCAAAAACAGGGCAATTAGGCGTAAGGAAACACAAGAATTTGGTCTAAATTTCTTAATCACAAGGGTGTGGAATTCACTACAACGACATGAATTTTTAGCAAGAAATTCTCAAGACCAAACTCAAGAAAGAAAACACCAAACTCAAAGCTTAAGCGGAAATTAATGAATGTGGAAGAGAAGTAGATGCAAAGAAAAGAACAACATAAATTGCATCAAGCAAAAAATAAATGGCGCAAATAAACTATAACTCAAAACAATAAACTCAAGACATAAATGGAAATGATAAACAACAATGAAGAGCTAGAAAAATTGCGGAAATTAAAGATAAGATAAAATAGGAATGCAAAGAAAAAATAAATGAGGTAGGAAGAGAGTTTAGACCTCTAGAACCAATGCTCTAGATACCAAATGAGGCATGCCTCCCTCGATCTTTTTCTAGAGGTTTTCTTCTTTGGTGAAATGGTTTGAGGAAAGGTAAGAAGTGAGGTGGTTTTAGGCGCCACTTAAGGTAAGATAAGCCTAAGAGGGAAAGTTTGCAACAAGGGATGTAACCCTTGATAAAAACCTAAGGAATTCTCAAAGAGGGAAGGGTGGACACTAAGAGAATTTTGGCCAACTCCAGGTTTTTCCATTCAATAAAGTGTAAAGTGTGAAGGAGAACCTTTTTATAGAGGGAGCTAACCTTTTGGACAAGTTAAGAAGGAAAGGAAGAGCTAGGATTAAAAGGAGTCATCCAAGGGAAAAGGATTGAAGCCCAAAGTCCAATCAATCCCCTCCTTTAGATGAGAATTGGTGTCCAAGCTACCTCATCCAAGGGCCAAGATTACTCCTTTATTAGTTTTGGGTTTTATTTAGGAAAAGAGGGTGTAGTTATCAAACTACCCCCTTATTTCCTAAATAAAGGCCCAAAAGCTAAACTTACCCCTTCTTATTACTAAGACACCTCCTAGAAAATTAAATGGACTAATACATGTCCAAAATAAAATCCTAGGTTCCTAAGAGAAAAATTACAAGTAAATAAGTCATGACATGCATAACTTGATGGTCATATGGAGGTGAGATCTTCCTCCCTCTACTCTAGCCATGTCTTCTTCTATTCTCCTAGCCATGACTCTAGTGATAGGACCATTGCTTGGGGAGCATGCATCAGAATGGGTGTCTTCGGTCGGTCTAGGATTAATCCTGGCTACAATCTGTCCTTGGGTGGTAACCATGGGGTCAAAGGGATGGTTTGATTGGGCCCCACAATAGGGTCAATGTTCTTGTCTCCAAAATGGATTATAGTATTTGGATACGAGGTGATAGGTGAATATTCAATCTCCATCTTCCCAAAGCAAGTATGTAGGTGAATATTTAATCTCCATCTTCCCAAAGCAAGTATGAAGTTTGACAACGAAAAGGGTGATGGACCTTGATTAGTAAAAGCCAAATGACATAATCTGGTTTAAGTTAATTAATCATTACTTTAAGTTAATCTTATTCCTTAATCAATGGTGTTTATGTTGTACTATATCCGAGGAGTCTGAGCTGAGACAAGGTCGGTCATGTATTTGAAAAGTCCAGTTGAGATAAGCTTGGTCATGACCGAGGTATGCTCAGCCACAATCTCGGTATATGATTTTGGTCCAGTGCACCTAGGATGAAACGCAGGGTTTGTAAGATATCGGTACATGAATTGTTCTCCAATTTTATGTGCTTGCATGTCTTATCATTGTCCCATTGTTTTCTTAAAGAGGTGCAGGCAACCTTAAACATCTTTGTTCGTTAGACCTTTCTTGATGAGGACATCAAGCTTGAAGGACTTGGAGGACCTATGACAAGGGCAAGGACAAGAAGAGCTAAGGAAGCTATTCAACAAGTATTGGCAGCCTTTTTGCAAAAAGAGCCAAACATTGAAGAAATAAAGTTTAAAATTGTTAATTGTCTCAGGACTGAAGAGAGCAATATTTGACCTTAATGGAAGAGAAGTTTGAAATAAATTAAACTCATTTTCTTGGAGTTTACTTAGTTAATGGTGGGCAACCAGAATTGTCTAATTAAAGTTGCAGCCACCTAGGTTATCAATTATAATTAGTATACGTGTTTAATTTACTTTGGCAGTTACACTTTGTTATTAAGCTGCCCATTATTAGTTTTTATTATTTTGTAACTTCAGCTGAATTTAAAAAGCCACTAAACCTACACAAGCTGAGTTTATTAGGCATATAAATTTGGGCAAGACTGAGATTAAGGCAGAATATTTTGGAAATAAAAAAACTAGTTGAGTTTTCTCTCCTTTGGGTTCTTGACAATCCAAAATCTTTTGAGATTTATCAAAGGTAATTCACCCCTTTGTGTGTGTAATCTCGTAGACATATCTTCCATCCTTGGAAGTGTGGAGTCTATCAATTCCAATTCCATTTTCTGTCTTTTCCATTCATACTCAATTCTGGCCAGCAAACTCTATAACAGGAAAGTGCTACACTATTCAAAAACTCGTTTAATTGTTGAATTTTAAAAACTTTTAATTTCCATTCTGTGTCTAAAAGTTTGATAGTAATTCTATTCAGTTTATTTTTTTTGCAATTGTTTGCATTCCATGTTGATTAATTTTGTTAATGCGGCAAGCTAAATTCCTAGGGTCCTTTCAGAATCCTAAACTGACAGCGGATTCATATCATTTCTTATATCTACATAAAAAAATACCTGATTCAACATGTTTAGTCTTTAATTTGCAAGTGTTGAAGTTGAATTTTTGTGAAAATTTGGAGGAGCTACCCTCAAATTTGCATAAGCTCACTGATGTACGTCACATTGAATTTATGCACGAAAAGGTTAGAAAGGTGCCAAGGCTTATGGGAAAATTGAAGAATCTTCAAGTATTAAGGTCATTTTATGTAGGCCAGACCAGTGAGGCCAGTATTGAGTAGTTGGAAGAACTCAATCTTCATGGAATGCTATCAATAGGGGGGCTGCAAAATATTTTGAATCCCTTGGATGTGTTGGTAGCAGATTTGAAAAATAAAACACATCTTTTGGGGCTAAAGTTAGAATGGAATTTCAACCAGAACCCAGATGATACAACAAATAAAGAGAAGTACTTGAGAATCTACAACGTTTAAGGCATATGGAAAATTTTCAATCAAGAACTATGGTGGTACACAATTTCCCAGTTGGTTATTTGATAATTCATTATCGAATGTCATGTGCTTATACTAGGAGGATTGTAAATATTGCCTATGTTTGTCTTCTTTTCGACTTTTTCCATTTTTTAAGGAGCTATCAATTAGCGGGTTTGATGGAATAGTGAGTATTAAAGCTAATTTTTATAGGAGCAGTGAAACTTCTTCATTTACATCCTTGGAAACATTGAAGTTCTATAATATGAAGGAATGAGAAGAATGGAAATGTAAAGGTGTGACAAGTATTTTCCCTCGTCTTCAGCATCTTTCTATAAGGAAATGCCCCAAGTTGAAAGGGCACTTGCCTGAACAGCTTTGCAATTTGAGTTATCTAACAATTCGTGGGTGCAAACAACTTATGCCTTCCACTCTAAGTGTCCCAGAGACTTGTAAATTAAACTTAGGAGACTGTGGAAAGCTACAATCGATCATCCAGCTACTTTGAAAGAGCTTCCCATTAAAGGTTACAACATGGAGGCATTGCTATTTGAAAGGATTGAACACATTTATTCTTGTTCGAATAATATATTCCTATAAATAATAATTACGATTTCCTTGTGAAGTTGAAGATTGATGGTGGATGTGACTCTCTAAGGACCTTTCCTCTAGATTTCTTTCCAAAACTCTATTGGCTTGAACTCAGGTGTCTTAATCTACAAATGATTTCTCAAGGCCACACTCATAATTATCTCAAGGATCTGAGCATTAGAAAATGCCATCGGTTCAAATCATTTCCCAACAAAGGACTATTTGTACCTTTCCTAGAGACATTTCTCATTAAAGGATTAAAGAATTTGAAATCTTTGGCTAAACACATGAATATCATGCTTCCATCTCTTACTAGTCTAAGGATACATGATTGTCCACAAGTGGAGTCATTCTCTTATGGAGGTTTTCCATCAAATCTGAAAAGGATGCATCTCTCAAATTGTTCCAAACTTATGTCATTAATGAAAAGTGCTTTTGGAGTGAACCCCTCTCTAGAGTCCTTGTATATTGGAAAAGTGGATGTGATGTCTTTTCTAGATGAAGATTTACTTCCATTATCTCTTACTTATCTAAGCATCTATGAGTGTCCAGATCCTAAAAATTGGATTACAAAGGTCTCTCTCAACTATTCTTTCTTAAGGTATTGGGTACTCAAGATTGTCCCAACCTCAAATGCTTACCAGAGAAAGGTCTGCCCAAATCCATTTCAACTCTCCATATTTGGGACCCATGTCCATTCCTAAAACAGTGTTGCCAGAAGCCAAAAGGCAAAGACTGGGAAAAGATTGCTCAAATTTAAAATGTATGGGTTGATGATAAATAGATAAACTAATAAGATGACTTATAATCTTAAAGTTTCAAATACTCCAATTCTCACATGTTTACTTATTCATCAGGTGTGAATTTTGTGCACTATCTTTGCAGCTTTGGAAACGTATTCTTCTTTGTTGGAAATATTTCTCTCTAGTTAACATTTTCTTATCATATCAGTTTTTTGTGTTCTTTTTTACAATATTCTATTTTACCTGAAAGAATTTTAATTATCAATATCAACTTTTGAAGTTAAATTTCTATCGAATATGTTGTTTTTATTTAGGAAATTAGGAAAATTGTAAAGGCAGTGAAGAGCAAAAGCTCTGGCATCCATTCCATGAACTTTGTCCTCTGTCCTTGGGAGTTATGGTGGTTTCATATTTTTTTAGATTTTTAGGAAACTTGTTTCGACACCAGCACTGTTCCTTCTTTCTTCTTGGTTCAATCTTACATTAATTTATAGACTTTTTGTCTCTACAGTAATACCTTTCTTCAAGTTTTCTTGCAAAATATCTTTTCTTTTGGCTATGAATGTTTGCTTATATTTTGGAGTCAATAGGATTTGTTGGAGATCCTACATCGACTAGTGATATTGTTAAACAAAAGTATTGAGGTGCAAATCTCATTTTAAAGCTGATTTGTGAGGTTGGGTTAGACCCATTTCTTCATTTATAATAGGATTCCATCTATACCCAAAAATTATTTATCCGTCACACTGAGCATTGTGAACTTTGTCTTGCTCTTCTTCCTTAATGTTCTGATGCTATGATTCACATATATGTTTTTGTGTTATGAACATATTATGTAGTTGTATGTTTTCAAATCTTATCTGAATTAGAAATAACTTATAAACCTCCAAAGAATCTTAAATATGAAACCACATATTATCTTTTTTATTTCTTCATCTATGATTCTTAGAATCGTTTCCTTTGTTTTTATCTAATTAATGAAATGTATGTTTTTTGGGATCAATTTAAAAGAGTTGTCACTCAGGAGCTATTGTGGTACAAGATTTCAAATTTGGTTTGGACTTTGGAGAAGATTCAATATCAGTCTCTTGTATATACAAAAGTTTGTTCTCAGCTGGTGTAATTTTGATGCTTTCAAGCTTTGACTCAGGTACCTGTTTTGTTACAGGTATTATTATAATTACAATTTCTTATCCATTATTTTGTCCATCAAACAATTTCAAATACTTCAGTTAACCATTCATTCCTATCATGAAATATCTTGTTTAATGGAAAAGTTTTACACTTTGACTCTCTAGTTAGCAAACAATAGTAGCATAAGGAAAACTTAATTTGACTAATGTTAGGGAAATGGCTCAACATAATGACAGATGAGATGATTGAGTGAATTATAAAGTCCCATCGATGATATATCTCAAGACTTCAATATGATATATATATTTTGTTGTGTATGCATCTCTTTCTTTCAGAAACTAATCCTCTTTCTTTCACAAACTAACCCTTCTTTATCTATTCCTTTTTACATGCACTGTTTAATTTACTTGTGTTTCACTTTACAATGGAGTTATGTCTAAACAAACTATTTAATTGAATCTTCATGTTTGCTGACAATAAGGACCGGAAGAAAATCGCGAAGGTCATGAAACTCAGATGATGTGGCCAGGGAATAGATATAGAACCTGGAATCTGGTTTGGGGAGACCAACTTTCTTCCAAGGTCTTTGAAAGTCCTTTGGACAGTAGTTTATATGTAAACATGAATGAATTTGTCCTTGTCTATGTTCGTAAGATTGTACATCTTGTACTTGTATGTCAACTTCAGGAACTTGCTTTGCTCCTTTGTGCTAGACTTGATCTCCAAGGACTCATTCCAAACAGGTAGAGGACCTGTAACAAACACTCTGACGCTCAAGTCAGATGGAGTTCAGTCAAGAGTAATATACAACACTTTTAGAAAAGACCCCCCTTTTACCTCGATATCTGTTACCTATTTATAGTGCTGGATTGAGCTTTTAATTATTAGCCCTTGCCTAATCAGATAGGAATTAGTTAAATGATGCAATCCTCCCGAAGCCATGGTTTCACAATTTTTGGAGAAAGAGATGCTAGCTAGGATCTACTCTTAGAGGTCCTTGAAGAGTCTTGAAATAGAGGTGGAAGACTAGAAGATATTGGTGGAGGTAGGCACCACTTTTACTATGTAGATGATAAGCCAAGGGTGAAGCTAACAACAAGGGAAGGAATCCTTGATAATAGCATGAAGAACTCTCACTAGAATGAAGAGAACATGAACACTCTCTCTAAGAGAAGAATGTACTCTCAAAAGTAGAGAAGAAAATTATCTTTCAATTAAAATGAGTTTTAAAAAAATTACATGAGGTGTAGAGCTCTATTTATAGAGCAAAGCATGGATCTATGGGCCTAGGCGCTAAGGAGAACGTCCAACTAGGCTAATGAGGGTTTAATTGGCTTAATCTAGTGTTAATTTATCATGTGCTCAATTAACACTAAGTTAATCAACTAAAGATCTAAACATGACCCTAAAAATATGGATCTAGATCCTAAAAATGTGGATATATTCCCTCTTGTTTGAATTTGAATTTTGGAGGGAAATGACATGGCACCTCCAAAATTCAAATTAAAATAAGAAGCAACTAGAATCAGCCATGTAGGAAAGAGAATAGCTTAGGTGGCATAAAATAAGCTGACAAGGGGGGCCACATGTCTCCTACATGCTTCATGCGTTGGTTAGAAGAGTGTGAAGAGGAATTAGGGGTGTAGAAATAAGATCTCACACGTCTAAACCCTATAGCACCAAGCCCAAGTAATTAATACACTCTACAAAGACTAAACAAACATCATATGGTAAAATGAACCTAAAGGTCAAATATACAAGACCGGAAATTAAACTAGCTACACCCCTAAAATCCTAATGACTTAAGGGTGTTTATACAAGCCTAGAAATTGTCAAATTAATACAATTAAACGTTACATCTCCCAAATTAAGCTCCTTGAAGCTTCATCCAAGTCATGCTCCTTTCTTATTGGTCCTATCTCAAGCCTATGCTAGGGAAGATTACACCAGTAATACATCTTTAAACATAATTTTTGGCTAATAATCAAGATTAGGCTAACTAATCTCTAATCTGTTATTATTTTTACCCTGCTAAGATAAAGTTGTTTTTTGGGTTGATGGCCGAACACTTCAGATCGAACACTCAGTATCTTGTTCGAACATATCTATCTTAGCCGAACACTCTTCATCCTGTACACATCTAAAGTTGTAACAAGCTCATAGATGTTGCTTTGATATGGAACTCACAAAATTATAGGTTAGCAAATCAACAATCATGATTAGGCATGACAATCAAACCTGTACCCACGGGTAACCACCTGTACCTGCCCCAAGTTTGATGATGAATACTTGGATTGACCGGATTTGGGTTCGGGTTTGGGTAATATCCGCTTAGAAAAAATGGGGACGGGGATGGGTATTATGATACCCGCCCTGTACCCATACCCGATACATATATTTACTATATGCCCATATATTGATAGGTTGTCTTATTGTTTTATCTTGGGATAGTATAGTAAATGCATATAGAAGTTAAAAATAGAAAGCAAAGGGATGGGTATCAGTGTATGACTGTATGACTTGTGAGAGTGAGAGTGACTGAGTGCGTCTGGATTCTGGAGGAGCATTTCTGTGTTGGTAGATCTAGGGTTTACTCGTTGCCAAGTTGTTCTCTACTGCTAACTTGGTCTTTCTCTACTACCGACTTGGTAGATCTAGGGCTTACTCTTTGTTGCCTTCTCTTCCACGGGTAATGAACTAATGCCATTGAACCTATTGCATCTTTGATTAAACAAAAAATAGTTGTTGTAATGGGAGGAAGAAGGTGTTTTAATTTTTTTCCGTTAATATTTGAGTTGAGTGATTAGGGTTTGCAAAATATGTTTAATATTTAGTTTTACCTTGGTAGATCTAAAGGCCCCATACTGTTTTAACTTGTTTCCCTTTATTGAAAATTTGAGTCCCAATTTTATGTTGCTTGTCACTATTGCACTGTACTTTATCCTTTCTTCTCTCAAATCAGTCCCAATTTTATTTGATTTATAATCAAAACTTCTTGCTGTAACCATCAGAAAGACAAACATAGAATAAGGAAAAATGGACTACTGATCAAGACTTATTTCTTACTAGTATTTATTATTTTATTAATATTTTGAATTTATAGAGTTACTTCACATTTTCTAGGAGAAACATATGTAACCTTTTAGAGGATTTCTGAATCACTTTGAACATCAGAAAGACAGACCTAGAACAAGGAAAAAGAGACTACAGATCAAGACTTATTTTTTACTAGTATTTATTACTTTATTAATATTTTGAATTTACAGAGTTACTTCACATTTTCTAGGAGAAGCATATGTAACCTTTTAGAGGATTTTTGCATCACTTTGAATATCCACAACCTTAAAGAATAAAGTGAAGTATATTTAGAAAAGAACGGAGTCTAGATGCATTTATTTATTTATTTGTGTGTATTAAAATAGCAATCATCTTATTATCCACAATCACATTTTTGCAGTCTATCACTACGCACTACAATATAGGATTGGTAACTATGATTTTATTCATCCAATTTGATCTTAGTCCATATTCATCCATGCCATCCATTTGCTACCCAAGCATCTATAAAGCAGATTACTTTGATATTAGGGCTAGTTTAGTACAACACAAATTAAAAAACCAATTCTAAATATTCAAAATATTATTTAGATGAGTTGGTATGCTTTTGACTTTGGAATGGATAAGTTGTCTTTACTGATTTGTCTTGTCAGACAATCCATCTTGATCCAGTGAATAAGAGAAAAGGATGAATAAAAAAAAGTTTCTAAATAAATTTTGGCCAGAAAAAAGGCTATAAGTTAAAATTTTTAAGAACCAGTGTCATCTTAATAGTTTAATAGTAATAGTGTTTAATATTATAGAACACACTATATTCAATTAGCATTTTGTTAAGTCTGCTAGTGTCTTAGTAACATCTTTGAGAAGCTTTTGTATTCTATATATACCAATATATTCTACATATTATAAAAAATGTGTCTTATTATTGATTTGCCAATTCAATTACACATATCGGTGGCTTTAATGATGTATGAGTAAAAACTTTGATTCAAAATTCAGAAGCAAATTCATATAATGGCTGAGTAGCAAATTAATGACAAAAACTTTTGGTTATTTCTATATTATGTTGGTTTAATTTTCTAAGTCATCTATATTCTTTCAGTTTTAAATATTGTTAAGTTAAGAATATCTAAGGGTATGAACTTTGATTTATTGTTTACATTGGTCATCTAATTAAATGTAAACATGTCATTACAAAATATATTTGACTTTTAGTACATAACATATTTTGACTTTTAGTACTTAACATACTTTGTCATTTGTTGTAATAGCCTAATAATAACTAATAATGATCCTATTATTTCTCCCTTTTCATTAGGTGCTACCTTTTAGGGACATAACTACTCAAGCTCCTACACATATTCTTATCATTTCTAAAGTCAAATATCAGTTAAGTGGTCTATCTAAGGTATTAATTAGTGGCTCTTTGTATAAACTATTTATTATTTTAGTAGTTTATAGCTTATTTTCCTAAACTATTTCAAGTAGCGTAGTAAATGCATAATTTCACTATATTTGTAGAAAAAATGAACACTAAACAAGTATTTTCACAAGAACCAATACCACCATCTCAAGAACCAACTCCATAATCGTCGCAACAATCCACGCCGCATGGACCACAAAATCCAACTCTTGTAGGAAGTTCTATTGGTATAGGTGAAGGTTCAATAAATGAACCTATGCAAGTTGAACAAGCTACTTTGGAGATGCAAGATGACAATGAATAGTCAATAACACAGATAGAGAAAAGGAAACTAAAAAGTGTTGGATGACAACACTTTCAAAAGAAAAAAGTTGATGGAAGGGATAAAACTGACTGTAATTATTGCAATAAATTACTTGGAGGAGAATCAAAGAATAGAACGAAGCATTTGCCTGTTCATATGGAGAATTATTTACAACGGAAGCTGATAATGAGAAGGAAAGGAGGGCAATTAGTTCTAATGCCTAAGATAACACAACGGAAACAAGAATTGTCTGTTGGTACTTTTAATGCAATCTTCAAGGATGGACCTTGTTAAAGCAATAATCATGCAGAATTATCCACTTTCAATAGTGGAACATGTTGATTTTAGGAGATTTGTGATTGGTCTTCAACCATTGTTTCAAGTCCCTGCCAGAAACACCATTAAGAAAGACATATTTTGTGTCTATGATTTTGGAAAAGACTCGGTAACAAAATTGTTAGATACAAATTATGGAGAGTGGCAATTACATCTAATATGTGGACAACAAGCAATTAAAAGAAAGGGTTCATGGCTTTCACAACTCACTTCATTGATAGCTGTTGGATATTACAGAGTCATGTTTTAAGGTACAAACATTTTCTATTTTATAATTTCAGGCTTTTTAGCAAGTTATTGTGTTGAATTTTCTTAATCATTTTGTATGATATATAGTGACATAAATAAATTATATGTTAGGTTCATATATATTCTTGCACCCCACACAACAGAAAGACTTTGTCATGCTTTGGTTGATTGTTTGTTAGATTATAATATTGACACAAAGCTATTAACTATCACTTTAGACAATTGTAGCACAAATGATAGCATGATTGACAAAATCAAGGATAAGTTTCAACTAGGAACCTTAATTAAGGAAGGATAATTACTTCATATGCGATGTTGTGCACATATTCTTAATTTAATAGTTAAAGAAGGATTAGGGATTGTGAAGGAAGGGGTAGAAAAAATTCGCGATAATGTAGCTTATTGGTCTGCAACACCTAAAAGGGTTGGAAAATTTGAGGAAACAGCTAGACAATTGCGAATCCCTTCCATAAAAAAATTGACTTTAGATTGTCTAACGAGATGGAATTCAACTTTCAAGATGCTTGATATTGCTATATCTTATAGGGATGTGTTTTGTCGTTTAAAGCAACGTGAAACTCAATACTCTTGTTTGCCAACTGAGAGGGAGTGGGAATTTTCAAAAGATGTTTATGGAAGGTTGATGATTTTTAATGATATTATGGAAACAATTTTTGGAACCCAATATCCAACTGCTAACATTTATTTTCCCAAAATTTGTGATATCAAGATTGCTATAAATGAATGGATTAATTCTTCTAATGTAATAATTAAGGATATGAAACACCAAATGTTAAAAAAAAAATTGAAACTTATTGGAATGTGATTCATGACATAATGGGTGTTGCAACAGTCTTAGATCCAAGATATAAGATGGACTTACATGAATATTATTTTTGGTAAATTGTATGATCTTGACTCTTATGATCAAGTTAGTAAGATTTGTCAATTGTGTTATGATTTGGTTTCTGAATATCAAATAAAGAAGAATGAAAAATTTGGTAGTGGAGCTCCATCATTTGATGTGAATAAGAGGTCTACTCATCCATTGAGTGAGTTTGAACAGTTCATGGCTTCTAAAAAGAGATCAAGAACTTCATATATGAAAATAGAGTTGGATCATTACTTTGAGGAAGATGTTTTACCTATTACTAATGATTTTAATATCTTAATGTGGTGTAAATTGAACGGGGTGAAATATCTAACTCTACAAGCAATTGCAAGGGGTTTATTAGCAATTCCAATCTCTATAATTGCTTCAGAGTCTGTATTTAGTACCAGTGGTAAAATATTAAGTCCTCATCATAGTAGACTTCATCATACTACTTTAGAGGCTTTAATGTGTGCTATTGGTTATGGAATGTAGAGAAAACAAGTCAAGTTTTGAATTCTTTAATATATTATCTATTTTTAATTGGTTGATACTTTAACTTTCTTAGCATTTTACTTATTACTTTATATTTCATAATTGTAGGTTCTAAAGCAATTGAAGAAGCAGCTACTATAATAAATGAAATTGAATGTGAGGATGATGGTATATTTATTTTCCTTGTTTTAAAAAAGTAAATTTTTTGTTTATTTATAATTTTTTATTTATTTGAAAATAGGTGGATTGATGATTAGTGGTGTTACCTAACAATTGAAAGATTAGTATTTTATTTTCATGTTATATGGTAAATTCAATTCTCTAATTAAATTTATTTTGCCAATATAATTTCATAATCTTATACTTTACAATTTTGTAAATATTGAGCCTTAGAATTTTGGTTTCTTGGACACAGACACTATGATAATTTGGAGAAATCATTTATGAAGTTTTAGAAGAAAAATGTGTCATTTATTATTATTATTTTTTTTTAGAAAAGACTCAGACTCAACTCATCATTATTATGACTGTAACATGATGGATTATGATCTAATGCATGAACTACTTTAGTTCTAGTTATTTTGCTTCAATATTAATTTTGGTTCAATATTATGTGTTCTTGTTACGTTATGAAAAATATTGGTAAAAAAAATTCATAAATGATATTTAGTGAGAGAAAGATAATATAGAAAATATACATATGTTAAGGAGATAAGAAAAGATAAATTTATTTATTATATTTTATTTCGGCAAATAGAAATTTAAAAAAGATCGCTTCAACATCATGAGATTTTTTTTTTGCGAATACAAATCTAAATGGAATTCTGGGTTCGGGTTTGGGTTTGGGTTACAGGTTCGGGTCGGGGATACCTGGTAAAAATCGGGGATGGGGATAGGGTCCCTAAATGACTACTCGCTGGGGATCGGGGACAATTATGGGGTCGGGGACGGGGAACATAATACTCGTCTCTGCCCCGCCTCGTTGCCACCCCTAATCATGATTCAGCTATTTCAAGTAATGCTAAATAATTATTTTCTAAACCCAATTTTTCTTCACCATTGAGTGTTGTTTCCATTTTCTATGACATAAAGTCATAACTGATTTTTGCTTTATTTAAAAATTGTGATGAATTTTTGCTATATTTAGGTGATATTAGTACACATGGAATTAGTTACCTACATACCAAAATTTAGTTTTCTTTTCCATACTTCAATCTTTCTATGTTTTTTTCCATTCTTCTCACAAAAAAGGTTAGTGAGTTTGTTTAAACTTTTTTATGATGAAAACAAGTTATTTAAATAAATAAACACTTATTATAAATTTTTAGATGTTTGTATAACTTTTTATAGAAAGCAGAAGAAAAAAAAATAGTTTATTTTGAGAAGTTACTTGGAATAGCTTCTCAAAATAAGCTGATGAGGAAGTGATTTTATGAGAAATTGGAAGCTAATACTTTTAAAAAATTATTTTATATGATTTAACCAAACATAAAAGGTTGTTGCTTTCAGGAAAATCACTTATTAATTTTTAAATTATTTATTTCCGAGCCTAAACAAACTCTCCTAATTATGTAACATGCTAAAAAATGGGATTAATTTTTAATTATATGGCCTTTCTTTTTTAAAAATAAAATCTTCACACCACTTAGCTTTAGTTAAATTTCTAGAAGCCTTATATTATCTTACATAATCTCTAATAATTCTTTTCACAAAAATAAAGCCTTTCAAATACATTATTAACTCTCAATATACTTTTGGGAAAATGTTGTTTTTTATATCATTTTAGGAAAATGTTAATTTTAGTATATCTAATAATTTTAGGAAGAAAATAAATCTTAAATATTTACTTAAGGAAAAAGGTTGACATTGTGCCAAAAACTTTTGAGCACACTGAACCACAACCTCAAGTTCAACTTGAGCATGAGGCCACCAAAGTTGAAAGTGGGATTATGCAACAACCTTTGGACTACAATACTACAAAATCTCAAATTCAACTAGAAGAGACCATTCCTAATTGATCCAAGCCTAGGACAATCATTATCTCTTGGGGTGAAAGAAAACATAAGGCTTATTGCATTTATGGATGAGTGTTCCAATGCACCAAGTCTAGTCTCAACCCAAGTTTTCATTTTTTTGGAGTAGGATGCGGAACCGCTTTGTGGAGGCACAAGCACCATGAAAATCTTCTGATTATACAAATTTTTTAATGCTAACCTCCGCTACCCTAATTTTAGGGGGTATTTTGCTATGACCTCTTACTCCATCCTTAATTGATTATGAGCAGTTGCTAATCCTATTAAGCATCTTTTTGCAAGACTAAAGGAAAAGGAAGAAAGGTTCAAGATTTGAGGACAAATCCTTTTAAGGGGATGGGGATGATGCTAATCCTATTAGAATTTTCCTTGTATTAGTTTTATTTTGTTTCCATGTATCAAGTCATTTCTTCTAGTTGTTTAGAGCATGGAGGTGTCACTAGTTATTATATGGAATGTATGCTAGAAGTAGGCTAGAGTGAGCATGGATGTGTGGTTCTTCCTACACCCCATTAGCTTGTTTTTGCACCCCTCATTGCATTCACAAAGCATGACCAACATTTGGAACCCGCCTTGTTCCCTCTTGTGGCGCTAATCCATGGCCTAAACAAGGCTTAGTATGAACATTGAGGATTAGTGGGATTAAGCTATATTAGTTGACTTTTTTAGCTAATTAAGTTAAAGTCCAACGTTGCTCATGTCTCACACCCAAGCTTCTCCCATTCCCTATTAATACCACCTCACTCTCTTGTATTGACACACTTGAGTTGAATGAATGTAAAACTCATTTAGTGAGCTTTTTAATCCTTGAGTGTCTTGAGAATCCTCCATTTAGAAAACTCTTCACTGGCTTTTATCAAAGGAACGCTCCCTTGTGGTAAGCTATCAAGTTTAAGACTTATCATCCTTTTGAAGGAGTGGCGTCTCCACATCCATTCTTCTAGTTTTCAACATCCATTTCATGGTACTAAGGAACCTTGATAGAGGAGAACATTGGGAGTGCAACATGGATTGCATCAAAAGATAATTTATTTATCTTTATTATTGAAGTTATTTGTATTCGATAATATATTTATCTTGTTATATTTTAAATAGTGATAATAGATAATGTATTTTTCATAGCTATATATAGTAGTTTCACATGTACATTTAGGTAATTAATCTAAAAACATAAACCGCCACAACAAAAATTAGTAGGGAAGAAAACAATTTTTTCTTGAGATAAATTGCATGTAGAACAAATAATAAAGGAATAGGAAAACAAAAAGAAAAAGTGTATTTGGCCAAATAATACAATAATGTAAGTAGAACAACTTCTTTTCTAAACTTTCATGATATATAATTTAATTATTGTGACCTATATTTATGTGCAATATTGTATTTGTGATTATAAATGATATCCTTACTTGACATTTATGAAATTGTAGTACTTACCTGATGTGACTTTATAATGATTGTAGTTGACACAATATTGTTTGAAAAATTGATGTGATGATTGTTTGACATGTCTCCATCTAGGATGAGATGAGATATAAGATAATTCCATTCAATATGGGATGACATTTTAGATACCTCCATTTGAGGTGATGACGATATTTATGACATCTCTATCAAAGGATGGGAAAGGCAATAAGACACTATTGTATGAAATATGAGTTCATGAACCTTTTACAATGACATCAAGTGATAATGAGAATCACTATGTTGTGCTTGCAAATTTATATGTATGCATTGAGGTATTAATCACGGCAATATTTTCCTTTCTATATGAATTATGAATTATTGGTGATTTATTATATTTCTATTTTATGAGTATTAATAATTTTTTTAAAATTGTGGATACCATGATTGACTTTTTTCGGTTACCGAGATGGTAGAGAACAAACATTATTTGTGAATTCTTTTGATTTGTTATATTCAATGGGATTATATTTCATTATAATGTTGTTTTTTAATAACAAAGATGAGTTCATCGTGAACAAGGAGATACAAGGACTTAATGAAAATTATGTATTTATTTATCTTATTTGACTATTAAATATGTAAATAATTGTTTCAGATCCATAATTGGTTATTATTTAAATTTACTAATAAGTACTTAGAGTTTCTTTTACATATATCAATATGTTGATGTGCAAAATTATTAAAATTTATTTTATCCTGATTAAGGCACTATTGAAAACCTTTTTTTCTAAAATTTTATCTTTTAAAAGAAACATTTATTTACATTTTGTTAGGACATTGTTATGAAATGAAGGGTAATACAAGATCACAGATAGAGGAATAAGGAGGAGACTTCAAGCTTTTCTTCAAGATTATGAATATTGGAATAAAGATAAATTAAAGCCCATTTTCTATTTTTTCTTTAGATTTAGTAATTATTTTATTATTAAATTTGTATGACTCTTCGTGTTTTGGATTCAATTCTATCTTTCTTTTAAGCCTCTAAAGTTATTAAGTGGTTAGTGGGTGGTTAATGGGTTTTTATGTAACTGGAAATTTAATTCTTAGTATGAAATTAGTTCCCAATGGATTTTTAGAAATCCTAGACTATAAATAGAACTAAGGAAGCTTTTGAAAGATAGACAATACAAGAAATCAAATATAGCTTTTGTTAAAGTGAGAGTGTTTCCTCTTTGTGTTCTTGAGTAGAACATTTTTTAATTTTTATCAAATAATTCCTATTCTTTGTAGTGAATACTCTTCAACTTATCAATCCTTACAGATTGTCGCGTTGTTCTTTCCATTTCCCTTCTTCAGTCTATTATTATTTTTTCTTCTGCAAATTTTTCTTTTCATTTTGTTATGTTGAGTTTATCAATCGAGAAACGGGTTCACATCAATTGCTGTAGAATTAGTATAAAAAAGTCACCTACATTAGTTTAAATGCCATGCATTGTAGATGATAAATAAGTTATAAATCAACATTGATTATAAACCAATTTAGATAATTTTGCCATTAATAACAAAAATGCCACTCTGTATTTATCTACATTCACCCACACCAAACTGACGAACAGGAGCAATGTTATATGCCATTTATGTAGTAGTTAAAATAGTGTTATACAACAATTATATGCTTGCATTAATTTCATTTCAAACCAAAAGATATAAATTCAGCTTTTTGTCTTTTTGAATTAATCAAATTATTTTTATTCCTTCCAAGACAGAAAAACAACACAAAAGAGAAGGTATTTGACATTAATGTGTAATAATAAACTTTCTTATTACCTATGTATCACATTGGGAAGAAAATGAAACAACAAAACCTTTATATGCTATTTGTCTAGGTTGTTAATATGTTGAGCTGAGTAATGTCATCCTGTCTCATCCAATGGCACTAGAGTAATGGAACACCACCCTTTTGTTGGCTTGGATTGATATGATTTTACCTTCATCTGAAGGTGTATTCTCTCCACAAGTACCATATATACAACAATAGTTTAGTTCTCTTTGTGTCTCCTGGCCCTTTTAAAATCATACATACCACACACTCATTTCCTTCATTCTTTTTTTTCATTATCTTATATATACTGCACACAATATATTAATAGAAGAGACTTTCATTTCATGTTTGAAATTACCTGCAAATTTGCTTCTATTCATATGCAAGCGGTTCTTATACCCCAAAAATGAACAACTTAATATTCTCGACCATCAACATTAATAATTTTTTTCTATCATGGTAAAAAAAAATTTGGACACAAGAAATTCATATAGTTTACGTAAATCTCATATGCCTCTGGATCACCGAGTTGCTATCAAGAAGAGTAAAATTAGTTGTAGGTTTCCGTAACTAATCACCAAAGAATTATACAACATGATGTTTAGTCTGAATAAAGGAAAAAGGTGTTGCACCTGTTTGGAAATATCTTCATCTATGAAAATGAACCAGCAAGTTCCGAACATGAAGTAAAAACTACATAAAATGTTGCATTTTAAATATTGCATACAGTCTACACCTTTAAACATAAATTCCCCACTTCAATAAGTTCAACTAAGTTTAGTAATATAAAAAAGAAGCCAATCCATGACTCATGAGTGATAAAATCGTGTTCACCATTGATTACTTTGTAATATAAATGTATGAGCAGAAAATCGCCAAACAAAGTCTTCTAATGCACAGAAAAGAGCATTATACGACAATGATATGTTTGAAATTTTGGATAAGTCTTCCACTAAAAGAACTCAAATAACTTGTATTCCTTCCATTGCACGACTTCTTTATTTATTTGAAACAAAACAAGATTTTAACTAGATTCGTGTTGACCTAAAATAGAAAAACAAATTGTAGTCATGGTCAGCCAATTGAAATGATAGACTCCATTTATTTGTGTTTTGCTTCCACCGGAAGGAATAGAAACATCAATAAAATTTATTCCAAACCAAGAGATATATCTCTTTTCCAAATAAATCCTATTATTGTTTATTCTTCCAAGATGGAAATACACAATACAAGGTATTTGATATTGTTGATGTTATAATAAACTTTCTTGTTTCTTGTGTACCAAATTGGGAAGAATACAAAGCAACAAAACCCTTATAAGCTCTATGTCTAGGTTGTCAGTGTGCTAAGGTGATTAAGCCTGTGACTCAAGTGAGGACAATAAGATGATGGAACAATACCTTTCTACTGGGTTGGGTTGTTGTTGCAAAATGACAATGGAAGGATAACAGGGTCCAATATGACCTAGCCTAGCTGTGGTTATATAACAATAGTTTGGTTCTCTTTGCGGCTCTGAGCCCTTTTAAAACCATACATACCAAATTTGGACGCAACATTGATAATTTGGTTATATAACAAGTTTTGTTCTCTTTCAACTGTCAAAAATTTTTTTCTTTCAGGTTAAAACAAAATTTGGACGCAACAATTCATATAGTTTCTGCATATCTTATAAGCCTTTTCATCACCGAGTTACTAGCAACAAATGTGGAATCGGTTGTAGCTAGGTTCCTTAACTAATCGCTAAAGAATTATATAAATGAAAAGTGTTGGATATGTTTGGAAACATCTCATCCACGAAAATGGTATGGAAATGTCTGAACTTGAAGTAAAAACCAAGTAAAATGTTGCATTTTAAATATTTCATACAATCTATTTTAAATATTTCAACTAGAGTTTAGTAATAATCAAAAGAAGGCAATCCATGACTCATGAATAATAAATCATCAATGAGTATTGAAATTTCGGTACAACATTTTTGTCCAATTTGCTCAAATTCCAAGATGTGTGCAGCTAAGAACCTACCCACGTTGTTATACCTAATAATTACAAAAGGAATGGGTGCTATAATAAAAGAACCTAGCCTCAACTAGTTTTTCATTCACAATTTCTACATATTCTAGATTATAAACCGAATAAATCTTTATAAAACTGTAACCTTTGAAACCTATAGCTGAACTAGGTAGCTAGTTTGTGACCCAAGTGGGGGCATTAAGGTGATGGACAAACATTTATTTAATGTTGGACCATTTGTGGTAGCTTCTATGAATGTGATTCACACGATGATTAATATGTGTATTATATAGCCCTTATTTAGATTACACTATATAAGAAAAGACGGATTGTTTGTACAGCATTGTTTTACATAAATGATATATAATAATATCACTTATACACGGTTTATTTACCTAAGTGCTATATATAAAAGAATGTGCATTCATTTCATTTCGTTTATTTAAGTAAGCAATGTATAATATACGTGAAAGAAAAAGCTATTTGATATTATATTTTACGATCATATACATATGTGATATTAAATTTAAATTATTTTTTCTTTAATTTAATAAATGTAACACTCTTCCATCAAAAAAATAAATAAATGTGATATTGTTGTAGAAACTACACTCTTAAATTATCATAATAGAAATAGTAGAAAAATTCACTTTCAAATTTGTGTTTTTTAGTCCACGTCTTCAAAGTTTTTCCCTTATCATAAATCTATAAAACAAATAAGATAAAAAATAATAAAATAAAAATAAAAATAATATCTAAAATAAAATATTTAAATAAATAATTTTATCAAAGGTGCGAAATTTATTTTCTAATTCTATAAATTAAAACATTGAAAAATAATAAATTATATTAATTAGATATTTTTTTATTATTAATTTTCTCATAATTATTTAATATTTATTTTTTAAAATTTAAAATATAATGTACTAATTATTATCTTTATTTTTTAATATATTATAATTTTTATTTAATAATTTTAAAAATATACAATATTTTTTATATTATCTTAAAAAGTTATTTTATTATCTTAATATGACATTTAAAAATATTAAATATAAATTTAAGAGATTAAAATATTTATGATTTTTATTTTTAGTTCACTTTCTATACAAAACATTTGTTATTTTTGAAATACACTTAGTCTCATAAATTTATATTTAATTTTTTAAATGTTATATTAAAACAATAAAAAATACTTTCTAAGAAAATATAAAAATATTATATTTTTAAAATTATTAAATAAAATTTATATTTAATATTTTAAATTATTTTACATATTGTTCTGGGTTAGTTCTTAGTTTTTATATCAATTAAACTTAAAAAATAAATCCAAATAAAGAAAGATAAACAGAAATTATTTTTATTTTTTTTTTCCGCCACTTCACCTGCATGTCTAGGGTCTATTTCATTCAACACTCAGTGCCAACACTCTCCGGTCTCCACTGTTCGTTCCAGTCTGAGGCCGCGCAGCTTCACTGCTTCGCGAAGTGTGCTGTTACTCTTCTGTTTGGCGGTGCCTCCGTTTCTTGATCGCCGTTCCCAGCTTTGTCTCGGTGGCATCTCTTCTCCGACCCTCCGTCCTAGACGTTGGGTCTTTACTTCCTCCGCGGTGGCACTTCCGGCTTCTCCATGGGCAACGCCAATGTGCCCTCTCTTCCTAATTTCGGCAGGGTCTCTCTCTTAAGGTATACTCTCTGCCTCAAGTGTTTGATTACATAGGAGTTTAACTGGTATCCTGTAGTTTTTATACTGATATTTAATTACAACTCTTTTCATTTATAGTAAATATTTGTTAATTTTACTTGTTACTATTTTAAAAGTCACATAAATAAAAAGTCAGAATTAAATATCAGTGTATAAATCTCTTTTACTCATATTGTATACCAATTAAATTCATATACAAAAATCAGAATTGAAAACTACTTTGTTGTTGTACATATTCTAAACTGAGATGATATATTACAAGGGAGTTTCTCATTTTGCCCACAATTTCTAGGGCATTAAGTGCCTCTGATTGTCTTTTAAACGAATCAGAATCAGAAACAACTAATTTCAATTGTGCTGAGAGTGCATTTTTTTATCAAAATGTTTACTACTTCTTTCCTTTATGCCAAACTTGATAGATTCTATCAAGCAAAAAGTAAGGTAGAGAGCCTTGTCACCTGTGTCTTTTAGAAGTACTTTAGGAAAAGAAACGTTAACCAAAGTCCAATTTTGGGATTTATCTTAATTTACATTGTCCTTGTCATATCTTTAATAGTTATGTCATATTCTGCCACTAAGGTCATAGTTTCAGTTAGCAATTTGTCAAGTTCATTACAAGTTTTGCTTTCTGTACTGTAGTTAGAAGTTCAATAACCTGTATTAAAAGTGCTCACTAACTTAATTGTGGTGAGGCAGATTAGTAATTTCACAATAAAATTCTATCTGTTTCTCTTCCTTTGTCTTTCCATCTCTCCATTCTTATTCTCTCTCTATTCTTCTCATTTTTTATTTCTGATCACCATAAGTGACAAATTATTAGACTGGTTTTCTTGATTAAGAAAATATTCCTAGGGGTATTTTAGAAATGAGCAATCAGAGTTTTTAATTCAGCTATTTATTTGAGTGTATAAATAGTGGCTCATTTTGTGGCTTCACTTATTGACAATGAATCTATACATATGTATGAAATGTATGCCTTTTTCTTTCCCATCTATTTGTTTCCTCTCCACTCAATTTCTCCTTCACCATTTGAGATAGTTAGTTTATAAGATGCTATGTTTACATTTTTCATGTATCCAACTGATTTCCCTTTGTCACTTTTACATGAACTGGTAGCCTTTATGCTCTGCATAGCATGAATAATTATTTGTATCCAATAAAAAAGGAATTCGGTTACTTGTAAAAGGGACAAGAATGAAATTTGTCTAGATTTGTAATGGTTCTCTATTCCTGATTTAATACATTTAAAATTTTTCAATAAAGTAAGGTGGTGGTAGTATCACTTTAAAGTAAGGAGAAACTAAAATTTGAAAAATCTTTATTATTGTTGAATTGGTCATTCAAGAGTTTTTCAAGAAGTTTCTGGCATATTCCTAAAGTCAATGTCCACTAATAATTTCATTTTTAAAAGAAAAAGGAGTTTTTTCCACTTTCATGCCCTTGATTCCAACAAAGTCACAAAATATTTCTTAATAATCTTAATTTCTGCATAATGGAAATTCATTATCAAATGAAATAGCTATGTACCTGTTCTTCCCTTTTTGCCCAGGGTATGAGAAAATTGCATCAACTATTATTTGCAGATTGCTAGATTAATAGAGTTGTAAAGAAAACTAATAAGATTGGTATAACCACTTTCAACTAAATAGGACAGTATTTTAGAGTAGTTGCGCATATTTTTTAAGTAGTTGCTAGTATGATCTCAGTATAAGATTAAACGATTGTATGTATTAATAACAAAATATTTTAATTCAATAAAAAATGTATTTTTATAAGATAATATTATATTTATAATGATATTATTTATTTTAAAATATACCTTAATTAAATTTTACACTTCTTTTTAATTTATGATTTAACTTCTTTTACACTTCTTTTTAATTTATGATTGTATGTATCTCATAAATAATTTTTAATTTATGATTTAACTATTCACAATATTAAAATTAATATATTATGATAACAAATTAGGTTAATTTAGTCATCACATATATTATGAAGTTTTGTTTCAGTCAAATTTGAGTTCAAATAAATAATTTTATCTCATAAATAATTTTTAATTTATGATTTAACTTCTTTTTAATTTATGATTTAAGCATTCATAATATTCAAATTGATAGATTATGATAACATATTAGATTAGTTTACTTATCTTATATATTATCAAGTTTTGTTTGAGTAATGTTTGAGTTCAAATAAATAATTTTATCTTATACAAATAATTTTTAATTTATGATTTTACACTTCTTTTTAATTTATAACTTAACTTCTTTTTAATTTATGATTTAACTATTTATAATATTAAAATTGATACATTGTAATAACAAATTAGGTTAATTCGTCTTCTCATATATTATCAAGTTTTGTTTATGTCAAGTTTGAGTTCAAATAAATAATTTTATCTCATAAATAATTTTTAATTTATGATTTTTCAATTTTTTTTAATATATGATTTAACTTCTTAATTTATGATTTAACTATTCATAATATTAAAATTAATACATTATGATAATAGATTAGGTTAATTTACTCATATCATATGTTATCAAGTTTTGTTTGAGTCAAGTTTTAGTTGCAATTAATAATTTTATCGAAACACCATAACCATCACCGTCATATTTTTTTGTATCTTACCTTGCATAGAAATTTTTCAACATAGCCTTCTTTTGTTTGTTGAAGATTGATCTCTCTTAATTGTTATTATACTTAATAGTTAATATGAAATTTTAATTTCTTCTAAGATTTTGAAGCAAAAAGGACCGAAGTTGGTTGTAGTGTTACATGAAGGAACTATCTTAATTGATGTATGTGATTCTACTTCTTATATTATCTTCAAGTTTTATGTCACTTGTTTTAATTTTACTTTCTTTATTTTCGTAGTATTTTTCTAATTGCAACTTGAAGCACTATTTTGACCATCAAATCATTGAAGTTAGAAAGATTGTTGTCAATATGTAATCTAAAAATTCCTATAGATTACAAGTTGTACCTTTCCATTGAATTTGAAAGATAAAATAATCAATTTTTTTGTCATGATCAACCTATACTAAACCAACTAACATTTATGTTGAATTATGTATACACATCATTGTACACCATTTTGGGATATTTTTGGAATCTTGTGATATTCAACTTAATTTGAAGAAAAAATGAAAATGAACACTCTATATAGTTTTGGAATCAATGAAGTTGCATTATTTTTATCTAGGTTTGAAATACAATAATGTTTATACAATTTATGTTATAATTGGAACTGTGTTTATAGGGGTGAAAAAACTGTGGTAAACATAGATGAAAGAAACTAGCAGGTATAAATAATAAAAAAACAAACTTATATAGTACTTCTTCAAACACTATATCCACTTGTTTATTTGAAGGAGCGTTATATCCACTTATACAACATTGTGCTAAGAAGTGTTATATCCACTTATACTGTGTTTATATGAAGAAGTGCTATATTCACTTATACAAGGATTTTCTAGCAAAGCGTTATATCCATCTATACAATATTTTTTCAAAGAGATGTGATATCCCCTTATACAAGGTTTTTATAAAAAATGTTATCTAAACTTATATTTCACCTACTTATACAACACTTAAAAAATGCTATATAAGCTAAAAAACCGCGATGAAAGAACAAATTTGGCGTAGCACCTAGAAGAACTAGAGAATGAGGGCATCATGTGACATTGAGTATGTTTCAATCTCATTTAGCAGAAATCTATGTAAAATTATGTACCTTATTCTAAAACATTTTTCTAGACCTTAAGCAAACTTAATTTATTTATGATGTGTTGCTTTTTAAATTAATAAAAATTAATAAGTTAGAGAGTGATGCATATAGATTCACAAAGAATGTATTAGAGAATAGCTATAGTAGTAGGAGAAAAGTCACAGGCAGAGAAATAATAGCTTATGGGATGGTATAAATCACTATTAATTAGAGGAATAATTTATTATATAACTATTATTTATTTAAAATATAATTAATATTTATGAGGAGAGAAAATTGTGATGAAATGAGGCTTTTTTCAGGAAAATTATTTTATTGCTATTTATTTAAAATATAATGTAATATTATTTTTTTATTTTGATAAATATTAATAATAAATATTTTTGGGCCTATAAATGAGTATTTTTAGGCATAAAATGAGTGCGTTAGCAGCTTGTGGGTTAGGGCAACCCTGAGCTCCGCTTAAAGATATTATTAACTTATGCACAATTCTGGTTTCTAGAGAAAAGCAAAGAGATGCACCAACTTTAAGGAATAATCTTCTTGAAGACCTTTTTCTCTCTCACTTTTGACCAAGTTTTGAACTTGAGGATTTGATTTGAACCTTAAGGATGTAGGCTCAAGTTCAAAACTTGGTGAAGTCTCAAGTAGGACTTCACATTCACATTTCTCCAAGAGAGAAGTTTCTTGAGTAAGGTCTTCCTTGGAATTCAAAGAGTAACCTTCTTGAAGCTTGACTTCTCTCTTAAATTTTTCCAAGCATTGGACTTGAGATACTTGTTTCTCAAAAGGTAATGATACAAGTCTAACACTTGTTAAAATGTTTGTTGGAGAATCATTCTTAAGGGGAGTTTGAGATTATGAGTCAATGTGCTTTAAAGAATTTGGCACAATCTCAAACTCATCTTTTGTTTCCAAAGATTGGTTAGAAGGTTGCCCTAAACTAGTATTTAAAGCTAACTCTTAGCTAGGGTTACTCTTCTCCCTAATCTCTTTTTCTAAATTTTTATTTTTAGAATTTTCAAGGGTGTGCGTGTGCTCTCTATCTCCTTTCTCCCCTTCTCTCCTTTTCTTCTCTCTTTCCCTCTTGAGTTTTCTTTCTCTTTCCTTTTCCTCTTTTTCTCTTTTTATTTCTCTTTCCAATCTTATCAAACTCTTTTTCTAAACGCTCCCAACTTTCTTCTTTTTCCCTTCTCCATTTTTTCTCTTTTTCTTCCCATATCTTATCTCTTTCCCTATTTTCTCTTTCCCATTTTTCATCTTTTTCCTTTTTTCTCTTTCCCACTTCTCTTCTCTCTCTTTTTCCTCTTTTTCTCTTCTTTCTTTTTTCTCTATATCTTTTCCTTCTATCTTCTCTCTTCTATATCTCTCTTTTATTTTTATTTCTCTCTCTCTACATTTCTTTCTTTCTTTTTCAAAGTGCTCATAGGGATAGGAAAAGGAAGTGTAAAATAAGGGAGAATTTAGGTCATGGTAACAACTAAGGAGAGGTTGGTTACTAGAGTTGAACTCACTCATCTCACCCTTTGTTTTTGGTTTCTCAACTAAAAGATGTATGAGCATTTAGAACTCAAACACCACCTAAACAAAACGTATAAGCAAATCACAAGAACTAAACTAAGTGAATACCTACAAGTGCAAGAGCCTTTGAAACTCTTAAGCACCCACTAAAAACGCATGAAACAAGCTAAGGTAAACTAAGGCAAAAACTAAAAAGATAAGGGATCTGAACGAGCTCCTAAAGATGTAAAGAAGTGTACCACTTCTTCCTCACACCTTAAACTGAGAGACTAAACTATTACACACAAAGGAGTGACCCTTAGGGGCATCCAACACTCCATAAAATAATAAGAGGCCATATTACAAGGAATTTAAACAAATGGAAAACTACAAAGAATCTTCAAGTCTCTCCAAAACAATCTCTCCCAAGGTGTTTCACTCTTTGTCCATGCTCTTCCTTTGTTCAAGTCCTTTTATCTATTTCAACTCTTCCTTAAGAGGCTACCCTTGTGGAAGGCTTCCTTACTCAAGGCTTACCTACACAAAAGTAACACCAACCAAGGCAAGAACAAAAAATAGGACAAGAAAAAGTAAAGCAAGAAAAGCAAAATTTTAAAATGGACACTATCCAAATGGAAGGATTAAATGGAGACAAGACACAAAGAGTTCAAGAAGAATAAAAATTAAAAAATAAAGGTAGAAAGAAGGCTAAGCACACAAAGGAAATCCTAGAAAAGTTCTAGATAAGGATAAGAACTAAAAAGAAAAATGACTCAAACAATTTTCAAAAATTTCACCAATAATAAAAGTGATGGTTGAATGCTATATGTCCAATTTCAAGCTATTTCAATTGATTTTAGGTCCTCTTTTTTAATTACAATAAATTTCCAATTAGGTACAACACTTTTGTCTATGTATTTTTCCAGCCCCCTCCTTGACTGTTGGGCGTGAGTTCCCAACACCCTTTTAGTCATTTTATTTTCGTTTTTACTCTTCCTAAGTTGTGTTATAGCATAGTCTTGTTTAGCCCTTTATGTGTCTCCTAATTTCATGTTGTGTTGCCTTTTATTTTTTCACCAAAATATGTGTTGTGTTTCTAAATATATTGTGTTGAATCTTATGGAATTGAGCATAAGCTCTTGATCATAATTTCTAAAGTCCACATGCTTTAGATCATAGCATATTTCAAACAATATTTTCTCAAAAATTTTCTCAATTTTTTGTAGAGCCTTCTTGTTGTTGTTGTGTTAAAAGTTTCAAGTTTTGTGCTAGTCTTTGGTGAATTGCTTTTGCTGGATGTTTTGAGATCATTTGAGCATTTATTTGGGTTGTAATCCTTGAGAAATTAAGTTGGCCTAAGCTCACTAAGTATCTCAATTAGTGTCTTCTTTGTTCACCTAAATTTACAAGTGCATCTTGAGCTACTTTGTTTCCTTTGAATTTCACTTTTATTTTTAATTTTAGGTGGCTGATTTCTTCATTATATTTCAAGCGAATCTCTCCCTTACACTCCTTATCATTTTGCTTTAAAAAATTATTGAAAAGTTCTAGCAAAATCAAATAAAAAAAGAGAGAAAAGGTAGAATCAAAAGAAAAAATAAATCAAGAAAAAGAGTTAGTAAAAGTGATCAAAAGACAAGTAAGAAAGAGTACAAATTTTAGTGCACCTAACATTGTTTAATCTTTCAAAGGAGTGGTTAAAAATTGCTAAAGTTGCTTGGATTCATCTCTTTAACGTTCAGTTATCTTCATGTAATTTAGTGCAAGTCATTGAAAAATTTTGTTGAGTCATTTTATTTTTAGTTCACTTTAATCTAGACACATTCTAGGTTCTATTTGTTATCATTGCTTTCTTTCTATAGTATTTTACTTGTTTGTATCCTTTGGTTATCCTTGTGTATGTCTAAACAAATTATTTCCACTTGGATGTTTAACTTTCTTTGTTAAGTGTTTTTCTTGTTTTTTTCTTCCAATTTGTGCTTCCCTTGGTCCTTTTGCTTGGGCGTTTCTTTTGCTTGGTTAGTGGCCATTGTTGAACACTTCCACAAGAGTAGCATTTTAGGGAGTCTTGATATAAGCCAAGGAAGAGGAGACTTGAAAAGGAGGCCAAGGCTTGAGTGAGACACTTGTGAGGCAAACACTTAAAGAAGGATCATCATCCAAAATTTCTTTTACTTTTTTTCTTTAATTGGTTATAATTTTAATAAGGCCTTTTTAGTTGAGGTGTTGAATGCCCATAAGAGTCATCTCTTTGTTTATAATAGCTTACATTCTCTTTTAGTGTGGATAAGGACTTGATACCCCTTATTCATACTTAGGAGCTTGCTTAGAACCTTAATCTTGCCTTTTAATTTCTTTACTTGCTTTCACGTTAGGAAAAGTTCTTAAGTTACAAAGGCTTAAGTTACTTTTAGTTGAAAAAACTTTCAAAAACGGGAGGAGTGTTCTTTTGTTGCTTGCATTTCAACTCTTTTTCAACCCTTGCACTTTAAATGGCTTCACCCACTTCAAGTCATTATAATGTCAACCAAGAGTTAACACCTAACATAGGCACTTTATATAAATTCATGAGTGAATTTCGAGAGTGGGAAGTTGAGGAAAGTAAAGAGAGAAGAGAGAGAGATGCAAGAAAGGAAAGAAGATTAGAAAAGAAAAAGAGAGAAAAGAGAGAGGAGAAAAGGTGTGAAGAGAAAAAAAGAGAAAGAAAAGAAAGATATAAGAGTGAACAAAGAGAAATAAAAGAAAGAGAAAAGGGAGAAGAAAGGAGAAAAGAAAGAAAGAAAGATAAAAGAGAGATTGAGAAGAAAGAAGAAAAAGAGAAGAGAGGAGATCAAAAGAAGAGAAAAGAGAAAGATAAGAAAGAGAGAGGATAGAAAGAGAAGAAAGAGAGAGAAGAGAAAAAGAAGAGATGGAGAGAATAAGAAGGAGAGGTTATAGGTCTAGTTCTAGTAAAGATGATCATAATGACCATAATAGACCTAGAGGCAGAAGAAACCAAACCCCCCAAGGAGAAAAAGATAGACTTTCCACCCTTCTTAGGCAAAGATGATGTGGAAGCCTACCTTGATTGGAAAATAAAAGGTAGAGCACCTCTTCACTTGCTTTCAAGTGAGTGAAGAGAGGAAAGTGCCTTTGGCCATCCTAACCTTCCAAGGGTATGCCATGTATTAGTGTTCTGCTCTAGTTAACGAAGGACTTCGCAATCGTATGCTTACAATTGACTTTTGGTTTGATCTTAAAGGGGTTATGGGGCAAAGATATGTCCCTTCTTATTATGAAAGGGAACTCCTATATAAATTTCAAAGCTTAAACAAAAGAATTGAATTGTTGAAGAGTATCACCAAACAATGGAGCTTTTCATGACGTGGGCAAGCATAATTGAGGAGCCAAGCACTAGCTTATCTAGATTCTTAAGTGGCTTGAATTTTGAAATCCATGATAAAGTTGTACTCCTGCTAGATAATGAACTAGATGACTTGATCCAAATTTGTATAAAAGTGGAACAACAATTGAAGAGAAGAACTTCGTCCAAGAAGGACTACTCTAACACTTCAAACCACTCTTATTCAAGTAGGGACCAATAAAAAGGGAGCTCTTCCAAGAGCCCCAAGGAAGATTCCACCATCATGGATGAAAAAGCATAGAGAAGATCCTCCTACTAGTTCTTCTTCAAATACTAGTAGTATTAAGTGCTTCAAATTTCTTGGCGAGGCCACATTGCATCCCAATGCCCCACAAAGAAAACCATGATCATTAGGGGATAAGATATTGTAAGTGAGTCTTCCTCTTCTAGTGAGAGTGAAGAAGAAGGGGACCATGGGCATTTTGATATAAAAGAAGGACCTTGTGATAGTGATCTGCATATGGTAAAGAGGCTTCTTGGAAGGCAACCTTATCTTTGACTACAATTCCTCAGCCACGTACTTACATGCTTCAGTGGCTAAAGGAGAGTAAGGAAATTATAGTCAACCAACAAGGAAACGTGCCCTTTTCCATTGGAGGATATAATGATAAAATTATGTGCGATGTAGTTCCAATAGAAGCTGCACATATCTTGTTTGGGCCATCCTAGCAATTTGACCGAAAGGTTATTCATCATGACCACTCCAATGAGATAAACCTCACCCACAATGACAATAAAATTAAGTTGATACCTTTTTCACCTTCACAAGTGGTGGAGGACCAACTTCTTTTGAAAAAGAAGAGGGATAGGGAAGAGAAAAACAAAAAAAGAAAAAACAAACATACATTGAAGGTTGATGGGTTGGAAGAAAGTGCCTCTTCTAAGTTGTTCAAAAGGAGATCCATTTTGGAACAAGAATGGACTTTAAACATAGCCTCCTCGTTGAACAAAATCTCTACTATAAAGGCACCAACTGACACTTCCCCAAGTATTGAGCTTGAAACCATTACTAGTGAGCTTGACATTGTATCTCAAGTTCAAGATTTAGGAGAAGTTGCAAGGGAGGAAGATCTTCAAGAAGATTGTCCTTTGGATCCCAAGGATGATCTTATTAAATCTACCCATTTCCTTGAAGAGGTGGAGATTGAGGTTCTGCCTATATCATTTGAGCACAATGCATCACAACCTCAAGATCTACTTCAAGATGAGGCCCCTTATGAGCATGAGATTTAGCCAAAACTTTTGCCAAATCATTGTCAGTCTCAAGTTCAAAGACAAGAGACCATGAAAGAATGGTCAACACTTAGGCACATCATCCCGTCTCGGGATGAACAATAAGACAAGGCTTATTGAGCCTTCTTAGATAACTGCTCTAGTGCACCAAAGACAGTCTCCCACAATATTTTGAACCCTATGAGACTTATCCTTAGTGCATTAGGAGTAGAAAAGGGAATTGTTCTGTGGAGGCACAACCACACTTTTCAAACTAAAGTACCCGCCTCCACTACCCTATTCCTAAAAAGTTTTCTCAAAAGCCTCTCACTACCCCTAAAAATCATACTTATTTGCATAAGCTTACTATTTTCCTTATTTTCTTGCAAACATTGAAAAGGAGGAAGAAAGGCCTCAAGATTTGAGGTTGAATCCTTTCCAAGGGGGAGGGGATGATGCAACCCCACCTAGCATCATGGCTAGGAGGATTCAAGAGATAGAGACTAGGCTTGGATGGAGAGCTCTTTGAATATATGGAGCCTTAGTCTTAGGAAATTCATCCCTTTTAAGGCCTTGTATTTTGGCCATTTTCTATGAAATTAGTAACGTGGTTCCATTAGTAATTAAATAGAGTGTGTGTAGAAAGAGGTGCAACCCAAATATGGGAGTGTAGGTAATTTCCACACCTCTTAGCTCATTTTTGCACCCCTCCTTCTAACACACAATGCATGACAAATGTAGGGCTCCACCTTCCTTGATTCTAAGCGCTAGGTATAGGGTTTGTCTCCTTAGTTAGTTATAGTTAATCCTACTTAGGGGATGTGCCTTGTTAGGAGGTCCATGATTAGGCCACTAATCCTAACCTCTCACTCCCTATAAATAGGACCTCTCACTCATTGTAAATCTCACATTTAAATTGAATGAAAATTGCATCTCTTAAGCACATTCATGAGTAAAAGGTCTTGAGGATCCTCCTTCTAGAGGAACCTCTTTCTAGTTGGTTTTATCAAGGGTTCCTTCCCTTGTCGAAAACCTAAACACTTAGCTTATGTTTCCAAGGAGAGTGGTGCCACATTTAAACATTTCTTTCCTCCTCCATTAATCCATTTCTTGGAGCTTTAGGAGCCTATTGGAGGAAGATCAAGGGAGGAAAATTTGGGTTTTCATCAATAAAGGGATGTAACTAACTAACAGTGTAAAAATTTCTACACTGATAATGTATATGTGTTTTTCTCAACTTTTATACACAAACCTCAATTCATAAAATTGAACTAGAGTTTAGTCATGCAAATCCATCTTGTACGTTTCCCTTTATCTGCTACCATGGAGAGATTTAAAGAAGGGGGAAATAGATTATGAAGAGGATAGAAGGTGGTGATGGTGCACCACTCTAAGGAGAGTATCTCAAAGAGAGAACACTTATGGTCATGGAGAGACTATTCTCAACAAAGCTCACACAAATTCTATATTTGACTAAAAGTTTTAAAAAAGGGTGTGAGAGGTCTCATTTATAGGCTAGAGGGTGGGTTGGGTTAGGCTGCGTAGACCATGGTTAGGTGTAATGCATGTTCAAGCTAACTCAATCATGGTTGCCCAACAATGATTCATTTAACCACTTAATGCATCTTCCCTAATGTAGTCCAGAGGCATCATTCAAAATATGACCAAGAGGGTGTACTAGCAAAAGTGAGTAGGAATAGTAGTTGAAGAGCAGGTTTTCTACTATACTTCCAGCAACTGCATCGGTCGTATGTAGTAACCAATAAATATATCGGGTTGATCCGTAAGGACTTGTTGATACTAAAAACCTTCAATACTTTCTACTTGCACAAACAAAAGATAGAAATAACTAAAACTACCAAAAATAAAGTAAATAAAGTAGAAATAAATAAAATATGTCGCTACACATATGCGATTCAGTTGGGTTTGATTTTACTAAACCATCCTTCAAGTACATAAATGAACTCAAAATCCTCATTCACTACACATGTTCCCATCACCCTAAAAATATCCTTAACCTTAATCTCTCACAAGCAAGGAACTGAGCTATTTGACTATTAGACTATCTCTCTCACGCATAATCTAGAGTTAAACAATTCACATTAAGAAAAGGAACTTAAGATGGTCAATGGGTCTTACTCAAGAGTCTTACTCTCTCTCGAGAAATAAAACCCATTGCGAGCTTTTCTCATTTTACAAATCAAAATCCTCTCTAACTCATTCAATAAGTAAAACCCACGAACTATAAAGAAAAAAGATGCACAAGGTAAAAAAAGGACTAACATTGAGTAATAAACTTAGGTTAAGAATATAAAAATACACGAGAGTTCAGGTTCAATTACATTAGATTCCAACAAAATAACAACCTAACTAACCATTGGAATAGATGAGCGTGAAGGATAGACAAAGATGGGTCTGACCATTCCCTCGATTAGCAAGGTGTGTAACCCCTCGTTCTGCAGACAAAAGACGCATATATAAAGATGGATTTGTTCACGAGCGTTGGCAGCCACAACTAGGTGCTAGGCACCGCTTTTGGACATGTCAGCCCTACTTAGTGCCGAGCGCTGGGTGGCCATAAACTTTGAGCGTTGGATGCCTTTACGTGAATGAGCGTCGGATGGCCAGAAATTGGGTGTTAGGTGCCTAGTTCACCAAAATGCCCCTCTTAGCCAAGTAGTGTTCGGTCCTTAGATCTTGATCATTTGGCGCCTGGAAGCTATCACCACACCACTGAGCTCAAATCTACTATCATTTCTTCAGTCTATTTCACAACCTAACTTAGAACAACTAAAATAGGAAAATGAACATAAAATATTCATAAATCTAAACCTAAAACTAGATTTCTAATTACATCTAATTTTAACTAAAAATAGAGGTAACCAAAGTCTTAAAAAGAAGGAATTAGGATAATTATGCTATTTTAATTGAAGTTATGTTTTCCGAAAATAGAAAAAAATTGAAATCATGGTGAACTAGTTGGATTGATAAACTCCATTTATGTGTTTTTCTTTCACAGGGAGAAATAGAAACATCCAACCTATTTATACCAACCGAAAGATATAAATTACAATTTCTTATCTTTCCCAAATTAATCCAAATTTTTTTATTCCTTTCAAGAATAAAAACAAAACAAAGCAACAAAAAATTCTTTGACATTATTAGTGTTAGAATAAACTTTCTTCTTGCATATGTCCCAACTCAGAAAGAACAAGAACATGAAACAACAAAACATTTATAACCTCTATTATCAGGTTCTCAATATGCCAAGCTTAGTAAGGTCAGCGTTTAACTGAAGTGGGGGCACTGAGGTGATGGAACAAAACCCTAGCTTTGATGGATTAGGTTGTTGGTCCCAATACTGAAGGGATAAAATAACTTAATCTAGCTTGTCATTATTGGCATGTTTAATGATGTCATCCTCCTTAGCAAGGATCCTATCACAATGGCTATAGCTAGGAGCGTAGAGGAGGACTTACCTAGGAAGGAGGAATGAAGACCTCAACTCCTTTTTCAAGTGAAGATTGACCATAATCCTCCTATGTAGCTAGTTTTAGGGTAGACCTAATTGTTTAGGGCATACTCTTGCTAGTTTAAGGTTCTTTCTTTTTTGGCCGTGTATTTTGGCCTTTCTTTCTTTTTATTTTTTTAACGGAGGTGTAATTAGTATTTTCTTGGATTGTGTTGATTAGTTGGGCTTTGAGAAGATTTTAGACATGTGAAATTACTAAAATCACACCTAAATGCATCTTAACACCCATCTAACCAATTAGGAGACAAGTGGGCCTCTTCGTTCCCTCCAAATGGCACCGAGCTCTCTCTCTCATTCACATGTGTGCCTACTTGACTGGTTTTTAACCAACCAAATTTGAGTTTAAATTTTGGAACGCCATATGGATTCCCTCCAAAATTCAAATGCAAATTGAGAAAACATAGATCCATCTATCTAGGGCCTTGTTTGGATCTTCTATCTCTTTAAACATGTGTCAATCATGCTTAGCATAATTAACACGTGTTTAAGAGCTCTTGGGCCTTGGATTAGAGGTTGGACGTCCAACTCTCCTCCACCCACTCCTAGCTCTATAAATTTTCATCTCCTCCCATTGTATCATTTTAACACTCATTTGAATACAAATTGCCTTTGTGTGAGATCTTTCTCTTAGAGTTTCCGAATTTTCTCTTAGAGAGGGAGAGTTCTTCCTAAGCTTCTATCAAAGGTTCCTTCCTTTGTGGCAAGCTCTCCTACTTGGCTTATCTACTAGCTAGTGGTGCCACCATTGATCATCTTCTAGCCTCTCTACTACCATTTCCAACGATGCACATCTTAGAAGAGGATCCAAGAGAGCAATCACCATTAGAGGTTGCATCATTTAGCTGAAAAAGTACAATAAAAAAAGTCAAAAAAGATATATCTTTTTCAAACGATGTAGGGCTAATTTCAACTAAGTTTTTATCTCATATAGCGTTTCTAAAAATTCTGGGGCATTTTAAAAATTAACTTGCAAAAAGTCACATTATTTAAAAAAACTTATGGAAAAGTTTTTTTGACTTATTTTCTTTGTAATTTTTTTTCTCCTAGAAGTGTTTACGGAGAAAATTATATAACTAGGCGCTATATACCTTCTAACAAAGGTGTTAGCTGGGGATGACAAAATGGATCTAGACTATACGAGTATCTGAAAAAATACCCTCATGTAGGGTGGGTAACTAACCGCAAAATGGGTATGGGTACATGCATTTTTGGACCCGCAAAATTATGTGGCTCTGGGGCAGGTATGGGTACTATAGTACCCAACTCGCCCCACCCCACACCATATATATATATATATATATATATATATATATATATATATATGTATATGTATAAAATTTAATATAAGTATATTATATAATACTACATAGTTATATTTTTCAATGAAAATACTACTAAAAATGTTACATTATAATCTATGATAATCAAGAAAATTTATAGAATAAAAAGAAAAATAGAATATATTTTATGAAATTTAATAAATAGAAAAAAAATTACAAGAAATTGAGTTATTTATAAAGTAACTATTAATGAACTTATAACATTATTTAATGTTATGGTAACAAAACATAAGTTTATGTGTAATCATATAAAACTTTAGAGAGTATTTTATAATTTGTTATGTGTTTAATGCTATGTTCACTTGTTTTTCATATTATGTTTACTCATATGTAAAAAATATTGATTTATTGTCTCTACACATAAGTAAAGTGCGAGTCGCGGGTGCGGATATGGGTTTACAGTACCCAACGAGTATAGGGATGGATCAAAGATGCTACCTGGACGCATATGGAGATATGTACTTTAGTACTCTACCCAGACCCTACCCATTACCATCCCTAGTGTTAGCATATCGAGATCACTTACACTACCCTGTAACGTAATTGGGGGCACCAAGGTGACAGCGCAACGTTGGGTTGTGGATGCAATTTGTTGGCTTACCCAATCCTAGTTAAGAGTTGATTCAAGGGACTTTTTAGAAGGCGTAGGTCTCTTGGTTCTAAGAGAGGAGGGCACAATGTAAGGCTAATTTGTTGGTTTCACTCACAACAATTATCCCAACAAGCAACTGAGCCAATATCTGAGCCAAGTATCCCTGCCAAGTCAAGTGCAAGCTGTAGTTTTGTGTGACACAAGTTATTTCATTTTCTGTTAAAGCAGTTAGCCATTATTGTTATGACAGTTAATTCTGTTATGAGTTGAATTATATTTGCTGCTTTGCCCTGATTTGATATTTCCACCTCTATATATAAACTTCGTTGCTTCCTTTATGCATTTCATAATGGAATTTTTGCTATCATAGAATTTGTTCGAGCCATTCTCTCTCTCTACTTTCTTTTCTTTTTCCTTCGTAAACTTTCTAATGGTACTAGAGCTCTTCTTATAGAAGAGCTCTGTTGCGCTTACTCTGAACTTGCATCAATGTCATCAAACTCGTCCATCATGGATGATGGTTTGGATCCTTCAGTGAATGTTCATAGTTATCTCTACTTACATCCAAGAGAAAATCTAATGATCGTGCTTGTATCTCTGCTACTCAATGAAAGGAATTAAAATGCATGGTGCAAGGCTCTGTAACTTTAAATGCTAAAAACAAACTTGAATTCATCAATAGAATTGCTCAAGAACCTGATAAAGATGATAGGTTTCATCCAGCATGGAGAAGGTGTAATGATATGGTAGTCTCTTGGATTCTTCATTCGGTCACACCTTAAATTAGGCAGAGCATAATCTAGATGGATAGATCGGAAGCTATTTGGAGAGATCTCCGTGCTAGGTACTCGCAAAGAGATCGAATTAGGATCTTAGACCTACAATTAGAAGTTGTATCCATTGGATAAGGTGAATCCTCTGTGACTGAATACTTTATGAAATTAAAAATTGCATGGGATGAATTACAGAGTTTTAGACCAAATCCAGTGTGTAAATGTTCAATAAAATGTGGTTATGGTGCAACGGAAGCCATAACTGAAAGGAAACCAGAAGATCAAGCAATGTAGTTCTTGAGAGGATTGAATGAACAATTTTCTAATGTGAAATCAAATATACTGATCATGAAACCCTTACCTTCTATCTCAAAAATATTTTCGTACGTAGTTTAGTAAGAAAGAAAGCACAAGGGGAGCAGTTTTGCTGCTTCTATGAATCGAGTAAGCAAAAATACAATGGGAAATGGAGGAAATTCTAATCTGACATGTGGATTTTGTGGAAGAAATGGTCATACTGAAAGTGTATGCAATTGAAAGCATGGGTTCCCAAATGATAATAATGGAAACAACAATAGAAATAGCCAACGTGCATACACTACGGAAGGGATGGACATACAGTAGATGTATGCTACAGGAAACATAGCTTTCTTCTAGGCCACAAGTTGTATGGAAAGAATTCTACCATTAACCATGTTGTATCTGAAGAAAGCAAAGGTAATGATAATCAGCAAAACTCCACTGAGGTTTATGAGCATAAGCTATCATCTAAGGAGTATCAACCAATAATGGCTTTAATCCACCAATCAAGTATTGGAAGCTCAGTTGCACCTACCACTAGTTCCTCTTAACATGTTAACCAAATTTGCTTGTTTCTATTTGCAATACACAAAACGCAGGTATTAGAACACACAACACATTCTCCATTAAGTGAAATTTCAGCTTGTTGGATATTAGATTCATGAGTGACAGATCATGTTACTTCATCCTTAGCATTCTTCACAACCTATAAAAGCCACAACCCAATAGCTATTTCATTGATAACTTATGTCTTAATGATGTGTTGTTCATCCTCTCTTTCAGTTATAACCTGATATCCATTTCAAAACTTTTCAAATCCCCCAACTTTGAACTGATTTTTTCTCAATCTTTGTGCACGATCTAGGATGCGAGGATGAAGAAGATGATTGGTATAGTTAGTGAATGTGCAGGGCTCTACACCCTCTCTTCTAGTAGTCTGCATACACCTTCTGCCATGTCCACCATAACTCACCTCACTTTTAAAAACTTACCCATTCACCTTTGGCATTTAAGACTTGGTCATTTGTCACAAGAATGATTACATGCCATGACTCGCCATTACACTTGTATTTCCAATGATGGGGATGATAATAAAGATTTTGCTTGTAATGTGTGTCATCATGCTAAATAGAAAAAGTTACAATTTCCTTTAAGAAACTTTTATGCATACAAACTATTCCAATTATTTCATGTTGATATATGGGGAGCGTGCTCCAAACTTTCAATACATGGGCATAAATACTTTCTTACTATTGTGGATGACGATTCACAATTTACTTGGGTCTTCTTGATGCAAATCAAAGTTGAAACCAGAAATCATTTAGTTAGTTTTATCACACATGTAACAAATTAATTTAAAACTTGTGTTAGAATTATTTGGTTTGATAACGGAAAAGAATTTCAAATGGATAATTTTTACAAATCTAAAGAGATAGTGCATTAAACTAGTTGCAATGAAACCCCTTAACAAAATGAGATAGTAGCAAGGAAGCATCAGCATCTTTTGAACACTACTAGGTCTCTCCTCTTTCAAAGAAACTTACCCTATTCATTTTGGTCATTTGCATTGTTGCATGTTGTCTTCCTCATCAACTGCATTCCCACGCCTTTCCTCAAACATACATAACCTTATAAAAAGCTTCATGGAAAGCAATGTGATGTGGCCGCCATTCGTGTTTTTGGATGCCTTTGCTATGCCTCCACCTTCACAGCCCACAAAACTAAACTCATGCCGAGAGCCAACCCTTGTATACTTCTTGGGTTTAAACCTCACACAAAAGGCTATATGTTATACCAACATACCTTTATACTCACCAAATAGAGACCTCTAGAAATGTTGTTTTCTATGAAGACCAATTCCCTTATCTCACTTCATCATGCGTTAATTCTGATAAACCTATGACATCTCTCACTCATTTTAGTCATGATTTTCCCTATCAACTTGATTCATCCCCTCAGCCTGAAATAGCATGCACCACATCTAAAAATTCACCACCTATTTGCCCAATTGACACATCACCATCTCCACCAAATTTTGCTACACTAGTTGTGTCTCCCAACTTGAGTTAATTCCCCACCTCTTCCATGCATGTGCCAACTATTCCCGATAAGTCATTGCCTATTCCATCATCCACTCGCCAATCAACATGTAAATGTGTCCAACCTTCCAACTTGAGGGACTTCCACTGCATGGCCTCTTCTACCACACCAATCTCTTCCACAACATCTCCATCTAAAGGTATTCGTCACCCTCTTGCTTCTTTCCTTTCTTATGATAAACTTTGTTGGTTCCTTTATTCATTTGAGAATGAAATTTCAGCTATCATACAATTCGTTTGAGCCATTCTCTCTCCCTACATTCTTTTTCTTCTCCTTCATAAACTTTTTTATTCACATAGCAGTGATAACCGCCTACTTTCAACGGTGAAAAGATATTTTCACAGATATTTTTCTTAATAACTCATTGGATTTTATTTACAATTAAATTTGGTTGCTATATGTCAGTTACTTAAAAGTGGTTCCTGTCATTCTGGTGAAATTGAAAAACCAGTGAATGAATATAAATAGTCCAGTTTCATTATTTATTGTCATCATAAAATGTACAGAACAGCTGACATGCATTTAAATTCCTGTTGGAGCATTCTTATAATAGAGCCTCTTCAACCATGTAGTTTACAATTATGGGAAGAAGTGTTTGGTTTGGCCTTCAGTACTTAGTTAAGAATGCCACCGCAGATTCCAAACCAACTGTCTCACATCAGTTGAGTGCGCATTAGATCCAATATCTAAGAAACCAAGCTCAGTAACTATGTAGGACATATTAGGGTGATTTTCTCCGAAAGCACTTCTAGAAGAAATAAATACAAAGTAAAAAGTTAAAACAACTTTTTCTAAGTTTTTCTAAATGACCTGGGACTTTTTACAAGCGGCACATTTTTTTAAAAAATACTATATGAGAAAACTTTTACGCTTAAAATTAGCTTGAAACCTCATAAGAAAAATGCTTGAAAAAAGTTTCACTTCTTCTAAATTGGTTTGTGGAGAATTTTTTTGAATTTTCTCTTTTTATTTTTTTTTTCATAAAAGTATTTCTGGAAAGTCTTACCCAAACATACCCCTAATTAAGTATTGTTCCACCATATCCTAGGATGAATTTCTTAGGCTGAGAGAAAAAAAACAAAAAGGAAGGAGAGCAGCCAGTCTTTGTATCTACTTGTGTTTGTAAAATGACTTTAACTGCATTACAAGAAATTCAAAACATAGAAAGCATTCAGCGCAAGTAGTAACTAGAAGTAACAAACAGGCACCAATAGGGTCATGTCGTTATATAGGATCATTAATTTAGAGAAATTAAGGATCTATTACCTGATTAGCATGTGGAATATTACACATCCTAAATATTTTGCTTAGTCACATATGGTTTGTATGGTTGGATGAGGAGAATAACTTCTATGGATCAATATGGGAATTTAAGATGTAAGTTATCTGCATGACTGAAAGGCAGGAATGATGAAGGTTTGAAGTGTGAGTTTGTTACAGGAAATTACTAAAAGCAGGGTTGGCCATTTCTAACGCTGGGGTTCTCTCACTGAGAGTTTTTATTTATTTTCAGTTTATTTTTTGTTTTTCATTTGATTGTAATAAAAGCATGATGCATCAATTATGTTTTATGATGTAATAAAATCTGGAGAGTGCTTAATTTTATTTTTTTTATTTTAGGAAACTTATACATGGACAACTCTTTTAAGAACATGAGTGTTTACCCCAGATTACTGCTACCTGAATTAGCCTCAATTTTACCTGAGAATTAGATAGAAAAAAGTGCTATAATAAAGGAACTTGGCCCACAGTTGGTTTTTGCATTATCTTGCAAAATACAAAACTTAGTATATATATGCGTGTAACAAGTTAAATACAATGCTAAGCTAGGTAATGTTAGCTGGCTTTTGACCCAAGTTGGGATATTAAATTATGAAATTATCTAGCAAAAGGAATTCCCGTGATTTCTTTGTATTTTTTTTCATCTTTAAGAACTTTTACAGAAGTTCACCCAAACAAGTCCTTGGTGATGGATTCTATGTTCTAGGTTGTCTAGATTGGTTACTCACGATAATGGTTATGCTTATAGTTGGTTATCATACTACTACTATTACAGATTCTGTGATTTCAATGGTTGTTGGGCCTGATGGGGGCAATTAGATAAGTTTGTAACAAATGTAAACAAAACAGCGGAAATAAATCTTCCTATCTTGCAAAAATCTATGAGGAAGGAAGAAATAACTCCACTATTATCAATAAAGAGTACAAAAGAGTCTCAATCAAGCATCAACAACAATATTAATGCCAATACCAATTTCAAACAATAAAGCAATAAGCTTACAAATAGAAAACAATGAAGATGAAGACCCCCAAACACATTGCTGCCATACAAAATAAATATCTCCCAACACAGAGATCTTTTCAACGATCCGAACGGTCAAAATGAAGAAACATATATTCTGAACATGATGTCCAAAAATCAACCCGATCCACGGTGAACAAATCTGCAATAAAGAATTTACGATTGCAGAGTGTCATGTCTCTTTTTCTCTCTTCAACTCTCTTGTTTCAAAGTATGTTCTCCACAATAAGATATCAAGTGAATTTCTCAATTTAGGTGTTTTCTCCAGATACGAAGGGAGCCCAATACCCGGGCCATCACCTTTTCATCTTCTATTTTTTCAAATCATCCATCATTTGATATAAGCTTGTTAGGGCACAACATGACCTTGTCCATGGTGAGGACTACAATATATGCTATCAAACTCTATTAATTATCATAAAATGTTTGTTAATTAAGCTGGTTAGAAATACAAAAGATTAGGTCAGCTAGCTTAGAGACCAAGAATGATACTCTTGATCTTATTAAGCTGGCTAGGTAGGTCAGTAGACCATGTGGACTTGAGCGTGTTCTGCTTTAATTCAGCAGCTTTACCCTCATCCTCTATTCCCTTGTTTTCAGAAAGTAGATCATCAGCTTGTTTAGATAGTGCTCGAGCTAGCTCTTCAAGAGAATCACGAGTCTTCTCATAGGTTGAGAATTCTCTTTCCTGATTCTTCACATTCAACACAAGTTGCTGTAGGTCCATTTCTTTGGCATATATATGTTTCCTTATATTTGCAATTTCTGACTCCAGCTCTTTCTTCCTATTGTTTTCTTCCTTGATGGCCAAAGAAGCCTTCTTTATACAGCTTCTGAGATCCTTCCGCCTATTCTTGCCTGAAGAAGACTCCTCTTCGATTCTGGCTTTCTGCTCCCTAAATTTCTTCAGTTTATTCACTGGATCAATAGTAGCTTGGAATTCTTGGAATGATGAAAAGGCATTTCTCTGAAACTCGACAAGAGCCTCCTTCACCTCTTCTGTCACCACACAGTGTCTACTTCTAATCAATATATTCAAGAAGTAGTCTAATTGAGATCGCATACTAGGATCAGAACAGACTTCAGATAAGTGCCTGATCATTAACAGCTTCAAGGCATCTATGGCTTCTCTAATAGATATATGAGATGCATCTCCAAAGACATGGTTTCCCTGCCAAACAGAGAGCTTTTTATCAATCAAATTGAAAGGATCATCTGAGTCAGAATCTGTTGTATTGGAAGAAGAGTCTTCAGATTCAATTTCAAAACAGGATATTTCAGTGACAGGAGGGTCATTTTCAATTGTGGATGCACAAAATTTAGGGCTATCTGAAGTTTTTCCTTCAACATCTTCCCAAGGCCTCTCAACTGGAAGTGTTGGTTGAGATTTTAGGACTTTTTCCACTTCAGTAGGCAGAGATTGGATCGGTGTGAGATTGGGAGTAGACAGCATTGTAGTGTGGTCTTTCTGAAGTCTTTTTGTTGAAATCTTAAAAATAAACAAAAAACAACAAAATAAATATAAGCATAGGAGAACTTGAGAGAAGTAGGAACGGACTAAAGAGAAATAATTCAGAAGAAATTTGAAGATTTACTCTTCCAGAGGGCTCTTCCGAATTTGGATTCAAATTCATGTTTTTCTTTTGTTTCATAGGGTTGATGAATTGGATATCTTCCCTGCCGTCTGTTTCTTCAAACACATGAATACCATTATATTTGATAACAAGATTGTTGGTATTATAATCTGCATATGAAACCTCTACATGATTCCACTTGTCATTTGGATACACTATATTCAGGTTATCAACAAAGTTTAGCATCTGTGCATGAAACAAAAACATATGATCTGTTTCTGTCCTGAGCTCATAAGGTTTCTCAATGCCAAGGGACTGTTTGTTGCCATTAATGGATATTACAGGACTAAACTTCACTATGATAGATGGCTCATCCACTAGTCCAACAACAAGACCCATAGAAATAACTGGGAATTTGTTACGAAACCAGAAAGACATTGACCCTCCTCTTGTAACGCGTGTGACCCACTCTGGAATCTTTGTTCCTGGCAAAAAAATCATCTTGTTTCCAGTCTCTATCCATTTCTGTCAGTCAATAGAAAGCATTAAAAGTATATCTAAAAAATGGGATGCTGATAGGAATAGATATACGATGCCAATTTGAGAGGGACTGATTTTTCTCATCACAAGAATGAAGAATTTTAATCTACAAACGGAATAAGATTTAATCTACAAAAATAGAGCCTAAAGATTCAAGAAAAACCTACAAACTAAAGTTCTATTTTGGGGACGTGAGGAATAAAAACTACAGGCTAAAATTAGAGAATTAATGTGGAAGAACCATGTAAAAATAAAAAAAGGATGTGGCAGTTGTGGCAGTGATAAGATAAAAGCAAACAAATAAGCATGCATCATATACTTTGCAGTTTGTGCAACTAATAAAATCGACTCATCAAATCACCAACTTTTTTCTCTCTAGATCAACTATCTTACCTTCCATGTACCATAATGATCCACAAAATCCAAACACCAATACAAACTTATGTATTTGAGTAAACATAAATATTAAATTAAATCAAATCCAGATAAAAGGAGGAACCTGATCCAGCAACATGCTTGTACAACTGGAAGCCAAGGCTGTGCAGTTTTTTGCAGAGAAATGATCCAAGTTTGGTAGAAGCCCTCTAATATCTAGAAGAAACACACAGTCATCCAAAATCAGTTCCTTTAGAAATTGACATCCCTCAGTACATGCTGGAAGAACTGTAAGGTCTAGGAATTTTAAGGACGTGCATCCTTTGACAGACAACATTTCTAATTTCTCTGGAATCCCTTTAATTTCTCTTAGATATCTGCACTCGTCCAGCTTGAGGTTCCTCAAAAGAGGACATTCTTTTATGCATGGATGAAGAACTGAGAAATTATTTGCTGACAGGTTCAAATCTTTCACATTGGCAAACCAAGTAAGACCTGTAGGAAGAAAGTCATCTGAGATATTGCAGTGTGACAGAACAAGACATTCTGCATTGGAAGACTTAGACTCTAATTCTTCAGCTTTATCAAGTTTAGATAACTGCAACCCTGCACATTGCAAAACACACATTGAACTCAGATCTGGCAATTTGACAATGCTACTTGGTATTGAAACCATTCCACATAGTTGCAGTTCCAATTTTCGAAGCCGAGTAAGATTATGAATAGAAAATGGCAATTCTTCTATGAGACTCCCAATTATATGAAGTTCTGTTAAGTTTTCCATCTTCCCCAATATTTCTGGGAAACCCTTAAGAACTGAGCAATGTGAAAGATTCAGTTTCTTCAAAGATGTCAGTATGATGGGTGGAAAGATCTCCAGACTCTTGCAACTAGCGGCATCCAAGATTTTAAGATTTTCCAAGTATCCAACTGAATTATGAATTTTTGTTAAATTCTCACAATGTTTGAATGATAATTTTTCTATGTTTCGGACACCAGACACATCAGGTATCTCTGTTATAGACTCATTATAGCTGAAATCCAAAACTGTCAAATATTGCAACTTCTGCAATGAAAAAACAAAAATAAAAAATGAGCAAAAAGAAAAATGAACAAACGTAGGAATTTAATGTGAATTAATGCAATGATATGCACAAGTATACACTTGCCTGAATTGGTTCACACTGCTTTAAGCTACTATATGGTAACTCTAAAATGGAGAGTAATATTGGATGAAAATTAGATGGTAAAGATGCTGAAGGATATCTCGACCATTTCAACACTCTTAACCTTGTAGGAAAATGTGTGGGACCTTTGGAAAAATAACCATTCTTAATAATAAGGGTTTTGAGATTCTCCATCTCCTTGATGGCCTCTCCATCCAACTCCAACGGCACTTCACCTTTTTCCAAGTGTACTCTGTCTTTGGGAAAATCCAGAATTAAGATTTGAGTATTGCTAGTTCCCTTTAGAACAAAACAACAATTCCATCACAATAAAATATCATTTAGGAATTCAATATGCATATTTAGAAATTTTCATTAGTTACGAAAAGAAAAATAAGTTTATGAATTTGATACTGTCAGCATAAGATTAGAAACAGATGGATAAACATAAAACAGGGTTTGCTTGGATAAGTTTTTCTATAAGCACTTTTAGAGCAGAAAATACAAAGACAAAAGTAAAAAACAAGTTTTCCATATAACTTTAACAAATTTTAACTAATATGTAAACAAGAAAACTACTAAGTTTTTTTTTTTTCAACCAAACCATCAATATCATTCTTACTCACCTTTTTTTCTTTTAAAACTTTAAGTACGTCCTCATGGTGCCATAACCTGCTACGTTCACAGGGCTCTAGTGATTCGTCATGCACAATTTTTCTACCCATGTCTTGTATCAATGCATGTAATGTCAGAAGACCATCATCAATTTTTATAAGAGATTTGTCAATCAGAAGTTCAATACTACGTCTCATTGGTGAACCATAATGAGCATGAAGTATATTTTCAACATCTGACAGCTTGTATCCTCTGAAGCAACAAGCTATGTCCAGAAAAATTGACTGTTCTTCTTTGTCCAACGAATCATAGCTTATTCTAAGCACGTCTTGGATCTTTTTGTCAAGAGTTCCATCATATCTATCCAATGTAAGTTTGCAAACTTCTACTTCTTTTCCAAACAAGTTGGAACCAATTACCTCCAATGCCAACGGTATCCCAGAAGCATAAGAGACTGCACGTTCTAATATGTCTAAGTATCTTGATTCAATTCTTTTACCTTTGAATGCTTTCCAACTAAGCAAATCAAGAGATTCTTTGTGACTTAATCCCTGCACTAGATATGTCTTTTTAACATTATGCAGCCTAAGCAAATGCTCTTCTCGTGTTGTAATGACGACTCTGCTACCAGAACCAAGCCAATGACATCCTCCAACAACAGCCCGAAGCTGGTCTATTTGGTCAACGTCATCAAGAACCAAAAGAACCTTTTTCTTCTCGAGCCTTTGCTCAAGTATTGACATTCCTTCATTCACATCTTGTATGCTAGTATCCTTGTCTCCAAGAATCACAGAAAGAACAGTCTTTTGTAGATGCACTAAACCATGATTAACTGAATTCACTCTCACATCACCAAGAAAACAACACAAGCCTTCAAAGTGGTGACTAATAGAATTATAAACCTCTCGAGCAATTGTACTTTTACCCACCCCACCGATTCATTGGATCCCAAAAACATAATCGTCAGATTCAGACTCAATATTCAAGAGGGACATTACTTGTTGCACTCTAGTCTGCAATCCAACTGGGTATTCAGCTACATGTAAAGGAGTACGATTAATCTTGTTACAAACCTCCTTTAAGATACTCCTAATAAACTCATATTCATATCCATCCCTGCACAATTAGAGTACAAAATGTATCATAGCTACATATTCATACTTATCACTACTACGATCTAGGTTGTTCAAATGTGAAGATCAAGAAGCAAATCATTATTCATTAATTGTTTCCTAAATCAAATTACCAGAAAAAAGAAAAACAAAATAAGGTAAACTAAGGATTGAAGGGTAGCTACCCATGATTATAAGGAAAGCCTGGAATATTAGATGCCTTAAGCAGAGCCTTCTTCCATTCACTTATCTTCTCTTTGTCATGTTTGAACCTCTCTACATGACTAGTGAATGCCTCTCCATATCTCCCTCTCATATGTCGAACATGAGAGGGATCCACATCATAAAAAACAGGTAAAACATGACTAAGCTTCTTCTTCTCAAAGCAGTCAACGATACTAGTGAGTTCATCCAAACAAAACGAAGAAAAAGCATAGTTCTGAGAGAGAACAATGATGGCAATCTTGGATTCTTGAATGGCCTTGGAAAGTGCTGGGGTGAATTTCTCTGATCCTTTCTGGAGCTCCTTGTCATCAAAGAAGGTATGGATTCCCCTTCCAACGAGAGCATGATATAGATTTCCAGTAAAACCCATTCGTGTGTCTTCACCCCGGAAGCTGAGGAACACATCGTAGGAAAAGGTTGCTGCTCCTGCCATGACTTTTTGCTCAGTGAAACGATGTGGTTGGAATGGTTACAACTGGTGTGAAACTAACAGTTGCAGCTTAAGTCAAAGTCTTCCTTTGTTTATTATTTCCCACCCCATCCAACTTCCAACTTGCTACATAGATATGTAGGTTTATTTATCTTGCTTCCAAATTGTATAAAAATTAAACATACTACTTCTACATTTTGAAAATATAACAGTGTTCCAAAATTTAAAAAATTGGTCTAATAGAGGATATTAATTCAGGAATCTTCTTAAATCTGAAAGCATGTTTTCTTGTCATATTTTTAAAATATGGGATATAATGTTACATTTTCAAGATATAGAAGAACAATGTTACACTTTTAAAATATGTGTAAATTACTTTTTATTAAAAAACTAATTTTAGTTTTAAGAAAATCTTGTTTATTTGTTAAAAATTGATTTTTAAAACACTTTATCCAAGATAGAAATAAAATATTTTTATTTAAAAATAATTTTAAAATTTAATTAGTTGGCCTAGGATTTTATTTTAAAAATAGAAAATTATTATTTTTAAATAGTTAGTTTATAAAAGCACATAAAAAATAAAAATATATTTATTTTATTAAAATATTTTTAATAAAAAATTAAACAAAATAGAAATCTATATCCTAAATCTTCTTTCATTATGATGGACTTTGAGTTTGTATCTCAATTTCTTATAATATTCTTGATGATAGAGTTTAAGATCCTCATTTGGCATATTTTAGAGAATATTAAATTATTTCATGGTTTCCACAATACCATGTAAATTTTAAGATATTCATGAACAATTTATTTTAATGGTTAAAAAAATCAAGATTTTATTTTTTATTTTTAATTATTGAGTTTGAAATAAAATTGAAAAATGAAGTTTAACTCTATGAATTGTATCTTTAAAAATACTCATCTTAATTTTTAAAAATTATGTGTCATGTAAATTGTCTCTAATAAATAATTGTTTAAAGATATGATACCATAGACTTAAGTAACCTTAATATATGGTATATAGTACTTTAAAGATATGGACATTCATTGCAAGTTAAAGTGATTGCAAGATTCATAAGTAATCGAAACTTTTAAAATATCTCCTTTTATTATGGTATATAGTACTTTCTTTTTTTGATAATGTTCATTTGCTTTTGTTACGTTACTTTCTGAAAATACTTAACTTGATACAATTATAGGCTTACCTTTGTGACTCTAAATGTTATAAAATTTAGACATTGTATTTTCATATTTTGAAAACGTGATATTGTGTCTTTAGATTAAAAAATTTTCTGAATTGATCCTCCATCAAATGACACACCAATTCAAGAATTTTTTCAATTTGGGAGAACAATGTTGCATTTTCAAGATGTAGAGATATTGTAGCACGTCAATTTTCATAACCAGGTTAGTACATAATTTTATATGTTAAAGATAAAAACTAGATATTGTATACAACTAATTTTGACTAGATAAGATTCATTATACCAAGAGAGTACCATGTTACATGTAAATTGTAGCACAACCACACTAGTCATGACATAAGATTTCAAAGAATTAAGGAAGGACTTTAATCCAGGTAATTGGTAGGATGAGGAACCTAGCCATGACCAAAGGTTTCATTAAACAAAGAGCTAAGGTTTATCCATGTAAATGATAGAACAATGTCCCTAGATTCAACCATAGGATTCATTAGACCAAAAGGAAATGTTAGTTTATCTAATTGCAAGGTCATAAGGCAAACCTCAACTATAGCATCTTTAAACAAAAAATAAATGTTGATTTAAGCTTAAATTCACTAAGCCATGAAAAATCACGCCCCAAAGGTCGCTTAGTGAGTCAATTTTCGCTAAACGAAGTCTCTTGACGTAAATGGAATTTTAGAAATTCGCTCAATGGATTTAATTTCGCTTAGTAGAAGTTGGAAATTTGCTCAAAGAATTTTCCTACACAAAGCCTATAAATAGGGGTCCTTGGGAGTGTTTTGGGGCAGAAAATTGTAAGAAAGGATGTTGAAAAATCAAGGGGAAAAGGGGAAAAGGAGGGAGAAAGCATTAGGGAGAAGAGAGAGATTCAAAGAAAGGAAAAGAGGAGATTCAAGAGTAAGAAAGGAAGGCTCTTGAGGAAGGAAGTTAGGAAAAAAGTCTTCTAAGAAAGATTGAAGTTGTGGAGGTTCAACATCATTCTTACCGAACCTCTTATCAATGTAACGGGGGAGTGGGATGTATAAACCGCATGAGGTGTTAGTCTTAATAAACTATGCGTGTGATTATTTGGTTTATTATGTTATGGTTTCTATGGATTTGTGAGATTGATTATTTCAATTAGTGTTATTTTGAGTTACTATTCATGATTTATGTTTATTCTTTGCTAATCATAAGTGAATTGGCTGGATTTCATAAATAAAGGTTTTATTTTATTAGTTAAGAGAAAGATAAAATTTTATTCTTGAAATGAACTATATTGAACTTATATACTTATTTTTAGAAAATTATGATAGGAAGGCAAGATGAACATGCTTTGTGGTTGCAGTTAACTAGATCTTCCACATCTGAAATGATGTCTTTAGCACTATTATACTAATTCTTTAGTGAATATCAGATATTTACAAGATTAATTACTTACTATAAAATTTTAATTGGAAATATGGTGTCTAATAATATAAGTATGCTATGTATTATAATGTGATACTTAAGTTATGGTTGACAGTGTTGTGATTCAGAAAGAATATTATATAACCAATGCTAGTTAAATTAGTATTACTTGAGAATGTGGTAATAGTTGAATTATGACTCATGATATTAAAAATATTATGAATATTATATCACATACACTTGATAAATTATTGTTGATTTAGAAATGATAAAATATAGTGGAAAGAACATAGCAAAAAGTCTAGACACCTTAGTAGAGGTGTTGTGCAATAAGTGTGTGGTGATTTAGAAAGTTACAAATTGGTACATCGAGAGATTAACCAATAAATTAAGTAGTTGGAGAGAAATAAAATGCTGACCTTATCAATCTTTATATTTGGTGTACATATGTAATTATTCATTATGAACTTCTGTTGGAAATGATGATAGTAGTTAATAAATTATTATGTGTTGATAAATTTTAGGAATCTGCTAAGAGATTATAAGGTGAACTTAGGAAAGACCTAGGTTCCGTGTTGTGGGTATCATACAAGTGTATGTATGACATGTTTTAGGGAATTATGAATTGTACTTACGGGGGTAAAGAGTGCTGTCAAAATATATCCTTTCAAACTGAAATAGAATGCCCAATAGTAACTTGTTGGAGACAAATAACTTGTTGGGGACCAGCACTTTGAGACTGACTTGTGGGGGTTAAGCTCTTATATCTAATTGTGGACCAAAATATTATATATGGTCGAGGGTTAATACTACTTGGAATTGTTCTAGAAAAATATGTTGTTAGAAAAGGATAGATATATATATATATATATATATATATATATATATATATATATATATATATATATATATATATATATATATATTACTTCTCAAATGAGATCCTTAATGATGTGGGTGAATCATCATGGATGGTCATGAAATAATACATAGAGTCAAAAGAAATTAAGTCTAGAGTTGAGAAGAGTGAGATTGTGGATATGTGGAACCGAGTCCTATGATGAATCTTAGGCTCCTTTCTGTGTCTAGTTTATTAGGATTACCACTTATGGTTTATAATTATCTGACTCCTCTATTTGTTTTCTCTACGTGTTTGCTTTATGTGCATATGTATTCACATAGTTGTGATGGACAACTCTCAATATTCCCTTGATGCTAGATATTACGTGATGTTTGGTATCCTAATACTTTCTTAGTTTTTGTCAAAATTTCACTACTTTGGATAGAATTGAATGGGGTAGTGGTGATAATAGATATATGTTGTATTGAGAAACATTTTAAAAGATTTTTTTTTGTAATGAATTCTATTGTTTTATCATTCTTTTTAAGAAGATTATGGTTTGATATGTAAGAACTAGTTGTAAAAATTCCTCATAATCGTGTAAGTGCCTTTCACAAATTTTCCGCAGTTTTAATACATGAATCAGGTTAATAAAAAGGGGCGTTAATGGTACATTGTCTAAGTTTTGTAAAATTTGGGCATACTGTAGTTAAGCCAAATATCTATTCCCTCATGTAAATTTTGTCCTTTAAATTAAATCTAACATGATTACACAATTAACATATACAATTAATAATGATTGTATCTTAATAAAATATTGTTGTGAGATCTCAACCTATTTAAAAAATTATTGGACGAAATTGAATCTAGAAATAATAGTGAGACGATGTTGGACATTTTAACAAAATAGTGGGACACAAAATAAAATTAAATCCCTCTTGTTTCTATCAAAATATATGACTTTCTAGATTTAACTAATTTATGTCTTTTAAATATTGAATAACTTACTCTGTTTTACAACTATAGTGACTTTAATATTTTTTTAAATACAGTTATTTTATAAATTCAAAATTATATTTATATTTTAATTATATATATATACAGAGAGAGAGATAGATAGATATATTATGTAATACAATTTAAAAATACATGAGTTAGTAACTAATTACTTATCAATGGAAAAATGTTAATAATCGACGATAATTTCAATAGCATAAGACTCATCAAATAAAGATATTGTAGCCTACAAATATATTAATTAATATTTTCTAGATTGACGTACACTAACTTAAACAATTATAATTTTGAAAAGAACAGATTAGTTAATATTGTTAAATTTGTTCATAGTTTGTAATATTGTTTTAAAATTCCCGTTAAAATTTTTTAAACTCATCATCTCCTTCTTTCTTTGTTACTCTCATCTACTCAATAAACATATGTTGTATCTCACTAACTAATAACATCTCTTCTTTCTAATTGAAAAATAAATGGTTGAAATACATGATCCAAAAAGAAATTAAGAGCTAATTAATATTTACAAAGGGGATCTATAGACTACGGCCTAATATTCTCCATCATGAGCTGAAGTCTTGATGAATCTTCCTGAAATAAATCTTTCTCTATCTTCTAATCATAGCCCTAATGAGAGAGTCTTGATAGATAGGATTATATCACTTAATATATTTATTTTAAGTGTATTATAAATTTTAGAATTCGCAATTCATTTTTTAATTGTATTGCAAAATTTGTAACTCATAATTTTTTAACTTTGAGAACGTATCAAACCTATGATATTTTTGTGCTATATATCATATTAAATCCACAATTATATAATAATATATTCAAGATCGCATAATCCACTATAAAATTTCATAATTGCTTATCAAGTATATGTGATTCATAATGTATTATTAAACTAATATTTTGCGAGATCCACAACTATATTGTTCTCTATTTCAAATTTCATAATTCATACTTTAGGAAAAAAATCAAAGCATTTTAGATTTCAGGATCTGTACTATAGCAAAATAAAATTGTGTTAAATTACAAAATTCGTAACTATGAAAAACTTTTCTATAACGGAGGTGGAAAAAGTAAAAAAAAAAAAAAAAACATGGCATGCCCCACTAACCGACACCACATTACAAAGTTGAGCTCCTCTCCAATACATAAAATCTTGTTTTTCTCCACCTTAAAGTCTCTAAGTATGAGTGTTTGTTAGGACAAACTATCAATAAACCCAATAACTCAAACAGATTGGGCATTCAGTAAGTTGAACCATAAATTCAATCTGAACAAGAAGAATACTTATATACCAGTTAATTACAATCTTTATATATGGTAAGTTTGTTAATTTTACTAATTAACACTTTAAAAGTTATATAAACGAATAGTTGTAAAATTCTTTTACACTTACAATATATATAGATATTAAACTCATATTGAATTATAGGCTAAATTACAATTGGTGGCCCCTATTTGATCATTTGCTTGAGATAATGAATTTGAATAGAATTAAACTTTTTTTTATACTTCTAGACCAAGAGACACACCAAGATTCATACCACTAGACCAAATGCCAACTTTGTTTTTATTCTGAAATTCAAATCTAATTAAACTGTAATTAATATTAATTTAAAAAACACTTAAAAAATAAGGACACTCTAGGAATTGATTATAATTTAGCCTAAATTATAATTATAAATTATGTTTTGTTTTATGTGTTTATTTTTATATTATGTGTTTTGGTAGTTTAAACAAATTGTTTAGTTTGTATTTATTTTTATAGCTTGCTAATTTTGGAAAAATTGTGTTTACTTTTATTTTGAACAAATATTTCTGTAATTATTATTGTTTGACAATTTTGTTATGTTTTAATTTTAATTTGTTTTAGTTTTGATATGTTATTTATAACTATAATTTATCGTTTATTTTAATGTTACAATAATTTTATCGTCTGTTTTTTAAATAAAATCTGGAAAAGCTATAAAAAAATGTCCTAAGCTTTATTTTTTTATAAAAAAAAGTTAAAACTATGACCCAATTAATCAATCTCAATTCAACTCATTCAAGAGTGGATATATTTTAACATAAAAAATAAAAACCCAAATCAATTCAACCTAAAATTTTCTTTTTACACCGCATATTGCTATTCACGCTGTCATGGATTAATGTAGTTTTAAAATTTCCAAAATAGCTATTACCTTTTAAACTAATATTTCAAACCTTTTTATAAATGCCTTGGCCACATATCCTTTTATAATATTCCTTCTGTATCACACAATAGGTACGCCTTGATTATATATATTTTTTACTTCGTTTGTTAATCAAATTAGTTGATCCTAATTTTAATCTTTGTGGAACTTCTAGATTAGTTGATCCACAATTACATTTTAATTTTATGTTATCTATATCATATAATTCAAAGTTTCTTGATATATGTTACCTATCACTTGATCCAAACTAAATATTGATTATTTTTTTAAATTAGTTTATTTTGAACACATAAAAACATAAATTCTAAATCAATTAATCTGGAAAGCATAGCCAATTATTAATTCTTAATCAATTAATCAGGAATTTGTATTTTATAGTTCCAAACCAACTAATCTAAAACATAAGGGTATTTTAGGTATTTTTGGGTTGGGTGTGAATAGCAATTCTATGGGTGGTAAAAGAAATTTCCCCAACCTAATGTGTTATAATTGGATTGGACTTAGGTTTATCTAAACTCAATTCAACCTAACCAGTATTATCCTTGTTTACGGTTATTGGAGTGGAAGTCTTTAATGCTAAATAATAAAAAAAAAAGCTATAAACATATTGCGAGAAAAATTACTATTCTTAAATAAATAGGATTTCAGATGAAATTCGTTTTCAGAAAGCCTAACACAATTTAATTATTTCTAAAATAATTATTTAATGTTAAATCTAATTTGTCTATATTAAATTTATAAGAAAATATTTCGGTAGAATGTTTTTGGTAATTTAAAAATATTTTTAGTTCTGTTTTAACCTCTCTAAAATATTTTGTCAATTTTGATCTGTCTTACTGTGACATACATTACTTTCACTCTTCAAAGTGATTGAGATAATGTTTTATTAATTCCACTTGTATTTCATTTTTTTTACCCTATTTTTGTCTCATCTATTTTACCTTGCACATTATTAATTTACATAAATTATGTAATACTATAATTTAATATATTATTTATTTTAACATAGTACAAGTGGAGTGGTTGAAAAATAATAGAAAGATGTTAAGAGAAAATTGCATAATAATTTGTTTTATGTCTAATTTTTTAACAATTTCATGTTTGAGTTTAATGGACAAACAGTAAAATAATTTTACATTTTTAACCAATAAACATCATTTTTATGGGTTAGAATGACTTTCAAGCTAGTTTTGTGAAATTCCACAAGCTTACCATGTGATTTAAGATTTGATGACACACTAAAACCATGAAACAAAATATTCTATTCCAAATTAGTCTCTCGTTCCTATCCAACTAATAAGTAAATGTCATGCCATTTGATGAGTTATATAAAATATTAAAAAAATTGTAAAATAGGATTTATTAAACGATGTGTTATTTATTGATTGGTTGAGACATGAAATGAAACAATAATTTGGGATAGATGATTTTCATCCATAAAGGAATAATACTTCCTCTTCGGATGTAAGAAAAAAAAAACTAATTCTTACTGATTTAGAAAATGAATTAATAATATTTAATACTTATAGTATCAATGAGAAAGTTTGTTCATTTATTAATGAACCTCTACATTATTTGCATATTAGAAAAAGGTTGACGGTAATATTGTTAAACCTAGTTAGTTCAACCTGTTGCCCCTAAAACAGGCCACCCCATCATTCAAATTAAAAATGCATCAAATCTGGATTGACCTGGTTCAACTTAATGGGTTTAAGAGCCAAACCAATAACAAGTGGGTCAATCTGGTTAAAATTCTTAGATTCACTTATTACAAGAGTGAGTAGAAAACATTTATTTTTTCTCTCTAATATTTTTTTTTTAAAGTTAATGAATGTAATAAGTAATTAATCTCAATCATTAGATTTTAAAAGTAAGAATAAAGAGGGAAGTTTCTTATACTTTCTCTTGCTGTAAGTGGATCTATTCTGATACATATATATATATATATATATATCACTTGTAGAGGCCAAGAATGTTATTCTCAATCCTGCTTAGATGGGTTGTTAGGCCAGTGGACCAAGTCGAGTTGAGTAAATACTGCTTTACTTCGGCGGCTTTACCCTCATCCTTTACTCCACCGTTTGCAGCAACTAGATCATCAACTTCTTTAGACAATGCTCGACCTTGCTCATCAAGAACATTACTATACTTCACATTGGTTGAGAGTTCCACCTCCAGATTCTTGACATTCAAAGCAATTTGGTCAAGATCCATTTCTTTGGTAGCTAGTTCTTGCCTTAAAGTTGCAATTTCTGTCTCTAGTGCCTTCTTCTTACTGTTTTCGGCCTTCATGGACAAAGAAGCCTTCTTGATTGAAGTTTTCAGATCCTTCCTTCGGTCCATGCCTGCTGAAGCATCCTTCTGAATTCTGGCTTTTTGCTTCTCAAAGTTACTTAGTTTGTTCAGAGACTCAGCAGTAGCTTGGAAGTCTTGGAAGGTAGCAAAAATCTTTCTCTTGAACTCAGCAAGAGCCTCCTTTAGCTCTTTGGTCACCTGTGGATGGCTAATTGTAGTCAATAGATCCAAGGCATGAGTAAGTTGAGACTGCTGGGCAGGATCAGAAGAGACTTCATGTATGTCCTTAATCATTAACATCTCCAATGCACCTATGGCCTCTCTAATAGATGTTAGAGATGTATCTCTGAAAAATGCCCCACTACCACAGAATTTTTTATGAATTTGCTCGAATGGATCATCTGAATCAGATCCTGTATTGCTGGAGGAGTCTTCTCTTTCGAGTTCACTAGTGGATACTGTCGCGAGATTGATATCATCCCCCTCACATCTTTCAATGATAGGAGGGTCATTTTGAACTGTAGTTGAATGAACTTCATTCTCTGGAAGATATTCTGAAGCTTCTCCTTGAACATCTTCCCACTGACTGTCAACCAAAAGTGTTGATTGAGGGGCCAGGCCACGGGTTAGAATAGAAGATGGAAATATTGTCTTGTCTTCATGGGGTCTATTTGTCTTTAAAAGAAAATAAAGAAAAATGAGGAGACACAGAAAGAGAATTTAAATTAGATATAAATTCAGTAAATGAAAGGGCAAAGAGAAGATCTAGCTAAATTTTTCTACCTCTACTCTTTGATGTGCCCCCAATGAATTTGCATTCAAATTGACCACCATTGCTTGTGGAGGTTTGGTGAATTTGACATCCTCCATGCTACTTCTTTTTTTAGATACATGGATTCCACTATATTTAGCTGCCAGTCTGATTGGGACTTCGTGGTTAGTAATATGATCTGCATATGAAACCTCCACATGATTCCACTTATCATCTGAAACCACTATATCTGCATTGTCTTCAAAGTTTAGCAGATGTATATCAAACAAAAGTATATGATCCGTTGCTATCCTGAACTCACAAAGTTTCCAACTTCTTAGAAACTGTTTCTTGTTGTTGATGGATACTCGTGGGCTAAACTTCACAGTGGTAGGTTGCTCATCCACTGGTCCAATAACAAGACAGACAGAAATTGCAGGAAATTCATTACGGAACCAGAAGGATATTGACTCTCCACTTGTATCGTATGAAAACCACTCTGGAATCTTTGTTGCTGGCAAAGAAAACATCCTGTTTCCTGCCTCTATTGATTCCTGCCAGTCAAAAATATAAAACTGTAAGACTAAGCAGCTAATTAGAAACATCTTGATACACTGTGGGACACTGGGAATCAACACCATTTTAATAGGAACTTCTTTTAATGAAAAAAATAAAGTGTATAATTCGTTCTAAATGATAAGAAATATAACTAATCCATAACACTTGAGGCTTCAATAGGTTGTAAGGATAATGTCATAAAGCATGTTGGAATAAAATTCAATAGGACTTAGAAGCAAAAGTTGGAAGCAATGGGGAAAAATCCAGAAATTTGTTGAACCTTAATTAATAAGTGGTTGTTGTTCTGGTAATAAAATCCAATAAATAGGTATCATATAGCTCAATGTTCTGTCCAAGGTTGCAAGTAAAATACCAAACCGCTCCGTCAAATTACCAATCCTCTATAGCAAAAACTATATTTCTATCCAAGTAGCATTATAATCCACACTCTCCAAATAGCAACACCATTTTAGGTATTATTTAAGTCAATATAAAATAGTAAAAAGAATGGCATAAAAGATAAAAGGAAGAACCTGATTTAGCAACAAGCTTGTACACCTGGCAGTCAAGGATGTGCAGTTTTTTGCAGAGAAGTGATCCAAGTTTGGTAGAACCCCTTTAATTTCTTGAAGATACACACAATCGTCCACAACCAGTGGCCTCAAAGAGCGACATTCACCAGTGCTTGCAGAAATAATAGTGAGGTCAATGAATTTCAAGATTGTGCATGATAGTGCGGACAATGTTTCTAATTTCATTGGAATGCCTCCAATTTCTAGTAGAAATCTGCAATTGTCTAGCTTCTTCAAAAGGTGACATTCTTTGAAGCATGCATGAATAACTGTGAAATTGTTCCCTGACAAGTTTAAATCTTTTACATTGGCAAACCAAGCAAGACCTCCACGAAGGAAGTCATTTGATATATTGCAATGTGACAGAATAAGACATTCTGTGTTTGAGGATTTCAACTCAAAATTTTCACCTATGTTGACTTCAGATAATTGCAACCCTTCACATTTGAGAACCAGACATCAAAACCAGTTCAGGCAACATGACAATGCTACTTGGCACTGAACCATTCCGCAGAGTTCCAATTCTATTTCTCGAAGCCCAGTAAGGTTGTCAATTGAAAGTGGAAATTCTTTAATGGGAGTCCCTGTTATATGAAGTTTTCTTATATTTTTCATTTCCCCCTGTATTTCTGGGAAACCCTTAAGTATTGAACAATGTGAAAGATTTAATTTTTCTAGAAGGATCAATCTGATAGGTGGAAAAGTCCTAAGCTTCTTGCATTGAGCAACATCTAAGATTCTAAGCTTAAGTAGCAAACCAACTGAATTGTGAATTAGAACTAAATTCTCACAATGTCTAAAATATAATTTTTCTAAATTAGGAAGACCAGATACATCAGGTATATGAGTTATGTATTCACAGTGGCCTAAATCCAAAACTGCAAGACACATGAACCCCTGCAGTTGAAAAATAGAAAATAAAAACGAGGGGGGACAGAGAGAAAAAACCAAGCGTCAAATCATAGAAATTTGAGTAAAGTGAACTGATCAATATACAAGTAAATATACACAAACTTGCCTGAATTTGCTCACTTATTCTGATGCAACTTTCAGGTAATTCGAGTATCGCAAGCTTCTCAGGATGAAAATCACAAGGTAAAGACGGTAATGGATATCCCCACCATGTCAGCACCCTTAGATTTTGGGGAAGATGTGTGGGGCCTTTGTTAAAACAACCATTTCTAATAATAAGTGTTTTGAGATTTTTCATATTCTTGAAGGCATCTCCATCCCAATGTACTTCTTCACCTTCGAGTCCATCATCCTTGGGGAAATCAAGAAATAAGCTTTCAATCGTATTTGATCCCTTCCAAAATAAAAGCACAGGTTGATCACAATACATTTCTATATGCGAGGAATTCAGAAAGCATGTTTTTACAGATTCACACATTCTAAAGGGATAAAATTTCAATTGAAAATTCCTAAATATATACTGTCAACAACAGATCAGAAGTTATAACTCAAAAATAAAACCATCTCTATCAGGTTTATTACTCACCTCATTTTGTTCTAAAACTTGAACTACATCTTTAAAGAACCATAGCCTACTTCGTTTGCCAGGCTCATTTGGAGATTCCTGTTGAACAATTTCTCTTCCCATGTCTTCTATCAGGTCATGTATTATTACACGACCATTATCAATTCTCATGAGAGAATTTTTAATCAGTTGCTCAATGTCAATTGTTCCCAATAAATCATGATGAGCACAAAGTATAGGTCCAATGTCTGCCCATTTTTGTCTATTGAAGAAACAAGCAATATCAAGAAAAATCTGTTTTTGGTATTGCCCCAAGGAATCAAAAGAAAGTTTAAGTTTCATTTTGATGTCCTCTCTAGGAATCTTTCCATACTCCTGTAATGCATCATTCCATTTATCTACTGTTTTTTCTGATAAGTAGCAAGCCGTTACTTGCACATCCAATGGAAGCCTAGAAGCATAATTCACTGCACGGTTTAACACGTCTGTGTAACTTGGATCAAATTTCTCAGTTTTAAAAGCATTCCAAGTAAGCAAGTCACGAGCTTCTTTATCACTCAATTCATCCACTCCATATGAGCTTGTAACCCCGTGCAGTTCCAGCAAGCCCTTGTCCCTAGTTGCAATTATGACTCTGCTGCCAGAACCAAACCAATCATGTCCTCCTACAACAGCCTTAAGCTGCTCTATTTTGTCAACATCATCAAGAACCAAAAGAACCTTTTTCCTACTTAGCACATCCTTTACTATCAGAATTCCTTGCTTCACATCTTCCAAGGTAACATCCAAGTCTCCAAGGATGGCAGAGAGAACCATCTTTTGTAGATGTACTAGGCTATGTTTAGTTGAATTCCCTTTTACATCTTCCAAAAAACATGAGCCTTCAAATTGATCTCTAATAAAATTATAAACAGCCCGAGCAATTGTAGTTTTGCCAATTCCACTAGCACCATGGATCCCTACCATGTGAACTCCTTCATCAGCCTCAACATTCAGAAGCCTCATTACTTGAAGCACTCGAGACTCTAATCCAACTGTTTTACTATCAACTACATGTAGAGGAATATCAATTGAAGATATTCCACGATCACCAATTATTCTAGTTACTTCTTCAACAATCCTCCCAATCAAATCAGCATCGCTTCTAAAGCTGCCCAATCCAAGAAATGTTATTCTAAATGCATGTTTTTATGATTTCAATGTAAATTGTAAGAATGTGAAGGTCAAAGAAGCTTTTGTTAACTCTTTAAGGACATGTTGGATCCTAACAAATTTTTTATTTATTTTAAATCGTTAAAGTTCTATCTACATCACTATTTTAGAAAAATCTTAAGGGTTAACTAAAATGCTTTAAGAACTCAAACTAAAATAAAAAAAAAAAAAAATTAAAAACCGAAAACAAAGCAGAAATTTATCAGAACCTAATGTAAAATTTGTTAATATTATCAAGAATCCAAAACATATTCATGCGATCTCACACTTATTACAAACTAATTTTTTAAAGGTTTCATATTTTTTAAAAAAGTTATATGAAATTTTTTTATAAAATTAACTTAAAAAAAATCCCAAATGTTTTTTAAAAGGGTTTTAGACTTTTTTTCTTTATATTATTTTTCTGTAATTTTAAAGAAGCTAACCCAAAACAATCCTAAATTTTAAGAGTCAAATGAAGCAGTATAGGATAGGTTACCCTTCTGAATGAAAGCCTGCGAGGTCAGCTGTTTGACTTAGAACCACCCTCCATCTGTTGACTTTTTCCATATGGCTCAAACTCTCATGCCTAGTAAATGCTTCTCCGTAGCTCCCTGTCTGATGTCGAACATGAGAAGGATCAACATCGTAGAAAACAGGAAAAACACGCCTAAGATTATTCTGCGTATTAAATCTGTCCATGATGAAGGTGAGCTCTTCTAAACACCACTTGGAAAAAGCATAGCTCGGAGAGAACAAAATAATGGCAATCATAGATTCTTCAATGGCGTTGGTAATCGCTGTCCCTATTTCCTCTCCACGTTGGAGCATTTCATCAGTGAAGACATGGAATCCACTTCGAGAGATAGCATCATAGAGATGTGAAGCAAAACCCCTCCGTATATCCTCACCCAGGAAGCTGAGGTACACATGGTAGCGAAAGGTTACAGCTCCAGCCATGACTTTGACCGATGGCAACGAAGATCACTCATTCCTCGTCAAAGTAACCAACACATACTATATAAAAAAAGTTTAATTAATATGCATGAAATATTATTATTAAAATTTAATTATAATTTTTTTATTTAAATTTTAAAGTAATAATTAATAAAATAAATAAATTTATAAATAAAGGTTATTGTTGAATAAAGATTTTTACAAATTAAAATAACAACTTACTCATTGAGTCAATCACTTTCATTTTAATAATAATCAATAATTTGTGGATAAATTAATTTATAGATGTAGAATTCGGGGTCAGTTGAATTCATAGAGAAAATTTTTATTTTTGAGAAACTATCTTGATATGATCATGCCTAACTAAGGACCTATCACTAGGGTCATAGCTAGAAGGATTGAAGAAGACCTAGCTCTTGTAGACAAAGGAAGATTTCATCTCCTGTAGAGAGAGTGAAGATATTACGCCAGAGATTTTAGTTAATAAAATGTAATTTTTGTTTATTTTAATTTTGAGGAACATTAAGAATTTAATTTGAAACATGTATTTAGTCAATTTTTATTTTAGGAGGTATCTTAGGAATTTAGAGGGTGAATTTAGCTTTTTGGGTCTTTATGAAGGAAATAAGGGGTAGCCTTGATATCTACACCCCTTTTTTCCTACATAAACCCCCTAAGCTAATAAAAAAGAATCTTGGCCCTTGGTTTGAGAAACTTGGGCACCAAGTTTCGTGATCTAAGGAGGGAATTATTTCTCAATCCTTCTCTCTTAGATCTCTCCTTTTAATCCTAACCCTTCTTTTTTAGGTTATCTTGTTCAAGAGGTTAACTACCTCTATAAATAGGAGCTCCTCCTCACTTGTATTTTTTACACTTAAATTTAATCCTAGAGACCATATTGGTTGTGAGGTTCTTACCTTTGAGTATCCTCACTTCTCCTTTGTGAGAGCTTCTAAGAGTTATCAAGGGACCCCTCCCTTGTGGCCTCTCCCCTTTGGCTTATCAAACCTTGTATTTGTGGCGCCTCACCCCATTCCTTTCCTCTCCATAAATTCATTTCCCTTCTAAGTGACCTTAGAAAGGATCCTTTGGGCAAGTGATCATCAAATATCACATCAAGTGGTATCAGTGCCACTTTCTAAAGGTCACATTCTTTCTAAAAAAATTTTACTTATTTTTTTTTGTTTATCTCTTTGCTCTCTTTATTTTAAAGTCCTTCATTTTTTGTCATATATATTTCCTTTATTGTCTAGTAGTATAGTTTTTTATTTTTGCTATTATATGCATTTTTGTTTCCTATCTATGCGCCTATGTTCCTTTTTAATTTGATGCAATTTTATTTGTCCCTTTCTTTGCATCTTATTTCCGTGTTCAAGTTGCTTAGTTTTCCCTTGGTTTTTTATATTAAAGTGTGTCTATGAAGTTGTGACCATTAAACCCACATGGTTGAGGATTTTTCCACACCATTGTGGTGATCAACTTTGGCCACTTTGTTGCGCCTTTTGTTTTGAGACTTTTGCTGAAATTTTTGCTCTATTTTTAGGTGTGTTATTTTTTTCTTAATCCTGTGTTTTTTTAAATACTAGTCATGTTAGTTTCCTATTTTGTCTCATTGAAATTCCTTAGGTGTTAGCCTTTTAAAATTTTTACAAAAAGCCTTAAAAAACATTTTGAATTGAGCTCCTAAAAGGTGAACCTCTTGTTGAGTCTCTTAAGTCTTTTATACTTTTAGTTCAAGCATATAATCTCTTTGTTGTTCTTAAATATTTGCTCAATTCAATCTTTATATGCTTCTTGTTTTATGTTGAATTATTAGTAGCTTTCCACTTGGTTTACCTTCACTATTGGTGCCTCTTTATGGAATTTTAGCTTGGGCAAATTGTGTTCGTAATTTGAGCAATCAATTTACTTCAAAATCAGCCCTAAATCATTTCTTAAGCACCATTAGTTCAGTGGTTTTTGGAATTACTAAGTTGTTTTGCCTTTAGTTAAAAAAAGTTCAGTGGTGCAGCAAAATGATTAGAAAAAGTTAAAAAAAAATATAGTAGAAAAAGTTCAAGTTTAAAAAAAATGAAGATAAAGAACTCAAAAGAAAAACAATTTTGAAGCGTGTACCTAATAGTAGAAACATTTGATATGAGGAACCAATTGTGATTAAAAAAAAATTACTTGAGTAAGCTTTTTAGCTTTTGGTCACTTAAATTTTATTAAGTGTGCAACTATTGGTTTCATTTTTTTGTTTGAGTCCTTTTTCTTTATCTCCACTCTTGGAGCTAATCTAGGAAAGTTATTTGTATGCTACCTTCCTTTGTGAGCCTTATGTTTTCTTACTTGTCTTATTTACCTCTTTGAGTTTGTCATTGTTTAATCTATCCACTTGGATTTGTGAACCTTGTTTTGTTATTCACTTTTGTTTTTTTTCCTGTGTTGTATTTGGCCTTGGTAAGGAAAGCTTGAGAAAGGTGCCATACATAAGATTTTGGCAAGTCTAAACAAGAGGAAACAAGGGTAGCATTCTTGGGGTGGGTTGATGCAACTCAAAGGGGCTTGATCAAAAGGAGTCAAACACCAACAAGCTTGGAGTGAAGACTTTGTTTTATTTTTTATTCTTTGTATCGTATAAACTTAATTTTAGATTGGTAGTTTGAGTGCCCTTAAGGCCCTCCCTTGATTTGTAATAATTTTGGTTAATTTTAGCTTAGTTCCTCGTTAATTAGGTGAAGAAGGGAGAAATGGTACACTTCTTTCAACACCTTAGGAGCACGATTAGAACCCTTTCTCTTTTACATTCTTGTACTTTTATTTTATTTTATTTTATTTCAAAAAGACATGTAGAGGCTAAGAGTTCCAAAGACTCATCAAGCCACCTTAGGTGAGAAAACAAAAAAGAGAGGAGTGTTGTTTGAAAAAAAAAACTTTTTGGCCTACCCTTTAGTTTTTAGCATCCAAGCACCACGACTTCCCACACACATTCTAGTGCACATAGTTGTTCATCAAGTAAAAGTGTCAACCAAAGAAAACCTTCTAAGGGAGACACTCTTGAAAACCTTAACTTAGAATTTAGGGAATGGATGGCTAAAGAACAAGAAAGGAGAGAAGAAAAAGAGAAAAAAAATAAAAGAAAAGGAAAAACAAAAAGAGAAGGAAAAGTTAAAAAAAATGTTGGAAATGAGAAAAGAGAAAAAAGAGCGAGAAGAGAGAAGGCAAAGAGAGAGAAGATAGGATGAAGAAAGGAGAAGAAGGAAAAAACTAGAAAGAAAAAGAGAAAAAGAGGAAGAAAAGAGAAGGAGAGGAGAAGAGAGTAAGAGGAGAGATGGGAGGGAAAGTGATAGAAAAAAGAAAGGAATTCTCATAAGATCCCCATCTAGGCATTTTGGCTCTAGTGAAGAAGAATACTATGGAAATCAACATAAACATCACTCCCATTCATCATACAATCATCATTCTCCTTAAGAGAACATAAATCATGTTAGGGAACCAAAGGTAGACCTATCCCATTTTCATGGTAGAGAAGATGTTGAGACTTACCTAGATTGGGAAGTCAAAGTGGAAGAACTCTTTCGATGCTATGAAATAAGGGAAGAAAGGAAAGTACATTTGGCCTCCCTTAGTTTTCAAGGTCCTGCTTTGCATTGGTGCGATGGGTTAGTCAAGGATAGGGCCCGTAAACAAATGTCTGACATTCGCTACTGGAATGATTTAAAAACTTGTTTGCGAAGAAGGCACATTCCTTCATATTATGAGAGGGATCTTTTGGATAGACTCCAAAGACTTAGGCAACATAACCTAATTATTGAGGAGTATAGAGAAGAGATGGAGCTTTTCATACTAAGGGCCAATATCATTGAGGAACCCAATGCCATCTTTGCTAGGTTTTTATGTAGATTAAGCTCTGACATTAGAGATAAGGTGGCTTCTTTAATACTCAAACCTTGATGAGTTGGTATAACTTTGTGTAAGAGTTGAGAATCAACTCAAGAGAAAAAGCTTTAAAAAAGATTTTCCCTCTTACCCAAAGAGAGACCAACTTAAAGGGAACTCTTTCAAGGGTTTTCCTAAAGAGGAACCAAAGAACTTTCAAGATACTAAAGCACCTCATGTAGAGAAAAAATCATCTACTACTAAACCTATTGAGAGGCAAAGTAGTATTAAATGCTTCAAATATCTTGGGAGAGGTCACATTGCCTCTCAATGCCCTAACAAGAAAACCATGATCATGGGGGGACAAGACATTTGTAGTGAGAATAGCTCATCTTCCTCCTCTAGTGAGAGTGAGAAAGAAGGGGGACATACATTTGAACAAGAGTTTGAGGAAGTTTTTCCTTATGAGAAGGACCTTCTTATGGTTCAAAGGCTTCTTGGAAGCCAACCTCTAGAGCTTGGCCAGTCACAAAGAGAGAACATTTTCCATACAAGATGTAAAGTAAATGACAAAATATGTTCTCTCCTTGTTGATAGTGGCTCCTGTTGTAACTATTGTCCCAACCCTTACAAATTGCAATGGCTCAATGAACAAGGGAAGATGGTAGTCAATGAACAAGTTATGGTTCCAATTTCTATAGGATCTTATAATGATGAGATTCTTTGCGACATAGTTCCTATGAAAGCTGACCATATCTTGTTGGGGAGACCATGGCAATTTGACAAGAAAGTCATTCAACATGGTCACTCCAACCAAATAATCCTCACCCATAATGAAAAGCGCTTCAAATTGTATCCTTTGTCACCTTTTCAAGTGGTTGAGGATCAATTTGCAATGAAAAAGAAAAGAGTTGAGGAAAAACAAAAGCAAAAAAGAAAAAAAACAACATACTTCACCCTTAAAGCTTGAAAAGGGTAAAGAGAAAGAGTCGAAAGGTGATGCCCCTTCCAAAGGGAATATTAGTAAAAGGAGCCTATTTGCTAGCAAACGTGATTTAAAAAAGCTCCTTTGACTAACAAGCCCTTTTATCTCCTTTTTTGCAAAAAGACATCAAATCCTTCTCCCATTCTGCATTCTTCTACTAAGAACACTGCCACAGCCCATGCACATGAGCACCTTCCTCAAGGGGTTCAAGATATTTTAAAGGAATTTGATGATATATTCCCTAATGAGGTTCCGAAAGGACTTCCTCCCATTAGGGGTATAGAACATCAAATTGATTTGATGCCTGACACAAGTTTACCTAATAGATCTGCCTAGAGGACCAATCCCATGGAGACCCAAGAGATTGAGTCTCAAGTGAATGAGCTGTTGGAGAAGGGTTGGGTTCAAAAGAGCCTAAGCCCTTGTGCTATGCCAGTCTTGTTGGTACCCAAGAAGAATGACTAATGGAGGATGTGTGTTGATTTTCATGCAATCAACAACATCACCATCAAATATAGGCACCCAATCCCTCGTCTTGATGACATGTTGGATGAATTGCATAGGGCAAAAATATTTTCAAAAATATATCTTAGAAGTGGTTACCACCAAATAAGGATCAAAGAGGCTGGTGAGTGGAAAACTGTTTTTAAGACTAAATTTGGTCTTTATGAGTGGTTTGTTATGCTTTTTGGGCTAACCAATGCCCCAAACACATTCATGCGCTTAATGAATCATGTACTAAGGGATTGCCTTGGTAAATTTTGTTTAGTTTACTTTGATGACATTTTAGTTTACTCTAGGAACCTAGATGATCATTTAGGACATCTAAGGCATGTTTTTTTCTCTTTTTAGGAGTAATCATCTTTTTGGTAACTTAAAAAAATGCACCTTTTGTGTAGATAGTGTAGTTTTCCTAGGTTTTGTAGTTAGTACAAAAAAGGGTCTATGTTGACCCCGAAAAGATAAAAGCAATTTAAGAATGGCCCACCCCAAAGAGTGTGACAGAGATCAAAAGCTTTCATGGTCTCTCTGGATTTTATAGGCGCTTTGTGCCTAATTTCTCCACGCTCTTCGCACCAATAAATGATTTGGTGAAAAAGGAAGTTCCTTTATTTTGGAGTGAGAAACAAGAGAAAGCTTTCCAGCTAATTAAGCATAAACTGACCCATGCACCAGTCTTGGCATTACCTGACTTTTTTAAAACATTTTAACTTGAATGTGATACCTCTAGTGTAGGTGTGGGAGCTGTCTTGTTGCAAGGAGGGTACCCTATTGCGTATTTTAGTGAAAAACTCAATGGTGTCCCCCTCAACTACTCCACCTATGATAAGGAGCTTTATGCTCTAATTAAGGCCCTTCAAACTTGGGAGCATTACCTTGCTCCCAAGGAGTTTGTCATTCATAGTGACCATGAGTCACTAAAATATTTGAGGGGTCAAGGTAAATTGAAAAAAAGGCATGCAACATGGGTAGAATATCTTGAATCTTTCCCCTATGTCATCAAGTACAAGAAAGGAAAACAAAATGTGGTGGTTGATGCTCTTTCTAGGCATCATGCCTTTTATTCGTCCTTGAATGCAAAAATCTTAAGATTTGATGACACTCAGGCTATGTATCCTTCTGACAAGGATTTTAGCCCCATCTTTATTGCCTCTGCATCTGTATTCGCATTAAAGGTCCATGATGGGTACTTCATTAGTGAGGGGTATTTCTACAAAGGGAGTAAGCTTTGTATACCCCAAGGATTAATTAGGAACTTACTCATAAAATAGAGCATGAAGGAGGACTCATGGGGCATTTTGGGATTTCAAAAACCTTCATGCTTTTACAAGAGAAATTTTTTTGGCCCCATATGCGTAGAGATGTCCATAGGCATTGCTCTAGATGTATAGCTTGCTTGCAAGCAAAGTCTAAAGCAATGTCTCATGGACTATACACACCTTTACCTGCTCCTTCTGCACCTTGGGAGGATATTAGCATGGATTTCATCCTTGGGCTCGCAAGAACCCAACGAGGTGCAGACTCCGTATTTGTGGTGGTGGACCAATTTTCAAAAATGGCCCATTTTATTCCCTGCCACAAAGTGGATGATGCGGGCAACATTGCAAGACTTTTCTTTAAAGAGGTTGTCCGATTGCATGGTATACCCTCTTCAATAGTGTCCGATAGGGATGTGAAGTTCCTTAGCCATTTTTGGAAAACTCTTTGGGCTAAGCTGTGAACTAAACTTCTTTTTTCCACTACTTGTCACCCTCAAACTTATGGGCAAACAGAAGTGGTGAATAGATCTTTATCCACTATGCTGAGGGCTCTCCTTAAAGGCAACCATAAGTCTTGGGATGAGTACCTTCCCCGCATTGAATTTGCTTATAATCGGGTAGTTCATAGAACCACCAAGCATTCTCCATTTAAGGTGGTCTATGGCTTTAATCCTCGTACTCCCCTAGATCTTTTACCTCTTCCTCTTTCTGTTGCTGTGCATAAAAAAGGAGAGGCAAAAGCCATTTTTGTAAAACAATTACATGAGAGGGTTAAAGCTAACATAGAGCGCCAATCCTTGAGAGATGCTACTTTCGCCAATAGGGGGAGGAAAAAGGTCATCTTTGAAAAGGGTGACTGGGTATGGCTTCACTTGAGAAAGGATAGATTTCCTTCTCAAAAGAAGTCCAAACTTAGCCCTAGAGGAGATGGACCTTTCCAAATCCTTGAGTGAATCGGTAATAATGCCTATGTTTTAGATCTGCCTGAGGATTATGGGGTAAGCACCAGTTTTAATGTTTCTGATTTGTCTCCATTTGTAGGTGCTGAAAATGATGAAGACCCCATGGATTTGAGGTCAAATCCTCTCAAAGGGGGAAGAGATGATGTGATCATGCCTAGCCAAGGACTTATCACTAGGGCCATGGCTAGAAGGATTGAAGAAGACCTAGCCCTTGCAGACAAAGGAAGACTTCATCTCCTGTAGAGAGTGAAGGTATTACGCTAGGGACTTTAGTTAATAAAATGTAATTTTCCTTTATTTTAATTTTGAGGAGCATTAGAAATTTAATTTGAGACATGTGTTTAGTCAATTTTTATTTTAGGAGGTATCTTAGGAATTTAGAGGGTGGATTTAGCTTTTTAGGTCTTTATGAAGGAAATAAGGGGTAGCTTTGATATCTACACCCCTCTTTTCCTACATAAACCCCCTAAGCTAATAAGAATGAATCTTTGCCCTTGGTTTGAGAAACTTGGGCACTAAGTTTGATGATCTAAGGAGGGAATTGTTTCTCAATCCTCTTCCCTTAAATCTCTCCTGTTAATCCTAGCCCTTGTTTCTTAGGTTATCTTGTTCAAGAGGTTAGCTACCTCTATAAATAAGAGCTCCTCCCCTCACTTGTATTTTTACACTTGAATTTAATCCTAGAGACCATATTGGTTGTGAGGTTCTTACCTTTGAGTGTCCCCACTTCTCCTTTGTGAGAGCTTCTAAGAGTTATAAAGGGACCCCTCCCTTGTGGCCTCTCCCCTTTGGCTTATCAAACCTTGTATTTGTGGCGCCTCACCCCATTCCTTTTCTCTCCATAAATTGATTTCCCTTCCAAGTGATCTTAGAAAGGATCCTTTGGGCAAGTGATCATCAAAGATCACATCATATCTGGTATATGGTTTAAAAAGAATTTAGGGTATTTTTTGTCGAAGTCTTTTAGTTAGAAGAAAAAAATATGAAAAATGAACTTATAAAAGCTTTTTACTAGTTATTAAATTATGTTTGACAACATTTTTAAATCTATGATTTTGATATATAATCTTTTTTTACTACTTAAGGTATATAAACATTTTCTTTGTCTATCATTTTATTTTTTTGTTTATTTTAGCTGTTAAATAGAGACGTCACAAAAAAATCTGGCAAATAAAATAAGAGTAAACTATATTTTTTGTATATGAACTTTTTCAAATTTATGATTTTGATATACAAAATTTTTTGTGATGGGCCACAGTATATGAACATATTTTTTGAAAGATTACTAGGAAATATATTTTTTCTTCTCAAATGTTTTTATACGTAAAAAGGTTTGTATATCTTGATTAGTCAACAAAAAATTTATATACTAAAATCATAAATTTGAAAGAATTCATGTAGTAAAAACATAGGTTACGCTTTAAAAAGATGAGACACTTTACTCTTTTTTTGTATTTTTTACTTCTAAAAATACTTTCACAGAAAATTATTCATAACTATTTTCTGTTAAAAAAATCAGTACTTAAAAAATGTGAAACTTTTTTTGAGCTAACCTTAGCTGACATATAAAACCTATCGAACATAGTATTTTTTAGAAGATGTGGGACTAATTAGTTTATAAAAAGTTCTATATCATTTAAAAAAATTTAGAATAACTATTTTGACTTTTTTCTTTGTATCATATCATCTAGGCCCTTAATTTTCATGCTTGGTACTTAATGATCATGCTTTTCAGTTTAGAAAAATAACTCTTCCAGGATAGTATGTTTCTCAGGAGTTTATATTACAGTTTTGGTTATGACTATGGATAAAGTTTCTAAGGTTGATTTCGTGAGGTAGATTACAAACTTGGTACTGGCTGCTTCTTTGTAAGTTTCTACTTAAAGATCTGGAGGTTGAAAAAAAAGTTATGTAACATAAAAAGACATGAGTTTAATTCTCATAAAAAAAATATTTTTTTATATAGTTAATTAATATTTTCAAGTAAAAAAGTAACAAAAAAGTTGAGACCTAAAAATATTTAAAACATTAATATTAAATATGCATAAAGCAAGAAGACAACGATGTTGAGTTGGTAATTGAAAACCATGTTACCAATTGCAATGGTGTGATTTGCATGAGGTAGTAAGTGGAGGCATTTCTTTTAACCCATTAAAGAGGTATAAATTAAAAGGGTCATTTGGGAAGAAAATAACTAAAACGACGTATATTATTAATAAAGGATGTCAATTCAGATTCAATATTTGCTGTAATTTAGTAGTTCAAATTAGGTTTTGATTTGTGCATTTTAGGAATTCTAATGACAAAAGTCTTGTGAATTCGGATTGTGAAATCTTTGTTAATGCATTAAGCATTGGGTCGGGACTGAGTTCGAATTGCCTATTCTATACAGGTTCGGATTGCTTGTTTCGGAGTAGGTCCAAATTAAAAAACTTATTTTTTCAATGTCTAGATTAGCTAATCTGAACTTCCAAGTTTTTGGCAAGTCTAAATTAGATAATCTAGTGGTCGGAATTAACTATTTTACGAAGTGGATAGAGGCCGAGCCGTTAGCTAGGCTCTCGCAACCAATGTGAAAAAGCTCCTCTAGAAGATCATATGCAAATTTGGTAGACCCCATACAGTAGTCATTGTTAATGGAAGGCAGTTCACAGATAGAAATTTTGAAGAGTTCCTTGAGAGCTTCTCTATTAAACATGTCAATACCTCAGTAATCCTCAGACCAACAACCAAGGAGAAACAGCTAATAAAGTCATACTCATTGAGCTGAGAAAAGAACTAGGAGTGTTTAAAGGGAAATGGGTCGAAGACCTTGCCGAGGTGTTATGGGCCTATAGATGGATGCCACAGACTACTACCCAAGAGACCCCTTACAACTTAGTCTATGGAATAGATGTTGTTATCCCTGTCCGCTGGGGGAACCCACACTTCGACATAAGTTGTTTGACTCAAACTGAAACTAGCAGGAAATGCTAGTCAATCTCGACCTCGCCCAAGAGCTTAGAGATAAAGCCCAAATCAAGGAAGAAGCTTCCAAGAGGAGGGTGGCCCGAAGGTTCAACAACAGTTGCACCGAGAAGTTTCAAGGAAGGAAACCTCGTCTGGAGAATGTGAACTAGACCTGGAAAGAGCATACAGAAGGAAAGTTCGCATCCAAATAGGAGGGCGGATTTCGAGTACATCAAAGCCTGAATTATAGGGCCTACAAGCTTGAATATCTCTCGAGGAAGCTTGTTTCGAGGACAAGGAATGCTACTCACCTTAAATTTTACTTCAGTAGGACACTTTTATATTATTAAATGAATGAATGTAGACAAGTATACTTTTTTTCCTACCACTGATATTTTCCCCAAGGGGTTTTGGCTGGAGAAGTTTTAATGAGGCACCTCACTTTACAATGAAATGTCTACTATGATTGATTCAATCTTTTTACCTTTCACCAAGATCATACCTTGGACCACAGTCGCATAAACACTTGCGCCTGAGATAACTTGCCCAAAAATTCGCATTTACTACTAAGAATACCTCGGAACAAAGTCACGTAAGCACTTGTGCCTAAGATAACTTGCATAAAATTTGCATTTACCTACCAAGGATACCTCAGACCAAAGTTGCATAAACGCTCATGCATAATATAACTTGCATAAGAATTCACATTCACCGACTGAGAACTCGTCGAATAAAAGGATGCGTTAGCACTCACTCTTTACTAAACTTGTAAAAATCTATGACCATTAATTAGCTGAGATATTTTCGGATTAAATTTGCATTAAAGCCTCACATTAATTAACCAAGATCTTATTGAATCAACCTTGCATGAAAATTCGTGGTAACTAGTCGAGGTGTGGTCAGATCAACTCAGCATTAGGATTTGTACTAATTAGTTGAGATATGATCGATTATCAGTTGTAAACTATGAGATATTCACAAATGATTTGGCTTTAATCAAAGTATAGTCGGAATAAAACGCTATAAAAATTGAAGCAAGTAATATCCATTAAGTTAGGGCCTAATTATAAGAGGGTGGTATGTGTAACCAACAACCATAGACAAAATAGACAAAATGAGGCCATATGGGTCAATAAAAAAGAAAAAAGTATCTAAGGCCTATATTTCCAATTGAGCTCCAAGTCAAGCGACGACAGTGTCATTGGCAGAAGGAGGCACCTCGGATCTAGTCTCTTTAACAAGAGAAGGCACCTTGGTTCTAGCAGTGAGATCTCCTTTTCGGGCACTAGGCAATGTTCGAAGACGTTGTTGTCCACGTTGAATTCTCGCTCCGAGATGCTAAAAAGCAGGATGACTTGGCGAATGACCTTGTTAAACCCTTGAATATGGCTGCCCTCGACAACCATTTGGGCTTACTTAATAAGCAAGGTCCTATTGGTAGCTTCATATTCCTTCTCGTTCTCCAATACCTCTACCTCTGTGTTCAGCTCAACCACCCTTCTCTCCACCTCGACCAACTTTTCCTCTGCCTCATTCAATTGCTATTGTGAAAAAAGTTGGTTGTTCTCTACCGACTTCATCTTAGCCTGTAGGTCCTCGTTCTCTTTAGTCAGCTTTGTGCAGGACCCAGATAGTTTCCTCGAGGCATCCAAGGTGGTAGAAAGAGAGGCTTGGGTGTCCACTAACTCGTTCTTTATTTTTACAACATCGTGGTACTTCTTCGCCTCCAGGATGAGCTTTTGGGTGAACACCCAAGCCCGAGCTTGAAGCTCACTAATGCTTGAAGACACCTTATCCACGCTCATCGAATTTAGGAGCGTCTTTTCCTTCGAAGACATGTCGATGATCCTTATTCTCCTCTTCATCCTTAAGTCCCCTTGAAGGAAGGACTCTAGGATCGAGGTGTCAAAGTCTTCTTTTCTATTAGAGCTCGACCTGTGCTTTAATTTCTTTGTGAAGGGCTCTTTGGCTACCAAAATCTGGTTGACATGATGCTTATTTGTTGGGGTCGATGCATCGGCATGTTTATTTGGATGGTCGTCAATGACAACTTTTGCCTTACCTTTGTTTTTTGGATTCTTTGAAGGAGGGGGAATAGGTCGAGGTGGCTCGTGGCCACGTTGATGTCAACTTCTTCATTCTTTCTCTCTTCTTCTTGGGTAAAGCATATGTTTTTGAAGTCAAAGACTAGGTTTGGCGAGATCTTCTCAACCATCAGAGCTACAAACAAGAAAGAACAAAATTCAGCTAAGTTAAAAGTGTGATATAGACAAACAAATAATTGAAAGAAGACTCACACTCTAGGCTCGGGGTGGGATCCGACAACAATACCAAACGCAAAATGTCTTTGGTCAGCAAACGTAGGCAAAGTTTGTCGAGGATAGGCAACAACTTTAGGTTGTTGCCCAGCATGGACGACCTCGAGCACGAGTTGTAATGCTGACCTTCCTGCATCCAATAAAAGGGAAACCTCAGCTAGTCATCCTCGTTGTAAAAAAGACGATGGTCATTCCGACACACCAAGACTTTAAAGAAACTTTCTTTAAAGTCCTTCAGGGATGATATGTAGCAAGAAAAGATGTAGTACTGGAGTTTTCCAATCAAAGAGATCCATCTTGGAAACTCACTAAGCCAGACACAATAATGGTACAGGAAAATCTGCAGGTTGGGCTCGATGTAAAGGGCCTTGCAGAGATGCCCAGCTGTTCGAGTGAAGTTGAGTTAGCGCCATGTTCAAAACTCGTAACACTGCCATGGTGAACTCATCAAATGGTAGCCGAACATGGAGATCGGTGAAGAGGTGCTCATACATGAGCACAAAATTTGGCGCTTGCATCCTCTCAATCTCGGTAGATACGATCCAAAGACTGGCACAAGGCATCATGATTAAGTCCTCGTAGTCGCTGTCTCCCAAGAGATCTACACTATTCAACATCCACTACATGTCTCAGTTCCTATAAATGTCTAAAATTGCCGAATCAGCCTAGGAATAATCTATAGCTAGGACAACCTCAACATCAACCTCGACTGCATGGGGCTTCACATCCAAACTCGATCTTACTGACTCCCTATTAGAGTCTTCTAAACTACTAGTATCTCCTACCCTAGAGTTTTAAGAGCTGAAATGATGCATCCATCCCCAAGCCTTGGTTGAACAATTCTTAAGGTAGGGAATGCCGCCTAGGATCTACTCTTAGAGGTCCTTAAAGAGCCTTGAAATAGAGGTGGAAGACTAGAAGATGAGGTTGAAGGTAGGCGTCACTTCTGATGAAGAAGATATGCCAAGAGTGAAGCTACCCATAAGGGAAGGAACCCTCTATAATAGCATGAAGAACTCTTCACAAGGAGGAAGAGAACATGAACACTGAAGAAGAAGTTCTCATTTTAGAGTAAGCAAATTCATTCAAAATAAGTGTTAAAAGCTAAATGAAGGAGAGAATGTTCTATATATAGAGCTAGTAATGGACCATAGGCCTTAGCACTAAACATGAATGTCCAACTCCTCTAATTAGGGGGCATTGGTTGGTTAATTTAGTGTTAATTGATCATATGTCAATTTAACACTAAATTAATTCAACTAAGATCCAAACATGACCCTAAAAATATGGATCTATGTTCCCTTTTATTTAAATTTGAATTTTGGAGGGAAATGACATGACACATTCAAAATTTTGGAGGGAATGCTCTATATATAGAGTTAGGAATGGACCATGGGCCTATAAATTTGTAACTCTAATAATAATAGAATTTTTAACAACAGTTAATTATAATATATTATAATTTCTTTTATTCTTATATAAATTCATATGTCCTTAAAAGATACTAAATATTTATTACATACATATAATAAATATAAAGTCGTTTTTGTAAAGTACACTATAAGAGTGTAGTCATTTAATGTCGCTGCCTTTTATTATATTTTATTTTTTAATTTTTATCTTTCATATAAATATTACATCACTATTACTTAAAAATAAATCGCAATAAATTAAATTAAATTGGCTTAATTAGTAATTCTGAAAAAATATATTTTCAATTCAAAATTAACTTTTTATCTTTTCTAAAAAATATCTGCGTACAATATTTTAAAAATTAATAATCTTATTTAAATACATATATTTTAGAAAATGACTAAAGAGAGATATATAACTTAAATAAACACAGTTTAAAATGTAGTGGGTTGTTTAGGAAAATTAAGAAAATATATGTAAGATGCAAAAGATTTGGTAAGATGTATTGGGTAAGTCATAAAAAAGTGATGGATACTCTAAAATGGTTGGAACATAATTTTTTGTGGAGAGGGAATGTATAAGGACCGGTAATTAATATATTATTAGTGAAAAGAAAATAAATATTATAAGAAATTAAATTTAAATTTTCACTTAAATTATTAATTGATTTGAGATATGATAGATTTATTAGTTTGATAATATTATATGGTTGTATTCGATTAATTATAGAAGGATGTGGGAGAAGAGAATAATTATTATTTTTTTACTTTGGAGGGTTTTAATTGAGTTTCAGAAAGTTCTCAAAGAATTTGTTATCGAAAGGGAAGGGGTTGCATTTAGCAAACTAAATTTACTAAATACAACCCCAGTGCTATATAAATTATTTTTCATTTTAATTTTCTAATTTCTCTTCTTCTTTGGAAATTTTTCCATCATTCATTTTCTCTCTCTCGCAGCAATCTTTTATCCCTTGCATGGTGGTCAGAACGTTGACAGAATTCAACGCGGTCTCTTCCATTGCTCCTGATTCTGATATAGGTATGTCAAATCGTAATTTTCTAAATCTTTTTTCGATAATTTTTTATCCTCTTGTTTTCGTTAAAAAAAGGGGATTCCTTTGGAAATTCTAATTTTCTTTGGTTCCTATTGAAATTGGGATTCTTGTTTGGTTCCTATGTAATTTCTTCAGGTTGATTCTTTCCCTTTTGTTTAATCAACTTTGGGATGGAGAAATAAGTAAGGGAAACTCTTTTGTTGATTTTTGTTAATGGATAAATGATTTGGTAGTTGAGATGTTTGAGCTATTTGAGATAACAAGTATTTTGACTATTTTAAGCTATTTATGATAACATTTATTTTAATTGTGTTTTGAGCTATTTAAGATAGTGTGTATTTGATTTTGATTTGAACTAATTAAGTTAGTGTATTTATTGATTGTGATGTGAGCTAATTGAGTTAGCATATCTGTTGATTATGATGTGAGCTGATTGAGTTGGTGTATATTGATTGTGATTTTAGCTATTTGAGATAGTGTATTTTGGGATTTCATAGTTAAGTTATTTAAGATAATTTCTATGTCGATTATAAATGTGTAGTGATGAAGTATTGCATTAAATGCATGATGATTTGTAGAGCTAATATTTGTTTTGAGAATTGGCACGTGATGGAAAGGAACTATGGTTCTTGGAAATTAATGATAATAGATTGAGATATATGATGTGTTGTGTAGTTGATGATTATTATGGGAGTGATGTTTGATCTTGAATTGGACTATTTACTGGATAGTTTAGATGTGGCAGTTACAGTAGGATAACTTAGCTTTAGTGAAATTGATTTTCAGTGACTGAAATTGAATTTATTGGAATGATAATGTATTATTTGGAATTGTGATGTAATGCATATCATTGGAATGCATGATAAGGATATATCTATTGATGTTGTTGGTTGTAGGCTATTATAGTTGGGTAACTTAGCCTTGAATAATATGTTTGGTAGGTACATTGATATTAGGGACACAACTGGGGGTCAATGTAATTTAGAATATCAGATATGCAAGGGAATATTTCTGTGATTTACATTGTGGTCCTGGTATAAAATATGCAAGAGGGCGCCTAAAGGGCATACTCAGACAACGACTGTGTGTCACAGAGTGTCAGGTAGACATTGGACATCAGTTTGTGGTTGTTAGATGAGTATTACTTAGACTTAAATTGGTGGTAACATAGGAAGATTGGACATCTGTTGCTAATTAGAAAGGGTCTTAAGCTGACTTGATTTGATTAATTGATTGATTGCGAGTGCTTATGTTAAGGTGGATCATAAAAGTGATTAATTGGTTGTTTACTATCAGCAAATGTGTGTTTGTTGTACTGAATATAAATGTTGCGTATCTTTCATGCTTTTATGACTGATGTAATGGTATATTGCCTATTATGTAAGCTTACCCTTACAATGTTTTTGTTTTCTGTATGACAATGATGGTCATGCTTTGCAGGGAGCAGATAATAGTGATTATGTAGTGAGGTAGAATGCTTTAAAGAGAAGTATGTTGAACTGTGACTGGAAGTCTCGGAGGATGTTATTTTATTGTTGAATGTGTATATAAGAAAGTTGTATAAAAATACTGTTATTAGAATTTAGGGGCATTGTGGTTAAGTTTTTGTGATCATTATGTTTTATATGGAAGTTGTGTGAACATGGTGTGAAGAGATAGATGAATTATGATATGCATGATATAAGAATGTAGAGTTATATGTCAACAAGTTGCTTGGTTTTGGCAGTAGAGGTTCTGTTATTTGCAGGGTCTCGTTGGGCAACAACTATCGCTAGGCGAGCTACCCTGGGTCTTGACAGGCGATGACGTTACGTATACTAAATTATATTTTATTTTAAACTTTGAAAGTATTGTAATGTATGCTTTAACATTGAGTATAATGTAATGGAATTTTTATATGTCAGTATTTGGAAATATAAATAATAGTAATTTAAATAAAGACTTAAGAAAATTTATGGTGTAAATAGTATATAAAAATTTAGGATGTTACAAAATGCATATGATAGGAAAATTGCATGGGTGAGCTGGGATAAAGTGTGCTAAACTAAGAGTGAAAGGGGATTAGGAGTCAAGTGTTTGACAAAGTTTAACTTAAGTTTGCTTGCAAAATGGAGATGGAGGTTTCTAACAGATAAAAAAGCCATATGGGCACCTTTGCTACATGCTAAATATGATGATTTTCATGATTTACAGTACCAACATAATGTTCATTCTACATGCTCTTTGTGGTGGAAGGATATTTGCCACTTGATGGCTCTTGGTTGAATATCCAGGTTGGTTTACAAATAATATTAGAAGGAAGGTAGGGGATGGGGACAACACTTCATTTTCGCAGCATAATTGGTTAGGAGGGGGTGCTTTAATTTCGATCTTCCCTAGATTATATGATCTAGCTATGGACAAGGATATATTAGTAAAATAGTTGGGTGGCCTTACGTAGGGAGGTCCAAGATGGAAGTGGGAATGAAGAAGAAGGTTGTTTGTGTGGGAGGAGGAGATGATTATTTCATTAGAGGAGATGTTGCAAAATGTGGAGTTTGGTCAACTAGAAAGCAATTGGATTTGGATCTTAAGTGGAAGCGACCAATTTTTAGTAACAGATGCATCTAGGTTTATCAATATCCAAATCATGGTCCAAGTTTAACCTTGGATACTTGATTGTTTAAGAGATTATGAAAAGATAAATTTCCTTCAAAAGTTCAAGCCTTTTCTTGGAAGTTACTCTTAAATAGGCTACCTACTATGGACAATTTAATAAAGAGAGGTATGGTATTCCAATCAAATATTTACACATGTGTCTTGAGTAGGGAGCATCATGAGGATAGTAAGCACCTTTTCTTATCATGTCAAGTGGTGTCGTATAGGGTTATGAAGTGGTTAGGCATGAAATCACCACTTTCTGATAATTTACCCTAACTATTTCTTATGTCTACTTCTTGGGTGCTGCAAACATAAAAGTAAGTGTAGGTATGTGTTTTGGCATGTACTATGTTGGTGCATATGGATATCTAGAAATTCCATTGTTTTTAATGGCAAAACAATGAAATCTATGGATATCATGTCATCTATTTAGATAATTTCTTGGAAGTGTGATGTGATCTTTGATGATCACGTGCCCAAAGGATCCTTTCTAAGGTCACTCGGAAGGGAAATGGATTTATGGAGCGGAAAGGAATGGGGTGAGGCGCCACAAATACTAGGTTTGATAAGCCAAAGGAGAGAGGCCACAAGGGAAGGGTCCCTTGATAACTCTTAGAAGCTCTCACAAAGGAGAAAGGGGGACACTCAAAGGTAAGAACCTCAACCAATATGGTCTCTAGGATTCAAGTGTAAAAAATACAAGTGAGGGACAAGCTCCTATTTATAGAGGTAGCTAACCTCTTGAACAAGATAACCTAAAAAAGAAGGGCTAGGATTAAAAGGAGATATCTAAGGGAGGAGGATTGAGAAACAATTCCCTCTTTAGATCATCAAACTTTATGCCCAAGTTTCTCAAACCAAGGGCCAAGATTCCTTCTTATTAGCTTAGGGGGTTTATGTAGGAAAAAAGGGTGTAGATATCAAGGCTACCCCTTATTTCCTTCATAAAGACCCAAAAAGCTAAATCCACCCTCTAAATTCCTAAGACACCTCCTAAAAATAAAAAAATGGACTAAATACATGTCCCAAATTAAATTCTTAATGCTCCTCAAAATTAAAATAAAGGAAAATTACATTTTATTAACTAAAGTCCCTAGCCTAATATCTTCACTCTCCATAGGAGGTGAAGTCTTTCTTTGTCTGCAAAGGCTAGGTCTTCTTCAATCCTTCTAGCCATGACCCTAGTGATAGGTCCTTGGCTAGGCATGGTCACATCATCTCCTCCCCCTTGAAGAGGATTTGACCTCAAATCCATGGGGTCTTCATCATTTTCAGCACCTACAAATGGAGATAAATCAGAAACATTAAAACTGGTGCTTACCGCATAATCCTCAGGCAGATCTAAAACATAGGCATTATTACTGATCTGCTCAAGGATTTGGAAAGGCCCATCTCCTCTAGGGCTAAGTTTGGACTTCCTTTGAGAAGGAAATCTATCCTTTCTCAAGTGAAGCCATACCCAGTCACCCTTTTCAAAGATGACCTCTTTCCTCCCCCTATTGGTGAAAGTAGCATCTCTCAAGGATTCGCGCTCTATGTTAGCTTTAACCCTCTGATGTAATTGTTTTACAAAAATGGCTTTTGCCTTTCCTTCTTTATGCACAGCAACAGAAAGAGGAAGAGGTAAAAGATCTAGAAGAGTACGAGGATTAAAGCCATAGACCACCTCAAATAGAGAATGCTTGGTGGTTCTATGAACCACCCGGTTATAAGCAAATTCAATGTGGGGAAGGTACTCATCCCAAGACTTATGGTTGCCTTTAAGGAGAGCCCTCAGCATAGTGGATAAAGATCTATTCACCACTTCTGTTTGCCCATCAGTTTGAGGGTGACAGGTAGTGGAAAAAAGAAGTTTAGTTCCCAGCTTAGCCCAAAGAGTTTTCCAAAAATGGCTACGGAACTTCACATCCCTATCTGACACTATTGAAGAGGGTATACCATGCAATCGGACAACCTCTTTAAAGAAAATTCTTGCGATGTTGCTCGCATCATCCACTTTGTGGCAGGGAATAAAATGGGCCCTTTTTGAAAATCGGTCCACCACCACAAATATGGAGTCTGCACCTCGTTGGGTTCTTGGGAGCCCAAGGATGAAATCCATGCTAATATCCTCCCAAGGTGCAGAAGGAGCAGGTAAAGGTGTGTATAGTCCATGAGGCATTGCTTTAGACTTTGCTTGCAAGCAAGCTATACATTTAGAGCAATGTCTATGGACATCTCTACCCATATGGGGCCAAAAGAATTTCTCTTGTAAAAGCATGAGGGTTTTTGAAATCCCAAAATGCCCCATGAGCCCACCTTCATGGCTCTCGTTTGTAAGTAAGTTCCTAATTGATCCTTGGGGTATAGAAAGCTTACTCCCTTTGTAAAGATACCCCTTACTGATAAAGTACCCATCATGGGCCTTTAATGCGAATACAAATGCAGAGGTAGCAAATATGGGGCCGAAATCCTTGTCAGATGGATACATAGTCCGAATGTCATCAAATCCCAATATTTTTGCACTCAAGGATGAATAAAGGGCATGACGCCTAGAAAAAGCATCAGCCACCACATTTTGTTTTCCTTTCTTGTACTTGATGACATAAGGGAAGGATTCAAGATATTCCACCCACGTTGCATGCCTTTTGTTCAATTTACCTTGACCCCTCAAATATTTTAGTGACTCATGGTCACTATGAATGACAAACTCCTTGGGAGCAAGGTAATGCTCCTAAGTTTGAAGGGCCCTAATTAGAGCATAAAACTCCTTATCATAGGTAGGGTAGTTGAGGGGGGCACCATTGAGTTTTTCACTGAAATACGCAATAGGGTGCCCTCCTTACAACAAGACAGCCCCCACACCTACACCAGAGGCATCACATTCAAGTTCAAATGTTTTAGAAAAGTCAGGTAATGCCAAGACTGGTGCATGGGTCAGTTTATGCTTAATTAGCTGGAAGGCTTTCTCTTGTTTCTCACCCCAAAGGAAAGAAACTTCCTTTTTCACCAAATCATTTATTGGTGCGAAAAGCATGGAGAAATTAGGCACAAAGCGCCTATAAAGTCCAGCGAAACCATGAAAGCTTTTGATCTCTGTCACACTCTTTGGGGTGGTGGGCCATTCTTGAATAGCTTTTATCTTTTCGGGGTCAACATGGACCCCTCTTGTGCTAACTACCAAACCTAGGAAAACTACACTATCTACACAAAAGGTGCATTTTTTCTAAGTTACCAAAAAGATGATTACTCCTAAGAAGAGAAAAAACATGCCTTAGATGTCCTAAATGATAATCTAGGTTCCTAGAGTAAACTAAAATGTCATCAAAGTAAACTACACAAAATTTACCAAGGCAATCCCTCAGTACATGATTCATTAAGCGCATGAATGTGCTTGGGGCATTAGTTAGGCCAAAAGGCATAACCAATTATGTGACCATGCCTAGCCAAGGACCTATCACTAGGGCCATGGCTAGAAGGATTGAAGAAGACCTAGCCCTTGCAGACAAAGGAAGACTTCACCTCCTATGGAGAGTGAAGATATTAGGCTAGGGACTTTAGTTAATAAAATCTAATTTTCCTTTATTTTAATTTTGAGGAGCGTTAAGAATTTAATTTAGGATATGTATTTAGTCCATTTTTTATTTTTAGGAGGTGTCTTAGGAATTTAGAGGGTGGATTTAGCTTTTTGGGTCTTTATGAAGGAAATAAGGGGTAGCCTTGATATCTACACCTCTCTTTTCCTACATAAACTCCCTAAGCTAATAAGAAGGAATCTTTGCCCTTGGTTTGAGAAACTTGGGCACCAAGTTTGATGATCTAAAGAGGGAATTGTTTCTCAATTCTCCTCCCTTAGATCTCTCCTTTTAATCCTAGCTCTTCTTTTTTAGGTTATCTTGTTCAAGAGGTTAGCTACCTCTATAAATAGGAGCCCCTCCCTCACTTGTTTTTTTTTTTACACTTGAATTTAATCTTAGAGACCATATTGGTTGAGGTTCTTACCTTTGAGTGTCCCTCTTTCTCCTTTGTGAGAGCTTCTATGAGTTATCAAGGGACCCTCCTTTGTGGCCTCTCCCTTTTAGCTTATCAAACCTAGTATTTCTGGCGCGTCACCCCATTCCTTTCCTCTCCATAAATCCATTTCCCTTCCAAGTGACCTTAGAAAGGATCCTTTGGGCACGTGATCATCAAAGATCACATCAAGTGGTATCTAGAGCCACTTTCTAAAGGTCACGTTCCTTCTCTATTTCCTTTATTGTCAGTAGTATAGCTTTTTATTCTTGCTATTATATGCGCTTTTGTTTTCTATCTACACGCCTATGTTCCATTTAATTTGATGCGATTTTATTTGTCCCTTTCTTTGCATCTTATTTTCGTGTTCAAGTTGCTTAGTTTTCCCTTGGTTTTTTATGTTAAAGTGTGCCTAAGAAGTTGTGACCATTAAACCCACATGGTTGAGGATTTTTCCACACCATTTTGGTGATCAACTTTGGCCACTTTGTTATGCCTTTTGTTTTGAGTCTCTTGCTGAAATTTTTGCTCTATTTTTAGGTGTGTTATTTTTTCTTAATCTTGTGTTTTGTCAAATACTATTCATGTTAGTTTCCTATTTTGTCTCATTTAAATTCCATAGGTTTTAGCCTCTTAAAATTTTTACAGAAAGCCTTCAAAAACATTTTGAATTGAGCTCCTAAGAGGTGAACCTCTTGTTGAGTCTCTTAAGTCTTTTATGCTTTTAGTTCAAGCATATTAATCTCTTTGTTGTTCTTAAATATTTGCTCAATTCAATCTTTATATGTTTCTTGTTTTATGTTGAATTATTAGTAGCTTTCCACTTGGTTTACCTTCACTATTGGTGCCTTTTTATGGAATTTTAGCTTGGGTGAATTGTATTAGTAATTTGAGCAATCAATTTACTTCAAAATAAGCCCTAAATCATTCCTTAAGCACCATTAGTTCAGTGGTATTTGGAACTACTAAGTTGTTTTACCTTTAGTTGCATGCATTGCTTGAAAATTGTGTGACCTTACTTTGTGCTTATTCACTCAAGTGTTATTATTTCAAGCATCCTCATTAAAATTTCAATTCAACAAGCTATTAGGTCCAGCAAAATGATTAGAAAAAGTTAAAAAAAATAGAAAAGTTCAAGTGAAAAAAAAAAGAAGATAAAGAACTCAAAAGAAAGACAAATTTGAAGTTGTGTACCTAATAGTAGAAACATTTGATATGAGGAACCAATTGTGATTCAAAAATTACTTGAGTAAGCTCTTTAGTTTTTTGTAACTTAAATTTTATTAAGTGTGCAACTATTGGTTTCATTTTTTTTGTTTGAGTCTTTTTTCATCTCTACTCTTAGAGCTAATCTAGGAAAGTTATTTGTGTGCTACCTTCCTTTGTGAGCCTTATGTTTTCTTGCTTGTCTTCTTTACTTCTTTGAGTTTGTCATTGTTTAATCTATCCACTTGGATTTGTGAACCTTGTTTTGTTATTCACCTTTGTTTGTTGTCTTGTGTTGTATTCAGCCTTGGTAAGGAAAGGTTGGGAAAGGTTCCACATATAAAATTTTGGCAAGACCAAACAAGAGGAAACAAGGGTAGCATTCTTGGGGTGAGTTGATGCAATTCAAAGGGGCTTGATCAAAAGGAGATAAACACCAAAAAGCTTGGAGTGAAGACTTTGTTTTATTTTTTTTTATTCTTTGTATTGTGTATACTTAATTTTAGATTGGGAGTTTGAGTGCCCTTAAGGCCCTCCCTTGGTTTGTAATAATTTTGGTTAATTTTAGCGTAGTTCCTCGTTAATTAGGTGAAGAAGGGAAAAATGGTATACTTCCTTCAACACCTTAGGAGCACGATTAGAGCCCTTTCTCTTTTACATTCTTGCACTTTTATTTTATTTTATGTTATTTTGAAAAAACGTGTAGACGCTAAGAGTTCCAAAGACTCATCAAGCCATCTTAGGTAAGAAAAAAAAAAAGGAGTGTTGCTTGAAAAAAAAAAACTTTTGGCCTACCCTTTAGTTTTTAGCATCCAAGCACCATGACTTCCCACACACATTCTAGTGCACATAGTTGTTCATCAAGTAAGAGTGTCAACCAAAGAAAACCTTCTAAGGGAGACACTCTTGAAAACCTTAACTTAGAATTTAGGGAATGGATGGCTAAAGAACCAAAGGTAGACCTACCCCATTTTCATGGTAGGGAAAATGTTGAGACTTACCTAGATTGGTAAGTCAAAGTGGAACAACTCTTTCGATGCTATGAAATTAGGGAAGAAAGGAAAGTACCTTTGGCCTCCCTTAGTTTTCAAGGTTTTGCTTTGCATTGGTGGGATGGGTTAGTCAAGGATAGGGTCCGTAAACAAATGCCTGACATTCGCTACTGGAATGATTTAAAAACTTGTTTGCGAAGAAGGCACATTCCTTCATATTATGAGAGGGACCTTTTGGATAGGCGCCAAAGACTTAGGCAACATAACCTAAGTATTGAGGAGTATAGACAAAAGATGGAGCTTCTCATACTAAGGGCCAATATCATTGAGGAACCCAATGCCACCCTTGCTAGGTTTTTGTGCGTATTATGATTTGACATTAGAGATAAGGTGGAGCTTCTTTCATACTCAAACCTTGATGAGTTGGTAGAACTTTGTGTAACATATGAGAATCAACTCAAGAGAAAAAGCTTTAAAAAAGATTCTCCCTCTTACTCAAAGAGAGACCAACTTAAGGGAAACTCTTTCAAGGGTTTTCCCAAAGAGGAACCCAAGCATTTTCACGATACAAAAGCACCTCATGTAGAGAGAAACCCCCCTACTGCTAAGCCTACTGAGAGGCAAAGTAGTATCAAATGCTTCAAATGTCTTGGGAGAGGCCACATTGCCTCTCAATGCCCTAACAAGAAAACCGTGATCATGAGGGGATAAGACATTTGTAGTGAGAATAGCTCATCTTCCTCCTCTAGTGAGAGTGAGGAAGAAGGGGGATATACTTTTGAACAAGAGTGTGAGGAAGCTTTTCCTTATGAGAGGGACCTCCTTATGGTTCAAAGGCTTCTTGGAAGCCAACCTCTAGAGCTTGGCCAGTCACAAAAAGAGAACATCTTCCATACAAGATGTAAAGTAAATGACAAAGTATGTTCTCTCCTTGTTGATAGTGGCTCCTGTTGTAACTGTTGTAGCTCTAGGTTGGTTGAAAAGCTAGCCTTGACTACCATGCCCCATCCCAAACCTTACAAATTGCAATGGCTCAATGAGCAAGGGGAGATGGTAGTCAATGAACAAGTTATGGTTCCAATTTCCATAGGATCTTATAATGATGAGATTCCTTGTGACATAGTTCCTATGGAGGCTGGTCATATCCTGTTAGGGAGACCATGATAATTTGACAAGAAATCTATTCACCATGGTCACTCCAACCTCCATGTTCGGGATCCTTTCTAAGGTCACTTGGAAGGGAAATGGATTTATGGAGAGGAAAGGAATGGGGTGAGGCGCCACAAATACTAGGTTTGATAAGCCAAAGGGGAGAGGCCACAAGGGAGGGTCCCTTGATAACTCTTAGAAGCTCTCACAAAGGAGAAAGGGGGACACTCAAAGGTAAGAACCTCACAACCAATATGGTCTCTAAGATTAAATTCAAGTGTAAAAAATACAAGAGAGGGAGGAGCTCCTATTTATAGAGGTAGCTAACCTCTTGAACAAGATAACCTAAAGTAGAAGGGCTAGGATTAAAAGGAGAGATGTAAGGGAGGAGAATTGAGAAACAATTCCCTCCTTAGATCATCAAACTTAACCAAGGGCCAAGATTCCTTCTTATTAGCTTAGGGGGTTTATGTAGGAAAATAGGGTGTAGATATCAAGGCTACCCCTTATTTCCTTCATAAAGACCCAAAAAGCTAAATCCACCCTCTAAATTCCTAAAACACCTCATAAAAATAAAAAATGGACTAAATACATGTCCCAAATTAAATTCTTAATGCTCCTCAAAATTAAAATAAAGGAAAATTACATTTTATTAACTAAAGTTCCTAGCCTAATAATATCTTTACTCTCCATAGGAGGTGAAGTCTTCCTTTGTCTGCAAGGGCTAGGTCTTCTTCAATCCTTCTAGCTATGGCCCTAGTGATAGGTCCTTGGCTAGGCATGGTCACATCAAAGTGGCTTTTGTGTATTTTTTGCCTTTAATAGAGGTTGTTTTTTCTCAAATTGGTGTAACAACCACCGTTTGTGTTTTGAATTTGAAGTAGCTATCTAGGAAGGTATCTTTTTGTAGTGGTTTCCTTTGAGATTATACTTTCATCCAGGTTTAGTGTTAAGGTTCCCTTTTGTACTTATTTAAGGGTTTGAAATTGTTTGTTTCATCCCTTCATTATATAATAATTTTTTATTTCACCTTTAAAAAAAGTCAAAGAAAATTAAGAAACTATATGGAAAATCCATGGAATATAAGTGTTCTTACTAGTTTCCAAGTTGAGTATACTGCTCCGGTAAGTTTCTGATCTGGACAGGGTTGTATCCACGGTTTGGGTGGGACGTCTGTCGTCATCAGCTCTGGGATCGAAGTCAGTCTAAGGGTGTGAGGTTCCCACAGTTGTGGAAGTGGTGATGACATGGTTGACGCTGGGTTTTGCTGGTAGATAGGGTGCTACCTTGAGGCTTTTTACGTAACATTCTTGGGTGTCCTCCTAGTCTACCCGTACCATGATTATTGCTCCTCGAGATGAGGGAAATTTCATTGTGAGGTGGGGCGTAGAGACTATGGCTCCTAGGGCGTTAAGAGTAGGGCGACCAAGTAATACATTATAGGAGGTGTCTGCATCGATCAATATGTAGCGTATTGGTATGGTTAAGGACAATTCTCTTTTGCCGAAGGTTGTCATGAGCTCTACGTATCCGCAGGTGTGGATGTGCTGCCCTACAAATCCAACTAGAGGACCGGGGTAAGGTTTGATTAGGTCCTCGCTTATGTCTAGTCATTTGAAAGTTGCCCAGTACATGATGTCTACCGAGCTTCCTTGGTCAACGAGGATCTTGCGGACCTCCCAGTTTGCAATGACGGCTGTGATAACCATGGGGTCATCTTGTCTGGATTTGACTTTCACAAAGTTGGAGTCATCGAAAATGATAGGCGGTATGTGATGTGAATGCCGAAGACAATGACTTTTCATTTTTGTAACGTTTCATTAATTTAGGAATTAATGTAACATGCAATTAATCATATGTGATAATTGCGTGATAATGGAGTATTTAATTTTTCTTTTGGGAGTTATGATTTTGAACAGCCACCTAGTTCTATAAATAGGGGTTGAATTGTACTCAAAGGACAACCATTGAATTAGTGAAATTATATTTGGGTTTTACCCTTTTGTGAGAGATGAATTTCTCTTTAGAACTTATCAAGGAATTTTTTCTTGTGGCGTTCTCCTAGACTTATCAAGGGTAAATCACCACCTTTGTGGCGTCATATGACTTATCTTCCATCCTTGGAAGTGGCGTCATCTATCTTTTCGTTAAACCATTTTCATCCTTTCCATTTTCTTGTTTACCCAATTCTCATTGTTTTGTTAACTTATTACCTTCCAACCTAGATAGATCCGCAAAACGAATCCAACCCCTTTGGATTTCTATCAGTTGGTATCAGAGCTTTGGCTCTAGGTTTGGAATTATGGTGAATATTTTTTATACAAGGTGTTTAATCGAAGGTCATTTGTGTTTATTTGCAGTTGATGGAGGAAGTTGTAACAACGTCGTGAGCGAAAGATTGGTGAGTAAACTCAACTTACCAATGAGTCTTCATCCTAGGCAAACTAAGTTTAGATTCACTATTGGAAAATATGTGGAGGAAGTGACATGCGATATTGCTCCCATGGACTCATGTCATTTTCTTTTAGGGAGACCTTGGTTGCAGGGTAAAAGGATAAATTCTGAAAGACTTTCAGTTTCTTTGGTGCATGAAGGACGCAAACTTAATTTGAAATTTCTGACACCAAGTGAAGTTTGTGATAATCAACATAAGTTGAAGGAGAAAATAGAAAAAGAAAGAGAAGAAAAGAGAAAAATAGAAATAGAAAGGAGTGAAGAGGAAGAGAGAGAAAAAGAAAGAGAAAGAGAGAAAAAGAACGTTAAAATAAAAACTGCTAATGATTTTTCTTCTTTTATTGGTATTTTGAATGCACAGGACGATGACAATACAACCCACAAATTGCCATATTTGAGGAAGAAAAATGTGGATATCCCTTTTCCAAAGTCACTGTACATTCAGTGCATTGTCGAGGTTAAAACTCCTAAAGAAAATGCACAAGTCTATTTTAAAAGAAGAATTCCTCTTGATTCCAATGTTTGGGTTTGGAAACCAAAAAGGAAAACTTCTTTGATGCATGAATTTTTACAAGTTACATTTGATCCTGGAGGTTGATGTTGTTTATTTTAAATTATAAGTGAATAAAATTGATAGGAAAAAAAAAGTCATAGATTCGAGGACGAATCTTTTCGAAGAAGGAGAGAATGATGTGAATGCCGAAGACAATGACTTTTCATTTTTGTAACGTTTCATTAATTTAGGAATTAATGTAACATGCAATTAATCATATGTGATAATTGCGTGATAATGGAGTATTTAATTTTTCTTTTGGGAGTTATGATTTTGAACAGCCACCTAGTTCTATAAATAGGGGTTGAATTGTACTCAAAGGACAACCATTGAATTAGTGAAATTATATTTGGGTTTTACCCTTTTGTGAGAGATGAATTTCTCTTTAGAACTTATCAAGGAATTTTTTCTTGTGGCGCTCTCCTAGACTTATCAAGGGTAAATCACCACCCTTGTGGCGTCATATGACTTATCTTCCATCCTTGGAAGTGGCGTCATCTATCTTTTCGTTAAACCATTTTCATCCTTTCCATTTTCTTGTTTACCCAATTCTCATTGTTTTGTTAACTTATTACCTTCCAACCTAGATAGATCCGCAAAACGAATCCAACCCCTTTGGATTTCTATCAGTATGGTTATAATGGGGAGGGCTTGTGAGTTCGAGACCATGTTTACTGTTTTCAATTGTCTCAGGTGTCATTTCTTGACGGCGCTAAAAGTTTCACCGCCAGAAAAGCCACCAGGGATGGTGTTGATGATCCCGCGAACTTGCCTCACGGGTTGTACTGTATGTTCTGATTGGGGGAGGCTTTGTTTCGGCTTCTCTTCAGTGTTGTGCGTCCGAGCTTATCATCTTTCCCCGGGATAGTCTCGAGTTACTCTGTGATGCCGGTTCCTAGCATTGGTTTGGGTCCTTTGCACGAACTGACGAAGCTATCCTTGTTGGATGAGTTCTTCTATGCGATCTTTAAGGGCTACACATTCTTCGGTGGTGTGACCATAGTTCCGATGGTATTTGAAATGCTTGCCTTGGTTGGCTCCTTCGTTGGACGGGGCGGGTTGGGGGAGCCTAAGGATTGCTGCGTTGAAGGCCTCCTCCAGAACCTTCGTGCGCGACTCAGTGAGGGGGGTATAGGTTGTGTATCTCGGCTGAGGGGGCCTTGTCCTCTTGAAATCTCTATCTAGGCGAGGTTTGGGGTGGTTGCTTTCCTTTATTGGTCATGGTAGTCTGTGCTCTTTTTTGCTGCTCAGGGATAGTTAGAGGTCTTGTCGTTGGGCTTAAGCTTCCTTTATGTTGACATACTTGGTGGATCACTCTAGGAACTCTTTTAGCGTCTTCGATCGTCGCTTTGACACGTTGTCGGCGAAACGTCTTGGTTTGAGTGCCCCAAATGCAGAATGGAGGGCGACCCCAGGCTCCAGGTCTGCGATCTAGGTGAGCATTTGGGAGAGTCAGTCCGTAAAGGTACGCAGCGGTTCATCTTCTTTCTATTGTAGCCCGATCAGGTCATCGATTGTCATCCTTTTTGGTCACTGTGCCGCATAGTGTGCCGCGAACTTGTTCATAATAGTATCGAAGGTGTCTACCGAGTTTGGGAGGAGCGGAGATCACCAGTTCAGAGTTGTACCTGCACGAGAAGTTGGGAACATCCTGTATAAGACACAGTCATCATTGGAGTATAGGTTTACCTGTGTTAAAAATGCTTCGACATGGTCGTCAAGGTTGGAGTTCCCCTCGTAGGGTTTGACTGCTTGGGGCCTCCACCTTCGAGGGAGGGGGGTGTCGAGGATGCCGTCGATAAAGAGATGTCGTCGCTCCTCCTACTTGGGAGGGGAGTTGGACTTTTCGAGGAGGACCTTCCGATGCTTCTCCCACGGAGTGACCTCTAACGGAGTGGTTGTCTTCTCTTGGTCGCTTCCTTGTGCATTGGGGAGGAGTGTCTTCTTCGAGGGTATCTCTATTTGAGTGGTTGGAATTCTCTTCGTTAGTTGCGCCTACGGACCCGCGTTCGTGCCCAGTTGTCTAGGTTATAGGTCCTGTATCGTTGTCTTCATGGCTGCGTTAGCGTCTCTCATGGTGTCCTATGATTGAAAACCACGAGTTTGTACCATTGGATTTGTGGTTGTGGGAGTTTTTTCTCGTCACAAACGAGCCAAATGTTCTTACCAAGTTTGGATAGAACACCGTGATTTCTCTTGTGTACATTGCTGGCTCCCGGAGGACAGATGTGTACCTGCAAAAGGGGCTCCGACGATCAAGTCTGTGTGAGTCGTAGCAAGTGAGAGTTGAGAGTGAATAGAGAGCGTACCTTTCTTGGGGGGTGTGTCTAGGTTTTTATAACATTAAGAGATTCCTAGTTACCTTTTTTAAGTGTAAGGAAGGTTCCTGGTTTTCCTTTTTAAGTATGGTCGAGTTACCATTTTTTAGGCTAGTGGTTGGGTTGTTGGATCTCAGGTCAAGGTGCCGAGTTTTGACCCGAGGTGCAGGGTGGTTAGGTTGTGGTTCTTCGTATCGAGTACCTCTTGTATGATTCCGAGGATGGGGAGGAAGAGGTTACAATAACCATGTGAAAAGGAAAAAAGAAAAGAATCTGATAAGTTTGGGTTGTTAAAAAAAATTAATTTTAAATGAAATTGATTTTAAAATGATGTGATACTTTTATTATAAAAATAAATTCAAAGGAATTTTTTTTATTTAACGTAAAGTTACTGTAATTTATCTCAATCCATAATCTGTTTAATCAATTTTTAATTTGTCTCTTATGCAAAAAATTTGTCTCTTATGCAGAATCAAGCATGTGAAAAATTCAATCATCTCAACCTTTTTCTTTAAGCAAATATTTGAGACTTATTTTCTGTGTGAGACTTGTTTCTTTCGTAAACTATGTTTTTGTCTTATATTTGGAGGCCACGGAGTTTCTGTTTGAATTATATATATAATAATTAATGGTTATAGAATACATGAGTGTTTTAAAATGAACATTGTGTTAGACTCAATGATTATATATTTATATATCAAATAAGTGTTTATTTTATTTAAATAAGGTGTTTTTTTTCATAAAAGGTTTAAACAATCTAACCCAATATATAGAGTCAAACTAAAGACTTGTTGCACAACAATTTTATGAAAATATTTTTAGTATTTTAGTATTTAAAAATTAAAAAATTTAGTTACTGTTTTCATAAAACAATTTCTGATAACAGTTCTGGTTTTATAGTCTTTAAAAAATAAAAAATATAATAACTACAAAGTAGTTTTACTTTTTAGTTTTCTATTTTTGTTTTGATAACTCAAAATACAAGAAGAATATGTTGTTTTTCGCTTTTCATTAATGAAATTTCAATAAATATAAACAATTTTTTAAAACAATTTTTAAAATTCTTTTCAAAATTAACTAAAAAACAAAATTAAATCAATCAGTTCCTAACTTTTTTTATGAGAAGAATGAAAAAAGAATATAAAGATTTAAGTAAGGAAAAAGAAAATGTATGTATTTAGGTAACTAATTCCATGTGTACTAATATCACCTAAATATAGCAAAAATTCATCAAACTTTTAAATATAGCAAAAATCAATTATGACATTATGTCATACAAAATGGAAACAACACTTCAACTGTGAAGAAAGTTTGGATTTATAAAGTAATTATTTAGCAATTAGTTGAAATAGCTGAATAAACCCCTTTAGTTTCATGATTGTTGATTTTAGAAGGAAATAAATGAAAAATATACTTGCATAAACTAAGTTCTTCAAGTGATAATTTGGTGAATTCCAGATCAAAGCAACCTCTATAAGCTTGTTACAACTTTAGATGTAAAATCTTACTAACACAGAAAAGGACGCATTCATTCATGTGTACACATAAACCACTGCCTAAAAGACTTTCAAAGGCTTTAGAAGGAAGTTGGTCTCCCCAAACCAGATTCTAGGTTCTGTAGCTATTTCCTGGCCACATCATTTGAGTTTCATGACATTTACCGTTTTCTTGGGGTCTAAACAATTTATTTAGACAGAACTCCACTGCAAAGTCGAGCACAAGTAAATTAAACAGTTCATGTAAAAAGGAATAGATAGAAAAGGGATAGTTTGTGAAAGAAAGACGATGCGGGCACATTTGGGCTTCTTCTGATTTCATCTGCATCTGTGTTAACCAAAACACACAAACTGGATTTGTTCAGGTGTCAATCCAGATTTAATATTGATTTGATGAAATTTAGTAGTCTAGATTAGGTTTTGATTTGTGTATTTTAAAAGTTCGAATGACCAAAGGCTTGAGTTTGAATTGTGAAATTCATATTGCTTGTTAATATAGTAAACATTGAGTTCGGATTGAATCCGAATTGGATGTTTTGCACTAGTCTGGACTGGGTTTGAATTGCTTGTTACAGACTAAGTTTGAATTATCTAATTTAGATTTATTAAAAAACATGTTTTTTTAAGGTTCTGATTAGCTAATCCGAACTCACAAGTTTTTAACAGGTCTGTATTAACTAATTCAAACTTATTAAAAAATTTATGAGTCTAGATTAGCCAATCTAGACATTTTAAAAAACTTCCATTCGGATTAGCTAATCCTGACCTGTTAAAAAAATTGTGAGTTTGGATTAGCTAATCTATACGTGTTAAAAAACTTATTTTTTCAAAGTTCAGATTAATTATTCCTTACTTGTTCAAAAACTTGTGACATGATTAACTAATCCTGACTTGTTATGAAAATTTTGTGAATCCAAAGGTATGTTGATTTGCAGGAAGATGTAAAGGGAGTCAAGTTTAAGTAAAGAAGAAGAAAAAATGCTAAAAGGAAGAGATGAAGAATAAACCTCAAGCACAAACACCACAACGTTGCAATAACAGGGAAGAATAAGGAGAAGAGTTTTATTGTACATTTTTTAACCCAATAGACATTTTTAACCTAAGGTAATTTTTGTTTTTATAAAAGACTATCAAGGTGCAGGGAGGTACAAGAAGAAAAAGTATAGCTTTTTTTGCCATGATAGACAACTTCTTCCTTTAATTTCATAATTTCTTCCTACATCCACTCTAGAATTTCCAAGATTCGAAGCGAAACAATGCACCTTCATAATAAAGTGCAAGGATAAAATCCACAAGTGCATGAATATTTTTATGTGAAATTTGATTTGAGAAAATATTTATTGTTTTTATTTTTAAATTTTTAACATTTAGAAAATATATTTATTTTTACTTAGTATTTTCTACTTTAAAAAATGAAATTATTAAATTTAATTAATTTTAGTAAAAATATTATAAAATATATTAAGCTATAAAATTTAATTAAAAATATATTATAAAAGTCCCACATGCTGCACATTTAAGATAAAACAGGCTTTATAAATCAACAGACAAGCATAATATATGGTTTAGAGTGATAGGACGACTCTGTAGCTTTGATAGCTTGGGCTGGGGTTGCCAAATTATTGAGTTGCCCAATCCAATTTAAGAGCTAACTCAGAACCGTGTTCCCACTTGGTGAATCCAGATACTTGGACTATCACTTTTTATATGCGTTTTGAAATTGATTAATCATGGTTTCAAGTACATTTGTGCTATACTAAATTTGTCCTTCTCTTAGACTTTTTACCTTCAACGGTTATTTTGGCTAATTTGACAAATACCCATATAATTGCATCAAGTTTATAGAATGTTTATTAAATTGATAGAATGATAAATTTAATTCATGTTCAAAGTTTTACCTCCAGTAAAAGCTAGTTAAAATCTGAGTCATAGATGCATTTGCCATCAATCTCAACACAAGGAACATTAGCACTCTTCAACCACTCTTTCCCTTTATCTTTCCCGCACTGTTCTTTCAGGAAAGGGAACTCTTGTTTATAAATAAAAAGTTCTTCAAGAGAGTTAAGGTAGTTAAACTCCAGGAATTGTATGAAATAGATATGTTGCTAGGCTAGATAAAGAGGTAAGTTTCATTTGTGCTATACTAAATTTGTCCTTCTCTTAGACTTTTTACCTTCAACGGTTATTTTGGCTAATTTGACAAATACCCATATAATTGCATCAAGTTTATAGAATGTTTATTAAATTGATAGAATGATAAATTTAATTCATGTTCAAAGTTTTACCTCCAGTAAAAGCTAGTTAAAATCTGAGTCATAGATGCATTTGCCATCAATCTCAACACAAGGAACATTAGCACTCTTCAACCACTCTTTCCCTTTATCTTTCCCGCACTGTTCTTTCAGGAAAGGGAACTCTTGTTTATAAATAAAAAGTTCTTCAAGAGAGTTAAGGTAGTTAAACTCCAGGAATTGTATGAAATAGATATGTTGCTAGGCTAGATAAAGAGGTAAGTTTCATTGTGAAAGTCATCCGATGACATACTACATAGCTTTTACATTACAAAGTTATGAAGATTTCTTGTTGACAAATCTTATTGAGAATGATACTACTCAATGAAAATTAAAGGTAAATATTTCTTCTAAATTTTAATACATCATTAACATAATTATTTCAGATATGATAATAATGTTTTCTAATTTTTTATTATATTTTTTGCTATGTATATATAAAAGTATCACACTAACAAATTGGGTAAATTACACACCTCAATAACCTGGAACAACAACAGAAATACATAACAGTTAAAATGGCCATATGTTACTACCATATCTATAACAATTAAACTGATGCACACCTTTATATTTCAGTAAGACAGAAACCTATGAATTAAGTTTCTTGTTATCTCTATTTTAATCATTAACCAAGAAAACAAGTTTAACTTCACCTATTGTCCTTTTTTCTAAGAATTATGTCATTAAGTAAGCTTTGAGAAATCTCATTATTTCACATAGGTCAAGAGTACCTTATGTTTATTGGCTTCAAATTGTCTAGCACATGTGATAATAAGCCCCACAGTAGTACAGGAGTGAAAAATGAAGCTGTGTAGCTATGCTTGTTACAGATCAAAGATTCAGAAAGCTAGTGGTATTACACAGAGGACTTTGTTATAGTCCCACACTGTACAGAACGGTTTACAAATAAACTTTATAAACACGCTAACAGGGTTGTCAGAATACCAAGCTGAGTTATGTCAACTTGTAACCCAAGTGGAGGTATGAAAGGGTTAGAACAACCCTCAGGCTTTGCTGGGTTGGGCTGTGGCTGCTGAATGTCAGCTTGCCCATTCCAAGTTAAGACTTGACTCAAGGGACTTGAGTGAAGGCACAGGTCACAGAGCAGCGATCACCTCTGCTAGTTTTATTATTCACATTTTTAAACTGTCATAGATGGTAGGTTGGACTAATTAACCCCCAAACTTTCAAATGAAATGGTGGGTTGGGCTAAAATACTGACACATGTCTTGGAGATAGAGGTTTAAGTGCAAGAACATCTATAATTAAATATTAAAAATTCATTCTTTTATTATTCTTTAAAAATATGCTTATTTTTAATTTTTTTTCAGACAATTATTAGAAAATAGGACATTTATTTTTTAACCATGCATGTTATTATTTTTAAAGTACAGTAAAAATTATTTTAGAAATAATTAAAAAATAGAAATTAAAGGTTAATTAAAAAGGCTAAATTAAATTTGTTTCATCATTCTTTTAGTATTATATTTATGACCAAATAAAAAACTCTTTCTTTTATCATTCCTCAAAAATATGTTTATTTTTAATTTTTCTTCAATAAAATATTAAAAAATAATACATTTATATTTTAACCACGCATGTTATTATTTTTAAAGCGGAGTAAAATTTATTTAAAAATAATTAAAAAATCAAAGTAAAGGAAAAATTAATGTAAATTAATTCCCATATTTTACCGCTTGTAGAGAAAGCTTTTGGAAAAAACTATTTAAAAAAATCCATAATTTATTCCAAACAAGCTTTAGTTTTTATTTTTTCTTGTATCTAGTCCGGAGAAATGGGAATCAATTTGCATTAATTTTTTCTTTAACTTTGATTTTTAATTATTTTTAAAATAAATTTTAATCCACTTTAAAAATAATAACATGCGTGGTTAAAAAATAAATGTACTATTTTTTAATATTTTACTGAAGAAAAATTAAAAGTAAATATGTTTTTGAAAAAGATAAAAGAATGAGTTTTTTATTTGGTCATAAATGTAATACTAAAAGAATGATGAAAAAAATTTAATTTAGCCTTTTTAATTAACTTTTAGTTTTGATTTTTTAATTATTTCTAAAATAATTTTTACAGTACTTTAAAAATAATAACATGCATGGTTAAAAAATAATTGTCCGAAGAAAAATTAAAAGTAAACATATTTTTAAGAAATGATAAAAGAATTGATTTGTTATTTGGTCATAAATATTTCTACACCGAAATCTCCATCTTTAGGACAAGTGTCAATATTCTAACCCAACCCGTCATCTCACTTGACAATATGGAGATCAATTGGTCCACTCCACCATCTCAATTAACGGTTTGGAGGTGTGAACAGTAAAACTATACCATTTCGAGAATTATTTGCGAACACATCTCATTTCGGTAAATACTTACAAAAATTATTTTCTGCACAGAAAATAGCCATGTGAAAAGAAAAAGAAAAGAATCTTATGAGTTTGTCTTTGGAAAAAAATAATTTTTGAAAAAAATAATTTTAAATGAAATTGATTTTAAGATGATGCGATATTTTTATTATAAAAATAATTTTAAAGTAAAATTTAGTATAAATTTTTTTATTTAACGTAAAAGTTACTGTAGTTTATCTCAAACCATAATTCATTCAATAAATTCTTAACTTTTGTCTTATGCAGAATCAAGCATGTGAAATGAAAAATCTATGTCAAATGAATTTTTGGACAGAGTAACCTGAAACTAACGCAGAGTGTTTAATACGCGGTTTCAGAGTTTACTATCTTTTATTGATTTGTATTTTTTTTTTTTTTTTTTTAAGTGAAAGTTGGCCACCAAAATTGACTAAATGCACTAAAGTTGCTCCACACATTGTGTTGTCGGGAAGTACAACCATCTTCAACAAAATTGTGTTACTATTTTTCTTCTCTATATGCATTCACGCTAAACCATTCAGCCACTTACAATTTTCACAATCTTTTCTTCTTTTTCTTCAGTTTAACCACTTTCTTTCCAACCATGCCAGTGGTAGAAACTCTTGGTGGTGCTCTCTTTGGTGCTGTCCTTCAGGTGCTATTTGATAAGCTGGATTCTCGTCAAGTTTTGGACTACTTTCGTGGAAGAAAGCTCAATGAGAAGCTGCTGAGGAAGTTGAAGGTGAAGCTGCTGTCCATCAGTGCTGTGATTGATGATGCAGAACAAAAACAATTCAGCAATTCATATGTGAAAGCATGGCTTGATGAGGTCAAAGATGTTGTGTTTGATGCAGAGGATCTGTTGGGTGAAATTGAGTATGAATTCTGCAAATTCAAGTTGGAAGCTGAATCTTCTACCAAGGTATGCAACTTTGACGTTGAAATTGAATCAAGGATGGAACAAGTACTTGATGATCTAGAATTTCTCTCAAGCCAAAAGGGTGATCTAGGTTTGAAAAATGCTAGTGGTGGTGTTGGTTTTGGACATGGGTTGGGTAGTAACATGTCACCAAAATTGCCATCGACATCTTTGGTGGTTGAAAGTGTTATTTATGGTAGAGATGATGATAAGGAAATAATCCTTAATTGGTTGACTTCTAACATTGACAATCATAACCAGCTATCTATAATTTCTATTGTGGGAATGGGTGGGATGGGTAAGACCACACTTGCCCAACATGTATACAACGACCCAAGGATAGAGGAGGCTAAATTTGACATCATAGCATGGGTCTGTGTTTCAGATGTTTTTGATGTTTTGACAGTAACAAGAGCAATTCTTAATGCAATCACCAAATCTAAAGATGATAGTGAAGACCTAGAAATTTTACATGGAAGATTGAAAGAAAAATTGGCAGGGAATAGATTTTTTCTAGTTCTGGATGATGTTTGGAATGAACATCAAGAGAAGTGGGAAGCTGTACAAACTCCTCTTAACTATGGAGCACAAGGAAGTAGAATTGTTATCACCACACGGAGTAAGAAAGTTGCATCTACTGTGAAGTCAAATGAAGTACATCACCTGAAGCAATTACAAAGCGATTATTGTTGGCAGGTTTTTGCTAAACATGCCTTCCAAAATGATAATCGCGAGTTCAAAGTTGAGTTGAAGGAGATTGGTACAAAGATAGTAGCAAAGTGTAAAGGATTGCCTCTAGCTTTGAAAACAATTGGAAGTCTTTTACGCACAAAGCCATCTATTTCTGAATGGGAAAATGTATTGGTAAGCAAAACATGGGACTTGCCAGAAGAAGATAGTAAAATCATCCCTGCTTTATTGTTGAGTTATTACCATCTTCCTCCTCATCTCAAGAGGTGTTTCGCTTATTGTGCTTTATTTCCCAAAGATCATGAGTTTTGCAAGGAGAGTTTAATCCTACTATGGATGGCTGAAAACATTCTAAAACGCCCTCAACAGGATAAGCATCTTGAAGAAATTGGTGAACAGTACTTCAACGATCTATTATCAAGGTCCTTTTTTCAACCATCAAGTAAAGAGACACATTTTGTCATGCATGATCTTTTAAATGATTTGGCAAGATATGTATGTGGGGACATTTGTTTCACGTTGGGAGTTGATAAACCAAAAAATATACCCAAAGTTCATCATTTTTCATTTGTGCCTGAATACCATCAATATTGTGACGGGTATGAGAGTTTATACCATGCTAAAAGGTTACGAACATTTATGCCCATACCTAGGATGAAACGCTGGGTTTGTAGGATATCGGTACATGAATTGTTCTCCAATTTTATGTGCTTGCGTGTCTTATCATTGTCCCATTGTTTCCTTAAAGAGGTGCCTGACTCTGTAGCCAACCTTAAACATCTACGTTCGTTAGACCTTTCTCATACATACATAAAAAAACTGCCTGATTCAATATGTTTGCTCTTTAATTTGCAAGTGTTGAAGTTGAATTTTTGTGAAAATTTGGAGGAGCTACCATCAAATTTGCATAAGCTCACTGATTTGCGTCGCCTTGAATTTATGCACACAAAGGTTAGAAAGGTGCCAAGGCTTTTGGGAAAATTGAAGAATCTTCAAGTATTAAGTTCATTTTATGTAGGCCAGACCAGTGAGTTCAGTATTGAGCAGCTAGGAGAACTCAATCTTCATGGAATGCTATCAATAGGGGAGCTGCAAAATATTTTGAATCCCTTGGATGCGTTGGCAGCAGATTTGAAAAATAAAACACATCTTTTGGGGCTAAAGTTAGAATGGAATTTCAACCAGAACCCAGATGATTCAACTAAAGAAAGAGAAGTACTTGAGAATCTGCAACCTTCAAGGCATTTGGAGAAATTGTCAATCAAGAACTATGGTGGTACACAATTTCCCAGTTGGTTATTTGATAATTCATTATCGAATGTTGTGTGCTTAAGCTTGGAGGATTGTAAATATTGCCTATGCTTGCCTCCTTTTGGACTTTTGCCATTTTTGAAGGAGCTATCGATTAGCGGGCTTGAAGGAATAGTGAGTATTAAAGCTAATTTTTATGGGGGCAGTGGAACTTCTTCATTTACATCCTTGGAAACATTGAAGTTCTACAATATGAAGGAATGGGAAGAATGGGAATCTAAAGGTGTGACAAGTATTTTTCCTCGTCTTCAGCATCTTTCTATAAGGAAATGCCCCAAGCTGAAAGGGCACTTGCCTGAACAGCTTTGCAATTTGAATTATCTAACAATTCGTGGGTGCAAACAACTTGTGCCTTCCGCTCTAAGTGTCCCAGAGATTTGTAAATTAAACTTAGGAGACTGTGGAAAGCTACAAATCGATCATCCAGCTACTTTGAAAGAGCTTACCATTACAGGTTACAGCATGGAGGCATTGCTATTTGAAAGGATTGAACACATTTATTATTGTTCGAATAATAATATTCCCATAAACAGTAGTTACGATTTCCTTGTGAAGTTGAAGATTGATGGTGGATGTGACTCTCTAAGGACCTTTCCTCTGGATTTCTTTCCAAAACTCTGTTGGCTTGAACTCAGGTGTCGTAATCTACAAATGATTTCTCAAGACCACACTCATAATTATCTCAAGGATCTGAGCATTAAAAAGTGCCATCGGTTCAAATCATTTCCCAGTGAAGGACTATCTGCACCCTTCCTAGAGACATTTCTTATTGAAGGATTGAAGAATTTGAAATCTTTGGCTAAACACATGAATATCCTGCTTCCATCTCTTACTAGTCTAAAGATACATGATTGTCCACAAGTGGAGTCATTCTCTGATGGAGGTTTTCCGTCAAGTCTGAAAAGAATGCATCTCTCAAATTGTTCCAAACTTATGTCCTCAATGAAAAGGACTTTTGGAGTCAACCCCTCTCTAGAGTCCTTGTATATAGGAAAAGTGGATGTGGTGTCTTTTCCAGATGAAGATTTGCTTCCACTATCTCTTACTTATCTAAGCATCTATGAGTGTCCAAATCTTAAAAAATTGGATTACAAGGGTCTCTGTCAACTATCCTCTCTTAAGGTATTGGGTATTCAAGACTGCCCCAACCTCAAATGCTTACCAGAGGAGGGTCTGCCCAAATCCATTTCAACTCTCCAGATTTGGGACCCTTGTCCATTGCTCAAACAGTGTTGCCAGAAGCCAAAAGGCAGAGACTGGGAAAAGATTGCTCACATTCAAAATGTGTGGGTTGATGATAAATGGATAAACTAATAAGATGAATTACAGGCTTGAGGTTTCAAATGCACCAATTCTCACATGTTTACTTATTCATCAGGTGTGAATTCTGTTCAATATCTTTGCAGCGTCTGAAATGCATTCTTTTTTGTTGGAAATATTTCTGTCTAGTCAATCACTTTCTTATCATATCAGCTTTTTATGTTCTTTATAATATTTTGTTTTACCTCAAAAGAATTTTAATTATCAATATCAACTTTAGAAGTTAAATTCCTATCGAATATGCTGTTTTTATTTAGGAAACAAGGAAAATTGTGAAGGCAGTGAAGAGCAAACGCTCTGGCATCCATTCCATGAACTCTGTACTCTGTCCTTGGGAGTTATGGTGGTTTCATGTTTTTTTAGATTTTTAGGTAAACTTGTTTCGACACCAGCACTGTTCCTTCTTTCTTCTTGGTTCAATCTTACATTAATTTATAGACTTTTTGTCTCTACAGTAATAACTTTCTTCAAGTTTTCTTGCAAATATCTTTTCTTTTGGATATGAATGTTTGCTTTTAGATTGGAGTCAATAGGACTTGATCTTATACCGAAAAATTATTTATCTAGAATACTAAGCATTGTGAATTTTGACTTGCTCTTATTCCTTATTGTTCTGATGCTACTGTTCACGTATATGTTTTTTCTGCTATGAACATATTATGTAGTTTTCTGCTTTCAAATCAAATCTGAATTAGAAATAACTCCTGTAAAACTCTAAAGACTGTTAAATATGAAACCACATATAATCTTTTTGATTTCTTCATCTATGATTCTTAGAATCTTCACCATTGTTTTTAACTAATTATTGGACCGTATGATTTTGTGGGATCAGTTTAAAAGTGTTGTCACTCAGGAGCTATGGTGGGACACGATTTCAAAATTGGTTTGGACTTTGGAGAAGATTCAATATCAATCTCTTGTATATACAAAAGTTTGTTCTCAGCTGGTGCAATTTTGTAGCCCAAAAGTATTATCTGTAGACTAAGCAAAAATTCCTGACTCAGAAACGATCCAAATTGATGCTTTCAAGCTTGAACAAAAGTATTAAAAGTGTTGTGATAATTGCTTGAACAAAAGTATATATGTGTCAATTCTGATGCTTTCAAGCTTTGACTCAGGTACCTGCTCCGTTACATGTATTATTATAATTACAATTTCTTATCCATTATTTTGTCCTTGAGACAATTTAAAATACTCAATTAACCATTCATACCTATTATGAAATCTCTTGTTTAATGGAAAGGTTTCACTTTTACTCTCTAGTTAGCAAGCAATAGTAGCATAAGGAAAACTTAATTTGGTTAATGTTAGGAAAATGGCTCAGCATAATGACAGATGAGTGAATTATAAAGTCTCATAGATTATATATCCCAAGCATTCCATATGCTATACATTTGCTTGTATCTGCATCTCTTTCTTTCACAAACTAACCTTTTTTTATCTATTCCTTTTTACATGCACCATTTAATTTGCTTGTGCTCCACTTTGCAGTGGAGTTCTATCTAAATAAATTGTTTAACTGAGTCTTCATGTTTGCTGACAATCAGGACCCCAAGAAAATGGTGAAGGTCATGAAACTCAAATGATGTGGCCAGGGAATAGATACAGAACCTCGAATCTGGTTCGGGGAGATCAACTTCCTTTCAAACCCTTTGAAAGTCCTTTAGACAGTAGTTTATGTGTACACATGAATGAATTTTTCCTTTTCTGTGTTAGTAAGATTGTACATCTAAATTTGTAACAAGCTTATAGATGTTGCTTTGATCTGGAATTCACTAAATTATCAGTTACAGAGGTTAGTTTATGCAAGTATATTTTTCATTTATTTTCCTTCTAAAAACAACAATGATGAAACTAAAGGGGTATATACAGCTATTTCCAGTAATTGCTAAATAATTATTTTCTAAACCCAAATTTTCTTCACAGTTGAGTTGTTTCCATTCTCTATGACATAATGTCATAACTGATTTTTGCTATATTTAAAATTTTGATGAATTTTTGCTATATTTAGGTGATATTAGTACACATAGAATTAGTTACCTAAATCCCAAAAGGTAGTTTTCTTTTCCTTAGTTCAATCATCCTATTTTTTTCCCATTCTTGTCGCAAAAAAGGTTAGTCTCAATCATTGACAGTATATATTGGGTGAGTTTGTTTTGTTTTTAGAAGTTACTTGGAATAGGTTATCAAAATAAGTTGATGTTGAAGTGATTTTATGAGAAATTGGAAGCTAATACATTTTAAAAAAAGTCTCACTTATTTTAAAATTATTTATTTTTTAGCTTAAACAAACTCTCCTAATTATGTAACATGCTAAAAGAAGGGATTAATTACATTGCCTTTTTTTTTAAAAAAAAGAATCCTTTACCATTTAGGTTCAGGTCCCCTTTGGAAGAGCTTATAGCATAAGAGTTTATTCAATAAGAGTTTCTTACATAAAAATTTATAGTATAAACTCTTAAATTCAATAAACTATTTGTGTTTGGATATACAAATTTAAAAGCTCTTATATGAAAACAAAGTGTTTGAATATATATATATATAGAGAGAGAGAGAGAGAAGGAGATGGAGAGTGAGAATGAAGGAGAGCAATAGTGAGAGGATAGAGAGGGAGAGGGAGAGAGTGAGAGTGAGAGAGATGGAGAGGGAGAGAGAAAGAGAGAGAGGGAAAGGGAGCGAGGGAGGGAGAGAGATTGAAAGAGATAAAGAGAGACTCAGTAACAAGTTTCAACCATGGAGAGATAAAAAAGTGAGGTGAGAATCAAATGAAGTGTGAATTTTTAATAAGCTTCAAACAATTTTTTTTCAAAAAGTTATTTTAAATAGTTTATTCAAATAAGCTTAAAACAGTTTATAAACTCTACAATAAGCACTTTTATAAATTTATTCAAACACTTGTATAAGTGTTTATATGATAAGCTTAAATAAACAATAAATAAGCTCATCCAAGCGGAGCCTTAGTAAAATTTCTAAAAGCCTTATATTATTTTACATAATTTCTAGTAATTTTTTCAAAACAAATATTTCAAATACATTATTAACTCTCAATTTTATATATATATATATATATATATATATATATATATATATATATATAATATGAGGGGATTCACTTACTTCAAGAGTAAGTTTAAGAGATTTATTCTCAATTCTCACCATCTATTTTCTTAAAATATAATGGTTGTTATAAGTAATTAATCTTAACTATTAGATTTCATGAAAATAAATTATTAGGATTGAGAGTAAGTCTTTTAAGCTTACTCTTAAAGTAAATGGATCCCTTTCTTTTTTATATATATATATATATGGTGTCCAAATATGAGACCAAAAACATAGTTTAAAAAAGAAACAAGTCTCACAAAGAAAATAAGTCTCAAATATTTACTTTAAGAAAAAAGTTGAAATAACTTAATAAATACAAAATATCAAAATCATATGTTTCCTCATAATTAATACATTAGAACAAAATAAGTTTTAAAGCAATCATCTAAAAAGCATACATTTTACTAATCTATAGTGTTGCACATTATATATGGTAGAGCATGTTGGTTGTAGAGGTGATTCCTTTGATTCTCAAACAACACAAACACTACACACACAACCTGCATATATCTCTGGGCACACATCACTCTCAATGCTCACGATTGCATAGCTATTATAGATTACATAACTATTATAATAACAAAACATAGCCCCTGTTCAGTCATAACTTTCTCGATCTCGAGCCTCACGAATCACTAAATCATTCAAACACCTTTCATCCTTGATTTCCATTTCATTCTATTAAATAAATACTCTTTCTTCTTCAATTCTTGTGCTACCATTAATGCTTTGGGTATTCTAGACTTTTATTTAGACAAAATTCCAAATTATATTGCCCAACACTGTCATTTAGTCTTCCCTGATCTTAATAGTCTTATGCAACGAATGAATATTTATTAAGAGGATCATATTCTATGATTTCCAGTCCTAACTACACAAATATTTTATAATAGAAAACATTTTTTATAAGATATATAAATTGATATAAATTATTTATCGAGTATTGTTAATTTTTCTTGTAAAGCATAAAATATACTATTTATATTAAGTTATATTTTATATATTTTAATTTTTATTGTGTTATATTATATTAATGTTTTATTTTATTTGTAAATTTATTACTGTTGATGAACGTAATGTATTTTATTAAATTTTAAACTTTATTATTATAATATATTTTATTTAGATTTTATGTTTACCTTGAATGGGGAATACCTATGACATAGATTTTTATTTTATTTAGATAAAATAAACTTTAGTTTAATTTTCAATAGTATGTGCAATCATGATACTATAAATTTTAATTCTATTTTATTTTTTTTTCATAAGTTATTTTATTTATTATTTAATTATTATTATTATTTTATTAATACTAGTTATTCAATATATAATAGTTTAATCGCATTTAAATTATTGAATCTTAACCAATGTATTTACCATATCAAATTTTAAAAACATTGATAACCTATGTCTTTACCATATCAAATTTTAAAAACTTTGATGAAAACCGAGGTAGGAAAATAGAAAAGAAAATACATGTCTTTTTATAGATAAATATTTTGTTGATATAAAGAGAAAATACATATGAAAAATAATTGAAAATTATTTGTGTGCATTGAATAGGATTATAGTATAATTACATCTAGGAAAAATAACCCCGTAAAAGCATCTCCAATATAGATTTTTTAAGTGAGATCTTGACATCAAAGATCTACCATTTGAAGAGAATAAATTTCATGTAGAGATTTGGATCATGCAGAAGATCCTTTAAGATTTTTTTTTTGTTTGATAAGTCAAACAATTTTATGAATAAAGCCAAAGCACAAGAAATGTCTTCAAAACAAATATATGGAACCAATATATTAGCGAAAAAACTAATATATCATCTCAAACAAAAATATGGATCTGTAACCCACGCGACGTAAGGATGACATGTTAGTTTAGAAGAATGGCACCACTTCTAGGAATTTAGTTTGATAATTGTACAGTTTGATCAACATCTACCCTTTGATTTCTGAAGTTGGCTCGTTACGTGCTTTCCATATAAGTGTCAGATGCCTTCAAACCACACAAAAGCCATGCTTACCTTCGCCCCTGAGAACCATCAAGAAGACCAATGAATTGATAACAATGACTCCTAAACCTGATATGCCAAAGTGCATTAGAAGAAAATATTAACACCTTTTCAAACTCCTCACCACATAGTCCACAACGCATTCCTAGGCTGAACTATTCTTAGCTAGACTAAATTGTGCCTGGTTGGCAGCCTATCCATGTCTAGCTGTCAAACTAGAAAATGAATTTTTTTAGGAACCAATGTTATCAAACTTAGCTCAACCATCAAATCAGTCAAGTTAAGGGATCATGAAGTTAGGGGTCAACTCAAGGGTCAAGAATTGACATGTATGACTCAGTTGACATTAAAAAAATAAACTAATTTATATAATTTTATAGTTAAAAATCATCACAAATAATTAAAATTATAAAAACAATCTAAAAATTAATAAAATAAGTTATCTTAAAAGCCAGAAAACCTTGAAAACGTAAGTCTGGAAGCCTTTTGAAACAGTAAGACAGTTCAAACGAGTCATTGGATTATCCAAGTGAGTCTTATAACATTGGTCGAAACACCTTTTTCCGACACTGATGATGCTGAGGATCTGCCTTAACTGTTGTATAAGTAGATGTCACTGTGTATTGATCCAACACATCTATCTATTAAGAATATCATCTCGTAGTAACTCCTTCTAGCTTATGTTTTAACTTGTTCAACAAATTCACCTCCCATTCAAAAATTTGATGTCTCCATTCCCACTACCATCCATGACCTTGAAGTTGCATTTCTTTGACTAACACATGTTGATTTAAAGCCATAGTATATAACCTCTTGTAGTCAATACATAATTTATGCTCCCTACACAAAGTGGCACACAACACAAGCAACCATGATGCAAGAGTAGAAACAAAACTAAAGTAAGAAAAGCGCCAAAACAAGAAAAATACACTATCCAAATGGAAAGATTGATTGAGACATAACTCAAAGATCAACATGAAGATAAGCTAAAATTAACGCCAAGAAAGATGTAAGCACAACTAGAGATGACATAAAAAAGCTCTAGAGTAGAATAAGGACTAAAACGAAAAATGACTCAAAAATTTTCAAGAATTTCACAATTTAAAAAAATAGTCGTCGAGACTTATTAATGCAAGTTCAAGCAATTTCAATCAAATTTAGCACTCTTTTGTAATTTTTGTTTTATTATTAGGTGCACCAAATTTTTACTATTTTACTTTTGTATTTTGCAGTTCTTTTATTTTTTTTTCTTCTATTTTATTTTACTTCTTTTTTTTTTATACTTTCAGCTACATCTAATTATTTTTTTAATTGAAATTAGAGAGTAAACAAGAGATGAAAAATTCTTGAACAAACAACAAGTGAAGGCACCAAAATTTTATTAAAAGTGCAACTTAAGAAAATGTCAAAAAGTTCCTCAAAATGGACTATAATTGAAAGTGACTTAAGGTATGACTAAGAGTGTTGGTTTTTTGTATAAGCTATCCTTTTTTGAACAAGATCCTTGCTGGAAAAATATACTTCCAAATAGCTAAAAAAACCAAACAAAAAATCACTTCCAAACTAGCATAATAAGAGATAATAATATTTAAGTAACATAAGATGAAATAGGAAGAAATTGAGCACTAAAATTCTTTATTTTTTTTAAAGAAACATGCTAAAATAAGAGCATGTGAGACTTCTTGGCACTAGACTTATTCAAGAGGATGAACTTCTTATATGCTCAATTTCACAAGAAAGTTTAACACAGTTTTAGGCAAAAATAAAAGAGGCTAAAACTAGGAAATTATTTGACAAAATTAAGGACTAAACATGACTAACTAAAACAAGACATGGAGATTATAAAATCAAAATAAAAAATTCCAAGTCAGACCTGAAATAGAGAAACACAATTTTTGAAGCAAAATCACACAAACCACAGTGTTGTGGTTTTCTCCACTGAGGTGTGGCATCACCTTTTTGGTTCACAAACAAGAAATTCACCAAACAAAAAGTATAAGGACAGAATTATGAGTCCTAAAACATAGAAATTTTTACAACATGATTCAATGAAGAAATGATAAAATTTGAATCAAGAAATAAAATGACAAGAACATAGCATATAGAATTTTAAAAGTCAAAACTACAAGACATAACAACAAAACAATGAAGGAGAACATATGACAAAATGAATCAAGCTAAAAAAATTGAAGAATAAGATGAAGAACACAAGGAGAACAACACTGAACATATAAGCTAAGGAAAAGAGGAAAGAACCTCAAAGGAGTAGGCTCTTGATACCATATGATGCAATCTTGGATTGCTCCTCCCATGATCTTGCTCCACAAAGAGGTCCCAAGGTTGAAGATGGAGGTCGAGAGACTACGAATGGAGGGTAAATAAGTGCTACATCGATGAAGATAAGCCATGGTTGGTAGAAGGTTGCCACAAAGGAAAGAACCTCTGATAAAAGCCATAGAAGAACTCTCACAATTTAGAGAGAACATGATCTCTCTTAGAAGAAACTCTTACATATGAGTCTAGATTTCATTGATAAAGTGTTAAAATGATACAAGAGAGAGTGAGTGCTATTTATAAACTTATTAGGAGGCCTTGGACGTCCACATTGAGGCACACACTAAGCTAAAGACTAATAAAACTAGTTAAGCCAAACAAGGCCCTAAGAAAGTGGATCGATGTTCCTTCATGTGTATTAAGATCTTAATAATGTGGATCTAGTTCCCTTAATTCAAATTTGAATTTGAATTAAGAGACATATAGATGCCACCTAGGAGAGAGGAGCAAGTTGGTGCCACATGGAGGGGATATAAGGGTCCCACATGCTATTCATTCACATATGGATGCTAGAGAGGTGTGGAAATCAAACAAGAAAGTGTGGGAAATAAACCACATCGCCTCTTGTTCTAATAAGAACCTCATGCATTTGACTCTTGATACCACTTGATGCAAAAATCTTTTTGCACTCCACTTGATCTTCTCCTTAAGGTTCTACACACCAAGAAATGGATGATGGAAGGAAGAAGGATGGTTTCGGATGGTGCCACTCCTTAGGAAATAAGCCAAAAATTTATGAAGCATACCACAAGGGAAGGAACCCTTGACAAAAGCCAACTAGGAAGATACTCTTCAAGAGAGAGGATTCTCAATGACATTTTACTATAGAAGAATGCTCTTGTATACCACATGATGTAACCTCAAAAATACTCCAAGCAAACTTGAGATCACTCTCCTTTGATCTTGCTCCAAAGAGATTCTTGAGGGGGAAATAGAGCTATGTGACAGTCTTCTATTCCCAAACACTTTATTATTTAATTTAAAAAATAATATAGAAATTTGTTTATTTAAATAACTATACTTGACACTTGGGTAAAAAGGTTCTCATTATAACACAACAAATTAGTTATTACTAAACAAGTCCTAAAAGAGAAAATAATTTCTCTTCTCGTTGAGTTAAAAACAAGGTCAAATGAATATAAACTACTAGTTCACATAGATCCATTAAATCGGGTTAACTTGCTATTAGAGTTGTGAGCGTTATTAAGAAATCTAACATTGAGGTCTACAACTTTCATAAAGAACACAAAGCCTAATAAGGTCATCTAGGTTGCCTCATAGGGATCACAATACACAAATTCTATTTCGTGCACTAGACGGGAGGCTCAACTTCCAACCGACATAACTCAATATATTCTTAACATATTTACATGATTCTTTAGTCTAAATTGTAGTATCAAATGTCTAGCTTCTAAACCAATAAACATAATGCGATTTGGCTAACTACACAGAAATATATGACAGAAACACTAAGGTATATTCATACAAAAATTTTTAGATAACAAACATTCTACTTCTCTGTCTCTAATACTTAATTATTATCACACCCTATAATTGCAGTAATAATCATCGTTTTGACATCAATCCTTTCAGATAACAAGCCTTAGACATTGAAACTACAAACCTTTAGATATTGAAACTAAAAACCCGTAGGCATTCTACTTCTTTGTCTCTAATACTTAATTACCCTCAAACCATATAATTGCAATTATACTCATCAATATCCTCAATGGAAGAAAACCTCTAACACTTAACACCTAATTCTTTCTATACAAAGAGCAATTCAAATCATAACAATCTCTCTATCATCACATTAATCAATCATATAATTAAAGTTCTTCATGGTTTAATCATCAATAGCATTCATAGAAACAAACAAACAAGTCAATCTCATCTAACACAAATTTCATCCCTAGGGAGGCTTGGGGTTCACCTCCACTACTCTATTTCTTATATATGTCTATGTATAAGCTAATCCCACTTCCCCTTACCTTGAAGAGATAAAGAACATAGAAAGTAGGAATGATCCGATCCTTAGTGGAGATCCTCACCATTCCTTAAGTTCCCCTTTATAGCCACCTCCTCTGTTTGTTCACATTTAAGGTTAAGGTTTGTAGCAAATTAATAAGCAGAATCCCGAAAACCCCTCTCCTGACTCCATCTAATTACTAATTCTTGTTAGTCAGACCCAACTCACAAAACTTAACCTTTTTTTTTAACCCACTCTTATTATAATGAAGTGATAATAATAATAATAACAATAATAATAATAATAATAATAATAATAATAATAATAATAATAACAACAACAACAACAAAAAAAATAATAATAATAATAATATTAATAATAATAATAATAACAATAATAATAATAATTCACTCCCAACACATAATAAAAGTGTCAAATTTTATCAAGCCAATAAATAAAACTAAAAATATTTTATTCTTATTTTATAAAATTTTATGTTGTTACAATTCTCCCACCTTTTAAGAAATTCATCCTCGAATTTACGTGAAGTGAAAATCTATGGATAAGACTCTTTCAATTTCTCTTTGTCAACTTGACCTTATAGTAGTGTGTGACTACTTCAAGCTCTAATACAAGATTCTCACTAGGTTTATACAAACACAAAGGTATCCTACATCTCCTCCCATAAGGATTTTCAAAGGGTGAAATTCCAATAATTGAATAATAACTATTGTTATATGTAAACTCTATAAAAGACATATAACTATCTTAGCAATAATCTAACACACAGTCTCTCAACGATTCCTATCAATATTAGTTGGCTCTCTCTGTTTGCTCATATAATTATGTGAGATAGGATGAACTCAAACTATACTTGATCCCTAAAACTCTATGTAGACTTCCCTAAAACCTAAAGATAAACCTAGGATCTCTATCTAACATATTGCTATAAGGTACAATGTGTAATCTAACAATCTCACTTATGGAAAGATACATCAATCTCTCCATTGAGTACCTCTAATGTTGATCGAGATGAAGGGAATAAGTTTAATCAATCTATCCATCATAACCTAAATGGAAAAAGAATAAACTCTCGTAGTCTTAGGTAACCCAACAACAAAATCCACAAAGATATTATCTCACTTCCACTCAGATACACTCAAAGGTTGCAACAAACACATTTTTTTTGTACTAGTTTGAAAATTTTAACTTACTTATATGTCTCTCTTCTAAGATAAACTTTCTAAACTCAAGAATACTAGGTATGCCCATCCTATCTTTAAACCTTAACACTTCATTTTCATCCAAATAAAAGTTACTCATGTTTTCCTTCCTCTAGACCTTTAGCCTATATGCAAAACTTGGTTAGAACTTTGACGCTCCTTTATCTCAAATAATAGATCACTAACTATCCTCATTATTCTTAATCTCATATTGTTAGGCATGTTGTTACAACACAAACTCATATCCCCAAACTAAGTTATCAATCTATTTCTCTTATAATCAAAGCTAACATATGCAAAAACTTCCTACAAAGATATCAACTCCTATATTGCCTTTACTAGGATGATAACTAGGCTCATAATTGTGGTCCTTAAGAAATCCTAACAATCTCTTGTACTATATGTTCAACTCTTTTCGATTAATCAAATACCTAAACTTTTATGATCACTAAGTGTCTCAAATCTAGAACTATAAAGTAACACTTCCATGAGTTAAAGGTAAACACTACAATGGCTAACTCAAGATCAAGGATAGGGTAGTCATTCTCATGGAAAACTTCCTAAAAGGTTGACCTATCCCTCATATTCTAGTTTTAATGCTTTACCCAAGCCTATCTTAGGTACATATTAGAACACTTCAAAATACCTCTTAAGTTTAGGTAAAATTTAAGGGAAATGGAAAAGTTAACATCTTCTTAAGGTGTTGGATCTACGTTCACACTTGGCATCCCTCATACATAAACTTGGTCAAAGGTGACACTAACTTGAAAAATCATTTATGCATCTCCCCCCCCCCCCCCCCCCGCCCCTCTATAGTGCTCTATTATGCTAAATTGAGAAAACTCCTTATCTCACTCCCCCAAGGTTGACCTTCCCCAAGGTGACACACCAAACCTCACAACTATTCTCCTAGCAAGTACCAAAACTTTTTTTTTAAAATGCACTAGCCCTAAGGGAGATGTCATATAACGTACTATATGTATGGGTTTAGTACTAGGTACAAGGTCTATGGAAAAATCTATATGGCATATTCCAGTGCTAAACTAAGCATAACCTCGATGAATACTTTAGGAAAACCATTTAATACTCTTATCTCACTCACAATTGCTTTAGTATCACAATCTAAAGGAGCTAGTGTCATGTACACTGAGACATTTTCTCTTGTAGTTCTTTAACTTTGTTGGTAGCCAAAATTTATCACTTATACTCTCCACAAGTTAACAAACTATACAAGGTTGGAAGATAACACATTCATACAAAAAATAACAACTAGTTAAGAGACAAAAAAAAAACTCAACTACAAAATGTTTACTAACTCACAATAAAACAAAAGATAAACCGAGGTTGGAACACAATCACTTAAAAAACTAGCACACTTGATGTGACCATGCCTAGCCAAGGACCTATCACTAGGGCCATGGCTAGAAGGATTGAAGAAGACCTAGCCCTTGCAGACAAAGGAAGACTTCACCTCCTATGGAGAGTGAAGATATTAGGCTAGGGACTTTAGTTAATAAAATGTAATTTTACTTTATTTTAATTTTGAGGAGCATTAAGAATTTAATTTGGGGCATGTATTTAGTCCATTTTTTATTTTTAGGAGGTGTCTTAGGAATTTAGAGGGTGGATTTAGCTTTTTGGGTCTTTATGAAGGAAATAACGGGTAGCCTTGATATCTACACCCCTCTTTTCCTACATAAACCCCCTAAGCTAATAAGAAGGAATCTTGGCCCTTGGTTTGAGAAACTTGGGCACCAAGTTTGATGATCTAAGGAGGGAATTATTTCTCAATCCTCCTCCCTTAGATTTCTCCTTTTAATCCTAGCCCTTCTTTTTTAGGTTATCTTGTTCAAGAGGTTAGCTACCTCTATAAATAGGAGCTCCTCCCTCACTTGTATGTTTGACACTTGAGTGTCCCTTTTTCTCCTTTGTGAGAGCTTCTAAGAGTTATCAAGGGACCCCTCCCTTGTGGCCTCTCCCCTTTGGCTTATCAAACCTAGTATTTGTGGCGCCTCACCCCAGTCCTTTCCTCTCCATAAATCCGTTTCCCTTCCAAGTGACCTTAGAAAGGATCCTTTGGGCACGTGATCATCATAGATCACATCAAGTGGTATCTAGAGCCACTTTCTAAAGGTCACGTTCTTTCTCAATTTTTTTTGCTTTGTTGTTTATCTCTTTGATCTCTTTATTTTAAAGTCCTTCATTTTTTGTCATCTCTATTTCCTTTATTGTCTAGTAGTATAGCTTTTTATTCTTGCTATTATATGCGCTTTTGTTTTCTATCTACGCGCCTATGTTCCATTTAATTTGATGCGATTTTATTTGTCCCTTTCTTTGCATCTTATTTCCATGTTCAAGTTGCTTAATTTTCCCTTGGTTTTTTATGTTAAAGTGTGCCTAAGTAGTTGTGACCATTAAACCCACATGGTTGAGGATTTTTCCACACCATTGTGGTGATCAACTTTGGCCACTTTGTTGTGCCTTTTGTTTTGAGTCTCTTGCTGAAATTTTTGTTCTATTTTTAGGTGTGTTATTTTTTCTTAATCTTGTGTTTTGTCAAATACTATTCATGTTAGTTTCCTATTTTATCTCATTTAAATTCCATAGGTTTTAGCCTCTTAAAATTTTTACAAAAAAGCCTTCAAAAACATTTGGAATTGAGCTCCTAAGAAGTGAACCTCTTGTTGAGTCTCTTAAGTCTTTTATGCTTTTAGTTCAAGCATATTAATATCTTTGTTGTTCTTAAATATTTGCTCAATTCAATCTTTATATGTTTCTTGTTTTATGTTGAATTATTAGTAGCTTTCCACTTGGTTTACCTTCACTATTGGTGCCTCTTTATGGAATTTTAGCTTGGGTGAATTGTGTTAGTAATTTGAGCAATCAATTTACTTCAAAATCAGCCCTAGATCATTCCTTAAGCACCATTAGTTCAGTGGTATTTGGAACTACTAATTTGTTTTGCCTTTAGTTGCATGCATTGCTTGAAAATTGTGTGACCTTACTTTGTGCTTATTCACTCAAGCATTATTATTTCAAGCATTCTCATTAAAATTTCAATTCAACAAGCTATTAGGTGCAGCCAAATGATTAGAAAAAGTTTAAAAAAAATAGAAAAAGTTCAAGTTAAAAAAAAAGAAGATAAAGAACTTAAAAGAAAGAAAAATTTGAAGTTGTGTACCTAATAGTAGAAACATTTGATATGAGGAACCAATTGTGATTCAAAAAAATTACTTGAGTAAGCTTTTTAGTTTTTGGTCACTTAAATTTTATTAAGTGTGCAACTATTGGTTTCATTTTTTTGTTTGAGTCTTTTTTTATCTCTACTCTTAGAGCTAATCTAGGAAAGTTATTTGTGTGCTACCTTCCTTTGTGAGCCTTATGTTTTCTTGCTTGTCTTCTTTACTTCTTTGAGTTTGTCATTGTTTAATCTATCCACTTGGATTTGTGAACCTTGTTTTTTTATTCACCTTTGTTTGTTGTCTTGTGTTGTATTCGGCCTTGGTAAGGAAAGGTTGGGAAAGGTTCCATATATAAAATTTTGACAAGTCCAAACAAGAGGAAACAAGGGTAGCATTCTTGGGGTGGGTTGATGCAACTCAAAGGGGCTTGATCAAAAGGAGACAAACACCAAAAAGCTTGGAGTGAAGACTTTGTTTTATTTTATTTTTATTCTTTGTATTGTGTATACTTAATTATAGATTGTGAGTTTGAGTGCCCTTAAGGCCCTCCCTTGGTTTGTAATAATTTTGGTTAATTTTAGCTTAGCTCCTCGTTAATTAGGTGAAGAAGGAAGAAGTGGTACACTTCCTTCAACACCTTAGGAGCACGATTAGAGCCCTTTCTCTTTCACATTCTTGCAATTTTATTTTGTTTTATTTTATTTTAAAAAACATGTAGAGGCTAAGAGTTCCAAAGACTCATCAAGCCACCTTAGGTGAGAAAACAAAAAAAAAATAGAGGAGTGTTGATGTGATCTTTGATGATCACGTGCCCAAAAGAACCTTTCTAAGGTCACTTGGAAGGAAAATGGATTTATGGAGAGGAAAGGAATGGGGTGAGGCGCCACAAATACTAGGTTTGATAAGCCAAAGGGGAGAGGCCACAAGGGAGGGGTCCCTTCATAACTCTTAGAAGGTCTCACAAAGGAGCAAAGGGGACACTCAAAGGTAAGAACCTGACAACCAATATGGTCTCTATGATTAAATTCAAGTGTAAAAAATACAAGTGAGAGAGGAGCTCCAATTTATAGAGGTAGCTAACCTCTTGAACAAGATAACCTAAAAAAGAAGGGCTAGGATTAAAAGGAGAGATCTAAAGGAGGAGAATTGAGAAACAATTCCCTCCTTAGATCATCAAACTTGGTGCCCAAGTTTCTCAAACCAAAGGCCAAGATTCCTTCTTATTAGCTTAGGGGGTTTATGTAGGAAAAGAGGGGTGTAGATATCAAGGCTACCCCTTATTTCCTTCATAAAGATCCAAAAAGCTAAATCCACCCTCTAAATTCCTAAGACACCTCCTAAAAATAAAAAATGGACTAAATACATGTCCCAAATTAAATTCTTAATGCTCCTCAAAATTAACATAAAGGAAAATTACATTTTATTAACTAAAGTCCCTAGCCTAATATCTTCACTATCCATAGGAGGTGAAGTCTTCCTTTGTCTGCAAGGGCTAGGTCTTCTTCAATACTTCTAGCCATGGCCCTAGAGATAGGTCATTGGCTAGGCATGGTCACATCATCTCCTCCCCCTTGAAGAGGATTTGACCTCAAATCCATGGGGTCTTCGTCATTTTCAGCACCTACAAATGGAGACAAATCAGAAACATTAAAATTGGTGCTTACCCCATAATCCATGAGGTGAAGTTTAGTTCCCAGCTTAACCCAAAGAGTTTTCCAAAAATGGCTAAAGAACTTCACATCCCTATCTGACACTATTGAAGAGGGTATACCATGCAATCGGACAACCTCTTTAAAGAAAAGTCTTGCAATGTTGCTCGCATCATCCACTTTGTGGTAGGGAATAAAATGGGTCATTTTTGAAAATTGGTCCACCACCACAAATATGGAGTCTGCACCTCGTTGGGTTCTTGGGAGTCCAAGGATGAAATCCATGCTAATATCCTTCCAAGGTGCAGAAGGAGCAGGTAAAGGTGTGTATAGTCCATGAGGCATTGCTTTAGACTTTGCTTGCAAGCAAGCTATACATTTAGAGCAATGTCTATGGACATCTCTACGCATATGGGGCCAAAAGAATTTCTCTTGTAAAAGCATGAGGGTTTTTGAATCCCAAAATGCCCCATGAGCCCACCTTCATGACTCTCTTTTGTAAGTAAGTTCCTAATTGATCCTTGGGGTATACAAAACTTACTCCCTTTGTAAAGATACCCCTTACTGATGAAGTACCCGTCATGGGTCTTTAATGCGAATGCAGATGCAGAGGTAGCAAATATGGGGCCGAAATCCTTATCAGACGGATACATAGCCCGAATGTCATCAAATCCCAAGATTTTTTCACTCAAGGATGAATAAAGCGCATGATGCCTGGAAAGAGCATCAGCCACCCCATTTTGTTTTCCTTTCTTGTACTTGATGACATAAGGGAAGGATTCAAGATATTCCACCCACGTTGCATGCCTTTTGTTCAATTTACCTTGACCCCTCAAATATTTTAGTGATTTATGGTCACTATGAATGAAAAACTCCTTGGGAGCAAGGTAATGCTCCCAAGTTTGAAGGGCCCTAATTAGAGCATAAAACTCTTTATCATAGGTGGGGTAGTTGAGGGGGGCACCATTGAGTTTTTCACTGAAATACGCAATGGGGTGCCCTCCTTGCAACAATATAGCCCCCACACCTACACCAGAGGCATCACATTCAAGTTCAAATGTTTTAGAAAAGTCAGGTAATGCCAAGACTGGTACATGGGTCAGTTTATGCTTAATTAGCTGGAAGTCTTTCTCTTGTTTCTCACCCCAAAGGAAAGGAACTCCCTTTTTCACCAAATCATTTATTGGTGCGAAGAGCGTGGAGAAATTAGGCACAAAGCGCCTATAAAAGCCAGCGAGACCATGAAAGCTTTTGATCTCTGTCACACTCTTTGGGGTGGGCCATTCCTGAATAGCTTTTATCTTTTTGGGGTCAACATGGACCCCTTTTGTGCTAACTACAAAACCTAGGAAAACTACACTATCTATACAAATGGTGCATTTTTCTAAGTTACCAAAAAGATGATTACAGAAGAGAAAAAACATGCCTTAGATGTCCTAAATGATCATCTAGGTTCCTAGAGTAAACTAAAATGTCATCAAAGTAAACTACACAAAATTTACTAAGGCAATCCTTCAGTACATGATTCATTAAGCACATGAATGTGCTTGGGGCATTAGTTAGCTCAAAAGGCATAACCAACCACTCATAAAGACCAAATTTAGTCTTAAAAACAGTTTTCCACTCATCACCCTTTTTGATCCTTATTTGGTGGTAACCACTTCTAAGATATATTTTTGAAAATATTTTTGCCCCATGCAATTCATCCAACATGTGATCAAGACGGGGGATTGGGTGCCTATATTTGATGGTGATTTTGTTGATTGCACGACAATCAACACACATCTTCCATTGATCATTCTTCTTGGGCACCAACAAGACTGGCATAGCACAAGGGCTTAGGCTCTTTTGAACCCAACCCTTCTCCAACAGCTCATTCACTTGAGACTCAATCTCTTGGGTCTCCATGGGGTTGGTCTTATAGGCAGGTCTATTAGGAAGACTTGCACCAGGCACCAAATCAATTTGATGTTCTATACCCCTAATGGGATGAAGTCCTTTTGGAACCTCATTAGGGAATATTTCATCAAATTCTTTTAAAATATCTTGAACCCCTTGAGGAAGGTACTCATGTGCATGGGCTGTGGTAGTGCTCTCAGCAGAAGAATGCAAAATGGGAGAAGGATTTGATGCTTCTTTGCAAAAGAGGAGATAAAAGGGCTTGTTAGTCAAAGGAGCTTCTTTTAAATCACGTTTAGTAGCAAATAGGCTCCTTTTACTAATATTCCCTTTCGAAGGGGCATCACCTTCCGACTCTCTCTCTTTACCCTTTTCAAGCTTTAAGGGTAAAACTTGTTGTGCTTTTTTTTGTTTTTGTTTTTCCTCAACTGCTTTCTTTTTCATCGCAAATTGATCCTCAGCCACTTGAGAAGGTGACAAAGGATACAATTTGAAGCGCTTTTCATTATGGGTGAGAATTATTTGATTGGAGTGACCATGGTGAATAGATTTTTTGTCAAGTTGCCATGGTCTCCCCAACAGGATATGACCAGCCTCCATAGGAACTATGTCACAAAGAATCTCATCATTATAAGATCCTATGGAAATTGGAACCATAACTTATTCATTGACTACCATCTCCCCTTGCTCATTGAGCCATTGCAATTTGTAAGGTTTGGGATGGGGCATGGTAGTCAAGGCTAGCTTTTCAACCAACCTAGAGCGTCAATCCTTGAGAGATGCTACTTTCGCCAATAGGGGGAGGAAAGAGGTCATCTTTGAAAAGGGCGACTGGGTATGGCTTCACTTGAGAAAGGATAGATTTCCTTCTCAAAGGAAGTTCAAACTTAGCCCTAGAGGAGATGGACCTTTCCAAATCCTTCAGCGGATCGGTAATAATGCCAATGTTTTTTATCTGCCTGAGGATTATGGGGTAAGCACCAGTTTTAATGTTTCTGATTTGTCTCCATTTGTAGGTGCTGAAAATGACGAAGGCCCTATGGATTTGAGGTCAAATCCTCTTCAACGGGGAGAAGATGATGTAACCATGCCTAGCCAAGGACCTATCACTAGGGTCAAGGCAAGAAGGATTGAAGAAGACCTAGCCCTTGCAGACAAAGGAAGACTTCACCTCCTATGGAGAGTGAAGATATTAGGCTAGGGACTTTAGTTAATAAAATGTAATTTTCCTTTATTTTAATTTTGAGGAGCATTAAGAATTTAATTTGGGACATGTATTTAGTCCATTTTTTATTTTTAGGAGGTGTCTTAGGAATTTAGAGGGTGGATTTAGCTTTTTAGGTCTTTATGAAGGAAATAAGGGGTAGCCTTGATATCTACACCCCTCTTTTCCTACATAAACCTCCTAAGCTAATAAGAAGGAATCTTGACCCTTGGTTTGAGAAACTTGGGCACCAAGTTTGATGATCTAAAGAGGGAATTGTTTTTCAATCCTCCTCCCTTAGATCTCTCCTTTTAATCCTAGCCCTTCTTTTTTAGGTTATCTTGTTCAAGAGGTTAGCTACCTCTATAAATAGGAGCTCCTCCCTCACTTGTATTTTTGACACTTGAATTTAATGATAGAGACCATATTGGTTGTGAGGTTCTTACCTTTGAGTGTCCCCTTTTCTCCTTTGTGAGAGCTTCTAAGAGTTATCAAGGGACCCCTCCCTTGTGGCCTCTCCCTTTGGCTTATCAAACCTAGTATTTGTGGCACCTCACCCCATTCCTTTCCTTTCCATAAATCCATTTCCCTTCCAAGTGACCTTAGAAAGGATCCTTTGGGCACGTGATCATCAAAGATCACATCAACACTTGTCTCATAACGACAGGAGAAGTTTAGCAATGCAAGGGAGAAATCAAACAAGTCATCTAAAAGGGAGAGAAAAAAACTAATTTAAAAGAAGTCTCAAACATAAAGTTAACCAAACGAGCATTCAAAAGTACAAATCTACTTTACCTTTATCAAACAATAAAGAGACACATATACAATCAAGCAATCCAAGATGATTGCCTCAAGCCTTGATTTTTGTTTACCATAATATCCTATTCACACTACAAAAGGTATTGAGGTAGTGAATCCCAATATCTTACAACAAAGATTAGGATTTATGGTATAACAACCAAAACACTCAGCTAGCACAATCACAAATTTAAAATGGCATACATATGAATATGAATTACAACACATTACACACATGTTTGTAAGGGAGTTAAACAGAGAAATCAATACTAAAATTATCAAACCATTCAAACTATTTCAAACAATGTCACAAAATGCATATTGGAAACATAGCAAGCACATAACACACTGGCTAAAATAATCGATCTGCTCTGATACCATTAATGTGACACCTTTCTACCCCTAAACACTTTACTATTTAAATTACAATATAATATAGATATTTGTCCATTTAAATAACTACACTTGAAACTTGGGTAAAAGGATTCACATTGTGACACCACAAATTAGTTATTACTAAACAAGTGATGAAAGAGAAAATAATTTCTCTTCACATTGAGTTAAAAACAAGTTCAAATGGATATAAACTATTAGTTCACATAGATCCATTAAATCGGGTTAACTTGGTATTAAAGTTATGAGCGTTAAATGAACAAAGAATAAATTGTTGGGATCAGGTAATACAACACTATGAACCCTGTGACACCTTAAAAGTGATCCTCCAAATAAATATAACAAGTAAATAAAAGTCCATTAACTGAGAAAACGGTTTACAAAAGCCCTCCCAATAAAACATCATCTCTGATCAAAATTAAAGTTAACAATTCAAAAATGAAGATAATAATAAGTCAACTTAAAAGGAAGAAAAAAACTAGAGGCATTATTAAAACAAGAAAATGATTCAGCATCCTAATATAGTCACAAAGCCCCGATGACACCTCCATCAGAGCACAGAATCCCACAACAATCTCAAGCATTACTAACCTCTACCTCTTCAGCATCTTTCTAGCCTATGGGCATTTAGGCCTAAGTAACACACACAAAAATAGCTAAGTGAGACATTTACTTTACATATTTAAGCACCATAAATGAGAAATATATTTATTACAGTATATCAATATGAAACCATACAAACCATAGTAAACTCAAGTCATGCCAATGATGTTCATGCAATGGAACTTATGTATGCTCTCTCAGGTATATGCCCGAAGTAGTCGTCCTCAACTCAAGCCATCACAACACACAAATAAGGCATATGGGTTGCCTTGTAGGGATCACAACACACAAATTTTGTTTTACACACTAGACGAGAGACTCAACTTCCAACTCATATAATTCAGTTTATTCTTAACATATTTACACGATTCTTAAGTCTAAACTATAGTCTCAAATGTTTAGTTTGTAAAACAATAAATGTAACATGATTTGGTTAACTACACAGAAATATATGATAGAAACACCAAGATATGTTCATGCGAAAATTTTCAGATAACAAGCATTCAACTTATGTAAATTTCCTAAAATATAATTCTAACTACAAACCCTTATCTATCTCTAATACTTAAGCATCATCACACCCTATAATTGCAGTGATAATCATCATTTTGACATCAATACTTTTAGATAACGGGTCTTATATAGTGAAACTACAAACCTTTAGACATTCAAACTACAAACTTTAGACATTGAAACTACAAACCCTTAAGAATTCTACTTCTTTATCTCTAATACTTAACTATCATCAAACCATATAATTGCAATTATACTCATTGATTTTTCCATCAATATTCTCAATGGAAGAAAACCCCTAACACTTAACACATACTTCTTTTTATACAAAGAGCAATTCAAATAACATAACAATCCCTCAATCATCACATTAATCAATCATATAATTAAAGTTCTTCATTGTTTAATCATCAATAACATTCATAGAAACAAAAAAACAAGTCAATCTCATCTAACACAAATTTCATCCCCAGGGAGGCTTAGGGTTCTCCTCCACTACTCTATTTCTTATATATGTCTATGTATAAGCTAATCTCGCTTTCCTTTTACCACGAAGAGATGAAGAACATAGAAAGTAGAAATAATCTGATCCTTAGTGGAAATCCTCACCATTCTCTGAGTTCCTTTTGTAGATGCATCCTATATTTGTTCACGTTTAAGGTTAAGGTTTGTAGTAAATTAATGAGCAAAGTTCCCAAAACCCTCTCTTGACTCCTTCTAATTACTAACTCTTGTTAGTCAGACCCAACTCACCTAACTTAACCTTTTTTGTTTAACCCACTCTTACTATAATAAAGTGAGATAATAATAATAATAATAATAATAATAATAATAATAATAATAATAATAATAATAATAATAATAATAATAATGACGACAATTATAATAATAATAATCACAACAACAACAACAATAATAATGTTAATAATAATAATAATTATTCACTCCCAACACATAATAAATGTATAAAATTTTATAAAGCCAATAAATAAAACTAAAGATATTTTATTCTTATTTTATAAAATTTTAGGTTGTTACAAGGTGGAACACAAGAGAATGAAGGTGATGAGAGGCACCACTCTATGGAAAAGATAAGCCTTGAGAGGAAGCTAGCCACAAGGGAAGGAACCTTGATATAATAGCGAATGAAGAACTCTCACTAATTTGGAGAGAACATAAACACTCATAGAAAAAGCTCTCACTTTAGAGAAATCTAATTTCACTCAAATAAGTGTTAACCTTTATATGTGGGTGGGTGGTGAGTACTTATAGAAGTAAAGCTGGGCCTTAGAAGGTGGACATCCAACTTGGCTATTAATAAGGGAGGATTAGTTGGATTAACTAAGTGTTAGTTTGGCTAAGAGCTAATTAACAATTGGTTAATTCAACTATATCCAAATAAGACCCTAATATTTAGGATCTATGTTCCCTTTAAAATTCAAATTTGAAATGAGAGTGTCATGTAGACTTCCTCCAATTCCAATTTGAATTCAAATATGCCATTTAGGAGTGAGAGTGTAAATTGGCGCCAACTAAAGGGGACAAGTGGGTCCCACTTGTCTCTCATGCTTCATGTGTGCTAAAAGGGTGTAGGAAACACTTTAGGGGATGTGGGTACCAAACTCTCTCACGTCCAAAATGCTTAAAGAGGCCCACTCTTCATGCTTACACTCCACATAAAATACTAGTGTCACATCCTTCCTAAATTAAGACAAATAGGTTAGAATATAAGGCCTAAAACAAAACTAACTACATCACCAAATTCCTAAGAGCTAAGGGTGCAAATTACAAGCTACTTAGGCTAATTATTTACAAAATTATATACTATGACCTAGATTAGGCTTCTTCATGTTCCATCCAAGCCATGTCCTTCCTTTATTCATCTTAGCTTAATTCCTTGTTGGGCGGGATTGCATCACCACCTTCTAACATACATTTTACACAAATAACTAATGACACTCCCACCGACTAAAATAAAGGAAAATGGCTAAAAATACAAGACCCACAAAATATTAAATGTACCCACCTACTAAACAAAATACACAATCTAAGACACAAATTGGAAGAATAAAAACTAAAAATAAATGACCAAAAATGCAAGAAAACTCACCCCCGGGGAAAATGGGCTGGAAAAAATAGAACAATAGAAGCATAAAACTCAAAGAAAGAATAACAAGGTGCATCTAAAGATCAATACCACAATTGTGTACACACAAATAAAAAGACAATTAAATGTAAGACATACTAGGTGGGATTGCATCACTTAGTCTACTAGTAGCACTTGTCTACTAGTATTACTAGTCTACTAGTGTATTAGTCCACTAGTAGTACTCTTCTTCTAGTCTGCTAGTAATACTAGTCTTCTAGTCTAGTAGTACTATTAGACTACTATTTTACTAGTAGCGTTAGATTATTAATAGTATTAGTCAACTAGTATTGTTAATCTATTAGTAATACTAGTCTACTACTAGTAATAAAGTAATATTAGTAGTAGTAGTAGTAGTCTACTAATAGTAGTGATCTACTAGTAGTACTAGTCTAATGCAAGACTAGTATTAGACTATTAATAGTACTAGTCCGCTAGTATTATCAGTCTAATAGTAATACTAGTCTACTAATAGTAGTGGTCTACTTGTACTAATCTAATGTAAGACCATTTTCACTTCTCATGATCATCTCCATCCAAAGGTTCTAAGCATCCAAGAAGGTTGAAGATGGAAGGTAAGAAAGTGGTGGTGGGACACCACTTCCTTCAAGGAGAAAGACGATAATTCTTACTCTAGAAAGCTTGCAACAAGGAAAAGAACCCTTTATAAAAGCTTATAAAGAATCTCCTCAAAAGAGAGGAAATTTAAGACACTTTACTAGATAAAAATGCTCATTAAAAGAGTCTTGCTTTTCATTCATTCAAGTGTGAAGAATACATGAGAGAAGGTGGGTATTTATAGGGGATAAGAGGGGGGCAGGTGTGAGATATGAGCAATATGAGACTTAGCTTAAGATAGATGAGCAATGTGAGACTTAAGCTACATTAGCTCAACAAGCTAACTATCAAACTTAAGCTCCCCTAATACTCAGCGTCCATACTAAGCTAGATTAAAGAAAGGATTAGCGTCCCTCTAGGGAACATGTGGGCCAGATGTTGGTCATGCTTTTTATTAAGAAGGGTGCAAAAACAAGTCAAGGGGGTGCGGGAAAAACCACATGTTCTTGCTCATTCTAGCCCACTTCTAGCATACACTCCACATACTAACTTGTGGTACCTCCATGCTCTAGACAATGAAAATAAAATGCCTAAATACATGGCCCAAAGGGAAATGACAAGAATACCTACCTAGGTTCTTAAATAAAATATTTACAAAGCAAAGTAAAATTTAAGACTATGGTTTACAGTCTTCAGTGAGATTCATCTTTACCATGTCATCCTCCTAGCTAAGGTCCATGCTAGGAAGGATTTCATCATAGTCTACTAGTCTAGTAGTATTACTAGTCTATTAGTATATTAGTGGTACTAGTCTACTAGTACTACTAGTATATTTGTCTACTAGTAGTGCTTCTCTATTCCTAGTAGTACTAGTACCATAATTTATAGTTGGGAGTGGGAACTTGGAATGATGAACCCATAGCCACAATCCTTAATTTGAATTGGCCAAGTAATGCTTGTGACATTCCTGCACTAGCTTGCTTGGCGCATCATAGTCGGGTAACCACTTGCCAATTTTTGCAAGTTTCCAAAGTGATGCAATCTCACCTAATAAGGAATTAAGCTAGGATCAATAAAGGAGGGGCATGGCTTGGATAAAGCTTGAAGGAGCCTATTTAGGCCATAGTCCATATTTTGTAAATGCTTAGCTTAGGAATCTTAGCAATTTAGTGGTGAAATTAGTTTTATTTTAGGCCTTATATTTTGGCCTATTTTCCTTATTTTAGAAAGAAGGTGTTACTAGTATTTTATGTAGAGTGTGAACATGAAGTGGGCTTTTTTGGCGAGTTTGGACCTATGGTTTTTAGTGGTCCACACCCCCTAAAATGTTTCCCACACCCTTCTAGCACACATGGAGCATGATAGACAAGTGAGACCCCTTTGTCCCCTTAGTTAGACACCAACGTGGAGTATCTCTCCTACATGCCACTTCTTGTTGCTTCTTGTTTGAATTTGAATTTTGGAGGGAGTCTATATGGCACTCCCAAATTAAAATTCAAATTTGGAAGAAACATAGATCCATGATCTTAGGACCTTGTTTGGATCTAGTTAAATTAACCAAGTGCTAATTAGCTCTTAGCCAAACTAACAGTTAGTTAATTCGACTAACCCTTCCCTAATCAAGCTAGAGTTGGACATCACATGCTAAGGACCATAGCTTAGGATTTTGCTTCTATAAATTAGCCACACCACCACTTGTATCATTTTAACACTTGATTAATAGAATTTTCTTCTCTAAAATGAGAGCTTCTAGTTAGAGTGTTCATGTTCTTTCCTTAGAGTGAGAGTTCTTCTATGACTATTATCAAGGGTTCCTTTCCTTATGGCTAGTTTTCTCTAGAAGGCTTATCTTCTCAATTGAAGTAGCGCCAATTTCCATCTCCATTCTCTTGTCTTCCACCTCCATTTCTTCCTCAAGAACCTCTAAGGAGCAAAATCAAGGAAGAAACATCTCAAGAGAACTTCATGCCTTTTTGAAGATGCATCACCAAGCTCCTTTGAGCTTAACCTAGTGTATCATTGTCCATTATCTACTCTTTCAAACAAACCCACACTATCTTAGAGATGGTATATACTACCGTGGTCATCCAACTCACATGGCCACCTGAAACATTTCCATCGAGCATGGAAGCATCCTTCCGTATTCTTTATTATGATATGTTGTTACTTCCTTCTCGTTGTCGCCAATCACGTCCTTTCTCTTTCGTACAATTCTCTTACTTTTTTATTTCATCACATGCATCACCCTCTCTTACTTTTTTATTTCATCACATGCATCACCCTCAGGGCACATTGAAACACATACAATCAACAAAATCTTAAGTGATGGATGTCACATGTCAACACATATATCTTAATTAATGTATATATGTATGTATATATAGTTTTTGTTGAAGGTCACATTCTCATGGTCATATGCATTCATTAATCAATATCTAAAATCAATAATAAACATATTAATCTTAGATTCATCTTAACAACAACACAATCATAAGGAAAATAATTTCTCAAAAAAATTTAGACTTTATGAAAAGTTCTTTATATAACATGTACTGAAAATATCATTAGAAAGTTTTCACAACAACTTTTTAAAAGACATGCTCAAAAGAGTTGCTTAGAAGACCTTCCCAGAATAGTTCTTTTGAATGATCAATAAGATTCAAATCATAGCATGAGTTTATTTATTTGTTAGATTAGTCATAGCCTTTTGACTCTCTGCATCTACTGCTCCCATAACTCTCCTTCACTCCAAGTCCAACCAAGCATAGGAGTTGAGTACCTACCAAGCTTTCTGTTCCATTCTCTTACAGGGATTAAAAAGTACTCATCTCTTACCTCGTCTCTGAACTTTAGAACAATGGAGAGCTGAGAATTGGAAGTAGTTGCAATTGCAGTAGCTGCTATTGGGAGCAACTAATATCGCTCTTTAATGACCCCATCTTGCGCATAGGTGTCACTTGCTTTTGCAGTTGTTGCTGCAACTGTGAAGTTGTACTTAAAGTCTTCTCATTCAATACAATCTTCTTTTCCACCTACCTTATGAATAAAATTATCTTACATATTAGGGTAATGGTTGTACGTTTACAGTTTCAAATGTAAATGTTTGTGTTGGTTTCGTCACATCACATGACTTGTGCATTTCGTTAAATTGCGAGTCTTACGAATTTTTCTTTTTTGTTACCATGCCGGCATGACAAACATTATGTGTGAATTTTTTTAATTTATTTTATTAACTGAGATTATATTTTGTTAAAGTGTTGTTTTTTATAATAAAAGTGACTTCATAGTGAACATGAAGATAAAACACTTAATGAAAATTTTGCATTTATTTATCTTATTTAACAATTAAATATATAAATAAATATTGCAGATATACAATTGTTTATTAGTTAAATTTACTATAACCACTTAAGGTTTTTTTTTACATATATTAATATGTTGATGTATAAAATTAGTAAAATTTATTTTATTATGATTAAGATACTATTAAAATTCCTAAACCCTAAATATTTATAGGGTTTGTTATGATATTGTTATGAAACGAAGGGTATAAATAAGACCAAGGTAGAATTAGTATAAAAGGTAACCTACCTTGATTATAGTGGTTTAAATTTCATGGGTTGTTGATGATAAATAATTTGTAATCAGCATCGGTTTTAAACGAATATAGATAATTATGCCAGTAATTACAAAACTGCCACTATGCATTTATCTACATTTACTCACACTAAACTGATGTAAAAGGAGCAATGTTATATGCCATTTATATAGTAGTTAAAAAAACCTTATACAACAATGATATGCTTGCATTCATTTTATTGCATGATTTATTCTATTTATTTGAAAAAGAAACAAAATTTTAATTAGAATTATATTTTTCTTAAAATAGAAAAACAAATTGGAGTCAATTTATTGCAATTACAAACTTTAATTGTTTGTGTTTTTCTTCCATGAGAATGAATAAAAACATTGATCAAATTCATTCCAAACCAAAAGATCTAAATTAAGATTTTTGTCTTGCTTAAATTATTAATCCAATTATTCTCTATTCCTCTCAAAATAGAAAAACAACACAAAACACTAGGTATTTGATATTGTTAGTGTAATTATAAATTTTCTTATTACCTATGTACCACATTGGGAAGAATATCAAACAATAAAACCTTTATAACCTTTATATCTATTTTATTATAAAGTAGTAATTAGTTAAGTCAACAAACTCATCTATTAATTAAAGAAATTTTTATTTCATATTTGGAATTACTCCCAAATTTCCTTCTATTTATATTCAAGTGGTTATTATACCCAAAAAATTAATATTTTAACATTCTCGACCATCAACATTAATAATCTTCTTCTTTAACGATAAAACAAAATTTGGACACAACAAATTCATATAGTTTTCATAAATCTTATAAGCCTCTTGATCACCTGCTAACAACAAGTATGGAATTGTTGTAGGTTCCGTAACTAATCGACAAAGAATTATGTAAAATGAAATGGCTAGTTCCGAACTTAAAGATAAGTTCTCATCCAAAGTCTTAGCGTTCTGGTAAAGACTATTTCTTAACAGGCTCCCAACAAGTAATAATTTGATGCATAGAGGGAGGTGAATATTCAGTTGCGTAGTTATTCTTGTGTTCTATGTAATGAACATCTTGAGGACTGCAAGCATCTCTTTTATCATGTCCTTTTTCTCGGGCCTTGTGGTATAAGGTCTTGAATTGGCTTAGTATCTTTTCATCTCTTTCTGATGATTTGGCTCAATTGGCTTTATTGTCTAGTTCTTGGATAGTAGGCAAATACAGGTCCAAATGTAGATTTGTATTTTGGAATGTTGTTTGTTGGTATATTTAAATATCTAGAAACTCTATAGTCTTTAATGATAATACTCTAGAGTCCTTGGATATTTTGATCTCGGTCAAAATTATGTCGTGGAAATAGTTGTTGTATTCTTTTGGTTTTAATACGGGTTGTGAGTTTTCTGATTGGTACAGTAACTCTTTGACATGTATGCTAGCCATGTAGTGGCAGTATTGAGTTGGCGGTTTTTGTATGGGGACAGCGGGTCTGCTATAATGTATTGTTTTTTTTTAGACTTCATGATAGATATCATAATACACCTACTGATTTCTTGAGATTTTGTACAAGTTACTGAAAGCTTTAGTTTCAGCCACATGAATATTATACATAAATTTTTTATTTTCAATATTCCAAAAAGTCTAAAACTTTATACATAAATTTCTCAGGTCAATAAATTCAACTAGAGTTTAGTAATCCACTACTGATTAGTAATAAAATCGTGTTCAGTATTGATTATTTTGTAATATATGTATGAGTAGAAAATCACCAAATAAAGGCTTCTAATGCACACAAAAGAGCCTCATATGAAAAAGATATGCTTGGAATTTTGGATAAGTTTACCAATAAAAGGACTCAAATAACTTGCATTCATTTCATTGCATGACTTCTCTATTTATTTGGAAAAGAAAGAAGATTTTAACTAGAGTTGTATTTTTGCTGAAATAGAAAAACAAATTGGAGTCATGCTGAGCCGATTGGAACGATAAACTCCGTTTATTTGTATTTTACTTCCTTAGAAAAAAAATAGAATCATGAATCAAATTTATTCCCAACCAAAAGATATAGATTACAATTTATCTCTTTTTCAAATTAATCTAATTGTTCTTTATTCCTTTCAAGATAGGAAAACAAAACACAAGGTATTTGAAATTGTTGGTGTTATAACAAACTTTTTCTTTCCTGTGTATCACATTGGAAACAATAGAAATCGACATCTATATATATATATATATATATATATATATATATCAAGTTGTGTTTGGTTCTCTTTTTGCTTTCTTTGTACATTGTCTTCAGTCACTGTAAAACAAAATTTGAACACAACAAATTCATATAGTTTTTATAAATCTTATAAGCCTCTTGATCACCGAGTTGCTAGGAACCAGTGTGGAATTGGTTGGACCATTGTACGATTTCTCTATTTATTTGAAAAAGAAACAAGAATTTAACTAGAGTTGTGTCTTTCCTAAAATAGAAAAACAAATTAGAGTCATAGTGAAGCAATTGAAAAAATAGACTCCATTTATTTGTGTTTTCCTTCTATAGGAAGGAATAGAAATATGGATCAAATTTATTCCAAACCAAAAGATATATTATAGTTTCTCTCCTTTCTAATTAATTCAATTATTTTTTATTCTTCCAAGATAGAAAAACAAAACAGAACACAAGGGATTTGACATAGTTAGTGTTATAATAAACTTTCTTTTAACTTATGTACCACATTGGGAAGAATAAGAAGCAACAAAACTTTTATAATTTCTATGTCTAGTATTTCAACTGTCGAAAATGAGTAATGTCACCGTGTGTCTCATGTGAGGGCATTAAGGTAATGGACAACACTCTAGCTTTTGATTGGGTTGGGTTGTTGTTATAAAATGTCGGCTTGCTTGGTTTCTTTGCGCCTCTTGGGCCCTTTTAAAATGTCGGTATCATGGAAAATATGGGCATACTACCGTTGAGTATTTTGCAATGAAAAACAAGATTTTGGATATATACGTATTTCAGAGACCTCTATTTAGTCATTCAACGAAATTTGGAGCTGGGAGCAAAGATTACAAGACTATGTTTGTTACATCATAGTAAATGCAAATACGTCCTGAAGAGCCTCAACCAAACTACAAATATAGGAGTTGATCCAAAACTTGACCACAAGACCGACCTCAGAAAAAACAGCAAATTCGAATGAACCGAAGAATGTGAAGCTAGTTTTAAAGATTTATAGATATCTGTAATGGAACCTCCATACTCCAAAAGCTTGAACTTGGAAGGGATATCCTTCTATTTTTTGTCCAAGAACACTCCTCCTATCAAGAACAAATATATTACATCAGCTGAACTCTACAGACCTAGAAATTTGTTACGAGATAATTGAAAAACTTGTTTTGGCCCTAATAACAATGACGAAAAGACTTCATCCATATTTTCAAAGCCACCAAGTAATAGTCGTGACCGATTATCCGATAGCTAAACTCCTTCAAAAATTGGAGCTTGTTGAAAGACTCATATCATGGTCAATAGAATTGTCAGAGTTCAGACTTCGCTTCAAGTTGAGAGGTGCTATAAGGCTCAATGCCTTGCTGATTTCATAAATTAGTTGCCACTAGTATCTGAAATTGAAGCTTACTGGACGTTGTATGTTGATGGATCGTCAAATAAGCAAAGGAGTGGAGCCGGAATTGTGCTAGAAAGCCCCGGTAATATTGTCTTAGAACAGTCACTAAAATTCAATTTTAATGCCTCTAATAATCAAGTCGAGTATGAAGCTCTCATTGTTGAGTTAACCCTAGCCAAGGAAATGGGGGCCGAAAAAATAAAGTGCCAAGTGATTCCCAGTTAATGGTGTCTCAGCACAGCGGGCAGTATCAAGTTAAAGATCTGCTTCTCCTTTAATACTATCACGTTATTGAACCTCAATCAGTTGTTTTCTAAAGTCATCATTGAGCATATAACTAAAGAAAATAATGAACGAGCTGATCTTTTAGCCAAGTTGGCTAGTACAAAGAAACCTGGACATTATAGATCTAGTATTCAACAGACTCTAGAGATTTTGAGCATTAAGATGTTATGCATCACGCTCACCAAAGAACCAAATTGGATGACGCCAATCAGAGCCTACATAAAAAGAAGAGAGCAACAATCTGATGAAAGGGAAGCCAAAGCCTTGCGAGCTTGGGCTGCAAGGTTTATAATTGTGGGACAGGAATTATTCAAAAGAGGCTACTCAACACTATTATTGAAATTCCTAACTTCAGATCAAGGGGCTTATATCCTAGCAGAACTACATGATGGAAAATATGGTTTCCACTTTGAAGCACGCACTCTAGCTGCAAAGGCGATTAGAGCAGGCTATTACTGACCAACTTTGAAGAAAGATGTTGAAACCTATGTCAAAAAATCTAATAAGTGTCAAGAAAATAGAAATCTAATCTGAACATCCCCTGAACAACTTTGGAGTTTATTTTCCCCTTGGCCATTTTCCATGCAGGGCCTCGACATTTTAGGGCCCTTTCCACCAACCAAAGGACAGTACAAGTTTCTCTTAGTCGAGATTGATTATTTTACTAAGTGGGTAGAAGTAATTCTTCTAGAAGATATTAAGAAATTCTTCTAGAAGATCATATGTAGATTCGACATACGTTATACGGTAGTCATAGACAACGGAAAGAAATTCACAGATAAGAAGTTCGAAGAGCTCTTGGAAAATTTCTCAATTATGCATGTAAACACATCATTAGAAATTTCGTAGACTAACGATCGGGCAGAAACAGCAAACAAAATAATACTTACCGTACTCAAAAAGCATCTTGGAGTATCTAAAGAAAAATGGGCCAAAGACCTAACCGAAGTGTTGTAGGCATACAAATGCACTCCCCAAACAACCACACAAGAGACACCGTATGGCCTAGTGTATGGGACAGATACTCTTATTCCCATTGAGCTAGGAGAACCAACACTCCGATACAACCGTTTCAACTCAGACCAAAACAACAGGAAATGCTAATCAACCTCAACCTCACCCAAGAACTTAGAGATAAAGCTCAAATCAAGGAAGAAGCTTCCAAAAGAAGAGCAGCTTGGAGATTCAACAACAAAGTTGTTCCAAGAAGCTTTCAAGAAAGAGACCTCATCTAGAGGATGCGAGCAGAAGCTCAGAAAGAGCATGTTGAAGGGAAGTTTGCGTCAAAGTGGGAAGGAACATTTCGGTGAACCAATGTTGGGACCACAAAGCATACAAATTAGGGCGTTTCTCAGGCAAACTCATACCAAGACATGGAACGCTACACATGTCAAGTTTTACTTTAGTTAGTCAACATTACCATCCTTTGTGTAAATACGCATGTAGACAGGTGTACTCTTTTTCCTACTATTGGTCTTTTTCCCAAGGGGGTTTTAGCCGATGAGGTTTTAATGAGGCACTCTGATACATGATGAAGTCTACGATATCGACTCAACTTCCACTCATTCAAAACCTATATCCCAGCTCGCGTCAAACACTTGTGTAAAAACTCGCACCGATCCACAGCGATCACTCTCAAATAAAATTGTGTAATCATTCACATAAAATAATCTTCTTACAAGAACCTATATTCGAGCTCGCGTCAGACAACTTGTGTTAAAACTCGCATCGATCCACCAAGATCACTCTCAAATAAAACCATGTAATTTTGTGTAAAATAATCTTACAAGAACCTATATTTGAGCTCGCGTTAGACAAGTCGCGTAAAGACTCGAACTAATTCACCGAGAACAATCCAACCCACCAAAATCACTTTCAAATTAAATCATGTGATCACTCCCGTAAAGTAACATTTTACAAGTCGTATCATCCGGAATCATCTTGGACGAAACCGTGCCAATATTAAAACTATAACCGCTAACCGAATTAATAACCTTAACGCTAGATTGAAATTGCAACTAAAATTACAAGTCAGATTGAAAAAGCTAAGTATCCTTAGTCGACTTCATTTGTGCTTGCAGGTCTTCTTTCACCTTCTTCGAGTTCGCCTCGGATAACTTAGTCAAGGCCTCAAGGACTGTAGAGAGAGACGTTTGGCTGTCCTCCAATTCCTTTTTTATTTTGACAACATCGGCAGACTTTTTCCCTCAATCATCAATTTTTGAGCCAACACCAAAGCCCGAGCTTAAAGCTCACTAAAGTTGGACAATACTTCGTCCACTCTAGTAGTATTTATTAATGCCTTCTCTTCCGACGATAGTTGTATGGAATATTCAAAATAGAACACTAATTTTACGTGGTTTTGAATTCAAGCTCGGAACTTGCGGCTTCAATTTCATGGATGAAGATGTTTCTAAACACGTGCTGCAACACTTTTCCATTTATGAACACCGAACCACATGTACCCAATTCATTTTTATTACTTGCGGATGGCTACAACCAGTTCCAAACTAATTATTTGCAACCTGTTGATCAATAGTCTGTGTAAGATTCATAGAAACATTTTGAATTTGTTGTGTCCAAATTTGGTTCTGACCGTGAGGGAAGGAAATTATGAATATTAACAGTAAAAAATGTAAAAGTATTTTGTTTTATGTATAGGAACCGCTTGCATATATGGGAATTTAGAGCAGAGGATATAACTTTGGACCGATTAATAGACACCGGAAGATGCAAGCCAAAACCATAAAATCCTGGTAAGAGCTCATGCGATCACATGGAACAAGAGGAACAGCTTTCACAAAGGGGATTGTGTGTTAAGAGTTGCTAAAAAAAAGTGATGGTCTATTGCCCTCCACTCTAAGAGACAACGGACCTATGCCTTCGCTCAGGTACCATGATTCAACTCTCAACTTGGAGAGGGCAGGCCAACATTTTGCAACAACAACCTAACCCGGCAAAGCCAAGGTGTTGTTCCATCGCCTTAGTGCCCTCACTTGAGTCACAGGCTGGCGCTACCCAGCTCGGCATACTAACAACCTATACATATAGCTTATAAAGGTTTTGGTGTTTCATTTTCTTCTCGATGTGGAACATAGGTAAGACGAAGGCTTATTAAAACACCAACAATGTCAAATACCTTGAATTTTGTGTTGTCTATCTATCTTTGGAAGGAATAACTAATAATTGGATTAATTTGGGATGCACAATAATTGTTACCTAAGTCGTTTGGTTTGGAAAAAATTCAATCGATCTTTCCGTTCCTTCCCGTGGAAGATCGGCACAAAGAAATGGAGCTCATTGTTCTAACTGGCTCACCATGGCCACAATTTTGTTTTTCTATTTTAGGAAAAACAAGACTCTAATTAAAATCTTGTTTCCTTTTTCAAATAAATAGAGAAATCGGGCAATAGGATGAATGCAACTTATTTTAGTTGATTTAGTGGCGGACATATTGGAAATTCCAAGCATATAAGTGCTGTAAAAGGCTCTTCTATGTGTGCATGAGAAGACACGGTTTAGCCATTCGCTACTCATACCCTTACAATACGATGTACTTAGTGGTGGAAACGATTTTGTTAATCGCGAGTGACGCATTGACTTCCTTTGGTTATTACGAAACGCAAGTTGAATGTTGTGAACAGCAGGATTTATCTATAAAGGGTTACGCCGTATAGAATATTAAAAATAGAACACTAATTTTACGTGGTTTTGAGTTCAAGTTCGGAACTTGCGGCTTCATTTTCAATGACGAAGATGTTTCCAAACATGTGCTGCAACACTTTTGCATTTATGAACACCAAACAGCATGCACACAATTCTTTTTTTATTAGTCGCGAGTGGCTACAGCCAGTCCCGAACTTATTACTTGCAACCTGGTGATCAATAGACTGTGTAAGATTCAAAGAAACACTGTGAATTTGTTGTGTCCAAATTTGGTTCTGACCGTGAGGGAAGGAAATTATGAATATTAACAGTAAAAGTATTTTGTTTTATGTATAGGAACCGCTTGCATACGATTATTAGAATCAAGCTTTGGAGTAATTTCAAATATGAAATGAAAGTCTCTCCAATTAAAATATTGTTCGGGGTATATATAAAAAATGGAAAAACAAAAGCATGAAGGAAATGAGCCAGTAGTCCGTGTGGATTTTAAAAGGGCAAGTGAGGGAAAAAGTGAACAAAAATATTGCAGTATATATGGGAATATAGAGGAGAGGAGATCACTTTGGACCGATTAATAGACACCGGAAGATGCAAGCCAAAACCATAAAATCCTGGTAAGAGGTCATGCGATCACATGCAACAAGAGGAAGAGCTTTGACAATAGGGATTGTGTGTTAGGGGTTGCTAAAAAAGAGTGATTGTCCATTCAGCTAAGCTAACCAGGCCATATTGGACAGTGCATGCAGTAGCCTGTTATCCCTCCACTGTTGGGAGGGGGAGGTATTCGCTGCTCTGTGAAACCAGCCTCACGCAGTGCCCTCCACTCTAAGAGACAACGGACATGTGCCTTCGCTCAGGTGCCATGATTCAACTCTCAACTTGGAGAGGGCAGGCCAACATTTTGCAACAACTACCCAACCTGGCAAAGCCAAGGTGTTGTTCCATCCCCTTAGTGCCCTCACTTGAGTCACAGGCTGGCGTTACCCAGCTCGGCGTACTAACAACCTATACATAGAGCTTATAAAGGTTTTGGTGTTTCATTTTCTTCCCGATGTGGTACATAGGTAAGAAGAAGGTTTATTAAAACACCAACAATGTCAAATACCTTGTGTTTTGTTTTGTCTATCTATCTTTGGAAGGAATAACTAATAATTGGATTAATTTAGGATGCACAATAATTGTTACCTAAGTCGTTTGGTTTGGAAAAAATTCAATTGATCTTTCCGTTCCTTCCCGTGGAAGAACGGTACAAAGAAATGGAGCTCATTGTTCCAACTGGCTCACCATGACCACAATTTTGTTTTTCTATTTTAGGCAAAACAGGACTCTAATTAAAATCTTGTTTCCTTTTTCAAATAAATAGAGAAATCGGGCAATAGGATGAATGCAACTTATTTTAGTTGATTTAGTGGCGGACATATTGGAAATTCCAAGCATATAAGTGCCGTAAAAGGCTCTTCTATGTGTGCATGAGAAGACACGGTTTAGCCATTCGCTACTCATACCCTTACAATACGATGTACTTAGTGGTGGAAACGATTTTTTTAATCGCGAGTGACGCATTGACTTCCTTTGGTTGTTACGAAACGCAAGTTGAATGTTGTGAACAGCAGGATTTATCTATAAAGGGTTACGCCGTATAGAATATTAAAAATAGAACACTAATTTTACGTGGTTTTGAGTTCAAGTTCGGAACTTGCGGCTTCATTTTCAATGACGAAGATGTTTCCAAACATGTGCTGCAACACTTTTGCATTTATGAACACCAAACAGCATGCACACAATTCTTTTTTTATTAGTCGCGAGTGGCTACAGCCAGTCCCGAACTTATTACTTGCAACCTGGTGATCAATAGACTGTGTAAGATTCAAAGAAACACTGTGAATTTGTTATGTCCAAATTTGGTTCTGACCGTGAGGGAAGGGAAGGAAATCATGAATATTAACAGTAAAAGTATTTTTTTTTATGTATAGGAACCGCTTGCATACGATTGTTAGAATCAAGCTTTGGAGTAATTTCAAATATGAAATGAGAGTCTCTCCAATTAAAATGTTGTTGGGGGTATATATAAAAAAATGGAAAGACAAAAGCATGAAGGAAATGAGCCAGTAGTCCGTGTGGATTTTAAAAGGGCAAGTGAGGCAAAAAGTGAAAAAAAATATTGCAGTATATATGGGAATATAGAAGAGAGGACAACACTTTGGACCGATTAATAGACACCGGAAGATGCAAGCCAAAACCATAACATCTTGGTAAGAGGTCATGCGATCACATGCAACAAGAGGAAGAGCTTTGACAACAGGGATTATGTGTTAGGGGTTGCTAAAAAAAAGTGATGGTCCATTCAGCTAGGCTAACCAGGCCATATTGCAGTATATATGGGAATATAGAAGAGAGGACAACACTTTGGACCGATTAATAGACACCGGAAGATGCAAGCCAAAACCATAACATCTTGGTAAGAGGTCATGCGATCACATGCAACAAGAGGAAGAGCTTTGACAACAGGGATTATGTGTTAGGGGTTGCTAAAAAAAAGTGATGGTCCATTCAGCTAGGCTAACCAGGCCATATTGGACAGTGGATGCAGTAGCCTGTTATCCCTCCACTGTTGGGAGGGGGAGGTATTCGCTGCTCTATGAACCCAGCCTCACGCAGTGCCCTCCACTCTAAGAGACAACGGACCTGTGCCTTCGCTCAGGTACCATGATTCAACTCTCAACTTGGAGAGGGCAGGCCAACATTTTGCAACAACAACGAAACCCGGCAAAGCCAAGGTGTTGTTCCATCCCCTTAGTGCCCTCACTTGAGTCACAGGCTGGCGTTACCCAGCTCGGCGTACTAACACCCTATACATAGAGCTTATAAAGGTTTTGGTGTTTCATTTTCTTCCCGATGTGGTACATAGGTAAGAAGAAGGTTTATTAAAACACCAACAATGTCAAATACCTTGTGTTTTGTTTTGTCTATCTATCTTTGGAAGGAATAACTAATAATTGGATTAATTTAGGATGCACAATAATTGTTACCTAAGTCGTTTGGTTTGGAAAAAATTCAATCAATCTTTCCGTTCCTTCCTGTGGAAGAACGGCACAAAGAAATGGAGCTCATTGTTCCAACTGGCTCACCATGGCCACAATTTTGTTTTTCTATTTTAGGAAAAACAAGACTCTAATTAAAATCTTGTTTCCTTTTTCAAATAAATAGAGAAATCGGGCAATAGGATGAGTGCAAGTTATTTTAGTTGATTTAGTGGCGGACATATTTGAGATTCGAAGCATATCAGTGCCGTAAAAGGCTCTTCTATGTGTGCATGAGAAGACACGGTTTAGTCATTCGCTACTCATACTCTTACAATACGATGTACTTAGTGGCGGAAATGATTTTGTTACTCGCGAGTGACGCATTGACTTCCTTTGGTTATTAGGAAACGCAAGTTGAATTTTCTGAACCGAGGGATTTATGTATAAAGGGTTACGCCGTATAGAATATTAAAAATAGAACACTAATTTTACGTGGTTTTGAGTTCAAGTCGGAACTTACGGCTTCATTTTCAATGACGAAGATGTTTCCAAACACGTGCTGCAACACTTTTGTATTTATGAACACCAAACAGCATGCACACAATTCTTTTTTTATTAGTCGCAGGTGGCTACAGCCAATCCCGAACTTATTACTTGCAACCTGGTCATCAATAGACTGTGTAAGATTCAAAGAAACACTGTGAATTTGTTGTGTCCAAATTTGGTTCTGACCGTGAGGGAAGGGAAGGAAATCATGAATATTAACAGTAAAAGTATTTTGTTTTATGTATAGGAACCGCTTGCATACGATTATTAGAATCAAGCTTTGGAGTAATTTCAAATATGAAATGAAAGTCTCTCCAATTAAAATGTTGTTGGGGGTATATATAAAAAAATGGAAAAACAAAAGCATGAAGGAAATGAGCCAGTAGTCCGTGTGGATTTTAAAAGGGCAAGTAAGGCAAAAAGTGAACAAAAATATTGCAGTATATATGGGAATATAGAGGAGAGGACAACACTTTGGACCGATTAATAGACACCAGAAGATGCAAGCCAAAACCATAAAATCCTGGTAAGAGGTCATGCGATCACATGCAACAAGAGGAAGACCTTTGACAACAGGGATTGTGTGTTAAGGGTTGCGAAAAAAAAGTGATGGTCCATTCAGCTAGGCTAACCAGGCCATATTGGACAGTGGATGCAGTAGCCTGTTATCCCTCCACTGTTGGGAGGGGGAGGTATTCGCTGCTCTGTGAAACCAGCCTCACGCAGTGCCCTCCACTCTAAGAGACAACGGACCTGTGCCTTCGCTCAGGTACCATGATTCAACTCTCAACTTGGAGAGGGCAGGCCAACATTTTGCAACAACAACCCAACCTGGCAAAGCCAAGGTGTTGTTCCATCCCCTTAGTGCCCTCACTTGAGTCACAGGCTGGCGTTACCCAGCTCGGCGTACTAACAACCTATACATAGAGCTTATAAAGGTTTTGGTGTTTCATTTTCTTCCCGATGTGGTACATAGTAAGAAGAAGGTTTATTAAAACACCAACAATGTCAAATACCTTGTGTTTTGTTTTGTCTATCTATCTTTGGAAGGAATAACTAATAATTGGATTAATTTAGGATGCACAATAATTGTTACCTAAGTCGTTTGGTTTGGAAAAAATTCAATCGATCTTTCCGTTCCTTCCCGTGGAAGAACGGCACAAAGAAATGGAGCTCATTGTTCCAACTGGCTCACCATGGCCACAATTTTGTTTTTCTATTTTAGGAAAAACAAGACTCTAATTAAAATCTTGTTTCCTTTTTCAAATAAATAGAGAAATCGGGCAATAGGATGAGTGCAACTTATTTTAGTTGATTTAGTGGCGGACATATTGGAAATTCGAAGCATATCAGTGCCGTAAAAGGCTCTTCTATGTGTGCATGAGAAGACACGGTTTAGTCATTCGCTACTCATACTCTTACAATACGATGTACTTAGTGGCGGAAATGATTTTGTTACTCGCGAGTGACGCATTGACTTCCTTTGGTTATTAGGAAACGCAAGTTGAATTTTCTGAACCGAGGGATTTATGTATAAAGGGTTACGCCGTATAGAATATTAAAAATAGAACACTAATTTTACGTGGTTTTGAGTTCAAGTTCGGAACTTACGGCTTCATTTTCAATGACGAAGATGTTTCCAAACACGCGCTGCAACACTTTTGTATTTATGAACACCAAACAGCATGCACACAATTCTTTTTTTATTAGTCGCGGGTGGCTACAGCCAGTCCCGAACTTATTACTTGCAACCTGGTGATCAATAGACTGTTTAAGATTCAAAAAACACTGTGAATTTGTTGTGTCCAAATTTGGTTCTGACCGTGAGGGAAGGGAAGGAAATCATGAATATTAACAGTAAAAGTATTTTGTTTTATGTATAGGAACCGCTTGCATACGATTATTAGAATCAAGCTTTGGAGTAATTTCAAATATGAAATGAAAGTCTCTCCAATTAAAATGTTGTTGGGGGTATATATAAAAAAATGGAAAAACAAAAGCATGAAGGAAATGAGCCAGTAGTCCGTGTGGATTTTAAAAGGGCAAGTGAGGCAAAAAGTGAACAAAAATATTGCAGTATATATGGGAATATAGAGGAGAGGACAACACTTTGGACCGATTAATAGACACCAGAAGATGCAAGCCAAAACCATAAAATCCTGGTAAGAGGTCATGCGATCACATGCAACAAGAGGAAGACCTTTGACAACAGGGATTGTGTGTTAAGGGTTGCGAAAAAAAAGTGATGGTCCATTCAGCTAGGCTAACCAGGCCATATTGGACAGTGGATGCAGTAGCCTGTTATCCCTCCACTGTTGGGAGGGGGAGGTATTCGCTGCTCTGTGAAACCAGCCTCACGCAGTGCCCTCCACTCTAAGAGACAATGGACCTGTGCCTTCGCTCAGGTACCATGATTCAACTCTCAACTTGGAGAGGGCAGGCCAACATTTTGCAACAACAACCCAACCTGGCAAAGCCAAGGTGTTGTTCCATCCCCTTAGTGCCCTCACTTGAGTCACAGGCTGGCGTTACCCAGCTCGGCGTACTATCAACCTATACATAGAGCTTATAAAGGTTTTGGTGTTTCATTTTCTTCCCGATGTGGTACATAGGTAAGAAGAAGGTTTATTAAAACACCAACAATGTCAAATACCTTGTGTTTTGTTTTGTCTATCTATCTTTGGAAGGAATAACTAATAATTGGATTAATTTAGGATGCACAATAATTGTTACCTAAGTCGTTTGGTTTGGAAAAAATTCAATCGATCTTTCCGTTCCTTCCCGTGGAAGAACGGCACAAAGAAATGGAGCTCATTGTTCCAACTGGCTCACCATGGCCACAATTTTTTTTTTCTATTTTAGGAAAAACAAGACTCTAATTAAAATCTTGTTTCCTTTTTCAAATAAATAGAGAAATCGGGCAATAGGATGAGTGCAACTTATTTTAGTTGATTTAGTGGCGGACATATTGGAAATTGGAAGCATATCAGTGCCGTAAAAGGCTCTTCTATGTGTGCATGAGAAGACACGGTTTAGTCATTCGCTACTCATACTCTTACAATACGATGTACTTAGTGGCGGAAATGATTTTGTTACTCGCGAGTGACGCATTGACTTCCTTTGGTTATTAGGAAACGCAAGTTGAATTTTTTGAACCGAGGGATTTATGTATAAAGGGTTACGCCGTATAGAATATTAAAAATAGAACACTAATTTTACGTGGTTTTGAGTTCAAGTTCGGAACTTACGGCTTCATTTTCAATGACGAAGATGTTTCCAAACACGCGCTGCAACACTTTTGTATTTATGAACACCAAACAGCATGCACACAATTCTTTTTTTATTAGTCGCGGGTGGCTACAGCCAGTCCCGAACTTATTACTTGCAACCTGGTGATCAATAGACTGTGTAAGATTCAAAGAAACACTGTGAATTTGTTGTGTCCAAATTTGGTTCTGACCGTGAGGGAAGGGAAGGAAATCATGAATATTAACAGTAAAAGTATTTTGTTTTATGTATAGGAACCGCTTGCATACGATTATTAGAATCAAGCTTTGGAGTAATTTCAAATATGAAATGAAAGTCTCTCCAATTAAAATGTTGTTGGGGGTATATATAAAAAAATGGAAAAACAAAAGCATGAAGGAAATGAGCCAGTAGTCCGTGTGGATTTTAAAAGGGCAAGTAAGGCAAAAAGTGAACAAAAATATTGCAGTATATATGGGAATATAGAGGAGAGGACAACACTTTTGACCGATTAATACACACCAGAAGATGCAAGCCAAAACCATAAAATCCTGGTAAGAGGTCATGCGATCACATGCAACAAAAGGAAGACCTTTGACAACAGGGATTGTGTGTTAGGGGTTGCGAAAAAAAAGTGACGGTCCATTCAGCTAGGCTAACCAGGCCATATTGGACAGTGGATGCAGTAGCCTGTTATCCCTCCACTGTTGGGAGGGGGAGGTATTCGCTGCTCTGTGAAACCAGCCTCACGCAGTGCCCTCCACTCTAAGAGACAACGGACCTGTGCCTTCGCTCAGGTACCATGATTCAACTCTCAACTTGGAGAGGGCAGGCCAACATTTTGCAACAACAACCCAACCTGGCAAAGCCAAGGTGTTGTTCCATCCCCTTAGTGCCCTCACTTGAGTCACAGGCTGGCGTTACCCAGCTCGGCGTACTAACAACCTATACATAGAGCTTATAAAGGTTTTGGTGTTTCATTTTCTTCCCGATGTGGTACATAGGTAAGAAGAAGGTTTATTAAAACACCAACAATGTCAAATACCTTGTGTTTTGTTTTGTCTATCTATCTTTGGAAGGAATAACTAATAATTGGATTAATTTAGGATGCACAATAATTGTTACCTAAGTCGTTTGGTTTGGAAAAAATTCAATCGATCTTTCCGTTCCTTCCCGTGGAAGAACGGCACAAAGAAATGGAGCTCATTGTTCCAACTGGCTCACCATGGCCACAATTTTGTTTTTCTATTTTAGGAAAAACAAGACTCTAATTAAAAGCTTGTTTCCTTTTTCAAATAAATAGAGAAATCGGGCAATAGGATGAATGCAAGTTATTTTAGTTGATTTGGTGGCGGACATATTGGAAATTCCAAGCATATCAGTGTCGTAAAAGGCTCTTCTATGTCTGCATGAGAAGACACGGTTTAGTCATTCGCTACTCATACTCTTACAATACGCTGTACTTAGTGGTGGAAATGATTTTGTTACTCGCGAGTGACGCATTGACTTCCTTTGGTTATTACGAAACGCAAGTTGAATTTTGTGAACCGCGGGATTTATGTATAAAGGGTTACGCCGTATGGAATATTAAAACTAGAACACTAATTTTACGTGGTTTTGAGTTCAAGTTCGGAACTTGCGGCTTCATTTTCAATGACAAAAATGTTTCCAAACACGTGCTGCAACACTTTTCCATTTATGAACACCAAACAGCATGCACACAATTCTTTTTTTGTCAGTTGCGGGTGGCTACAGCCAGTTCCAAACTTATTACTTGCAACCTGGTGATCAATAGGCTGTGTAAGATTCACAGAAACATTGTGAATTTGTTGTGTCCAAATTTGGTTCTGACCGTGAGGGAAGGAAATTATGAATATTAACAGTAAAAGTATTTTGTTTTATGTATAGGAACCGCTTGCATACGATTATTAGAATCAAGCTTTGGAGTAATTTCAAATATGAAATGAAAGTCTCTCCAATTAAAATGTTGTTGGGGGTATATATAAAAAAATGGAAAAACAAAAGCATGAAGGAAATGAGCCAGTAGTCCGTGTGGATTTTAAAAGGGCAAGTAAGGCAAAAAGTGAACAAAAATATTGCAGTATATATGGGAATATAGAGGAGAGGACAACACTTTGGACCGATTAATAGACACCAGAAGATGCAAGCCAAAACCATAAAATCCTGGTAAGAGGTCATGCGATCACATGCAACAAGAGGAAGACCTTTGACAACAGGGATTGTGTGTTAAGGGTTGCGAAAAAAAAGTGATGGTCCATTCAGCTAGGCTAACCAGGCCATATTGGACAGTGGATGCAGTAGCCTGTTATCCCTCCACTGTTGGGAGGGGGAGGTATTCGCTGCTCTGTGAAACCAGCCTCACGCAGTGCCCTCCACTCTAAGAGACAACGGACCTGTGCCTTCGCTCAGGTACCATGATTCAACTCTCAACTTGGAGAGGGCAGGCCAACATTTTGCAACAACAACCCAACCTGGCAAAGCCAAGGTGTTGTTCCATCCCCTTAGTGCCCTCACTTGAGTCACAGGCTGGCGTTACCCAGCTCGGCGTACTAACAACCTATACATAGAGCTTATAAAGGTTTTGGTGTTTCATTTTCTTCCCGATGTGGTACATAGTAAGAAGAAGGTTTATTAAAACACCAACAATGTCAAATACCTTGTGTTTTGTTTTGTCTATCTATCTTTGGAAGGAATAACTAATAATTGGATTAATTTAGGATGCACAATAATTGTTACCTAAGTCGTTTGGTTTGGAAAAAATTCAATCGATCTTTCCGTTCCTTCCCGTGGAAGAACGGCACAAAGAAATGGAGCTCATTGTTCCAACTGGCTCACCATGGCCACAATTTTGTTTTTCTATTTTAGGAAAAACAAGACTCTAATTAAAATCTTGTTTCCTTTTTCAAATAAATAGAGAAATCGGGCAATAGGATGAGTGCAACTTATTTTAGTTGATTTAGTGGCGGACATATTGGAAATTCGAAGCATATCAGTGCCGTAAAAGGCTCTTCTATGTGTGCATGAGAAGACACGGTTTAGTCATTCGCTACTCATACTCTTACAATACGATGTACTTAGTGGCGGAAATGATTTTGTTACTCGCGAGTGACGCATTGACTTCCTTTGGTTATTAGGAAACGCAAGTTGAATTTTCTGAACCGAGGGATTTATGTATAAAGGGTTACGCCGTATAGAATATTAAAAATAGAACACTAATTTTACGTGGTTTTGAGTTCAAGTTCGGAACTTACGGCTTCATTTTCAATGACGAAGATGTTTCCAAACACGCGCTGCAACACTTTTGTATTTATGAACACCAAACAGCATGCACACAATTCTTTTTTTATTAGTCGCGGGTGGCTACAGCCAGTCCCGAACTTATTACTTGCAACCTGGTGATCAATAGACTGTTTAAGATTCAAAAAACACTGTGAATTTGTTGTGTCCAAATTTGGTTCTGACCGTGAGGGAAGGGAAGGAAATCATGAATATTAACAGTAAAAGTATTTTGTTTTATGTATAGGAACCGCTTGCATACGATTATTAGAATCAAGCTTTGGAGTAATTTCAAATATGAAATGAAAGTCTCTCCAATTAAAATGTTGTTGGGGGTATATATAAAAAAATGGAAAAACAAAAGCATGAAGGAAATGAGCCAGTAGTCCGTGTGGATTTTAAAAGGGCAAGTGAGGCAAAAAGTGAACAAAAATATTGCAGTATATATGGGAATATAGAGGAGAGGACAACACTTTGGACCGATTAATAGACACCAGAAGATGCAAGCCAAAACCATAAAATCCTGGTAAGAGGTCATGCGATCACATGCAACAAGAGGAAGACCTTTGACAACAGGGATTGTGTGTTAAGGGTTGCGAAAAAAAAGTGATGGTCCATTCAGCTAGGCTAACCAGGCCATATTGGACAGTGGATGCAGTAGCCTGTTATCCCTCCACTGTTGGGAGGGGGAGGTATTCGCTGCTCTGTGAAACCAGCCTCACGCAGTGCCCTCCACTCTAAGAGACAATGGACCTGTGCCTTCGCTCAGGTACCATGATTCAACTCTCAACTTGGAGAGGGCAGGCCAACATTTTGCAACAACAACCCAACCTGGCAAAGCCAAGGTGTTGTTCCATCCCCTTAGTGCCCTCACTTGAGTCACAGGCTGGCGTTACCCAGCTCGGCGTACTATCAACCTATACATAGAGCTTATAAAGGTTTTGGTGTTTCATTTTCTTCCCGATGTGGTACATAGGTAAGAAGAAGGTTTATTAAAACACCAACAATGTCAAATACCTTGTGTTTTGTTTTGTCTATCTATCTTTGGAAGGAATAACTAATAATTGGATTAATTTAGGATGCACAATAATTGTTACCTAAGTCGTTTGGTTTGGAAAAAATTCAATCGATCTTTCCGTTCCTTCCCGTGGAAGAACGGCACAAAGAAATGGAGCTCATTGTTCCAACTGGCTCACCATGGCCACAATTTTTTTTTTCTATTTTAGGAAAAACAAGACTCTAATTAAAATCTTGTTTCCTTTTTCAAATAAATAGAGAAATCGGGCAATAGGATGAGTGCAACTTATTTTAGTTGATTTAGTGGCGGACATATTGGAAATTGGAAGCATATCAGTGCCGTAAAAGGCTCTTCTATGTGTGCATGAGAAGACACGGTTTAGTCATTCGCTACTCATACTCTTACAATACGATGTACTTAGTGGCGGAAATGATTTTGTTACTCGCGAGTGACGCATTGACTTCCTTTGGTTATTAGGAAACGCAAGTTGAATTTTTTGAACCGAGGGATTTATGTATAAAGGGTTACGCCGTATAGAATATTAAAAATAGAACACTAATTTTACGTGGTTTTGAGTTCAAGTTCGGAACTTACGGCTTCATTTTCAATGACGAAGATGTTTCCAAACACGCGCTGCAACACTTTTGTATTTATGAACACCAAACAGCATGCACACAATTCTTTTTTTATTAGTCGCGGGTGGCTACAGCCAGTCCCGAACTTATTACTTGCAACCTGGTGATCAATAGACTGTGTAAGATTCAAAGAAACACTGTGAATTTGTTGTGTCCAAATTTGGTTCTGACCGTGAGGGAAGGGAAGGAAATCATGAATATTAACAGTAAAAGTATTTTGTTTTATGTATAGGAACCGCTTGCATACGATTATTAGAATCAAGCTTTGGAGTAATTTCAAATATGAAATGAAAGTCTCTCCAATTAAAATGTTGTTGGGGGTATATATAAAAAAATGGAAAAACAAAAGCATGAAGGAAATGAGCCAGTAGTCCGTGTGGATTTTAAAAGGGCAAGTAAGGCAAAAAGTGAACAAAAATATTGCAGTATATATGGGAATATAGAGGAGAGGACAACACTTTTGACCGATTAATACACACCAGAAGATGCAAGCCAAAACCATAAAATCCTGGTAAGAGGTCATGCGATCACATGCAACAAAAGGAAGACCTTTGACAACAGGGATTGTGTGTTAGGGGTTGCGAAAAAAAAGTGACGGTCCATTCAGCTAGGCTAACCAGGCCATATTGGACAGTGGATGCAGTAGCCTGTTATCCCTCCACTGTTGGGAGGGGGAGGTATTCGCTGCTCTGTGAAACCAGCCTCACGCAGTGCCCTCCACTCTAAGAGACAACGGACCTGTGCCTTCGCTCAGGTACCATGATTCAACTCTCAACTTGGAGAGGGCAGGCCAACATTTTGCAACAACAACCCAACCTGGCAAAGCCAAGGTGTTGTTCCATCCCCTTAGTGCCCTCACTTGAGTCACAGGCTGGCGTTACCCAGCTCGGCGTACTAACAACCTATACATAGAGCTTATAAAGGTTTTGGTGTTTCATTTTCTTCCCGATGTGGTACATAGGTAAGAAGAAGGTTTATTAAAACACCAACAATGTCAAATACCTTGTGTTTTGTTTTGTCTATCTATCTTTGGAAGGAATAACTAATAATTGGATTAATTTAGGATGCACAATAATTGTTACCTAAGTCGTTTGGTTTGGAAAAAATTCAATCGATCTTTCCGTTCCTTCCCGTGGAAGAACGGCACAAAGAAATGGAGCTCATTGTTCCAACTGGCTCACCATGGCCACAATTTTGTTTTTCTATTTTAGGAAAAACAAGACTCTAATTAAAAGCTTGTTTCCTTTTTCAAATAAATAGAGAAATCGGGCAATAGGATGAATGCAAGTTATTTTAGTTGATTTGGTGGCGGACATATTGGAAATTCCAAGCATATCAGTGTCGTAAAAGGCTCTTCTATGTCTGCATGAGAAGACACGGTTTAGTCATTCGCTACTCATACTCTTACAATACGCTGTACTTAGTGGTGGAAATGATTTTGTTACTCGCGAGTGACGCATTGACTTCCTTTGGTTATTACGAAACGCAAGTTGAATTTTGTGAACCGCGGGATTTATGTATAAAGGGTTACGCCGTATGGAATATTAAAACTAGAACACTAATTTTACGTGGTTTTGAGTTCAAGTTCGGAACTTGCGGCTTCATTTTCAATGACGAAAATGTTTCCAAACACGTGCTGCAACACTTTTCCATTTATGAACACCAAACAGCATGCACACAATTCTTTTTTTGTCAGTTGCGGGTGGCTACAGCCAGTTCCAAACTTATTACTTGCAACCTGGTGATCAATAGGCTGTGTAAGATTCACAGAAACATTGTGAATTTGTTGTGTCCAAATTTGGTTCTGACCGTGAGGGAAGGAAATTATGAATATTAACAGTAAAAGTATTTTGTTTTATGTATAGGAACCGCTTGCATACGATTATTAGAATCAAGCTTTGGAGTAATTTCAAATATGAAATGAAAGTCTCTCCAATTAAAATGTTGTTGGGGGTATATATAAAAAAATGGAAAAACAAAAGCATGAAGGAAATGAGCCAGTAGTCCGTGTGGATTTTAAAAGGGCAAGTGAGGCAAAAAGTGAACAAAAATATTGCAGTATATATGGGAATATAGAGGAGAGGACAACACTTTGGACCGATTAATAGACACCAGAAGATGCAAGCCAAAACCATAAAATCCTGGTAAGAGGTCATGCGATCACATGCAACAAGAGGAAGACCTTTGACAACAGGGATTGTGTGTTAAGGGTTGCGAAAAAAAAGTGATGGTCCATTCAGCTAGGCTAACCAGGCCATATTGGACAGTGGATGCAGTAGCCTGTTATCCCTCCACTGTTGGGAGGGGGAGGTATTCGCTGCTCTGTGAAACCAGCCTCACGCAGTGCCCTCCACTCTAAGAGACAACGGACCTGTGCCTTTGCTCAAGTACCATGATTCAACTCTCAACTTGGAGAGGGCAGGCCAACATTTTGCAACAACAACCCAACCTGGCAAAGCCAAGGTGGTGTTCCATCCCCTTAGTGCCCTCACTTGAGTCACAGGCTGGCGTTACCCAGCTTGGCGTACTAACAACCTATACATAGAGCTTATAAAGGTTTTGGTGTTTCATTTTCTTCCCGATGTGGTACATAGGTAAGAAGAAGGTTTATTAAAACACCAACAATGTCAAATACCTTGTGTTTTGTTTTGTCTATCTATCTTTGGAAGGAATAACTAATAATTGGATTAATTTAGGATGCACAATAATTGTTACCTAAGTCGTTTGGTTTGGAAAAAATTCAATCGATCTTTCCGTTCCTTCCCGTGGAAGAACGGCACAAAGAAATGGAGCTCATTGTTCCAACTGGCTCACCATGGCCACAATTTTGTTTTTCTATTTTAGGAAAAACAAGGCTCTAATTAAAATCTTGTTTCCTTTTTCAAATAAATAGAGAAATCGGGCAATAGGATGAGTGCAAGTTATTTTAGTTGATTTAGTGGCGGACATATTGGAAATTCGAAGCATATCAATGCCGTAAAAGGCTCTTCTATGTGTGCATGAGAAGACACGGTTTAGTCATTCGCTACTCATACTCTTACAATACGATGTACTTAGTGGTGGAAATGATTTTGTTACTCGCGAGTGACGCATTGACTTCCTTTGGTTATTAGGAAACGCAAGTTGAATTTTTTGAACCGAGGGACTTATGTATAAAGGGTTACGCCGTATAGAATATTAAAAATAGAACACTAATTTTACGTGGTTTTGAGTTCAAGTTCGGAACTTACGGCTTCATTTTCAATGACGAAGATGTTTCCAAACACGAGCTGCAACACTTTTGTATTTATGAACACCAAACAGCATGCACACAATTCTTTTTTTATTAGTCGCGGGTGGCTACAGCCAGTCCCGAACTTATTACTTGCAACCTGGTGATCAATAGACTGTGTAAGATTCAAAGAAACACTGTGAATTTGTTGTGTCCAAATTTGGTTCTGACCGTGAGGGAAGGGAAGGAAATCATGAATATTAACAGTAAAAGTATTTTGTTTTATGTATAGGAACCGCTTGCATACGATTATTAGAATCAAGCTTTGGAGTAATTTCAAATATGAAATGAAAGTCTCTCCAATTAAAATGTTGTTGGGGGTATATATAAAAAAATGGAAAAACAAAAGCATGAAGGAAATGAGCCAGTAGTCCGTGTGGATTTTAAAAGGGCAAGTGAGGCAAAAAGTGAACAAAAATATTGCAGTATATATGGGAATATAGAGGAGAGGACAACACTTTGGACCGATTAATAGACACCAGAAGATGCAAGCCAAAACCATAAAATCCTAGTAAGAGGTCATGCAATCACATGCAACAAGAGGAAGACCTTTGACAACAGGGATTGTGTGTTAAGGGTTGCGAAAAAAAAGTGATGGTCCATTCAGCTAGGCTAACCAGGCCATATTGGACAGTGGATGCAGTAGCCTGTTATCCCTACACTGTTGGGAGGGGGAGGTATTCGCTGCTCTGTGAAACCAGCCTCACGCAGTGCCCTCCACTCTAAGAGACAATGGACCTGTGCCTTCGCTCAGGTACCATGATTCAACTCTCAACTTGGAGAGGGCAGGCCAACATTTTGCAACAACAACCCAACCTGGCAAAGCCAAGGTGTTGTTCCATCCCCTTAGTGCCCTCACTTGAGTCACAGGCTGGCGTTACCCAGCTCGGCGTACTAACAACCTATACATAGAGCTTATAAAGGTTTTGGTGTTTCATTTTCTTCCCGATGTGGTACATAGGTAAGAAGAAGGTTTATTAAAACACCAACAATGTCAAATACCTTGTGTTTTGTTTTGTCTATCTATCTTTGGAAGGAATAACTAATAATTGGATTAATTTAGGATGCACAATAATTGTTACCTAAGTCGTTTGGTTTGGAAAAAATTCAATCGATCTTTCCGTTCCTTCCCGTGGAAGAACGGCACAAAGAAATGGAGCTCATTGTTCCAACTGGCTCACCATGGCCACAATTTTGTTTTTCTATTTTAGGAAAAACAAGACTCTAATTAAAATCTTGTTTCCTTTTTCAAATAAATAGAGAAATCGGGCAATAGGATGAGTGCAAGTTATTTTAGTTGATTTAGTGGCGGACATATTGGAAATTCGAAGCATATCAGTGCCGTAAAAGGCTCTTCTATGTGTGCATGAGAAGACACGGTTTAGTCATTCGCTACTCATACTCTTACAATACGATGTACTTAGTGGTGGAAATGATTTTGTTACTCGCGAGTGACGCATTGACTTCCTTTGGTTATTAGGAAACGCAAGTTGAATTTTCTGAACCGAGGGATTTATGTATAAAGGGTTACGCCGTATAGAATGTTAAAAATAGAACACTAATTTTACGTCGTTTTGAGTTCAAGTTCGGAACTTACGGCTTCATTTTCAATGACGAAGATGTTTCCAAACACGCGCTGCAACACTTTTGTATTTATGAACACCAAACAGCATGCACACAATTCTTTTTTTATTAGTCGCGGGTGGCTACAGCCAGTCCCGAACTTATTACTTGCAACCTGGTGATCAATAGACTGTGTAAGATTCAAAGAAACACTGTGAATTTGTTGTGTCCAAATTTGGTTCTGACCGTGAGGGAAGGGAAGGAAATCATGAATATTAACAGTAAAAGTATTTTGTTTTATGTATAGGAACCGCTTGCATACGATTATTAGAATCAAGCTTTGGAGTAATTTCAAATATGAAATGAAAGTCTCTCCAATTAAAATGTTGTTGGGGGTATATATAAAAAAATGGAAAAACAAAAGCATGAAGGAAATGAGCCAATAGTCCGTGTGGATTTTAAAAGGGCAAGTGAGGCAAAAAGTGAACAAAAATATTGCAGTATATATGGGAATATAGAGGAGAGGACAACACTTTGGACCGATTAATAGACACCAGAAGATGCAAGCCAAAACCATAAAATCCTAGTAAGAGGTCATGCGATCACATGCAACAAGAGGAAGACCTTTGACAACAGGGATTGTGTGTTAGGGGTTGCGACAAAAAAGTGATGGTCCATCCAGCTAGGCTAACCAGGCCATATTGGACAGTGGATGCAGTAGCCTGTTATCCCTCCACTGTTGGGAGGGGGAGGTATTCGCTGCTCTGTGAAACCAGCCTCACGCAGTGCACTCCACTCTAAGAGACAACGGACCTGTGCCTTCGCTCAGGTACCATGATTCAACTCTCAACTTGGAGAGGGCAGGCCAACATTTTGCAACAACAACCCAACCTGGCAAAGCCAAGGTGTTGTTCCATCCCCTTAGTGCCCTCACTTGAGTCACAGGCTGGCGTTACCCAGCTCGGCGTACTAACAACCTATACATAGAGCTTATAAAGGTTTTGGTGTTTCATTTTCTTCCCGATGTGGTACATAGGTAAGAAGAAGGTTTATTAAAACACCAACAATGTCAAATACCTTGTGTTTTGTTTTGTCTATCTATCTTTGGAAGGAATAACTAATAATTGGATTAATTTAGGATGCACAATAATTGTTACCTAAGTCGTTTGGTTTGGAAAAAATTCAATCGATCTTTCCGTTCCTTCCCGTGGAAGAACGGCACAAAGAAATGGAGCTCATTGTTCCAACTGGCTCACCATGGCCACAATTTTGTTTTTCTATTTTAGGAAAAACAAGACTCTAATTAAAATCTTGTTTCCTTTTTCAAATAAATAGAGAAATCGGGCAATAGGATGAGTGCAAGTTATTTTAGTTGATTTAGTGGCGGACATATTGGAAATTCGAAGCATATCAGTGCCGTAAAAGGCTCTTCTATGTGTGCATGAGAAGACACGGTTTAGTCATTCGCTACTCATACTCTTACAATACGATGTACTTAGTGGTGGAAATGATTTTGTTACTCGCGAGTGACGCATTGACTTCCTTTGGTTATTAGGAAACGCAAGTTGAATTTTCTGAACCGAGGGATTTATGTATAAAGGGTTACGCCGTATAGAATGTTAAAAATAGAACACTAATTTTACGTCGTTTTGAGTTCAAGTTCGGAACTTACGGCTTCATTTTCAATGACGAAGATGTTTCCAAACACGCGCTGCAACACTTTTGTATTTATGAACACCAAACAGCATGCACACAATTCTTTTTTTATTAGTCGCGGGTGGCTACAGCCAGTGCCGAACTTATTACTTGCAACCTGGTGATCAATAGACTGTGTAAGATTCAAAGAAACACTGTGAATTTGTTGTGTCCAAATTTGGTTCTGACCGTGAGGGAAGGGAAGGAAATCATGAATATTAACAGTAAAAGTATTTTGTTTTATGTATAGGAACCGCTTGCATACGATTATTAGAATCAAGCTTTGGAGTAATTTCAAATATGAAATGAAAGTCTCTCCAATTAAAATGTTGTTGGGGGTATATATAAAAAAATGGAAAAACAAAAGCATGAAGGAAATGAGCCAGTAGTCCGTGTGGATTTTAAAAGGCCAAGTGAGGCAAAAAGTGAACAAAAATATTGCAGTATATATGGGAATATAGAGGAGAGGACAACACTTTGGACTGATTAATAGACACCAGAAGATGCAAGCCAAAACCATAAAATCCTAGTAAGAGGTCATGCGATCACATGCAACAAGAGGAAGACCTTTGACAACAGGGATTGTGTGTTAGGGGTAGCGAAAAAAAAGTGACGGTCCATTCAGCTAGGCTAACCAGGCCATATTGGACAGTGGATGCAGTAGCCTGTTATCCCTCCACTGTTGGGAGGGGGAGGTATTCGCTGCTCTGTGAAACCAGCCTCACGCAGTGCCCTCCACTCTAAGAGACAACGGACCTGTGCCTTCGCTCAGGTACCATGATTCAACTCTCAACTTGGAGAGGGCAGGCCAACATTTTGCAACAACAACCCAATCTGGCAAAGTCAAGGTGTTGTTCCATCCCCTTAGTGCCCTCACTTGAGTCACAGGCTGGCGTTACCCAGCTCGGCGTACTAACAACCTATACATAGAGCTTATAAAGGTTTTGGTGTTTCATTTTCTTGCCGATGTGGTACATAGGTAAGAAGAAGGTTTATTAAAACACCAACAATGTCAAATACCTTGTGTTTTGTTTTGTCTATCTATCTTTGGAAGGAATAACTAATAATTGGATTAATTTAGGATGCACAATAATTGTTACCTAAGTCGTTTGGTTTGGAAAAAATTCAATCGATCTTTCCGTTCCTTCCCGTGGAAGAACGGCACAAAGAAATGGAGCTCATTGTTCCAACTGGCTCACCATGGCCACAATTTTGTTTTTCTATTTTAGGAAAAACAAGACTCTAATTAAAATCTTGTTTCCTTTTTCAAATAAATAGAGAAATCGGGCAATAGGATGAGTGCAAGTTATTTTAGTTGATTTAGTGGCGGACATATTGGAAATTCGAAGCATATCAGTGCCGTAAAAGGCTCTTCTATGTGTGCATGAGAAGACACGGTTTAGTCATTCGCTACTCATACTCTTACAATACGATGTACTTAGTGGCGGAAATGATTTTGTTACTCGCGAGTGACGCATTGACTTCCTTTGGTTATTTGGAAACGCAAGTTGAATTTTTTGAACCGAGGGATTTATGTATAAAGGGTTACGCCGTATAGAATATTAAAAATAGAACACTAATTTTACGTGGTTTTGAGTTCAAGTTCGGAACTTACGGCTTCATTTTCAATGACGAAGATGTTTCCAAACACGCGCTGCAACACTTTTGTATTTATGAACACCAAACAGCATGCACACAATTCTTTTTTTATTAGTCGCGGGTGGCTACAGCCAGTGCCGAACTTATTACTTGCAACCTGGTGATCAATAGACTGTGTAAGATTCAAAGAAACACTGTGAATTTGTTGTGTCCAAATTTGGTTCTGACCGTGAGGGAAGGGAAGGAAATCATGAATATTAACAGTAAAAGTATTTTGTTTTATGTATAGGAACCGCTTGCATACGATTATTAGAATCAAGCTTTGGAGTAATTTCAAATATGAAATGAAAGTCTCTCCAATTAAAATGTTGTTGGGGGTATATATAAAAAAATGGAAAAACAAAAGCATGAAGGAAATGAGCCAGTAGTCCGTGTGGATTTTAAAAGGCCAAGTGAGGCAAAAAGTGAACAAAAATATTGCAGTATATATGGGAATATAGAGGAGAGGACAACACTTTGGACCGATTAATAGACACCAGAAGATGCAAGCCAAAACCATAAAATCCTGGTAAGAGGTCATGCGATCACATGCAACAAGAGGAAGACCTTTGACAACAGGGATTGTGTGTTAGGGGTTCCGACAAAAAAGTGATGGTCCATCCAGCTAGGCTAACCAGGCCATATTGGACAGTGGATGCAGTAGCCTGTTATCCCTCCACTGTTGGGAGGGGGAGGTATTCGCTGCTCTGTGAAACCAGCCTCACGCAGTGCCCTCCACTCTAAGAGACAACGGACCTGTGCCTTCGCTCAGGTACCATGATTCAACTCTCAACTTGGAGAGGGCAGGCCAACATTTTGCAACAACAACCCAACCTGGCAAAGCCAACGTGTTGTTCCATCCCCTTAGTGCCCTCACTTGAGTCACAGGCTGGCGTTACCCAGCTCGGCGTACTAACAACCTATACATAGAGCTTATAAAGGTTTTGGTGTTTCATTTTCTTGCCGATGTGGTACATAGGTAAGAAGAAGGTTTATTAAAACACCAACAATGTCAAATACCTTGTGTTTTGTTTTGTCTATCTATCTTTGGAAGGAATAACTAATAATTGGATTAATTTAGGATGCACAATAATTGTTACCTAAGTCGTTTGGTTTGGAAAAAATTCAATCGATCTTTCCGTTCCTTCCCGTGGAAGAACGGCACAAAGAAATGGAGCTCATTGTTCCAACTGGCTCACCATGGCCACAATTTTGTTTTTCTATTTTAGGAAAAACAAGACTCTAATTAAAATCTTGTTTCCTTTTTCAAATAAATAGAGAAATCGGGCAATAGGATGAGTGCAACTTATTTTAGTTGATTTAGTGGCGGACATATTGGAAATTCGAAGCATATCAGTGCCGTAAAAGGCTCTTCTATGTGTGCATGAGAAGACACGGTTTAGTCATTCACTACTCATACTCTTACAATACGATGTACTTAGTGGCGGAAATGATTGTGTTACTCGCGAGTGACGCATTGACTTCCTTTGGTTATTAGGAAACGCAAGTTGAATTTTCTGAACCGAGGGATTTATGTATAAAGGGTTACGCCGTATAGAATATTAAAAATAGAACACTAATTTTACGTGGTTTTGAGTTCAAGTTCGGAACTTACGGCTTCATTTTCAATGACGAAGATGTTTCCAAACACGCTCTGCAACACTTTTGTATTTATGAACACCAAACAGCATGCACACAATTCTTTTTTTATTAGTCGCGGGTGGCTACAGCCAGTCCCGAACTTATTACTTGCAACCTGGTGATCAATAGACTGTGTAAGATTCAAAGAAACACTGTGAATTTGTTGTGTCCAAATTTGGTTCTGACCGTGAGGGAAGGGAAGGAAAGCATGAATATTAACAGTAAAAGTATTTTGTTTTATGTATAGGAACCGCTTGCATACGATTATTAGAATCAAGCTTTGGAGTAATTTCAAATATGAAATGAAAGTCTCTCCAATTAAAATGTTGTTGGGGGTATATATAAAAAAATGGAAAAACAAAAGCATGAAGGAAATGACCCAGTAGTCCGTGTGGATTTTAAAAGGGAAAGTGAGGCAAAAAGTGAACAAAAATATTGCAGTATATATGGGAATATAGAGAAGAGGACAACACTTTGGACCGATTAATAGACACCAGAAGATGCAAGCCAAAACCATAAAATCCTGGTAAGAGGTCATGCGATCACATGCAACAAGAGGAAGACCTTTGACAACAGGGATTGTGTGTTAGGGGTTGCTACAAAAAAGTGATGGTTCATCCAGCTAGGCTAACCAGGCCATATTGGACAGTGGATGCAGTAGCCTGTTATCCCTCCACTGTTGGGAGGGGGAGGTATTCGCTGCTCTGTGAAACCAGCCTCACGCAGTGCCCTCCACTCTAAGAGACAACGGACCTGTGCCTTCGCTCAGGTACCATGATTCAACTCTCAACTTGGAGAGGGCAGGCCAACATTTTGCAACAACGACCCAACCCGGCAAAGCCAATGTGTTGTTCCATCCCCTTAGTGCCCTCACATGAGTCACAGGCTAGTGTTACCCAGCTCGGCGTACTAACAACCTATACATAGAGCTTATAAAGGTTTTGGTGTTTCATTTTCTTGCCGATGTGGTACATAGGTAAGAAGAAGGTTTATTAAAACACCAACAATGTCAAATACCTTGTGTTTTGTTTTGTCTATCTATCTTTGGAAGGAATAACTAATAATTGGATTAATTTAGGATGCACAATAATTGTTACCTAAGTCGTTTGGTTTGGAAAAAATTCAATCGATCTTTCCGTTCCTTCCCGTGGAAGAACGGCACAAAGAAATGGAGCTCATTGTTCCAACTGGCTCACCATGGCCACAATTTTGTTTTTCTATTTTAGGAAAAACAAGACTCTAATTAAAATCTTGTTTCCTTTTTCAAATAAATAGAGAAATCGGGCAATAGGATGAATGCAAGTTATTTTAGTTTATTTAGGGGCGGACATATTGGAAATTCGAAGCATATCAGTGCCGTAAAAGGCTCTTCTATGTGTGCATGAGAAGACACAGTTTAGTCATTCGCTACTCATACTCTTACAATACGATGTACTTAGTGGTGGAAATGATTTTGTTACTCGCGAGTGACGCATTGACTTCCTTTGGTTATTAGGAAACACAAGTTGAATTTTTTGAACCGAGGGATTTATGTATAAAGGGTTACGCCGTATAGAATATTAAAAATAGAACACTAATTTTACGTGGTTTTGAGTTCAAGTTCGGAACTTACGGCTTCATTTTCAATGACGAAGATGTTTCCAAACACGTGCTGCAACACTTTTGTATTTATGAACACCAAACAGCATGCGCACAATTCTTTTTTTATTAGTCGCGAGTGGCTACAGCCAGTCCCGAACTTATTACTTGCAACCTGGTGATCAATAGACTGTGTAAGATTCAAAGAAACACTGTGAATTTGTTATGTCCAAATTTGGTTCTGACCGTGAGGGAAGGGAAGGAAATCATGAATATTAACAGTAAAAGTATTTTGTTTTATGTATAGGAACCGCTTGCATACGATTATTAGAATCAAGCTTTGGAGTAATTTCAAATATGAAATGAAAGTCTCTCCAGTTAACATGTTGTTGGGGGTATATATAAAAAAATGGAAAAACAAAAGCATGAAGGAAATGAGCCAGTAGTCCGTGTGGATTTTAAAAGGGCAAGTGAGGCAAAAAGTGAACAAAAATATTGCAGTATATTTGGGAATATTGAGGAGAGGATATCACTTTGGACCGATTAAGAGACATCGGAATATGCAAGCCAAAACCATAAAATCCTGGTAAGAGGTCATGCGATCACATGAAACAAGAGGAAGAGCCTTGACAACAGGGATTGTGTGTTAGGGGTTGCCAAAAAAAAGTGATGGTCCATTCAGCTAGGCTAACCAGGCCATATTGGACAGTGGATGCAGTAGCCTGTTATCCCTCCACTGTTGGGAGGGGGAGGTATTCGCTGCTCTGTGAAACCAGCCTCACGCAGTGCCCTCCACTCTAAGAGACAATGGACCTGTGCCTTCGCTCAGGTACCATGATTCAACTCTCAACTTGGAGAGGGCAGGCCAACATTTTGCAACAACAACCCAACCCGGCAAAGCCAAGGTGTTGTTCAATCCCCTTAGTTCCCTCACTTGAGTCACAGGCTGGCGTTACTCAGCTCGGCGTACTAACAACCTATACATAGAGCTTATAAAGGTTTTGGTGTTTCATTTTCTTCCCGATGTGGTACATAGGTAAGAAGAAGGTTTATTAAAACACCAACAATGTCAAATACCTTCTGTTTTGTTTTGTCTATCTATCTTCGGAAGGAATAACTAATAATTGGATTAATTTAGGATGCACAATAATTGTTCCCTAAGTCGTTTGGTTTGGAAAAAATTCAGTCGATCTTTCCGTTCCTTCCCGTGGAAGAACGGCACAAAGAAATGGAGCTCATTGTTCCAACTGGCTCACATTGGCCACAATTTTGTTTTTCTATTTAAGGAAAAACAACACTCTAATTAAAATCTTGTTTCCTTTTTCAAATAAATAGAGAAATCGGGCAATAGGATGAATGCAAGTTATTTTAGTTGATTTAGTGGCGGACATATTGGAAATTCCAAGCATATCTGTGCCGTAAAAGGCTCTTCTATGTGTGCATGAGAAGACATGGTTTAGTCATTCGCTACTCATACTCTTACAATACAATGTACTTAGTGGTGGAAATGATTTTGTTACTCGCGAGTGACGCATTGACTTCCTTTGGTTATTAGGAAAACCAAGTTGAATTCTCTGAACCGCGGGATTTATGTATAGAGGGTTACGCCGTATAGAATATTAAAAATAGAACACTAATTTTACATGGTTTTTAGTTCAAGTTCGGAACTTACGGCTTCATTTTCAATGACGAAGATGTTTCCAAACACGTGCTGCAACACTTTTGCATTTATGAACACCAAACAGCATGCACACAATTCTTTTTATATTTGTCACGGCTGGCTACCGCCAGTCCCAAACTTATTACTTGCAACCTGGTGAACAATAGACTGTGTAAATTCAAAGAAACACTGTGAATTTGTTGTGTCCAAATTTGGTTCTGACCGTGAGGGAAGGAAATCATGAATATTAACAGTAAAAGTATTTTGTTTTATGTATAGGAACCGCTTGCATACGATTATTAGAATCAAGCTTTGGAGTAATTTCAAATATGAAATGAAAGTCTCTCCAATTAAAATATTGTTGGGGGTATATATAAAAAAATGGAAAAACAAAAGCATGAAGGAAATGAGCCAGTAGTCCGTGTGGATTTTAAAACGGCAAGTGAGGCAAAAGGTGAACAAAAATATTAAAGTATATATGGGAATATAGAGGAGAGGACAACACTTTGGGCCCATTAATAGACACCAGAAGATGCAAGCCAAAACCATAAAATCCTAGTAAGAGGTCATGCAATCACATGCAACAAGAGGAAGACCTTTGACAACAGGGATTGTGTGTTAAGGGTTGCTAACAAAAAGTAATGGTCCATTCAGCTAGGCTAACCAGGCCATATTGGACAGTGGATGCAGTAGCCTGTTATCCCTCCACTATTGGGAGGGGCAGGTATTCGCTGCTCTGTGAAACCAGCCTCACGCAGTGCCCTCCACTCCAAGAGACAACGGACCTGTGCCTTCGCTCAGGTACCATGATTCAACTCTCAACTTGGAGAGGGCAGGCCAACATTTTGCAACAACAACCCAACCCGGCAAAGCCAAGGTGTTGTTCCATCCCCTAAGTGCCCTCACATGAATCACAGGCTGGCATTACCCAGCTCGGCGTACTAACAACCTATACATAGAGCTTATAAAGGTTTTGGTGTTTCATTTTCTTCCCGATGTGGTACATAGGTAAGAGAAGGTTTATTAAAATACCAACAATGTCAAATACCTTGTGTTTTGTTTTGTCTATCTATCTTTGGAAGGAATAACTAATAATTGGATTAATTTAGGATGCACAATAATTGTTACCTAAGTCGTTTGGTTTGGAAAAAATTCAATCGATCTTTCCGTTCCTTCCCGTGGAAGAACGGCACAAAGAAATGGAGCTCATTGTTCCAACTGGCTCACCATGGCCACAATTTTGTTTTTCTATTTTAGGAAAAACAAGACTCTAATTAAAATCTTGTTTCCTTTTTCAAATAAATAGAGAAATCGGGCAATAGGATGAATGCAAGTTATTTTAGTTGATTTAGTGGCGGACATATTGGAAATTCCAAGCATATCAGTGCCGTAAAAGGCGCTTCTATGTGTGCATGAGAAGACACGGTTTAGTCATTCGCTACTCACACTCTTACAATACGATGTACTTAGTGGTGGAAACGATTTTGTTACTCGCGAGTGATGCATTGACTTCCTTTGGTTATTAGGAAACGCAAGTTGAATTTTCTGAACCGCGGGATTTATGTATAAAGGGTTACGCCGTATAGAATATTAAAAATACAACACTAATTTTACGTGGTTTTGAGTTCAAGTTCGGAACTTACGGCTTGATTTTCAATGACGAAGATGTTTCCAAACACGTGCTGCAACACTTTTGCATTTATGAACACCAAACAGCATGCACACAATTCTTTTTTTATTAGTCGCGGGTGGCTACAGCCAGTCCCAAACTTATTACTTGCAACCTGGTGATCAATAGACTGTGTAAGATTCAAAGAAACACTGTGAATTTGTTGTGTCCAAATTTGGTTCAGACCGTGAGGGAAGGAAATTATGAATATTAACAGTAAAAGTATTTTGTTTTATGTATAGGAACCGCTTGCATACGATTATTAGAATCAAGCTTTGGAGTAATTTCAAATATGAAATGAAAGTCTCTCCAATTAAAATATTGTTGGGGGTATATATAAAAAAATGGAAAAACAAAAGCATGAAGGAAATGAGCCAGTAGTCCGTGTGGATTTTAAAAGAGCAAGTGAGGCATAAAGTGAACAAAAATATTGCAGTATATTTGGGAATATAGAGGAGAGGACATCACTTTGGACCGATTAATAGACACCGGAAGATGCAAGCCAAAACCATAAAATCCTGGTAAGAGGTCATGCGATCACATGCAACAAGAGGAAGAGCTTTGACAACAGGGATTGTGTGTTAGGGGTTGCCAAAAAAAAGTGATGGTCCGTTCAGCTAGGCTAACCAGGCCATATTGGAGAGTGGATGCAGTAGCCTGTTATCCCTCCACTGTTGGGAGGGGGAGGTATTCGCTGCTCTGTGAAACCAGCCTCACGCAGTGCCCTCCACTCTAAGAGACAACGGACCTGTGCCTTCGCTCAGGTACCATGATTCAACTCTCAACTTGGAGAGGGCAGGCCAACATTTTGCAGCAACAACCCAACCCGGCAAAGCCAAGGTGTTGTTCCATCCCCTTAGTGCCCTCATTTGAGTCACAGGCTGGCATTACCCAGCTCGGCATACCAACAACCTATACATAGAGCTTATGAAGGTTTTGGTGTTTCATTTTCTTCCCGATGTGGTACATAGGTAAGAAGAAGGTTTATTAAAACACAAACAATGTCAAATACCCTGTGTTTTGCTTTGTCTATCTTTCTTTGGAAGGAATAACTAATAATTGGATTAATTTGGGATGCACAATAATTGTTACCTAAGTCGTTTGGTTTGGAAAAAATTCAATCCATCTTGTCGTTCCTTCCCGTGGAAGAACGGCACAAAGAAATGGAGCTCATTGTTCCAACTGGCTCACCATGGCCACAATTTTGTTTTTCTATTTTAGGAAAAACAAGACTCTAATTAAAATCTTGTTTCCTTTTTCAAATAAATAGAGAAATCGGGCAATAGGATGAATGCAATGTATTTTAGTTGATTTAGTGGCAGACGTATATGAAATTCCAAGCATATTAGTACCGTAAAAGGCTATTCTATGTGTGCATGAGAAGACACGGCTTAGTCATTCGCTACTCATACTCTTACAATACGCTGTACTTAGTGGTTGAAACGATTTTGTTACTCGCGAGTGACGCATTGACTTCCTTTGGTTATTACGAAACGGAAGTTGAATTTTGTGAACCGCGGGATTTATGTATAAAGGGTTACGCCGTTTGGAATATTAAAACTAGAACACTAATTTTACGTGGTTTTGAGTTCAAGTTCGGAACTTGCGGCTTCATTTTCAATGACGAAGATGTTTCCGAACACGTGCTGCAACACTTTTCCATTTATGAACACCAAACAGCATGCACACAATTGTTTAATTATTAGTTGCGGGTGACTACAGCCAGTTCCAAACTTATTACTTGCAACCCGGTGATCAATAGGCTGTGTAAAATTCACAAAAACATTGTGAATTTGTTGTGTCCAAATTTGGTTCTCACCGTGAGGGAAGGAAATCATGAATATTAACAGTAGAAGTATTGGTTTTATGTATAGGAACCGCTTGCATATGATTATTAGAATCAAGCTTTGGAGTAGTTTCAAATATGAAATGAAAGTCTCTCCAATTAAAATATTGTTGGGGGTATATATAAAAAAATGGAAAAACAAAAGCATGAAGGAAATGAGCCAGTTGTCCGTGTGGATTTTAAAAGGGCAAGTGAGGCAAAAAGTGAAAAAAAATATATAGTATATATGGGAATATAGAGGAGAAGACATCACTTTGGACCGATTAATAGACACCGGAAGATGCAAGCCAAAACCATAAAATCTTGGTAAGAGGTCATGTGAAACCAGCCTCACGCAGTGCAGTCCACTCTAAGAGACAACGGACCTGTGCCTTCGCTCAGGTACCATGATTCAACTCTCAACTTGGAGAGGGCAGGCCAACATTTTGCAACAACAACCCAACCCGGCAAAGCCAAGGTGGTGTTCCATCCCCTTAGTGCCCTCACTTGAGTCACAGGCTGGCGTTACCCAGCTCGGCATACTAACAACCTATACATAGAGCTTATGAAGGTTTTGGTGTTTCATTTTCTTCCCGATATGGTACATAGGTAAGAAGAAGGTTTATTAAAACACCAACAATGTCAAATACCTTGTGTTTTGCTTTGTCTATCTTTCTTTGGAAGGAATAACTAATAATTGGATTAATTTTGGATGCCCAATAATTGTTACCTAAGTCGTTTGGTTTGGAAAAAATTCAATCGATCTTGTCGTTCCTTCCCGTGGAAGAACGGCACAAAGAAATGGAGCTCATTGTTCCAACTGGCTCACCATGGCCACAATTTTGTTTTTCTTTTGGAAAAACAAGACTCTAATTAAAATCTTGTTTCCTTTTTCAAATAAATAGAGAAATCAGGCAATAGGATGAATGCAATTTATTTTAGTTGATTTAGTGGCGGACGTATATGAAATTCTAAACATATCAGTACCGTAAAAGGCTATTCTATGTGTGCATGAGAAGACACGGCTTAGTCATTCGCTACTCATACTCTTACAATACGCTGTACTTAGTGGTGGAAACGATTTTGTTACTCGCGAGTGACGCATTGACTTCCTTTGGTTATTACGAAACGCAAGTTGAATTTTGTGAACCGCGAGATTTATGTATAAAGGGTTACGCCGTTTGGAATATTAAAACTAGAACACTAATTTTACGTGGTTTTGAGTTCAAGTTCGGAACTTGCGGCTTCATTTTCAATGACGAAGATGTTTCCAAACACGTGCTGCAACACTTTTGCATTTATGAACACCAAACAGCATGCACACAATTCTTTTTTTATTAGTTGCGGGTGGCTACTGCCAGTTCCAAACTTATTACTTGCAACCTGGTGATCAATAGACTGTGTAAGATTCAAAGAAACACTGTGAATTTGTTGTGTCCAAATTTGGTTCTGACCGTGAGCGAAGGAAATTATGAATATTAACAGTAAAAGTATTTTTTTTTATGTATAGGAACCGCTTGCATACAATTATTAGAATCAAGCTTTGGAGTAATTTCAAATATGAAATGAAAGTCTCTCCAATTAAAATGTTGTTGGGCGTATATATAAAAAAATGGAAAAACAAAAGCATGAAGGAAATGAGCCAGTAGTCCTTGTGGATTTTAAAAGAGCAAGTGAGGCAAAAAGTGAACAAAAATGTTGCAGTATATTTGGGAATATAGAGGAGAGGACATCACTTTGGACCGATTAATAGACACCGGAAGATGCAAGCCAAAACCATAAAATCCTGGTAAGAGGTCATGCGATCACATCCAACAAGAGGAAGAGCTTTGACAACAGGGATTGTGTGTTAGGGGTTGCCAAAAAAAAGTGATGGTCCATTCAGGCCATATTGGACAGTGGATGCAGTAGCCTGTTATCCCTCCACTGTTGGGAGGGGGAGGTATTCGCTGCTCTGTGAAACCAGCCTCACGCAGTGCCCTCCACTCTAAGAGACAACGGACCTGTGCCTTCGATCAGGTACCATGATTCAACTCTCAACTTGGAGAGGGTAGGCCAACATTTTGCAACAACAACCCAACCCGGCAAAGCCAAGGTGTTGTTCCATCCCCTTAGTGCCCTCACTTGAGTCACAGGCTGGCGTTACCCAGCTCGGCATACTAACAACCTATACATAGAGCTTATGAAGGTTTTGGTGTTTCATTTTCTTCCCGATGTGGTACATAGGTAAGAAGAAGGTTTATTAAAACACCAACAATGTCAAATACCTTGTGTTTTGCTTTGTCTATCTTTCTTTGGAAGGAATAACTAATAATTGGATTAATTTGGGATGCACAATAATTGTTACCTAAGTCGTTTGGTTTGGAGAAAATTCAATCGATCTTGTCGTTCCTTCCCGTGGAAGAACGGCACAAAGAAATGGAGCTCATTGTTCCAACTGGCTCACCATGGCCACAATTTTGTTTTTCTATTTTAGGAAAAACAAGACTCTAATTAAAAGCTTGTTTCCTTTTTCAAATAAATAGAGAAATCGGGCAATAGGATGAATGCAAGTTATTTTAGTTGATTTGGTGGCGGACATATTGGAAATTCCAAGCATATCAGTGTCGTAAAAGGCTCTTCTATGTGTGCATGAGAAGACACGGTTTAGTCATTCGCTACTCATACTCTTACAATACGCTGTACTTAGTGGTGGAAATGATTTTGTTACTCGCGAGTGACGCATTGACTTCCTTTGGTTATTACGAAACGCAAGTTGAATTTTGTGAACCGCGGGATTTATGTATAAAGGGTTACGCCGTATGGAATATTAAAACTAGAACACTAATTTTACGTGGTTTTGAGTTCAAGTTCGGAACTTGCGGCTTCATTTTCAATGACGAAAATGTTTCCAAACACGTGCTGCAACACTTTTCCATTTATGAACACCAAACAGCATGCACACAATTCTTTTTTTGTCAGTTGCGGGTGGCTACAGCCAGTTCCAAACTTATTACTTGCAACCTGGTGATCAATAGGCTGTGTAAGATTCACAGAAACATTGTGAATTTGTTGTGTCCAAATTTGGTTCTGACCGTGAGGGAAGGAAATTATGAATATTAACAGTAAAAGTATTTTGTTTTATGTATAGGAACCGCTTGCATACGATTATTAGAATCAAGCTTTGGAGTAATTTCAAATATGAAATGAAAGCCTCTCCAATTGAAATATTGTTGGGGGTATATATAAAAAAAATGGAAAAACAAAAGCATGAAGGAAATGAGCCAAAGCCTTCAAATCATAGGAAAAGGTCATGTGATCACATCCAACAAGAGGAATACCTTTGGCAATAAGGATTATGTATTAAGAGTTGCAGTAGCCTGTTGGGAGCATGAGGTATTCTCTGCTCTATGAAACAAGCCTTATGCAGTGCCCTCCACTCTAAAAGCCAAAGGACCTGTGCCTTTGCCTAGGTACCATGATTCAACTCTCAACTGGGAGATCCCAGGCCAACATTTTGCAACAACAACCTAACCCAACGATGCTAGGGTGTTGTTCCATCACCTTAGTGCCCTCACTTGAATCACAGGCTAGCGTTACTCAATTCGACGTACATAGTTCTTTTGTGATTAGTTATGGGTAGCTAGAGTCAGTTCCACACTTTTTACTTGTAACATGATGATCTATAGGTTGTGTAAGATTTATAGAAATATTATGAATTTGTTGTGTCCAAATTCGGTTCTACCGTGAAGGAAGAAAATTATCAATATTAACTATGAAAAATGTATCTTTAATTTTTTTTGGGTATAAGAACCGCTTGCATTTGATTATTACACTCATATTTTGGAGTAATTTTAAATATGAAATGAAAGACTCACCAATTAAAATATTGTTGACGGTATATATAAGACAATGGAAAAAAGAAAACTAGAAGGAAATGAGTCCATAGTGTGTATGATTTTAAAAGTGGTTGTGAGGTACAAAGTTAACAAAATATTGCAATATATATGAAAATTGGCAGGAGAGGATATAACTTTAGACCGATTAATAGACACACGAAGAAACAAACCAAAACGTTAAAATGTTAGTAAAATCTCATGTAATCACATGTAACATGGTGAATACCTTTGCAATAGGGATTGTGTATTAAGAGTTGTGTCAATATACATTACTTCCTTTTCGGGGTATAAGAACTGTTTGAATATGATTAGATCATTTAGATGTAATATTTGGGATAATGTTAATTATAAAATAAAAAATTCTTCAATTAAAATATTATTGAAGTTATATATAAGACACTGAAAAAGTAAAACAAGAAGGGAATGACTCTAGTGCATGTGTATGATATAAAAAGTTGAGTTTATATAAGACATAGATGCTTTATAATCATGCATGGCCGCCAAACCCATCTTGTATTAATTTTTCATATAAACACTGAAGACAGATTTAAAAGGGGATGGTCCAAACAAAGGAAGGAACCCTAGGAAATTGTTTCGGGAACTTCAGAGTTGTACACTGCTCTGGTAAGGCAGAGAAATCAGAACATTTTATTTCTGCTCAACTTCAAATGATGTTCCATCACCTTAATGCCCCCACCTAATGCCCCCACTTAGGTCACAAACTAATGCTACTTAGTTCAGCAGTAGGTTTTAAAAGTTACAGATTTATAAAGATTTATTGGGTTTATCTCCTGGATGATGTGGGATTTGTAAAGGAAAAACTAGTTGGAGGCTACGTTCTTTTACTATAGCACCCTTTGCTTTTGTAATTACCAGGAATAATAATGTGGGTAGGGTCTTAACTAATCATGCACATATCTAGGAAGACAAATATGTTGTACCGAAATTTCAATATATACTCATTGATGATTTATTATTCATGAGATATAGATTGACTAATTGTTTTGGTTATTACTAAACTCTAGCTGAACTTATTGAACTCGGGAATTTACGTATAAAGGTTTAGACTTATGGAATATTTAAAATAGAACATTTTACGTGGTTTTCACTTCAAATTCGGAAGTTGCCATTTCATCGTCATGATGAGATGTTTCCAAACATGTGCAACACTTCTTTGTTTATGCAGAGCAAACATCATTTATATAATCTTTTAGCGATTAGTTACGGTAACCTACACAGATGTTTCCAAACATGTGCAACACTTCTTTGTTTATGCAGAGCAAACGTCATTTATATAATCTTTTAGCGATTAGTTACGGTAACCTACACAGCCAATTCCACATTCGTTGCTAGCAACTCAATTCCACATTCGTTTCTAGCAACTCAATGGAAAGGATTATAAGATTTACGGAAACTATATAAATTTGTTGTGTCCAAATTTTGTTTAAACATGAAAGAAGAAAATTATTAATGTTTCAAAAATGCTAAATATTCATTATTGGGGTATAGAAGCAAATTTTGGGGTAATTTCAAATATGAAATGAGAGTCTTTTCAAATTAATATTTTATGTGCAGTATATATAAGATAATGGAAAAAGCAAACAAGAAAACATGAGTGTGTATTATGTATGATTTTTGTTATCGCCTCCAAGTTGAATAACGAGATGTGGTGAGGTTTGGGTAAGATGTGTGGAGCTTTTGCTTCCTACGAGTAAGGAAGATATCCAAGATCCGAAGTGTGATCAACAAAAGTCACTCCAACGATTAAGTTAGTTTGTGTTCGAAATGCAAAATTCGAAGCTAATTTGACAGTTATTAGAATAATCTAAAGAAATTTACTTGCTGATTACCTAGTATTTATAGGTTGGGCGTGATTAAAGTCATGGGCTTTGATTAGCAAAGGCCTAATAACCCACTAATCAAGTTTAAGCTAATTAACCATTGTTTTAGGTTAATCTATTTCGTTAATCCATAGTGTTTTATGTTATACAATATCTACAAAATCTAGGCTGAGATGAACTCGGTCAATCTCGATCCGAGGAGATTTCGGTAAAAGACTTTAGTCCAGTACACAAGCTCCCAAGACCTATATGAGGAGGATCAAGAGGCCAAGGTATGGGTTTTGAACCAGATGTACCAAAGTGAGCTAATAGCCAACCATTAGCACACTCCAACTTCAAAATTACAATCTCCATACATTTCTATTAAATCATACTAACATACTATAAGGATATGCTAATAATTTTCACTGCCAAATTTACATATGTATTCCATGGTACATGTTTACACATTAGTGAAATTTGAAGCAGCTTCTAGCTTAGGTCAACCTATCAAGTGTGAAAGTACTAACTTACATCTAAACTTTCTATTATTTCAAAGTGCATCTGCATACTTGGAGGCTTATCAGCAAAATAATACTTTGCCAATACTTTTAATTTTCCCCCACTCTTAGCGGCTTCAGATTCAAGCAGACGCAGCATTTGGTCTTTTTCATTTCGTATCCAGTCTCGCCGCTTGTCACTCCACTGTCTTGGAGTTCCATGAAGTATAAAACGGAGTTCAGGAGCTCCTTGCATGAGCCTTTTAGAAATTCTCTGAAACACTTCATGGTTAGTAAGGTATGCCCCAGTGGAGTTCAGACCGACATCGACATAATGAATCTCACTGATGCTGTTCAGTAAGGCTTCCTTTGTTTTAGGGACAACATAAATCTCTTCAGATCCACCCAGCTTTCTGTCCATACGCTGTACCACATCAGGTGAATACACATTAGATCCAATATCTAAGAAGCCAAGTTCAGTAACTATCTGGTTAACCACAGTTCCACCTTTGCTAAATCCAAGGATGAATGTCTTGGGCTGAGAGAAACGGGAAGGAGTGCAGCCTGACTTCGTACCTACTTGTGTTCCTAAAAGGACCTTTTTTGCCTGCATTACAAAAAATTCAAAACATAGAAAGCATTCAGTACAAGTAGTAATTACAAGTAGCAAACAGAAACTGAGACTGTTTTGACTATTCAAAAATAACAAAAGCACTATTGTCATGTCTTTATATAAGAATAATAATTTAGAGAAGTTAGGAGCTACGACTTGATTAGGAATTTAGGATGACACTTGCCAAAGATTTTGTTTGGCCTCATATGGTTTGTAAGGTTAGATGATGACAATAACTAAAATGGTTGAGATGGGAATTTGATGTGCAAACAGTCCACATGCCAGTCAGGGGGAGTAACAAAGTTTTGATTTATCACATGAAAATCGATATTGGTTTAGATTTACCCAACCAATAAAGATATCGTTTTCTGCATCGGTTTTTGAACTAGGCATTAAGAGCCAAGGCCACTGCTTACCCCCTCTTAACTCTGTCCATGCTCATGAACATAGATTATCAGTTACATTTACACCAGCAAACAGAACTTTTTTTCTGCTTTGATTTTTTAACTATGCATTAAGACAAGAAATAACCCTAGGTTAGACCCAATAAGAGCCAGAAAATATGTAGCAATTTGTAACATGTAAGGGGAGGGGAGGAAGAACAAATATTACTTGTTCAAGGCAATTACGTAAGAGTGAGAGAGTTGATGTAGATGCTGGGAATCCAATTGGATGGTACGAACTTGACTCTCCATATTGATTCACAGATGGTATGAAGTCTTTATAGACAGCAAAAGGTCCATTGAAAACAGAAGCGTCAATAACCCAAGCATTGGTGAAAGAACCAAATTTGGACACAACAATTTCAGATAGTTTCTGTAAATCTGACAGCCTCTCAATCACTGGGTTACCAGTCCCTTCAACTCGATCTCCACAGAAAAAGATGGCATTAGCTTTAGGTACCTGCGAATAATCAGAAGAATTTTAAGTAAATAACGTTTTGTGGTCAGAAGGGCAACAGTGATGTCAAGTTTGAAAACATCCCTACCCATCGAAATGAAGCATTAAATTCTGAATTTGAAGTGGGAACCAAGTCAAATGTTCTATTTTACATTTTCCAAAGGGTCTAAACCATTATACAGAAATCCTAGACTTCATAAAATTCAACTCCACTTCAGGTAATAAACAAAAGAAGCCAGTCAATGAGAAATAAAGCAATACTAAAAGATTAATTGATCAAAGTTCACCATTGATTACTTAGAATGAGTTACAAATGATTAACTGATTTCTTGTCATGCAAACATAAAAAACAATAACAAAGCCATGATATGATTCCATTTTCACTAAGTATGATACTAAAAGAAACTCAAATAATTTGCATTCATTCCAATCCTTGGTTTTCTAGCTATGTAAAAAACAATGCTAAGCTACATATCTAAAGATAAAACACATAATGAAAAGACTGGTAGATACAGTAAGAAAACTGACCCACTTTTGGTCGATGCAAAGTAAAAGCTCTACTTTATCTATAAGCAATGGGGTTCAACTTCAAGGAATGAACTTACACACAAAGTTCTCGTTTCAGGAGAATGACAGAGAGATGAACCAACTCTATAGAAAGTCCTGCTGTTAGGATGCAGTGGGACTCTCAAAACTCCACTCCAACGTTCCATTTATAAGTCTACAAAGAATGTTTGGCACCAAGCACAGTGAATATAGGAAGTTGAGTGCATTGCATAAAGGGGCATCAAACTAACAAATCCAAATGTCCAATACAGAAATCAAGAGAAGTTCAGTTCAGACATCTTTAAGATCATAAATGTCTCTTTTTGTCATTCTTTAGTATCAGAAAAATTCATCACATTCCAAAATAGAAATAAAAATATATTCTTCTGAAACCATAGGGACCATGCACTTTCAACCCAAGAAGAAGCACTCAACCAAATGAAACAAGTCTAACGCTTTTAAATTTATCCAGCGTTGAACCATAGAACATGCACAAAAAAAACAGTAATCAACGGGGAAACCAAAAATTAACTATGTAAACAATGAATTCATATAAAAGACTGTATAAGGAACACGAGCACATTAAAATTGAAGGCTAACAGAATCAAAAGAAGCACCAAATTAGCAACAAAGAAAACTAAAAATCGAAACTAACGAGAAGCTATGCCATGAAATTTTAACGAGAATTCAAAAGCAAATGGGTAACAGAAAACGAAGGATGTGACTCACTACGCTTTTCTTACGCATCTGATTGTCATGATTGCGTTTCCTCTTCTCCAGCTCTGGTTTGGGTTTTTCACTGGCAATGAGTTATGGAAGCAGAAACTATAGGACATGGGAAATGGGAAATTTCATAAATTTAGAAAGCTTAATTAATTAACTTTTAGATCTGAATTATTTTTTTTTTTAATTTTGTTTTTTCCTACTAAAAGTTAAAAAGTTATTGGGCGTAAAAAGCACAATAAAATAACACTTAATGATTCTTTTATTATAAAAATTATTTGTAAATATATATATACACACAAAATACATTACCAATTTATTTCAATTTTAAAAATTGTACTCATAGTTTAAAATTGTCCAAATTTTAAAAATGTGTTGTACACATATGTGAATTGTTGTTAACTAGTGTGTTAAACACCACATATAATTAAGTTAATGTTTCATGTTTACTTAACCATTTTATTAACCATAATTCTCTTTTATAAGCTTTAAACTGTTAACTTACCTTTTATTAAGAAATTATTCTTTGTCATATTTTATAATTTTTTATTCAAGACTGACACATTAAGAGTTAACATTCAACCTCAACAACAAGTTGTATGAATTTACACATTTTTAAAATTTGAGATATAATGTTACTGTTTTAAATCAAAATGAAGTTAAGAACCTAAATAAAAAATAATATTTCAATATAAACCCCAGAGAATAAAAAATAAGTTGGAAGCTAAAAAGTTAATCAAGTTTAAAAAAATCTAAAAATTTATGTGATGTTTGGTAAACATTTGAATTAATATTAATTTGATGAAATGAACATTATGTCATAATCTTCTCATCTTCACGTTATTACTTAATGGTTTCTTGATAATGATGGATTATTTATAAAAAAAATTATTAAGATTAAAAAACACATTTTAACATAACTAAAACAAAATCTAAAAAGTAAATTAAGACAAAAAGTCAATTAAACCTGAAAAATAAAAAATTTTCACATGAAATCCCATAATATTTGAATCTATATTAATTTGATTATGTGACCCATCACTTAATAGTTGTTTTTTTTTAATGACAGAGGCTATTTGTAAAAAGAATTATTAAAACTAAAAGTAAAAAAATTTACTTCTACAACGACAAAAATAAAATAAAATGGAAAAAATTACGAACAAAAAATTTAATTAAGTAATTTTAATGTATAGTGATGTATTATGATTTTTTTCCAATTAACCTCTTATCTCCTTAATTTTATCTCTTTTTTATTTTTATATTATTACAGGTGCAACATATTCTCAGATTTTATAGTTAAGTGTGAAATATTTTTTATTTTTTATTAAATTAAATTATAATATTTTTAAAATAAATTACAAATAATTTAAAATAATATTTTTTCTTCCGCAAAAAAAAAATTATAGAACACGTCTAGCTATCAATTTGGCACATACAATTGTTAACATTTTTATGCAACACGAACTTATTGCAATTTATATTATTCCTTCTCTCGCATGCATGGCACAGGTTCTTGATATTATATTCTGAATTCAATATAAATAAAATTAACTAATTTTGTTCTGGTTAAGAAAAAAAAAATAACGTGAACTGAGAATGTTAGAAAAAAGCCACTAGTGTTCCTAATTAAGAGAATAACATTTAAAAATATAGTGTTTTTTAGGAACTTCACATAAAATTTTTAAAAGACAAAAGCCATTGAAAATAAAATTTTAATTAGTTGAAGGATGTTTTTAAGATGGTAAAATTTGTTTATATTTAAATCTAAAAAGTCTTTTTATTTTTTTTGTAAGTTAAAAAAAATATATTTAAGAAGAGTGCAATAACACAAGTATTAAGTGTAAGTGAGAGCACAAAATAATTAATAGAGATCATTCAATACAATAACTTGGATTTATGACTCATTCTACCATAGAATGACTAGCAGATTAGTCTACCAACTTCATTCCCATGAGTTGTATTAAATATCGTGAAGAAGTTAAAATATATCATTCACCTAAGTGCTTTTTACTCTTTACAAATGTCAAATCTCTACAAACCACACAAAGAACCACGTTTTTTGAAACTCCTTGAACTCATCCACCAAACCCATGGAGACGTTATAACATCCAATAACATATTGAAGAAATGATGAGTTTCAAGTGAAGAAGTTACCACCACATCTTTTAGTCTCTACCAATTTATTTACCAACTCCTCCTCCCACCACATTCATCTGTAAAAAGTCTTTTTATTAACTATCCTCTCCGGTATACACATTTTTTTATTTTTAAATTATTTTTATATACAATTGTTGTTATTATAAAACTTCTTTCAATATCGAACTACTATTAATTTATTATAACTATTCTTTATTTTTTATCTTAAAAACAACTTCAAAGACAAAAATTGTCTCTCTTCTCACTAGTATGATTGAGTTTGAATTTTGAAGGAATACATAGTATAAATGTTTATTATCAATTTAAAAAATAATTTATATGTTCAAAAATAAATTTTATAATTTAATATGATATAATTTAAATGTTTAAGATAATATAATTTATATGTTTAAGGATAATTTATTTATTAAACAGTAGTTATATAAAATAAATATTTGTTTTATAAGTATATAGTTAAAAATATTGGTTATATAAAATCAATATTTATTATAATTTTTTGTCAATAAGGAATTTACAAATTAATGGCTAGAGGCCTCTGGATTTACTACTACAAATATGATTTACTTCCTTTCTTTGGCTGAAGTTGTAAGATTTACTTCCTTCACCTGTTACATTCCTTCTTACATTTGTTATTTTTCAAAAATGTCTTAATTGTCCATACCATTTTTGCTAAAATTCATGGATATTCAATTATATCTTAAAATATACATTTCAAAATATGTGAAAAATACATTCTAAAATAAGTGAATTTAAAAAATATACATCAAATGATATTTTAAAATTTTAAAATATAAGTAAATTCAATGCAACCCTATTTGCATGTATATATACAATTAACTAACTCTAAGCACAAGCTATCATAATGACATAATCTTCCTTATCCTCAACTGCTACATACAGCTGTGACTCGACTTATATTTAGTTTAAAAATTAATTAAAATTTAAAATAAATAATATTTTTTTATTAATTTCATTTTTTAATTTAAAAAAATTTTAAATTAAAAGTTTTTATTGAATTATTTTCTTTTATTGTCTAATAAAAATATATTTAAAAATAAAACAAAAAATATTGCAAACTAAATCTTTCAAATTTTAAGCATGAATACTCTGTGACATAGTTTTTCCTTAAAAATAATTTTTAAACCAAAAAAAACTAGACCAAATAGTAATTTTTTAACTAACCAACTATGTTCAAGCTTCAAAGTGAATGTTTTCGGAAAGTCAAGTGAACCTCTAAAATTTTAGCAATGATTTCCCTTCCTAAATTGCTTGTAGAACACTTTGAATAATTCACTGTTTAATGCTCCCATCATAAATAGAAGTATTACGCTCATAAATAGAAGTATTACCTTCTTGGTTAAATTTGAGGAGAAAAAAAAGGTTGAATCAATTAATTTTAATTTATTCAACTTTTAATAGTTGAAATTGTTGATTTTTTTTTTATTTGAACCTAACTAGATAAAAAATAATCAGATTAGTTTGATTTGAATCCGCAAATTACAATTAAAAATTAAAAATAAAATTTATTTGCATTAGATCATAAAAAACAAGTGTATACACCAAACAAGCCAAATACATGAACATATTAAATTCATAATTTTATAACAAATTACTAATTTTTTTACATACAACCATAATTGTCAATAGCAAATAGTAGTGCGTAGCGGCCACATCCCTAAAACACTATAGAAAGATAGTGGTAGCGTGATAACTACAATTTCAATCCATAAATACATTTATATAAGAAATACATAATATATATATATATATGCTGAAAAACAAATAACATATATGTTTATATGCATTATTTTTCATAACAACAAATGTTAAGGGTTGTCAGAACTCGAAACTCGTTGTTGGACACCAGAACTCCTGTTTGATGCCAAAAATGTTGTCAGAACTCATCATTGAGGGTTTGTCTTGTGCAGACGAACATCAGAAATGGAGACAAAGTATTGGTTAGACTCAGAGAGGAAGAGACACGTCTTGCACTGGCTAGGAGTTTTTTATATAAAAAATTAAAAACCCATGTAAGTGTAACATGCATTTCACATTGATATTTTTTTAATAATAAAAAACCATTTAAGTGAAATAGTGTGTTTCACTTAAAAAGTTTGAGAGAAAAAGTGTGATGCTCATCTTCCTTCATTTTGTCTGCTCGTCTTCTTCATTGTTTGTGATAACTACCTAAATTACCTAATTTTGCATATGTAAAATAGAACAGTTATCATAATTTTTTCTCATTTCAAGTCTTGTTTTCCTCTACTTTCACTTGAATTTAGATTTATCTAGGAGATTAGTCTTAGGTTTTCATTTATGCACATTTTACCATTATTTTCCTGGTTTTCTTTGCTTTAAGTCAAGTTTTGAGAAGGATAGAAGAAATATCAGAAGAATCAGCAAATTTGGTGGTGTGTTATACCGAGCACCTAATGTCCATAGTACGGTTACCCAACGCCCAAGAGAACTACAAATTCAATTTTGGGCACCCAATGGCCACAATCCAAGCGCCCAGTAGCCATTTTGTTGCTGCTAGGCGCCGATGTTGCGTCAATGCAGATACAAAAGGCAAAATTTCATGAGTGATAAATATCAATTTGTGAGAGACATCCAGACACAATTCTTCACCATTTCTTCCACCTTTCATGAGTTTCACACGGGGTTACATAGTTACACACACCTAAGGCCACCTGAGAGACATCTAGACGCACTTCTCCACCTTTTCTTCCATTTTGTACACTCCATCCCTTAATCATGTCCTTCACCCTCATAGTTGGCTAGGCACATCATTGGTTGGGGTTTGTTTATAACTATATATGAACTCATTTGTATACTTTGATGTTATTAATGTAATATTTATTGCTCATTGTTAAAGTTCTTTTTTACCCTATACTTGCTTTCATATCTGTTGTGGATTTTACTGGTTGAATGAGGTCAAGAGAGGATTTTAACTTGTAAAATGAGAAAAACTCTCAATAGGGTTTATTGCTCATGAGAAAGTAAAACTCATTGGTCATCTTAAGCTCATTTTCTTAAGGAAAATTATTTGACTTTAGATTATGCGTAAAAACAATAGTCTAATACTCAAATAACTTAGTCTCTTAGTTGTAAGATATTGAGGTCAAGGGTATTTTTATGAATGATGAGAACATGAGTGATAAATATCAATTCGTGATTTATGTATGCATTTAAGGGACGATATAGTGAGAACGAAATTCAACCAAGTTCTTATCATTAGTGTAACTGATTATTTTACTATTCATGCTTTTATCTTTATATGTCTTAGTAGTTGATGGTATAAAAACACTTCTTTTATTTAGTACAATTATCCAAGTTTCTATGGAATTGACCTGATATTTATCTGATACTACATATGATTGATGCACCTATCAAGACGTGCTCATCTTCATTTTCGTTTTCTTTTTTCAGCATTGATGTGAATGGTTCTCTACAACCGCGACGATCACAAACTACTGCAACGACCGTGAAGTGCCACGAGAGCAAGGTGTGAGTGCGACACACTGTCAAGGAGTGGTTGCCGACCGTCACGTACTGCCATACCACGAACGTGTAAGAAAACAACACTATTAACTACTATGCATACAACAAAGAGGTGCAATAAGGAATTTTAAAGTTTTTTCACACAATATAATTTGATTATTCTAAAAAATTTCATATTATATTAAGCAGACATGTTTACAATATAGAATGCAGGGCTAAGAAGAATATCACCAAAGAGACAACATATATGAAACCCCTAATTTTCACCGTTTATTTTTTTGAAATCTAATAATTGTAATAGGTAGTTGATCTTAACTATTAAATTTCAAGAAAATAAACTAAAAAAATCAAGAGTAAATACTTTGTCCTTACTCTTTGGGTAAATAAATACCATGAACTAAACTTAATCAGATCTCATCAGTTTTGTGCTGAGTCTTACCCAAAGAAAAAAAATTCAAACTACCTTAATTGATTCAATTTTAAATCGTCAAGTTCATCAAATAATTCATAATTCAATATTGACTTAATAGAATGAATCACGAAAGTTAACTCCATGCTTGAAACTTTTGAATTCAAAAATTGATTGTGGATTTAAAATTAATTTCAAAAAGGTTTTCCTCTAAACTTACTTTCATAATAAAACCATTTAAACATTATCTCAATTTTATTCATAACTAATTATACAAAATCAATTTCATTCAAAACCAGTTCTTCAATCCACCGATCCAGCACACAGAAGAATGTTAATCAAACATGCTGCAGTTCTGATGTGCAGTGATTGGAGTATTAAATTGTGTACGCTTTTTCTTTTTGTATTTAATTTTCAAAAGAATATTAAATTAATTTTAAAAATATTAAAATAATGGTTATAAATAATTATATCAATGTGTCAAATGAAGCCTCAAGTGAAGAACATTAGCAATTAGCAAGTTATTCTGACACGAGATCGCAAGGCAGCTTTCAATGTTAAATGTGTCTAATATTTTTGGAATAATATTCACCACAAAATATAGCAATGCAATTGAAGCAGCATATATGAAGCATAATACATAAGAACAGTAAAGCATTCAGCAACCCAAAACTAAAATAGCCGCACCACCATCTCAGCTTGTTCTTGCTAATAACTCAGTATTGATTAAAATTGGTTCAAGAAACACTATCAATTCCTAAATACAATCTTGAAGAAATTAACAGGTTTTCCCCCCTTCTGTCCTATTTCGCTTTGTGGTGTGACAGACAAGTGCAATATCGATGAGATATTCTTGTCTGCAAAAGCTGATATCCTCTGTTGACGCATGCCATGAATAAAAGTCAGGCAAGCAACTAAAGAACCCATCTCCAATGAGCTCCTTTATCTACTACAACCTTCAAGATATTGGATGCCGCCTCCTGCAAATTTTCCAAGCCATAAATCTTATCATACAATAATAATAATTAAATTAATTATATAAATTAAAAACATGCAATCAGTTTGATTAAGACAATCAATGTTATCAATGCCGGATGGTAGAACATAGCAAAAGGCCAAAATTCTGTTATAAAAATACATCATTATACCTTAGGATGCCGCCATGGCAGACATTTTTAACAACACTGAAGACAATTGATCAACTGCTTAACTGTTAGAAAGTTTTCTCAAATTACCTCTTTGGTCGGCTTCGATCTTCTTCGTAATCCATCACTCCACCAGATTCAGAGCAGACCTCCTCATGCCCTCTGAAGTCGATGTCGGCCTGCTTACAGTTTGTAACTTCTGCCACGAAGTAAGTAAGACACGTCGACCAATATATTCAATCATAAAGAACAGCATGCAATTATTTGTGTATACAACTAAGGCAGATACTTTCTGATACATTACAAGTTACAACTTCAAACTCTTCTATTGGATAGCCTTTGAATGCTATATTATAGTGGATTAGCAGCTATAATAGATTATCAGATTAGAGATACAATTATTAGAGACAAAAGATTGGAAAAATGGTAGTGTCTCATCTTAAGTAATTTAAGCATATGTGAAGAAAATCCATAGAAAGCACAATAATTGGACCAGATAAGGGAGCTGAAGAATAATCAAATAGGGATAAAGGAATACCAAGGAAGATTATAAACCAAACAACTAAGAGATTTATAGGTAAATGGTCTATATTGAAACTTGATACATGACAAGAAACTGTAGTGTAGTATGGTCCTATAGATAACCCAACCAAGTTGCTTGATTACTAAAATAAAGAATAAGGGGACCTGTTTGTGGAATACAATGACCCTCAAAGTTCAAGTCATTAATAGAGAGAAATGAAACTCTTTTTTCTATGATAGTATTTGTTTTCCTCGTTCATGATAACCTCCATATACTATGGGCAATTTAGATAATAATATTCATTTCAAGTTGAAAAATAGTGTTAGGATGAGGATTCCCGCTAGCACCATACATCCCACCAGACAACCAAACCGATTGCAGAACATGCATAGATACGTGAAAGGATGAAGCTTTCAACACATTCAATACAAGAATTATATTAACATGAGCATTTTTTATCGGACATTTTGTCATGTGTATTTAAGAAAAAAAAATGTTGTGAATTACAAGAAAGGTATAAAAATAAATCCAACCCACCTTGAAAATAGACTTCTTTACTTCTTCTACCTTCTCTTCCACATCCTTCCTGTGCTTCTTGTCAATTTCACTCATAGCATCAGCCCATTTTATCTTCTCTTGAATTGAAACAAGCAGAGTTTCTGATGTAGACAACCTATGTTTTCCCAGACATAAATTAAATTTTGCTATTTAGGAGAAACACCATACATCACATCCCCAAAAAATAGCACAGTATATAAAAAATTACAAATAGCAATTTGAGACAATCTGTAGTCCAAAGAGACAAGAGAACCAAAACTTCCAAACACAAATTTAAATCTCAAAAACTATAAATAAAATAAATTAGCACTGTATATAAAAAATTACAAATACCAACTTGAGACATTCGGTAGTCCAAAGAGACAAGAAAACCAGAAATTCCAAACACAAATTTAAGTCTAAAAAACTATTAATTAAATAAATTGTGACAAGTTGACAATACGAAGCAAGTTACACTGATTAGATTCTAAACAGAATGAATATTTTCCTAAAGTGGCCATGGTCCAAAGATTCAAAGCTTTAATTATTGAAGCAAGTTACACTGACATTCCAGCTGTCCAGTATCACTACCATGTTTACCATCAAACATGGAAATTTCACATAATTATTCAAGGAATTGGTAATTGATTTACTAAATATCAGACATGTGATACAAACTAGTCAAGCCTCTACTAGGAAAAGATAGATTACCAGTTAGAGAGAGTCTGTATCATATTCCCCAGTTGATCAGGCCTCAAGTCCCTGCCAGCTGCAAATTGGACCTGAAATCCCTCTCCAATATCAGCAAGACTCTGAATACTTGCTAAATGGAAAAATAGCAATTGGTCAAAAAATATAATTAAATAAAACAACATAAGAAGACAAGCCAGACCTCAAAGCATCGCCGCAACTGATCCAGCTTTCCTCGGACTATTCCCTGATGAGAGCATGAAAAGTTAGAAAACGTGTCTGTCATTTGTCAAATATTGCTTCCAGGTTACCAATTCATCAAATGTACATTTTGAGCATTAAAGACATTAAATACTCTGTGGAAGGGAATGGTACCTACCGCATACATGCATTCGTTAATTAGAAAATCTTCAAGTTCACGAACATTTGTCACATCTAACTCTTGCATCAGTTGGTCATAGGGTAGTATCTGAAAAACATTTTTTTGTAAAAATTCGTTGTCAATGCCAACTGACAGGGACACTCAACAACAAAAATGAATATTGAAACTCTAGTGTGTTAATCAACCAGCTATGTTCTACAAAAGTATAAAAAGTTACTTAAAATGAATTAGATGAAACTATTCTACAAAATTCAACAGTTAAACCTTTAAATAAGCCTGCAGGAAGATATAAACCATACACAAACTTAAACACATAATAGATTTAGGGGCAAAGAGGCACAATTAAAGATGCAAGTATTGCAAAATGCATCAACACAGATGCAAGATACTAAAACGACAGACTAAGAAAGGAGATGTATAGTTAAACACATACAATATATAAATTAAAGTATGATGGTACCAAATGAAAAGTTATTGAGTGCCAATATAATTATTGAGAAAAAACACAGGCAGACCGCAGATTTTAAATAACAAATATAATACATAATTTAAAAACATGGTTGTGCCACAAGTAAATCAATCCAAAACCTAGGAGACGCTAACCCGATGTCCTACTCTCACAGAAACATCTCCCCTTTTCTCTTACAGAAAAGCTATAATAGAGAAATAAATGAACATAAAGGCTGAGCACATACAAAGCTAAAAAAAATAAAGGAAAAACAATATCATGAATGCTGCAGGACTACCCAATATCTATACGTATTGAAGAAGATTTTATGAAACAACAACGCATGGAAACCAAAACAAAGTCACAAGACATAATCTTATCCCACATAACATGGATATTTTCCCATTATAAGGAAAAAAACCATAAATATCTAACAATGAGAAAGCATAATCTAATCTAATCAGTTACAACTAGCAGCAGGCTATAGGCATCTCAGCTCATGTCTTCACACCACCCTTTAGCCAATAAAATTAATCTATCAACCAAAGTCCTAAATAAATGTAGTAATTGAGATGTAGCAAAGAGAAAAAAATCAACTTCCACTTAAAACAAACTTATACCAATAAAATATAAGATATCTAAACTGGAGAAGGCCATGTACAAGCAATTCTAAGATTGAAATTGATGAGTAATAACCGACAATCACCAAGTAAAGCAAAAACAGCAAAACAAGATAGCCAATATAGATGCATTAATAGGTAATACCTTGTATGTTTCAGCCAGCGTAAGAACTGTAAGTTGCTTAAGCTTGAGGGTCTGATCTGGTATCAATTGTGGAAGACTGTCAGCATTACCTGTAAACCACTTAAGCCTTTCAATATGCATCATTATGTTGTTTCTATTTAAATACACAGACTAGCAAAGCAAATATAACAAATCGTGAAAAGAGGATGAATTTGCAAACTTCCTTACTGATACTATATTTACAAAGTACAAAACTAACGTGAGGTTAATAATACATGAAAGGCTTGATATATCACAAATCACAAACAGAAAAGTATAACTCCACGCTGAGTCCACATGTAGATAAATTTCTTCATAATGACAACAGCAAAAGGAGATGGACTCAGGATGTCAAGGTTTCAAAAATTAAAAAAGATAAGCTATCTTGCTTTCGAATACAATATCAGGTTTATGGGCCTCCACAATAGTATTTGCAGCTGCATTTGTCTGCAGTACCAAGGATCACAACAAAACAGCAACCACAACCAAAATCTAAAACCCTAACACATCACATTTAGCTTCTCTAAAGCAAGAAGGGCATGCTTTAAAAAGAAAATTAACAGTTATGAGAATTGATAGGAAAATCAAGCAAGCAGACTTGATTACGTCATAATTCATCATATAAACACATCCTCTTCAATCTTACCATTCTACAGAACTACAACATTCACCTCATGACATTAAACCACAAAATTACCCATCAGAAAAAAATGCAGGGAGAAACATAAAAATTAAAAAAAAAAAGGAAATTCCATTGGCTTACTCTTGTAATCACTCCATGTTCCATGTGCAAACAGACGAAGCATATCAAGGTAGGCAGAACTCTCAGTTGCTTCAAGCTGCAAGAAATCGAAGTGAAGAAAATCGCAGCTTGTCATCAGAACTACTAATTAACAAAACAAATAAAAAAAAAACTGAGTTCCCATGTTACTTAGAACCAACTTTTATATTCCCACAACATTTTGCATGACAGCCGAAAGCAGCTAAAACGTATACAATATATAATTAAAAAAATGCCACTACCATACATTATCAATTTTAACAACAGCTAAAATAAACTACACTCATTCACAATCACAGAAAACACGCAACCTAATACAATTTAAAATAACAAAATCATGATAAAGTTATAACTTTTCGGTTTCCCTGTACTAAAATAAACAAGCACTCTTAGACGAAAACAAAATCCATACTTTTCAAAAAAAAAAATAACGACAACGGCAATAAAATGATAAGAGAAATGAGAAAAACAAACGAAACATCGAGAGAGAAACCTGAAGAAGATTGGGGAGTGCGAGAATCTCGGAGAAAGCGAAGAGCGAAGGGTGAGAGGTGGCTTCGACAAGAACGGAAGCAAGTGCAGCGGTGTCGGAGGCCTCGGAGGCAGCGGAGGCTCGCTTAACGAAGTGATCGATGAGCTCCGATTGCTTCTGCTCGATGTCCATCTTCGAGAACGAGGGTTTTCGAAGGGAAAAATCGATTGAATTGAGAGGAAAATAAAGAATCTAGGGTTTTAGAATTAGGGTTTCGGTTGAGAGGATTTGAAGAATTTTGGGATTTCAGAGGGAATTTGGAGAGTGAGAGCGGTTTTGCGAGAGGAAGGGTCTCTCCGAAAACTGTGTTTCTTTCTATAGGCTCTTATATAACAAGTGTAAATTAATTTGGATGAGATTCTTTTAATAAATTTTATTATGAGATTGAATATTTAAAAAAAACAAACTAAGTATGGATTTGCACAGTTTAAAAAAAACAAATAAATAAATAAGAGGAGAACACAATTATTTCAAGAGTAAAAGTTCAGTTGATTTATGTAAATTTTCTAACACCATCTTTAATATCTTGGATATCTTTATGAGTAGATTGAATCATTTGTTTGTGGGTGTCACAATTTCATTTCATTATTAATATTTTTTTATTTTTTATTTTAATACAAAAATAGATCTTAAAACATTTTTTTATAGATTTTACAATAGATTTACTATTTATAATTTATTTTTTATAAAATAAAATATATAATTTATTTTAAAAATAAAAATTGATTAATTAAATTATTAAAAATAAACTACATTGTTTTGTAATTTTTGTTTTGTTTTTTAAGTACATATTTTTTCAAATTCATATTTTTTATTTTTAAAATTTAAATTTTAAAATATAATTTTTTTATTTTTTTATTTAAAATTATAAAATATATATTGTATTAGTATTTTAAAATATTAAGTTTTTAATTTTCAATAAATATGCATGCGCATATCTATCTCCGTACATATATTTAGAGATCTTGTGAAAGAACCAATTTTTCACTGTGAAGATCTATTTTTCATCAATAGTACAAGATCTCAAAATGTTATATATTGAGCTAAAGATCTCTCACCTCAAGAGCTAGCAATAATTTAAGGAAATAGATTGGAAGATGAAAAGTAACTCTCTTAAATTTACTCTTAAAATAAGTTAATTCTTTCTCGATAATAGAGAAAAGAGTAAAAAAAATAAAATTAAGGAATTAAAAATATGTTACATCATCTAAACGTTTATGAGTTGTAATAAGTGTGATAACAAGAAACTTTTTACTCTGCATCTCTAATAGGAGGTTTTTAAGAGGAGATAAGCAACTCTCCCCAATTTGGCCTATAATATACATATATACATATATATATATATATATATATATATATATATATATATATATATATATATATATAACAGAAACTCACGGATCTACAAACTAAAAGGAGAGATGAGATGTTAAACTAGGACAATAAATTTTAATGTTATTCTGTTCTGGGAATGTAGACTGTTTATCTGTTGTTATTTTTTCTGAAAACCTGGGTCTTTGCCCTTGATTTTCGAAAACTGTGGTTTTGTAAGCCTTGTCGGGTTGAAAAACTCATAAGGTGTGACGCAGATAACTGGTACTGTGCGGATTACCGCCTTGTAAATCCAGCTATTTTCTAATTTTCTTCTGTTCTGTTAATATTTCTATTTTGTTGTCCATCTCTTTTGTTATTATGGCTTCTTTGAGTAATGATTCATGGTGTGTATCTGGTATGTGGCCTGGGGCTGAATTGGCAGTAAGGCCCAAGGGGAGGCAGTAAGTCCATGTTGCTTATGTGCCTTTGTCGGCTGTCTCTACCATGAATGATTATTTCATTGTTAAAAGTAATTCTGAAAAAGATGATGTTTTGTAAATCTTGTGATTCTGTTTGTAAAAAAAAAAAAAAAAGAGTTTTGTCTGTAACCTGGAAACTGGAATACCTTTGAATGATAATTTTGTGTTAAACTTAGATTTAGATCCAGATTAATCATTTCTTATAGAACCAAGTGAAGGTGATGATACTAGAAGATTTAAAAATATGAGTTCCTTTCTTCGCTCTCTCTCTCTTCGTTTTTCTGTTAAATCTTCTTCTTCCTCCTCTCCTTCTTCCACCAATCTGCTCACAGAGCAAACTCAATCGGTCGAGGAAATACCTCCCAAAAATAATATCTTCGAAGAAGAAGTTTGCTTTGAGGATATCAATCAAGCAATCGACAATTGGGAAATCCCTAAAATCCCTCAGGATAAACTTTATATTCCTGACGAATCCAAACATGTTCGTAGTTCTGATTACATCATTAGGACTGCTGAAAACAATATCCCTTTGGACCCCCAAGCCGGTAAGGAATTCCATCTTCTTACAAAAAAATCTATAGTTGAACATTCTAGGAAGTACAAATACCTTCATATAGGATGTGTTCAAGTAGTTGTCAAACCCCTTGTTAGGGAATGTCTTAACGCCTCAATCCTCATGTGCCTTCGCGATATTAGGCATAATGACTTTCACGATTCCCTCATAGGAACCGTAGAAACCAGTCTAGGACATGGTCCTGTTTATTTCAATTGTTTTCCAAACAAAACGGTGAGTCTTTTAGATCGAAATGCCTTAGATTCATTGTTTCTAAACATTCGTCTACATGGGTTAAACATGAAAGAAGGTTCTATCCCTGCAGCTCTCCTCTATCGAATCCAATATAAGGTCATGAACACTTGTAACTCAAGAGTTCTCCTTAAAACCAATGATCGGGAAACAACTTTGTTTGTCACGGATATGACGAAAGCAAATGTTGTCGTTCCCAAACTCATCAAGTGGGATGAGGTAGAGTTACCAACCTCTTGGCAACTCGAAAAAGCTACACCAACCCTTCCTCGTCAAACCCCTGAATTCCAGGAAATTAGACAATCTGAGGCTGGTAAGGTAGAAATTATTTTTTATCGAAGAAATTATTTCTCTTCACGATCCGAAGCTTCTAGATCGGCCTATACTAGTGCCAGAAGATCTTTTTCTATAGCTTCTCAATCAAATCGGAGTTCTATTCCCAGAATTATTACTCCAGAAATCAATCTTCAAGGGTTAGATAACTCATCTTCTATCCCTAGAAATATCTACAGTAAGACTGAGGAAGAAATCTCTTCAGAAATTCATTCTCCTACTCAATCTGAAATGCAGTATGGTCAACTATGAATAGTTACACCATAGACAAACCAACCGTTTGTAAGGAATTCTACTCTGAGACTTGGACCTCTCAGAGGAAATGGTTTCTTAGTAATTTTAAGGGTGACCGTAGGTCAGAAATTATTGATTCCTTTTATCAATTTCTTAATCACGTCCAAACTCATGTCTGTTTCTTTGATTGGTTAAATGTTTACCTTCATAGGAACCAAATTTATCCTCCTTGGACAATTACAATCACAGAAGACCTTTCTGTTAATACCATAATTGTCTGGCACCGTAAGAATGGTAAACTCATTAAGTCTGATTTACCTCCGTCTAGCAGTTATTTTATTCCAGACTTAGGGGATGAGTACTTAGCTTCACCCTTTAAGCACAAATCTGATGAAACCATAGGAGCCCAAGATATTAAAGCCCTTATGGAACAAAACAATTATACCAATAAATATCTCCAAGTTTTAGGAGAAAACCTGGTAGGAAAAGCCTCATCTTCAGGAACCAAAGACGATGAGACCCCCTCCATTTCCAAACCTTTGTTCAAACCTTTTAGTCTGACAAATGAGACTAGAAATAAATTTAGGCTTATTCATCAAAATTGGACCAAAGCCTTAGAAAAATCCAATCAAGTTAAGGATAATTCTGTTATTATCCCTAATACCCCTAGTTCTCCGCAGGTAGGATCGGTTAAACTAGGACCAATCACTAGGAGTGTCTCCCAAAAAGACCAATCTCTTAGGATTAACAAGTTAGGAGCTTCTTCCATAGGTTCCGAGTCTGAGGATACTGTATCTAGCAGTAAGTCCATTCCTCAAATCAATCCTGTCATTAGCAAGGCTCTCAACTGGAAGCAGCATTCTAAACTCTACTACAATCGAGCTACTGCTCCTGATCTTCTCCTTGAGGAAAAGAATGATCAAAGTCTGCGATCTTTCAATGCTAATCAAATCTATGAATGGAACATAGATGGTCAAATTGAGTATAACATTCTTAATACTCTTCAACATATGACTATGGTCTCCACTGCATATCAGACTGCTTTAGATAGCACTGATGAGACTATAGTAGAAATCCTGACCGCTGGCTTTTCTGGCCAACTCAAAGGCTGGTGGGATAATTATGTTTCCGATAATGAGAAACATGAAATCTTTACGGCAGTCAAAACGGACGCTGAAGGAAACGTCCTTACTGACAAAGGGAAGCCTATTCCCGACGCCGTTAATACCTTAAGCATGGCCATTGTCAAACATTTCATCGGAGATCCTTCTATTTACAAAGATCGTTCCGGAGATCTCCTCTCTACTCTTAAGTGTAAGACCTTAGGAAATTTTAGGTGGTATATGGACACCTTCCTTACTCGAGTCTACACTAGAGATGACTGTCACCAACCTTTTTGGAAAGAAACCTTCCTAGCTGGACTCCCAAAATCCTTAGGAGACAAAGTTAGGGAAAAAATCCGTTCCCAGTTTAACGGAGAAATTCCTTATGATCAGTTAAGTTATGGTAATATCATAGCTTACGTTAAAAAAGTCGCTCTTAAAATCTGTCAGGACGACAACATCCAAAAACAATTAGCCAGAGAAAAGGCTCAGAATCGCAGAGATTTGGGAAATTTCTGCCAACAATTCGGTCTTCCTTGTTCTAAGAATCTGGGAAAGACTACACATAGAAAAACTTCTCAGCACCAGCTGAGTAAACCTCATCGCAGAGTCTCTAGGTTCAAGACTCGTCATCTTAATTCCAAGCCCAGTAGGCCTCCTGATCATAATCTTCCTCGACGGAGTACTAATCCTCCTCAAAAGGATACCAATCTTTCTAGAGAAACTAGAACCTGCTATAAATGTGGTCGAAAAGGTTATTTAGCTAGATTTTGTCGAGTCTCCTCTAAGATTCGTGAACTCAATCTTGATCCTATTGTCCAGGATCAACTTAATAATCTTTTGATAAATTCTTCTGATAGTTCCTCAGAAGAAGAAGATGAAAATGTCAAGATATCTTCTGACGACATCCAAGCCGACGATGATCTTTCCTCCTCTAGTAGCGAAAGTTCTGAATCTCCACTCATCAATGTCATTCACAATGATGAGCAAAATCTATTGCTTGATGCTCTAGAATCCATTCAAGACCCTCGGGATAGAAAAGAGTATCTTGAGAAATTAAAAGCAATTCTTTCCAAACCCAAACCTACGTGTTCTGATAATAGGTTTGTCAATTATAAGTTTGATCTTACTCAAACTCTCAAACGACTGGAAAAATCTTCAACCAAGCCAGTCACTATTCAGGATCTCCAGGCTGAAATTCACTCTCTTAAATCTGAGGTCCGAGAACTCAAAACTCAATCACAGTTGCACGAGACTATCATATCTCAAATAAATGCAGCTCTATCTGATAACATGGTTCCAAATGACCATGAAATCTGTAATCAGGATTATGAGTCTGATAATAATTCATCAAATGAAGATACTCTCTTCAACAACCTAATCAATCAGTGTAGCATCCAAAAATTCTATATTGATGTTACTATTCTTATGGACGACTTCGTTCTCAAAACTATCGCTCTATTTGATACTGGAGTCGATTCAAACTGTATTTTGGAAGGACTTATTCCAACCAAATACTTCCATAAAACTTCCGAACGGCTTAGAACTGCTAGGGGATCTAAACTAGAAATCCAGTATAAACTTCCTTTGGCAATCATACAAAAAGACAATCTCCAGGTAGAAACTCCGTTTCTTCTGATTAAAAATCTTAAAAATGATGTAATCTTAGGAACACCATTCATCAAATCTATCTTCCCAATCAATATTTCCAGTGTAGGTATATCCACCCAATACTTAGGAAAGACAATCGTATTTAAATTCCTTGACAAACCTGTCTATAGGAACATCAACCAAGTTGATCTTAAACTTAATCAAATTAATTTTCTAAAAGAAGAAATTTCCTTCAAACAAATTGAGAGTCAACTCTCTCTTCCTCATATCAAACAACGTATCAAGAATCTTTCTAATCATTTTCAATCTACCATCTGTTCTGACCTTCCTAATGCTTTCTGGGATAGGAAAACACATATGGTTAATCTTCCTTACAAAAAGGATTTTACGGATAGACAAATCCCGACTAAGGCTCGGCAATCCAAATGAGTCATGATCTTGTCACTCATTGTCAAAATGAAATCAAGGACCTTTTGTCGAAAGGATTAATCAGAAAGAGCAAAAGCCCTAGGTCTTGCGCAGCTTTCTATGTTAACAAAGCCTCTGAAATTGAGCGAGGCGCCCCAAGATTGGTTATCAATTATAAACCTCTCAATCAAGCTCTTCAATGGATTAGGTATCCAATTCCAAACAAGAAAGATCTTATTTCCCTATTACATTTGGCTAAAATCTTTTCAAAATTCGATATGAAATCTGGATTTTGGCAAATCCAAATCAATCCCAGTGATCGCTACAAGACGACCTTCATTGTTCCCTTTGGGCAGTACGAATGGAACGTAATGCCCTTTGGTCTAAAAAATGCTCCTTCGGAGTTTCAAAATATCATGAATGATATCTTCAATCCCTACTCCAATTTCTGCATTGTCTATATAGATGATGTTCTTATATTCTCCAAATTTGTCGACCAACATTTCAAACATCTTGAAATCTTTTTCAAAGTTATCAAATGAAATGGTCTGGCCGTCTCCAAAACTAAGATCTGTCTTTTTCAGACAAAAATCAAGTTCCTTGGCCATTATATCTTTCAGGGAACCATTAAACTAATTTGTCGTGTCATTGAGTTCGCTGACAAATTTCCCAATCAAATTTTAGAAAAATCACAACTTCAAAGATTTTTGGGTTGTCTAAATTATGTCGCTGATTTCTTTCCTCAGCTCAGTATCATTTCAAAACCTCTTCATGATAGACTCAAAAATTCCCATCCTCCATGGACTGATATCCACACCAATCTTGTAAAACAAATCAAACAGCAGGTCAAAGTGTTACCCTGTCTGTATCTACCTAATCCCAATCTCCTTAAGATTATTGAAACCGATGCCTTTGACCTAGGTTATGGTGGTGTCCTCAAACAACGCATGCATCATACTGAGCATTGCATTGCATTCACTTCAAAACATTGGAACAAAACCCAACAAAATTATTCCACTATTAAAAAGGAAGTTTTGGCTATTGTTCTTTGCATATCAAAATTCCAATATGATTTATTAACTAAAAAATTTCTAGTTCGGGTTGATTGTAAGTTAACCAAAGAAATTTTACAAAAAGATGTAAAAAATCTTGCATCAAAACAAATTTTTGCCCGTAGGCAAGCAATACTAAGTATTTTTTATTTCAAAATTAAGAATGAAGGTCGCCTCCTCCCGAGGCTGGGAAAAAGCAGTTTGGGGATCATCGCGGATAGACAAGTCATCTTCCTCAATAGAGGATGCCCAAACTATTCAAGTCGCCTTACAGACTGCAAATCAAGGGTCATCTACCCAGGCTGGGTCATCAACTCAGCAAGCCATTATAAAATCTGAGTCATCAACTCAGCAAGCTATCACCAAATTAGGGTCATCTATCCCGCAAATAACTAAGGGGGGTCTTCTACCCTAGTAACTAAACCATCCGACTATGCGATGACCCTTCCAACCCTTCAAGCCCTTCAAGACTGTGGGCTGACCAACCTTCCATCCAAATCCTGGAAACAAATCTTTTCAGAAGAATCAGATGACCTCTTCTGGAATCAGAATCTGAAATCAATTATTTCATAAATAGCCCAATCTAAGCTAACCTAAACCCTAAACCCTAAACCAAAAGAAGGAAGATTTTATCAAACTATTCAAATGGAACCCGAATTCTGGGATTCCAATCCAAATAAAGTTTGCGAAAAAATCTTTCCACCAACGTTTTTGTTTAAACCTCTTAGTCTCAATAAGACTAGGAAATTTTAAGAATTTATTCTGGTGGATTCCAAATCTATTTCAATAAAACATAATTTAGACAAAAATGATAACCAAGTTATCACTCATTCTACATTGCAAATTTTAAAAGTTTTAACTTTTAAAGATTTTGAAACTAAACCAAACCAAGTAAGGAAATTTTCCCAACCTTTCGACCCGATTGGTTATACCTACTGGGATTATATTCATGCTTGAACCAATGTATTTTGGTTTCAAAATAAAAATTATCGGCACTCGTGGCTAATTTATTTCAAGAAAAATGTCCAATATTTCTTTCCTCAGTGGTTTGCTGAGTGGTGGGATTTTTTCGGACCAATTCAATCCATCCTTCCTGAAGAGATCAAGGCAGGATTCAATCAGTTTAAATCAAGAATTGAAGAAGGAAACAATCCGTTTCACCCATCTCTTCGGTTCTTCTCAATGTTTTCCTTAGCATGGATTTTTGCCTGGCACCATCAGTACCAGAAAAATGCAACAAATCCCAAGCTTCAGTCTATGTTAGGAAAACAAGCTTTAGTCAAATGGTGGGATCAGTTCAATGCCTCCCACGCCAATTCTCAAGGAGTGGCTTTATGGTTCCAGAAGAACCCAAAAACCCTTAAATCGGCAGACCCAGAGACCTGCCAGTTCCTCAATCGTAAGGCCAAGATTGCAGCTGCCCTTGTAGCATCCACAGATGATGAAGCCTTGGCAAAAAATCTTCATCAAATTTTGAATCTCCTTTCGACAGACTCAGAAGCTAGTTCGTCCAAAGGCAAGATGAAGAAAGAAGACAGTCCGTCTCCATCCTCTTCCTCCGGTTCATTTTACCAGATAGAGGAATCTGACGAAGACTGACTCCAATCCCACATGTATTTTGTGAAAAGTTACTATTCATCTCTGTGCACTGTAGCAGAGCTGCGAGTCACTGTACACTGTTCACTGTAGCAGAAATTTTAGGTTACTATTGAAATAGTACAATTTACTGTTGTAATAGTAACTTTTCCAATTCTATAAATTGTATCAATCTGAAAGAGAGGGGGCAGAGTTTTAGACGGACTCTCTCTCTCTCTCTGTCTCTTCCTCTCTATCTTTGTAATTCTCTGAATTCAATCAATACAACTATTTTATATATATATATATATATATATATATATATATATATATATATATATATTAAGGTCAAATGTTAGTCTTCTTTATCCTCGTGATAAAAGTTGAAGACGGTGTCAGAGGTTTATAATAACTCACGCACCTTGTTTAACCAATGAGTTTGACTACATTAGCAGTTAAATATTAGTTGTTAATATGTTAATTCTCATACTATATATATATATATATATATATATATATATATCATACTATAATATATATATCAAACTAATCACTCTTTAAGATTTATGAAATTACACAATTTTTCTATTTTTTTATTTCTATATTAATTTTGTTAATTATTTAAAAAGTACTACACAAGCATTACTTACAACCATAGTTTAAAAGTTGGTTTTCTATATTATGATATTACATTTTAGCTTTTATTGATAATTTTTTGGAATTAAAGTTTTTTCATATATGAAATTATTGCATGCTATGATGGCTAAATTATGATAATTAGCATATATCAATTTTAATTTGACAATTAAATTAAGAATTGAAAATTATGTCAGTTAATTTTTTTTTTAAAGAGTACACATTTTACAATTAAAAAAAATTAAAGATGGGGTGGGTGCGGGGGCAGGGAAACCTGAATCCCAAGCAGATGAGGGATGATATTTATTTCCTAATAAAAATATCGAGGGTAGGGCAGGGTGAGGAAACCCGAACCCCAAACAGGGGCGAGGATGGGGTTTATTTTCTTACCCTTAGCAGGGACTGGGGGCGGGCAGTAGGGAGAGTAAACCCGCCCCACCCCGCCCCATTTCCATACCTAATCAAGTGGACGTCCCACTCCCACTCTCCTAATCCACTTCACACTTATAAATAGAGTATCCCTCCTCTTGTACTAGTTACACTTGAATGATATAGAATTTTATTGTGAGAGTTATCTTTGAGTGTCCTTTTTTTCTCCTTTGTAAGAGTCACCTTCTACCTTTCATCAAAGGCTCCTTCCTTTGTAGTAAGCATCATGATTTGGCTTATCTCTTTTGAGAGTGACATCTAAACACCATTCCATTTCTCATCTTCCACCTTCCATTTCACTGTGAACCTCCATTAAAGATGATCATTGGAAGAGTATCAAGTAGGATTGCACCAAGTGGTATCTAGAGTCAATCTTCAAGAGGTTCTTTTATCACTTTTTCTTTCATTTCTTTGTTTCAAGTTTTCGCCATTCATTTCTTCTACTCCATCTCAATTCTCAGTTTAATTCAAGTTTTCATGTTATCTCATTTAAATTCCATAATTGTCTAGTTTTGTTTGTTTAGTAGTTTTGTGCAATTTAAATTTATATGCTCAATTACATGATGAATTGCTTGATCAGATCAAATTTTCTTGTTCTTTCATTTGAATCCATTGTTGTGTTTAGTTTCTTCTAAATTCCGTTTGTGCTTTGAGTTTTTGTGGATATTGTTTGGAGTTTGGTTCCTAAGAGGTTGTGTTGATGTAAATCCTCACAGTTGTGGAGAAAACCACAACGTTGTGGTCATACTTCTTGGCCTCTCCTTACAACTCTTGCACATTTTGTGTCCTTTTTTAGGCTCATTATTTTTTAATTTTATGCTCTTATTGTTATGTCTTACCTCTTAAATTTTTTACTAAAAGTGTATTGCAAACTTCTTGAAATTGAGCATTCTAAGAGAGGTTTCTCTGTTGTTCTAAGTCTCTTAAGAAGTGTCACATGCTTCCTTTTCTAGTATGTTCTTTTAAAATTTTCTGTAAAAAAAAATTACTAGCTCAATTTTAATCCATTTCATGATGTCTTCTTTTGATATTTTAGTAGCTCTTGTGCATTAGATTGAAGGTGAATTTGTACCTTGGTTGTGAGAGCTTGGGCGTGTTATTTAGAGCAAGATTTGTGTAAAGCAAACTAGCTTAAACACCAAAATAACCATTGCTCAATAACATAACTAAGTCACCTAAAATTCTAATACACTTGAAGTCATTTTTTTCTTGAGTTACACTTACTTCAACTTGTAATGTGTCTCTGCCTTTCATTTGGTTCAAGAAAATACTACTATTAGCTTTAGCACTAAATTTCAAACAAAACAAGTAGTTAGATGCATCTAAGAAAGTAAATAAAAAAAAGGAAGAACAAACACAAAGAAGTATAAAACAAAAAGAGAAAAGTGATAAAAAATTTATGTGCCTAACAGCTAATCAAAAGAAAAGGGCAAAGAAGTGCTTAAGTGTGGTTAATTTTGCTGAACTTCATCCTTATGCTCTCGACCATTTGCATCATTAGTAGTGTAGTTCTTGAAATTTTTTGTGTTGCTTTTAATTTTAGTCCCTACTCCATTTTAGAACCTTCTCTATGATCTCTTTTGTGTATTAGCTTCTTTCCTAACCTTTAATTGTAATTTTTTCTCATTTCATACTCCTTTTATTCTTGTATCATTAATATCTTCCATTTGGACAATGTGCTTTCCTTTGGTGTATCACGGTTTCTTGCTTTTTTCCTTGTATTTTTTCTTTCCTCTTTGTCTTGCTTTGGTGTTTTGGTGTGACTTCCTTGTAGTTAAGCTTGGATCAAGAGCTTGCTCTAAAGATAGCACCTTAGGAGGGATTGAGAAGCTAAGGCCGACTCAAACCAAGAAGAGAAGCAAGGACTTTGAGAGCATACATTTGTGGGAGTTAAGAGCGAAGATTGAAGACTTTGTTTTAAATTTCTTGCACTTAATTCCTTGTAAAATTGGCATGTTCTTAAGGAGTGTTAGATGCACCCAATGGTCAATCCTTTATGGTTGTAATAAGTTTAGATTCTCGATTTTAGGTGTAGAGAAGAAGTGGTACACTTCTTCACACCTTAGAAGCATGTTTTAGGACACTAACCTCTTTACTTTCTTGTCTTTTATTTGCTTGTTCAAAATATGTCTAGTTTGAGACTTAAGAGTTCCACAGACTCACGAGTTCCATAGACTCACTTGTCTCTTAGGGATAAAACCAAAAAGAGAGGATAGTGTTCTTGCCTGTCTCGGCCAACCCTAGTTTCTTAGCCATCCTTGCAAATGTCTCTCTAATCAACACATAAGGCATGTTTGTTGCAACTCATTTGAATTTGAATTTTTGGAGGGAGTTCACATGAGACTCCAAAATTCAAATTCAAATTTAGAGGGAACCAAAACCCACTTATTTAATGTCATGCTTGGATCTTCCTTAGTCTAAATCACATGCTAATGGTGTTTAACACAATTAACACATGATTAGTTCTTTCTTGGGCCTAGATCAAGTGGACGTCTCACTCCCACAATCCTAATCCACTCCACACTTATAAATAGAGTCTCCTCCTATTATACAAATTACAATTGAATGATATAGAATTTTATTGTGAGAGTTATCTTTGAGTGTCCTTTTTTTCTCCTTTGTGAGAGTTACCTTCTAGCTTTTATCAAAGACTCTTTCCTTTGTGGCAAGCATCATGAGTTAGCTTATCTCCTTTCAGAGTGGCGCCTAAACACGATTCCATTTCTCATCTTCCACCTTCCATTTCATTGTGAACCTCCATTGAAGATGATCATAGGAAGAGCATCAAGTAGGATTGCACAATTAATCTTAATAGACTTGTATGTGTTTACTACTCTTATGATTATTATTACATCTAAAACTAAGCTTTTGTTGTCCATTTATATATTAATTGTTCTAAACTTGATTTTCAAATGTTTAGTTGATTGTTTAGTAATATCTAACTATTCTAATTCTTATTCCTCTAAATATTATAATTTGGTCCTTTATTATTATCTTTAGATATTACTTTTGGTCATTTGTTTATTATTTACAAATATTATAGTGTAGTCTTTGCCATTATATTTAGTTATTCTCTACATATTATAATTTGGTTCTCTATAACTTTTACCATTTAACTTATTTTTTAGAAGTCATATTTTGATCCATTTATGTAAATTTATTTCATCATATTATTTTCATATGGTACACTTTGTTTCTTGCTATTAATTAATTTAGTTTTACTTAAAATCTTATTGCTATTACTCTTCATCACAAATTAAAAGTATGATGCATTTTGGATTACACAATTCTTATTTGTGAAAACTGTTACTCTTGAAATTATTAATAACTACCTTATAATTTTATATGTGTATATTATATCTTATTCACAAGATTATTAGTTATATGTTGAATATTTATGGTAAAATATATTTATATCTTATTGTGTAAAGTTTAGTTATGAAAATGTCATAATAAATATTACATTTTTCAAAATCATATTTGTAAAAGATAATCTAAGTATGCTATTTAGTTGCAGTCTAACCTGATTTCCACATTAGAAAATATGCCTTTTAGTATGCAAAAATGAATCAATTTTTTTCTATATTACTATTGTTATTTTTATTGATCATTATCCATGAAATAGAAATTTTGACATGAGAAATTAATTTGTATGTCTATCATGACCTTTTGATTCTTTGAGGTTAATTCATAAATAATTTTGTAAATGATGATTGATATATGATGTATTATGTGCCTTAGTGGTGGTCAAGTCTAGTGATTTTTTAGGATTGTGTCAAGATGTTATGATTGATATATAAGATTGTGTAAGGTATTGGAACATCCCAAATTAAAATATATTATTTACACTATAAATTTTCTTAATAATTATTTAAATTACTATTACCTATATTTTCAAATACTGAGATATAAACTTTTCATTATATTATACTTAATATTAAAGCATACATTACAACACTTTCAAAATTCAAAATAAAATATAACATAGTACATATAGTTTAGCGAGACCTTGCAAATATCAGAACTTCTGGTACCAAAACTAACCAACATGCTGACATATAATTCTACATTCTTATGACATACATATCATAGTGCATCTATCTTTTTACACCATGTTCACACAACTTCCATAATAGACATAATAATCACATAATTTAACAACAATGTCTCTATATTAAAATAATATTATTTCTATACAACTTTCTTAGATACATATTCAACAAAAGAGTAATATCCTTTTAGACTTCCAACCACAATCTGACATACTTCATTTCAGAGCCTTCTGCCTCTCTGCATCATCACTATTATCTGCTTTAGTGCAAAGCACGATCATCACAATAATACAAAAAAAAAAAAAAACATTGCAAAGGTAAGCTTACATAATACGCAACATACCATTACATCCATCATAAAGCATGAAAGTTGCACAACGTTTATATTTAGTACCATCAATACACATTCAGTAATAGTAAATAACCAAGCAATCATTCTTATGTTCCACCTGAACATAAGCACTAACAACCAATCAATAAAACATTAATTAAATATCATAATCAATCAAATCAAGCACACTTATATTCCCCTGAATACAAGTTTTTCACACAATAGCATATTCAGACGTGACATATTCTGGAGTATCTACATTGAGTTCGGACACCGAGGCGACTTAAGACCCCTTCTAATTGGCGACATGCGTCTAATCTGCCTGTGTTACCACCAATTTAAGTCTAAACAATACTCATCTGACAACCACAAACTGATGTGTAGTGTCTACCTGACACCTTATGACACACAATTGTTGTCTGAGTATGTCCTTTAGGCACCCCTTTGCATATCTAGTACAACATCACAATGTAAATCACAAAAATATCCCCTTGCATATCTGATATTTTGGATTACATCGACCCCAAATGTGTCCCTAACATTAATGTACCCCATCAAACATATCATGAAAGGCTAAGTTACCCAACTGTAATTGCCGACAACCAACAACATCAATAAATATATTCTCATCATACATTCCAATCATATGCATTACATCACAATTCGAAATAATACATTGTCATTTCAATAATTCAATTCCAATCACAAAAAATCAATTCAACCAAACCTAAGTTCCCCTACCATAGTTGCCACATCCAAATTATCCAATAATCATCCAATTCAAGATCAAACATCTCTCTCATAATAATCATCAACTACATAACACATCATATATCTCTCAACTATGAAATCCTAATATACATTAACTCAAATAACCCACATCATTATTAACAAATACACTAACTCAATTTGTTCAAATCACAATCAAATACGCACTACATCAAATAGCTCAAAATGCAATTAAAATAAATGTTATCTTAAATAGCTCAAAATATAGTCAAAATACTCGCTATTTCAAATAGCTCAAATCTCTCAACTACCAAATCACTTTTTCATTAACAAAAATCAATAAAAGAGCTTCCCTTACCTATTTCTCCATCCAAAAGCTGATTAAAACATAAGAAGAAGAATCATCCGAAGAAATTACACAAGAGGATATGCTGAAGAATTCAAAGGATTTTCTCTGAATATGTTGAATTTCTATGTGAGTCACTCTTTTGATGTCCAAAGTAATTTTATGTTCGTGAGGAGTCCACTACTATAAATTTCGACTTTTAAAGGGGTATCTATAATAGCTAACGTATTTACGTTTTAAATGAAACTTGTAATAACTTATTCTTGGCTCACAATGTTTACAAGAAGATTATGGTTCTTTATGTAAGATCAAATTTTGAAAATCTCACATTTTTATAAATACTTTTAGTTAAGAATTAGGGTCGTTACACACTGGCACAAAGCTACAAATCTGCCTAACAAAGACTAAATTTTGATGGACAAGACCTATCGCTCAACAAGATCCTGCAAAATACAGAACCTTAGCTGCATAATTTCCATAATTCCTTAACATTCCAAATGTTCAATTACTTGAAACATTATATCATGCATAACTACATTTATTCTATGCATACTCAACTAATACTATAGTTTCAACCAATGTACAACTTGATTTTTTTCAACATTCATACATACTCATGCTACATATCATTTAAGTACTTCATTGTTCATACTTACACACAAACCCTATAAGTTCACATTACATAAGTCCAACACAACCTATGTCAAAACGGGTCAGCCTAACCCACATGGGCTAGCCCACCGCGAGTTATAGAATAAAAGGGTCGGGCCAACCAATCCATCGAAATAAAGATATCTGAAGCTTCAGCCCGACTTGACCCATTACGAGCTAGTGGGGTTTGGTGACCTGACCCACCAAACTTGCAAAAAAATTAATTATTAAATTTTATTTCTGATTTTTTTTCTTTTTTAACTAATATTTTTTTATAAAAAGATACAAATTATAAATAATATTAGAACAACATATATACATAATGGATTCATGTCATCAACAACCAAATTATAAATAATATTAAAACAACATACATAATATTAAACAACATACATAATATTAAAACAACATGCAAATTAGGGGTTTTACTTTTAGATTTTAGGGAAAAATTGATTTTGGCTTTGGTAGAATTAGGAGTTTCACGTTCAGGGGGATAATTGAAAAGGAAAAGTGAAATTAGAAAAAATGTGCACATGCTAATACTAATATAAGTGAAATAAAAAAAAGTTGAAAATTTTTTTGGCGAACCAGTGGGCCAACCTAGCCTAACCCAACCGCAACCCACCAAACTCATAAGTTGGGTGGGCTAGGTTGCATAAGTGAGACTGTTTCACGAAACATGAATTTTTTTGGCCTAACTTGGCTTGAACCCGTGGTAGGTCGGGTTGGCCCACCAAGTTGAGCTTGTTTTGACACTTCTACTAATTAGCCATCCTCGTTCTCAATCCAATCTTACTTCCTCTGAGATCCACTATTGTCATCTACTCCCGAGCAAAGCACGATCATCGTAGTCAAATACAAATAGACACAAGCAAGGATAGACTCAAAGAGAATAAATCAATTCCATGAAACATAACATAACTGTCAATCTAAGATGATATAATTCAACCATCAAACATGTCATACATGTTTATATTCCCTAAACATAAGCACATGTCTCAACAAGACCATAAGACTCAATGTTTTTCAGAAAACACGTATTGAATTCAAATACCGAGGTGGTCCATTTAGGTTCTCTATTTCAATTGGTGTCTCATATCTATTTTATCCAACGCTCTACTAGTTAAGCTGAGGCAATACTCATCGATACTTTCAATTGATTCATACGGCCCAATGAACATCCAATCTCTATCCAAGTACATCCTTTTGGTGTAAAATACTAGGATCACAACAACCATTCAGATATCCCAAATTCCATGCACACAACTCAATTACCACAGGTAACAACCCCCAATACAAATCATGAATAATCATACAAATAGTCATACAATTGACAGACACTCTATCTCAAATAGCTCCATCATATAATCAATATATACACTATCTCAAATAACTCAATCATACAATCAGTATACACACTATCTCAAATAGCTCAATCATACAATTAGTATACATGTTATCTCAAATAACTGATTTATACAGTCAACATATATGCTATCACAAATAGCTCAATAATACAATTAACATATACGCTATCACAAATAGCTCAATAATATAATCAAAATGTACGTTATCTTAAATAACTCAAAATATAACCAAAACACTTGCTATCTCAAATAGCTCCATAATGCAATCAAAATACATGTTATCTTAAATAGCTCAAAACATAATCAAAACACTCGTTATCTCAAATAGCTTCATAATATAATCAAAATACACACTTTCTTAAATATCTCAAAACATAATCAAAACACTCATTGATGCAATCTTCCCTACCAAGGGTCTCATCACAAGGGTCATGGCTAGAATGATTAAGGAAAACATGGCTAGAGAGGAAGGAAGAAGACCTCAACTCCTCATGGAAGTCAAGATCATTAGAATTTAGGCCATAGTCTTCATTTTTAGCCTTGTACTTTGCGTCATTATTTTCTTGTGCATAGATACGTATTTAGTATTTCTTTCAGCCTTGTAATTTGAACATTTTTTCCTTTTTATTAAAAGGTAGGTGTAACTAGTCTTTTATGAGGAGTCTATATTAGTTGGGCTTTTTGGGACCATTTGGATGTGTGAGATTGATAACCATACCCTTTTACCTTGTCCCACACCCTTCTAAGTCACACATCAAGCATGAAAGACAAGTGGATCCCCTATGTTCCATTTAGTTGTGACCAACTCCCTGTCTTTCCTAGTTGGCATTTTCAAATTCAAATTTGAATTTGGAGAAGTCTACATGACATTCTTAAAATTAAAATCTGAATTTGAAGGGAACATGTGTCACATTAGTAGGCCTTGTTTGGATCTTCTTAGGATTAATTGAGTACTAATTGGCTCTAACTCAATTAACACTTAATTAATACTCCTACTCCCTTACTAATGTTGGATGTCCAACAAATCTCTCTCTAGGCCCATGTTTCTCTTATAAATAAACACCTCCACCACATTGTGTCATTTTTACACTTGAATGAATAACTTACCTTTTGTGAGCTAAATTTGAGTGTCTTCTTCTCTCCTTTTTTAGAGTTCTCTAATGGCTTTTATCAAGGGCTCATCCCCTTATGGTAAGCTTCTTCAATGACTTATCTCTCCATAGAGTGTCGCCTCCACCTCATTTCTATCTCTTTCACCATTCATCTTCTTCATTAAACCTTGCTAGAAGTAGATCATGGGAGAAGCAAGTGCAAGGATGCATCACTCATTATCTCAAATAGCTCCATAATACAATAACAAAATATGCTATCTTAAATAGCTCAAAATATAGTCAAAATATTCACTATCTCAAATAGCTCAAACCTCTCAACTACCAAATCACAATTCTTTTAACTAAAAACAATAAAAGAGATCACCTTACCTATTTTTCACTGAAAAAGTTGATTTTGAGGATAGAGAAGAATTCCCCAGCAAAAATCACTCAAAATCTAACAAAATCCCAATTCCTAGAAATAATTAAGAAGAAATAGAATTTATAGGAAGTCTCCCCTCAACGGGAACGATCGAGCTAGAAATGAACAGTAAAAAATCCAAAAAATTAGAATCACACTTACCTATGATGATCATGTTAAAGTTGATGAAAATAGTACATATTGGAAGTCTTATATCGTTCAAGGTGTATTGGAGTAAGTTCCACATTAACTGGGATGAACAATGGAGTGAGTGAACTAGGCTATATAATGGACTTAAGTCCATCGTATCAAAGCGCACAAGTCAAAAATTGTATTTAACTTTTCTTATACTCTTATTGTAAAGTATTGTGAGATTTAGTTAAGTTACTTGCTTTGTAGAGTGCAGATGTACATGAGGTCGGGGAGAGTAGTTTATGCATTGTAAAATTTTTCACACATAGTGTTATTCTTTGGTTGTCAGATAACGTCGTGGTTTTTTCTTTGGTTTTGGGGTTTCCACGTTATATTCTTATGTTATTTGTTTTATCTTACTTGTTTGTTTAAAAGGATACGTGCGAGAAAATGTGTGAAAGGAAAAAATGAGAAAGAAAAGGATACCGAAACAATATATATCTATTTTAGTTTTCTATCTGAAACTTCCTTATAACTTAAATTCCAAAGTAAATTATAATCAAAACTCATATATAATTATATATAAGTGTTCCCACATCGAACTAATTCCATTGAATTTCTCCAACTCAATTTACTTTCTCAATTAATTTAATATAATAATCACAGTCAAAATTAAAAACTGAGATCTCACATTTACTACTCAACCTTGTTACTTGTTGCTATTCATATAATAACCAACGCCGATTGTCACTCACCAACTGTCATCACCTATCACTGCCCACCAATCTCTGAACATTGTTGGATGTGTTTGATGTAATCATTGATCATTACCTTCATCAGTCACCTTTTACGGTCATTATTCTCCCATTGCCATAGTTGTCATTATTCTTTAGCTTCCACTCTAACTAGCCACTACACCAACTTTTGATCTCTATTCGTTCATCAATTTTGAACTGCCATTGCTAACCCTAGTCTCGGACAGTCTTGCTAGTCTTTGCCTAATGCTATTGGTTGTCGTGGAAAAAAGATTTTTGATGGAGTTAAAATTTAACCTTGCTTTAAAACTTGAAATAAAGAATATATTTAAAGTAAATTTTAATATGTTTTATTTTACATCCAAAAATAATAATATGTATGTCTAGTTTATTAAAACATAAATAACATCATTTAAAAATCAATTCCAATAAAAAATAATTTTGTAAAATCGACTCTTTTTTGAGACCGCTATTTGAGTTTAGTCAATATTTATTTATTTATTTATTTATTTTTCAATTCATCTTCAGCGACTTGTTCTTCTGTTGTTATTGTTCAGGCAAAACCTAACCACAGAGAATCACGTTTGTGAAGAAACGACGATGACGGAAGCAGTGGCCGATTCACGCAACAATGCCGCAGTGCAAGCCACCAACGACGACGCTTCCGCAAGTAAATTGTACGCACACCTCTTTTATTCATTATTGCCTTTGAAATCACCAATCTTGCAATTTGAATTGTTCCTAATAACATCATCTATGTTAAAATTCAATTTTTGCTTGCCCCCCAGATTTTCTTTCATTTCTTCAAATTCTTCTTTAGGATTTTGCTCATTCTGCTGCATTTTTTTATGGACTAAGAGCGTGTTTGGTTATTGGTTGAACAAGTACTTTTGGCTTATCAACTATGTTAAAAATTCAATTTTTTCTTGCCCCAGATTTTCTTTCATTTCTTCAAATTCTTCTTTAGGATTTTGCTCATTCTGCTGCATTTTTTTATGGACTAAGAGCGTGTTTGGTTATTGGTTGAACAAGTACTTTTGGCTTATCATCTATGTTAAAAATTCAATTTTTTCTTGCCCCAGATTTTCTTTCATTTCTTCAAATTCTTCTTTAGGATTTTGCTCATTCTGCTGCATTTTTTCATGGACTAAGAGCCTGTTTGGTTATTGGTTGAACAAGTACGTTTGGCTTATAGACATGTTTGCTTTTGCTGTGTAAACTGGAAAGTTAAGTTTGAAGCAAAAGAATTTTGCATCCGATCAGGACTCTTGTTTTTTCTTTCATTCTGCACTTATGAGGGTAGATGATGTACCATTTTCAACTTTAAACTAGACATACATTCATTATAGTAACATGTTTGGTTACATCCGAATGTTCATTTGCAAATAAAACTTTTGCCTGAAGATTCAGTTTTGTAGAAGAAAGATTTCGGTTAATTTTGCGAATTTAATTAAGGAATAACATTGTTGAGTTTTTTTTAATTCTTTTTTAAATTTCAATGCTTTTTTTCTTCTCCATTTTATTAGATTAGGAATGGGTTGTCAACGGGTTCAACTCAATTGGTGTTATTGTAAATCCCTGACATGGGTTTGATTCCACTCCACGGATAAAAAAAAGAGAAGGTTTGGAATGGGGCTATGTTCGGATAAACTTCTCCATAAGCATTTAATATTTATAAGAGAAGAAAATAAGAAGAAAAAAAATGAATTGAACTTCTGTCATATGTTAAAATCAACTTGTGCACTTCAATTTTTGGAGAAGTTATATGAGAAACTTCCATAGAAGTTTAGTGTATAGGTCTATTTTAACATGTGGAGAAGCTCAATACATTTTATCTTATTATTTTCTTCTATTAGTGCTTATGGATAGTTTATACAAACAGAGCATAGGTTTATCCAGCAGTGTTTGTTTTTCATTATTGACTTGTGATATAGACAAAAGTTAGATAGTAGATAGTGGTTATTATACCCCATTTTTTTAAGACACAGTCCTAAGTTTAAATTTGCAAATCCTCTTAAGTGGTTATTATGTTAGAGTGTTAGACCATTTGCATTCTTTTATTGGTAACTACTTGGTTTGATTTTAAAATGGTATAGTATTATGGTTACCTATTATATGTGCAGTGTATGTGTTGAGAGGCCACATGCTTTAGAAAGGAAAATTGACACTGCGTTTTCTTTTAATTTGTGTATTTGTTCCAAGTTAATTAAGATCAGCATTACATGGTTTGATTCTGCTTAAATCTCCAAAGATAGGTGTCATTTGTGACCATAAACATTGCTGTGACTGTGAGCATTCCAAACCTAGACATAAGTATTAAAATAAACCCAATAGCATGTGTTGGTGACAAAAATGAATGGAAAAATCTTTCATGGCTACCAGCTGCAGAGTTGACAGAAATAAGAGACAAGGTGGAAATGAGGATGCAAAGTTGTTGAGTAGAAGAAGATGAAAACCTATCATTTTGCTTCTTTATTTTCCCCCCCTTTTTTCTTTTAACAAATATAGTAGCTGTAAGTTTTAATATTTTAAAGACTTAAATAAATTTTTTGTCCCTAAAGTTTCACAAAAATTCACTTTTAATCCTTAAAATTAAAAAATATTTTTTTAGTCCCTAATTCACTTTTAGTCATTCTTTTCCGTTTAACGCCATTAAAAAATTGGTGATAGAAAATATGTTTTTGTACTCGTGAATCAGTCTTCTTCTCAACCTTAACTCCCTTAATTTTCAATTTCATATCTGGCACAACCAAATATACCGGAACTTATAAACGAACAAAGTTAATAAAAAAAACAAATTAATTTTAGGGACTAAAAAAAAAAAATTGATTTTTAAGAATCAAAAGTGATTTTTTTGTCAAACTTTAATGACAAAAAACTTATGTAAGACTATTTTAAATATGGCTAACCCATTCATGTTGGAGAAGAAACTGTGTAATGTTTGAAACTTACGTATAAAAATTAGCAAGTTAAAAATATATGTTAGAAAACATGATACAAAAAATAATTGACAAGTATATTATGGGCTGTAGTTAGTTCTCTAAAATGGGTCTATCCGAACTACAATTTACCGGAAAAAGTTCTGTCCCACATTGTAAACCATATAAAAATCTGTATAACATTGTTTCCAATAATGCTAATATTATTTTTGTTCATTTTTAGTCATAGATTTTCATCAGAGTTCAAATGGATTATAGTCGTTATTCTAATATGATGAATATTTGCTCTCCATAAACTGGCTGCAGGTCATGTGTAAAAAAGGGATACATGAAAGATGATTATGTTAATTTATTTGTTAGAAGGCCTGTGAAGAGATCTCCAATTATTAATCGTGGTAGGATTTAGCTTCTTTAAGGAGTTTACTTGTTTAAATACCTAACTACCTACCTGTCAACTTATTAGTTTAGTAATAGTTTTTTAATGTTTGAGTGTGAAGGTTACTTTGCTCGTTGGGCTGCTATTCGGAAACTTCTCTGTCAGTTTCTTGATGTTGAGAAAAAGACAGATGGAGATGCCCCAATAAAGAAGCAGATATTATCACTTGGAGCAGGCTTTGACACAACATATTTTCAGTTGCAGGTGCCTCGTTTTCCTTGTGAGAGTTGTACTTAAAAGTTAATCTTCTTCTAAACTATAGGTTAGCTATCCTTTTGGAGCCTTGTTGCAGGTTAATTGAAGGTTTGGATTGAACTAATATTGATCTAATGGTTTTACATTTAAATATTGATGAAGTTTTATTACTTGCTGTTTCAGAAGGACATGGGAGTGGGGACACTTTTTATTTCCTTATGATGTACACCTGATGTGTACACTTAAACATAATCTGTTGTATGAGCATAAAGCTTCCATATTTCCTTTTGTTTTTTAGAACTTTGTTGTTTAGATTATAGAGTTTTGTTGCCTGGTATGAAGAAGAATGTTTTCTTCTTTCACCCTTACGCATCAAAGATGCAAAAATATACTTGTGTTGTGTGCTGCTTGATTGAATCCTTAGGCTGCTTTTCAATAGCCTCCGTGTCTGGATGTGGATGGAAATTGTGAAACTTTGTACTTTGTTATTAATGACCATTAATTTAATTTTTTCATAGCAACCTGTTTGTATTGTTTCACTAAACTACAGTTTTGCCAATTACATTTGTAATCTTTTCTTGGCAGGATGAGGGGAAAGCACCATATTTATATGTGGAAGTCGATTTTAAGGAGGTAAAAAAATTTTAGTTAGGGCAACCTACATTCTAGTTGTTTATGGGTTCTGAGTGGGATTGGTCATAGTTATTTTGTCTAGAAACTCATCCATGTATACTGTCTGTTTGATAACTAAATTTATATTTAATTGCAAAATGAAGAGAGCTTTATATATTTTTTAATTGAAGTTTTTAATTGACACTGTTGATATGGAAATTTAAACTGGTATTATATTTGTAATCAAGGTAACTGGTAAAAAGGCAGCTCTTATTGAGTCTTACGGTCAATTGAGGAATAAACTTGGTGAAACAGCAACCATTTCAAGAGGTAAGACATGCTAAATATGATATTTTATATGGAAGGGACGTTCTCTGATGATTTTATTCATTTATGAATTATGATAGACTCCTTTTCTTTTGTCATAGCACATTGTGCTCATGTGCCAATATAAATTAACAGTTAAAAAATTCACTCTTTAAAGTTTTCAAACCATAAACATTGGATCCCTGAACTCTTGTAACCATTTCCTCTCACCAATTTTTTAAACAAACAAACGAAAGGAAAATGAATATAATGATAATAAGAGGGATGGTGATACTTTATAGGATAATTTAGTTTCTTAAAAGGTGGAGTGGAATATTTATGTAAACTCCAAAAGCATTTTATATAATGATAATTCATTATAATTGAATTTCTAAATGGATTATATGTGAGGAAAGCTGAAGTTGGGATCTAGACCCATAAAGTACTCTTTCAGATTAGATTAAATTACATAAAAATAAAAGCTCAAGATAGTATAGTCTCCTTTCAAATCTCTGTATTAAAATTAGAGTAAAAAATAATGGATGAACCAAAAACTTTGATCCACAAGGTTAGAGCAACTTGATTCAGTCACCAAGCTTAATCTTAGAACTACAAATATCTATGAACTGACTTATAGCATTTGAGGATATAATCAATGAGTATGACCTCTTCATTGTGATTTGTGGAAACATCAGTACTGCAAGTTAGATAGGAATCACAGGATTCATAATTACTTCTAATCTGAACTGAGCTTGTATGTCTCATTCTCTGCCAGAGAAAGGAGAAGTGGTCAGTGCTCACTATAAACTAGTCCCAGCAGATTTACGTAATGTACAACAATTAAATGATATTATATCTGTTGCTGGTATGGATCCAAGGTATGTATGAGAAGTCAGCTCTGTCTCTGTTGTGTCTCTCTCTTGTACAGTTGTGAAATTCTGTTACTATTTCCACTAGAATTGATAATTTGTTTGGAGGTATCATCCCCTTCTAGGAAAGGAATAAAAAAGCTATTAGAATCTGAAAGTTTTAAATAAAGAAGGGTTATAAAGAATGTGCTGTGCTGATATCATATCCTACGTTCTTTCTTTCTCTTCTCTAGTGAATTGTCTCCTATAAATTTTTAATTTTTTATGAAAGTCAATGCTTCTGAATATTAATTGGATTGCAATATTGTATTTCATCATACAATATTCACTGGAAGTGATTAATATAAATACCAAAAGGTCATAGAATCTAGAAGTTTTAAAATTGACAATGAATTTGAAGATAATGCTTCTTCTGAGCTTTATAATTGGAAAGCAATGTTCTGCCCCCCTTCATACATCTTACACTTCTATATTTGGGAAAATGGAAAATGAAAGGAAGAAACCAATTTTAGCTATAAAGATTTTAGGACATGATTGGTTTGGTTTGGTTTTAGTTTTTGAAAAGGGTTTTGAAAAATTGTTTCTAAGAATTGTTTTCTGGAAGATGAAAAAAGAAAAACTTGTTTGGTAAGTTTTGTTTCAAAACTATTTTGGAGATGTGAAATGAAAAAAATTGCTCATATTTACAAAAGTGCCATTAATGAAAAGCAAAAAAAACAACCTTTTCTCCATGTGTTTGGTGTTTTCAAAACAAAATACAAAACTTCAAAGCAAAATTGCTCACAATTGTTCCCCTGTTTTAAAAACTAAAGAAACAAAACTGTTTTTTGAAAATTATTTAAGAAAACAAAAACTGAATGAATTTGCTAATTTTTAAATACTAAAAACAGTTTAATAAAACTCCAGTCAAACAAGCACTTAATTTTCAGTTTTTTTAATAGTTTCATGCTTCTAATATGTTATATAAATGTAGTTGTTATTTTTTCTTTGCTGGTGGATTTTATGCTAAAGACACTAATCTGGGGGATTTGATGCTAATTTAGTAATTTCTTGTTGGTTATTCTTTAGCTATTTTATATTTGTGTGTGTATTTTATTTTAATTTTGGTTTTAGTTAATACTCACATTTTTCATGATAAATTGATTAATTCTGATATTGGTATCAGTCTGCCAACTTTTATAATTTCAGAATGTGTTCTGATCTACTTGGATCCAGATTCAACTCGTGCAGTTGTTGGTTGGGCTTCGAAAACGTTTTCTACAGCAATATTTTTTCTTTATGAGCAGGTAACAGTCTCCATAATTTCTTATTCTATTACTACACCTACTATTACTTTATGGGAATAAAGTAGGATCTGTTTTGCCTTATGGTACTTTCTTAACAGATCCACCCAGATGATGCTTTTGGGCAGCAGATGATAAGAAATTTGGAGGTATGGATTACAAAGTTTTTTTCAATACCATGATTTTCAGGTTACAATTGATTAATTTCAGACAGTGTTGTTAAATAACCGCTATGGCGGTGCAATAGTGCCATGGCATAGCGGATTTTTTGCCAACCACTGTAAAGAATTTGTGAAGGAATGTCTGCTATGGCAGCGCCATAAGGTGCAATGGCATATTTTTACGGTGAATTTTGGCCTTCTGCTATGCTCTGCCATTCACCATTGGTAATAATGATTTCAGTTTTCCTGGACATGTCTGATCTAAAATGTGGAATTTCTTTTCTCAGTCTAAAAATATATCTGTACCTTTGTTTTTGTTCATTAGGCTTCTTTTGTAGTTATAAGGGTGTAATTAGTGTTAGCAATCTTGAGGATTAAAGAGATGACCTTTACATGCAATGTCTGAAATTCGAGCACTAAAGAATATTTGTGAGATGACCTTGGAACCTCATGCAATGATTAGTTGACCCAAAACAGAGCAGGCAGTTGCTTCCTATAGCATTAGATGTCCTGTCTCAGCCTCTATGAGGGAAAAGTGGTACCAGCACAAATCCATCCAATCACCACTTGACACGTACACCACAAGGGTAGTGTCGAGTGGTGTTAGGATGAAATAATAGCTGGCGGCACTTTTCCCTACTATATCAGGCCACTGCAAACTTTTCATGATGTCACATTTTGTGTCCTGATTGCTTGTTGTTACCGACAGGAACTATCTTGGTAAAAAGGGTACAATCCCACCTTTGCCCCCAGTTTTCAGAGTTTGCTATCTAATATTTTGGGGTATTTTCGTGATTTTTCCTTTTTTTTTTCACCTGAAACACTAGAGTTTCTGTTTTGATGCAAACACAGTGATTCCTGTTTCTATGTAAAATTACGTTTAGTTCCTGGCCAGTAGCCAGTGATCTAGTGCTCATCAGCATCCAGGTCTCTTCTCTTCCTTTTGGTCTATTTGTGCATCACAGCTTGATTTCTGTTCTTCCTTTAGTTTCTCTTCACAAATCAGATATTACATGTTTGTAATCCCACTCCTTGTGTTCTTCATTCCCACTTCACAGTTCATATTCTAATTTTGATCAAACGTATTCTGTTTATCAATTCTGCAATCTTCATTTTATGGATTTCTTTCCGATGTTCTTTCCCTATTTTTGCCTATTATCTACAACAGTCAACAGGTCTTCATGCATAGATGTCTTTTCTGATTAAGCTTAAACTTGTATTGAATTTGATTGCATTAAGCCTTACTACTAGGCCAAAACTTACATATAAGATTTGGTGCTGTATCTTGCCCCTTATTTAAATATTTTTTTTGTTATTGCCTTATTTAAGATTCTTTGGTGATCATGTGTTGAGATTATAGCTTTTGATTTTTAAATTTTAATTATACAAGTATCTTTTACGTCTATAAAACCACAATATGATTTGTCTTTCCTGTTTTATGTCAGTCTCGAGGTTGTGCCCTGTTGGGTATTTATGATACACCCACTTTAGATGCAAAGGAAAAATTATTTCTGGACCAAGGATGGCAGGTATATTTATAATTATTTCTGTAAAATATCTTGTGTTTCTTTTCTGTATTTATGATTAGATTTCCAGTTGTGGAAAACCTTCCAAATGATGATAAAGGATCTATTTAGGCATGCATAGCCTGAGACACCGTAGTTTAAATTAGAAACAGTTATCAATCTGCAACTCTTCTCATCAAATAGGATGGAAAATTCTCATTTACAGATTATTGCTAATTTGATATAAATTTTGTTATTGTACCTATTAGTTATCTTAATTATCATCTGCATCTTAGTTGACTGAATTAAGGCTGAAAATTCTCATTCAGCAACAGCTTATGCACTGGGAGTACCTCTCTAGTCTCTACCTATGCTAAGCAAATTCTAGTGAATAAAAAAGTTGAAACATATCTTTTTTACACTTCTATTAGAAATCTTTTCTGATTTCATCACTGGGAGTACCACTACCTATGCTAAGCAAATTGTAGTGAATAAAAAGTATCAACATATCTTTTTTGCACTTCTATTAGAAATCTTTTCTGATTTGATTTTTTTCCTTACAAGGGAGGTTTGTGATATTATTGGTGCCATTTGGCTACCATTTCTATTCTCTTGATGTAATGGATTTCATAACTTGAAATGGTCATATTTGGAAGTTGAAAAACATTTTCTGGGTTATTACTATTTTATGAAATTTCACTTTTGCCTCATTTGAAATCATAATATTGACTTTAATGTGTATTTTATTGTATCACTAACATTATTATTCTTATGCTATTTGTTTTTGTGGGTATCAGAAATCTGTTGCATGGGACATGCTGAGAGTTTATAATGATTTTATTGATGCCCAAGAAAGACGCAGGTATTCAGTCGATTCATAACTGGGAGTTTATGTATTAAGTTTATGGAAATGGCTTCTAAGAGATCATCTAAGATATTCTAATATAATTATATAATACTGATGTGTGAGATATTTTTCTGTATATCCAACAATTACTTTTATGTTTTATTGTTATCTGGTTATTGTTTTGCTACTGTTATTGATGCCATTTGGCTACCATTTTTTTATTGTCCTTTGATAAAAAGATTCATTCTCTTCATAAAAAAGAGGAACGCAATTCCGAAAGGAGTCGGTAGTTGGGCACTTGATCCCTTTAGACATGGCATTTGGATGGTACTCTTCGTGGCAAACACGTGACTACAGTGGAAGGGACCAGACCCCAGACGCCAACTAAGGAGACTACTGCATTCTCTTATTATATAAAAAAAGGCAGGTTGCCCTGTCCTGTAGCGTCAAAAAAAGATTGACTTTCAAAAAAAGACAGGAGAGTGGATAGCTATGATAGGTAAGACAAAACTAAGAGTGATCAGCATAAACAGAGAGATTTGTGAATGGTGAAAGGAATCCCAGTACATCATGGTGTGGATAACAATTAACATAACCAAATGCAAATGGAAATGAATGAGATTTAGGAGAGGAAGAAGAAGCAGACGAGTATGGTTCATACGGTTATGCTGCATCTCCATCTCTAGGAGAAGCAGCTAGATCAATTCCTAAATTGCTAATGCCTCCTCTTCCAACTCATTCAACAGGAGTTGCAGAGGATGGGAGATTTGTGAATGGTGAAAGGAATCCCAGTACATCATGGTGTGGATAACAATTAACATAACCAAATGCAAATGGAAATGAATGAGATTTAGGAGAGGAAGAAGAAGCAAACGAGTATGGTTCATACGGTTATGTTGCATCTCCATCTCTAGGAGAAGCAGCTAGATCAATTCCTAAATTGCTAATGCCTCCTCTTCCAACTCATTCAACAGGAGTTGCAGAGGATGGGATGTTCTCGAACTGAGGTTACAAAGGAGAACCTTATGTCAACTCGGAACTCATAGCAACTCCTAGCTACAACTAGAACTCCTTAGTTGTGAAATTAGGCCTCCATATCTGAAAGAGCTGCAGTTATAACAATTCCAATTGAGTTTTACTTTTCAGCTTGGTTCAACAGTCAAACCAATTGGTCCATGAGTTGGTGGAATGTTCAGTTCAATTTCTAAAACATTATTTGGCATGCACACTTGAGTACAGAATTTGGTGGGAATACAAATGGGAACAATGAAGTGGGAGAAGTGGAAATTGTAAAAGTGTGTCAACATGTATCTTAGATTACCACACAATGTCTTTATTTTTATGATAAGTAAATAGGATCAATGTTGATTACATGAAATTTCTCTCATTATGATTAAGGATCAATCTAATAATAGTTAATAAGGAGTAAATCTCTAATTATCATATAGTCATAAATAAGGAAATAATATTTAATCTTTAATACTCTCCCTTAAGTTGGAGCATAGATGTGTGATATGAACCAAACTTGTTATAGATGTGTTAAATATAATAAATCTAATAAGAATAAAAAAAAAAAATGGTTCCAATCATGTGGTTATGCTGAATAAACATGGCTCCACGACAGCCAACAAAGGTTCCACAATGATGATTGAGACCATTGCGATGCTTTTTGGAGATGTGTCAAATATCATGTATGTGAACTTCATGCGCTAGGGCCTTGCTTGGGGCTGCATGCAACAGTACTTTGAGTTGACTACGTACTTGGATGACATGTTGATCTTCGAAAAGCTTGTTGGTATAGACTAACAAAAGGACAACACAACAGATGCCAAATAGGGCAAAGGCATAGTGCAGTCCTATTCACCTTGATGACGGAACGGGTTATGCAAACAAAAGGACATGCATGGGTTGTTTTTTCAAGACACTGTTGATGGAGTAACATATATTAACGGAATGAAGATCCATATGTTATTGATTGGAAAAGTCACGAAGCTCCGATGGCAGCCACTAGTAGTGGTTAGAAAAAGCTAAAAAAGTTATTGAAAGAAAATGGTGAGGAGAGAGCTCATCGGGGATAGTGGTCCCAGTGAGACAATTTTTGTGATACCTCAACCAAGAATAAGAATAACCTACTTTAATATCATGTAAATGGGTGTCAACATGTGTCTTGGATGACCACACAATGCTTTTATTTATAATAATCAAATAGGATTACTATTGATTACATAAAATCTCTTTGATAGCGACTAAGGATCAATCTAATAATAGATAATAATAAGTAAATCTCCAATTACCATCTAATAAATAAGAGAATAATATCTAATCTTTAATAAAAATCATTAGTGGATTCAAACGAATAGCTTTTCTTTTTATAAATCTCAGTCTGTTTTACTAATTTTCATCTATATTAAACACACTCCAAAAATTGTAAATCATATGATTTCAAATAAAAACAATGAAATAATAGAGAATATATATGGACTTAAAAACATCATCTGTACATACATGAACAAATAGATTGTTTCATCTTGGTTCTATTTATGTGAAAATCATGGTGTATAAACATAATGGGAAAGTGGAATTATCCCAATTTCTTGAGGTGGAAAGGTGGTGTCCTCCGTTAGCTTTGCCTGATTAACAGTTGGAGTAGTTGCTTTTTCTTGATCCCCTTTGCCTGGCTTTTTATTCTCATAAATGTTTTAACCCTAACGAAGTATTTTGTTCTACAAAATATCTTATGATGGTCTAATAATGAAACTACTGGATTTCTATTAGATAACTAAGTATATATTCCCTGATTTCCTTCCCCTTTTACTTTCTTTTTCATATTTCTACTGTATTACTGTGGTTGGTAGGATGTTGCTTTTGTAAATTATATCAAAATAAACTAATTGTTGATACCTTACCCTTAGGATTGAACGGCTGGAATTGTTTGATGAATTTGAAGAGTGGTACATGATGCAGGTGAGTTCATTTTTTTATTAATGTTGTTAGGTGCTACAAAAAAGTCCCTTCTGATCTATAGATTTTGTTGGAGCTTTGAAGTGTGGGCCTATATCAGAGTTTATTGGCTTTCTCTCATTTGATTGGTCAGTTTAATGATGTAAACAATCGTTGTATTTTTTTATGGAATTTATGATGTAATCAATCGGTGATATGACCCACAGCCACAATCAACATGCTTTATTATCAATACTGAAGAGTTCCTCTTTTATTTCTTCCACTACTACTATCTGAATTTTCTTTCTGTACTATTGAATTTCAGGAGCATTACTGTGTGGCTTATGCAATCAATGATGGCATGGTATGATCTGGATCATTGTTGCTCTGTCATACGTAGCAAATTGGTAGAAGTATCTTCATTTACTGTATGGAAAAGAAATTAAGAATAAAAGATATAGCAAACAGTTTAAATATGTTGGAACTTGGAAGAGCTGCCTTAATTGAAGAGAGCCCTTAGCTTGCCTTAGTTGTGACCTCTGAGGTTGCCTGAAGTGTAACCTCAGGAAATCGCCAAAATAGTGTATAAGTGGAGAGTAATCCTTACCTTACAAGTGGTTTTGTAGAGTTGAGTTGCTTCAAAACCCACATTCTATGAAAATCAATCCACAAATTGACACATGTCTTCTCTTTGTAGCATCTTGCTTGGATTGAAGTAGGCGACCTAATTATTTTTAGCATAGCACTTTCTGGTGATTTCTGGAGTGTATCCACAAATATGATGATGAAATGACAAGGGATCGATGTGGAAAAGTTTACTCTTTTAGTGTTTTACTTTGGGGCTATTAAAAATAGTGAAATTGTGTCTAATTCAATCTTACAAAACGAGTTTGTAAGGTGAGGTTTGCACCTCATTTATATATTATTATTTGGTCATATCATCGGTCGATGTGAAATCTCCAATAGGGGCTAACATGAAAATATAATTTGATATGATGAGTGAGAGTAAATTTTGTGCATTTTTCCTATTTCTTGCTGTATTATGGAAGTTTTGAGGAGTGAGTAAACATTTACTGTTTAGTTTCCTTCCATGATGCAGGGTCTTTTTGGGGATTTTGGTTTTATTAATGACAACGACAATGTGCCTCCTTCATGACGAAGCACGAGGATACACTCCCAAAGCGTATATGTATGTTATATTTCTCTTCCCAATTGCATGTGTGGTAACTGTTAATACAGGAAGCACGTGCCAGCTCACTTAATTTTGAGGATGTCTGGTAAAAAAGTTCTCAGAATTTCAGTTGGATTATTTTTTAGAGTTTATATTAATACTTGACTATAGATGTAATCAATTTTGTTATAAGTTTTTTGTTTAGTATCAGGAAAAAATACTTTTTAAGATAATGTATTCTTTTTGGATTGATTACAGAAAAAAGATGTGAATTTATTTGCAGCAATTGATTTGTATTTACATTAATTTATAGATATAAAATGAAAATACTAAAGTTAACTGAAAATTAACCTGTTAACTTTATTATAATAATGAGTTTTTGGGGTTTACAACTAAGAAAATACAGTTCCAATCTAAAATTTTATAGAAACTAATATTTGTATTTGATTCGATGACACTAAAAATAATACATTCTTATTAAGTTTAACAAATAGAGTGACATTATAATGTTTTTATCTGTTATATTATAAATTTTATTTAAACCTAAATTTGTTCATTCATACTAATTATCACTTTAGAATACTTGCTTCTACCTGCTGGTGCTGTTCAATTAAAATTTAACTTCTCTATTTATATGGGGATAAATATGTATATCTAACCCAATCCTTGTTTTGTAAAATTAAATTGGGGTTAAGAGAGACTTTCCTGAGACGGGAAACGAGATGTTAGAGTAAAGCAAATCTCTGGCTCTTATGGACTGCAGTGCTTACCTTTCATTCTACAATGAATGGCTTAATTAAAATTATTCGAAGTTATGTAAAATGCAAATGAATGGTTTTTATAATATTTTTAACATGCCAGCCCCCTCATAGTGCTTAAAGAATGATACTGAATTTTAATTTTCAGAGGTTAGAAATGTATTGAAAGTTGAGACAACAATCACAATATGGTGTGACTCAAACTGGAATGCTGAATAGAACTAAACTAAAAATGATGAATATATTAGGAAACTAACCAAACATAATTGAAAATAGAAAACCGAACAAAAAAAATTGAAAATCGCAAAAACTTGATTTAATTTGGAGTAGTTTGGTTTTCATAATTTTTAAATTATTAGATTCGGTTTAGTTTACTATTTTACATGTTGAAAGCACACTAAATCTACAGAAATATATATATACAATTATTACTATTTTACATGTTGAAAGCACACTAAATCTACAGAAATATATATATACAATTATTTATTAATTTTTAAGTTTCTATGATTTGGATTTAATCTTTAATTAATTTTTTTTATTAATGTTTTTAGGATATTTTTTAGTTAATGTGTATAAGTTGCAAATTAATATTTTAACAAGACTATTTTATTTAATTTTATTAGATACAATTTGACAAGTAATATGTAGTGTATAATTGATTGTTTGTAATTTAATTTGGTGATACTTTTATATAATTTTGTTTAAGCAAGTAAACTTTAATGTCTTGTTCATCCATGTATTTGAGTTATATGTCTTGGTTAGTTTCTGTCTTTGTAGTTTTCCCCATTATTTTGAGAAGGAAAAGAGAGATTTGCAATTTATTTATCAAGGTGATTCAAAAGGCACCAAAAGCTTCTACATGTAACCACTGATCAATGATTCAGTTTGTTGTTAGAAAAGAGTGATATCTGGAATACTTTTATCTGATACTGGTCAACACTAAATAACCACTGACATATGGATTATATCAAGTTAAGAGAGTTCAATTGCAGAAGATATATGGATTATTATGGAGATTATATGAAGCACTGACACCACTCTTGCTTTAGATGTATAAGTGTTAGACACATGTCTCATACCAACACTACTTCGACATATATTGGACACTCATCCATACAATGGTACAAATTGGCACAATATAATGTAACCCCTGAACATGCCAGTGATAGGGATTCAGAAGTGGTATATAGGTGTTACATTATACAGTTAAGATTTAAAAAAATTAGTATGATTATCTATCATATAAAAAACAAAAGGATAGATTTTAATTCTGGTCTTTATGTTTTAGTGTTCTTTTGTTTTGATATACTTAAGTTTTAAAAATTTTATTTTAATCCTTTATCTATTTTAAAATTTTTTATTTTGATCATTTATAAAAAAAATATGCAAATTTACCCACTTCCTACCTTATTGGCGTGAGTGTAATCATTACGGACATTTCGTGCAACTAAAAAGATTATTGCACGCATTTACATAGGTTGTTACCGTGAAACTTAATGTATCCCTAGTAGTAGTGGTTTGAAAAAGATTAATAAGATTTAAATAAAAAATAATAATGTTTTAATTATTGCTATTTTAATTTGACTGTTTTAAAGTTTTAAAATTATAAAAAACCAACAAAAAACGTAAAAATGGATTAAAATAAAACTTTTGAAAATATAAAAAAAACTTATAATAAAAATTTTAAAACTTAATGTAACAAAAGGAAAAATAACAAAAATATAATAGATCAAATCATCAAAATTAACGTACCGTCAAAATAAAATGCATCTACGATAGCTCCTCATTTAAGAAGTTTATAATTAAACTTATTTAATTTGAAACAATTTAGTAATCTGCATTTATGAAATATTCTAACGGGTGAAAGAGTTATAACCAAATGAAGAATTAAATAAATAGTTTAATTAGTATGGATTGAGAATGTAAAAAAATTTTAGAGTAATGTTAAATCATAACTCTTCATTTATATAACTTTTAAAATATTAATTAATAAAATAAAAAAATTTATTATAAAGTGTTGTGATTAAATATTAATTTAAATTTTTTTATGTTTTTAATATATACTAATTAAATTCTTAAATAAAATAAAATGTGGCACAGTCGAGTCGCTGATATGATACATATATGATGCATGTTAAAAAAAACATGTTTTCTTGGTGGTGCATATTAAAATAATTAAACCTTTTGCTTAGGTTCATATCATTCAGTTTTGGCATATCTCTTGCAGAAGATGCACATGTGGACACAAATCTCGGAGATTTGGAGACACAGATTTGATTTCTGATGGGTTTCAAGAAGCCATAGACTTGTTGGAACTACAATTGGCACCTAAATCTGAAGCCAGTGAGACTCAGCAACAGATTTGGCAATAAATATGCACATAATAATAAAACAGATCTTTGACATCTGTGGCATTGCACCATTTACCTTTCCTGAGATTCATAATAATGAACCTCTAGGTAAATGCATGTACACTATATATATATATATATATATATATATATATATATATATATATATATATATATATATATATATATATATTTTTTTTTTTTTTTATCCTTCCACCTTTTTTCTTTGCTATCTTCTTTTTGCATAAGGACAATTGTGTTGGACTCTTCTTTGCATTATTGTAACTAAATTAATATACTTTTCTAATAAAAAGGAAAAATAGCATCAAGTAAATTTGTTTTAATAAAAAATTAAAAGGATGAATTTGATTCCTCTAAAAGATGTGCGTTCATTATTTATTATATTATTATATATCTATATATCTATTTATATATATATATATATATATATATATATATATATATATATATATATATATAAAATAGATGGAGGACAACTTAAGTGAGAAAATGTGTTATGATGAGAAATAAAAAACATAATAATAATAGTAGGATTTTAATAAACAATTTAAACTGAGTTGTTAATTAAACAAATTCATATGATTCTCTTACACAGAGATCTCTCCGACAAATGCCACCATCGCTCCCGCCCCACTGTCTTCTCATTGATGTCACCCCATGTTAACCTAATGTGTCAGATATACAACCTTTGTAGGATATGAGAGAGTTCTATTTACACACATTTTCAGTGAAACAAATTAACTTGCAGATGTACTAGTCGAACATGGTGTAAACTTAGATGGCAATGAACCATATGTGATGACATTCACTTTCTTCTCTCCTTTTCTCTCAGCAAGTCAATGCCATTGAGGAGTTTCTCCGCCTAGTGTCGTGCGCCTAGTACCAATGGTGGTGGTGCAGTCCCCACTGTCTGTCACCACCACCATCACTGTCATCGCACCACCCCCACTGTTGTCACACACCATCTCAAGCACCACTATCTTCGCTACTGCCACTGTTAGTGATAGTGGTGTTAGTGGTGGTGGAGTGGGAGTGATACCGAACTTGTGGAGGATTCAATGGAAGTGAAGAGAGAGCGATACATTAAGCATTTGTGGAAGAGGTCTATGTGTGAGAGAACCACGTGAGCTTGTTTAATTAAAAACTCAATCTGAACCTTTTATTGAAATCCTATGGTTATTGTTATGTTTTCTCATTTCTCACTGTAACCATTTGCTTCACCCGAGTTGTCCTCTATATATATGTGTGTGTATGTGTGTCTCTGTGTGTGTATGTTATAAGTGTGTGAAATAAATAAAATAAAAAATTAAATTTAATTATGCATAATTAATAAGTTAATTACGAGAAATTTAGTTGAAGTATTATATATATTGTCTGGATGAAATGATTATGTAAGCATATATATGATTTAATTTAAGTGAATTAAATTATGGCTTAGGGGAAGTGTTATTTCATTGATTCGATGAGTTTGAAGTAGTTATCGGGAAGTTTTGGGAAGTTTGTTACGGAGTGGGTGCAGATAGCAAGTGAGACTCACTAAGCACACCCTTAGCCCCCTCTTTTTCTTCTTCTTCCTCCTTCATTTTCCCTTCTTCATTGTCAGATTCTCTCTCTCACCCTTTGAATCATCACATTTTTCTTCCTTTGCATGGTGGTTGAAACAGTGATAGAATTAGATGAAATCTCTTCTATAGCTCCTGATTTTGAGAGGTAATCAATATAGGTAAGTCTAGTCATAATTCCTTGAATCTTTTTCCATTCATTTCCGATCCTATTATTCTCTTTAAAGAGAATTTCATAAAAATCCTTATTTCTAAGGTTCCTGTTTTAAATGGAATTCTTGGCAAATTTCTGTGAAATTTGTTCAGGCGAATTCTCCTCTTTTGTTTGTGGCTAGCTTATGAAAAAAAGGAGAAATAGGTAAAGGAAGTTTGATATCTGCTTTGAATTATGGAAATTTTGATTTAGTGGTTTTGAATGTAATTACATGAAATTGATTGAGATTTAGATTAGTGTTTTGACTTGATTATGTTATGTGAAGTTTGTGAATGATTTGTCTGGTTGTGATTTGAAAGGAATTATGATTGATGATTTAAAAACTTTAAATACTTTGAAATATAATTATGATATTGAATTATTGATTATTTTGAGATTGGTCAATGATTAAATTAATGAGAAATGAGCTATGATGTGGACTATTACTAGTAGGTAACAGTGTATTGATTGTGGTACATTGAATTAGGGATACATAGTGACTTTAATGGTCTTGACATTCATGCCGAATCAGGGCGAAGGTAATACCGATACCAAGGTCGAATAAGGGCGAACGTGTCCCTGAAGGATGTACTCAAATAACAACTGATTGTCAAATGGGTCAAGAGGACACCAGACAACAGTTGGGTATCAAATAAGTATGCCTAGACTTCATTATCATAATGGGTCAGGTAGATGCCAGAGATTAGTATGGGGGAAGTTAAGTAGACTGTCAAGTATCCGAGTTTAGTGAGGCTTTCCAAAAAAACATTAGAGTATATGTTGATTGTTTATGTTCAAGGAGAACATAAAGTGTGATTGTGTGATTATTAAAGTATTTATGGTTTTAATGCAAATGCATTGTGATGTTGTGTTTATACTTATATAATCATCAGTTATGAGCTTACCTTTGCATTGTTTTTGTTTTTTGTATGACTGTGATGATTATTCTTTGCACGAGAGTAGATAATGGTGATGATGCTGAGGGGCAGGATGCAATGAAGTGAACGATGTCAGGCCATGCTTGGAAATTTTAATGATGTTATTTTGTTGTTGAATATGTGTATAAGAGAGTTATGTTAGAAACACTATTGTTTAAGTTTATATAATGTTATGTTTTGCATGGAAGTTTAGTTGAACATGTTGTAAAGAGATAGATGGAGTATACGTTATATGAATGCATGGTTATTAGTTAACAAGGTTGGTTGAATTTGGCACTAGAGGTTCTACCATTTGTAGGGTCTCGCTGGGTGGTGAGTTTCAACACGAGCTTTAGCCTATGTTAGCCTATATTGTAGTTTTGCGCCCAACAAGATGTCTTGTGCAACCCAAAGTAGTCTTGGTTGGATTTGAATGAGATTTACGTCAACAAGAGGTTTCACCCAACGCAAATTCCTTTCCGTTTAGAATTAAACAAGGTTTTCGCCCAACAACATGTCTTACTAGGTGAAGTCCCTTTTACTAGGACAACCTGATACAAGATCCTTGCTGGACGAGATACCCTAGGTCTCCTTGGGCGACGAGGTTCACTAGGCGAAGTGTTATTGTATATGTTATGTTATATTTAGCTAGAATTCTAATTGCATTTGGTTGTATATTATGTTAGACTGATTGTATGGTGATGAAAATTTTATTTTTCAATGTTTTAGATTATAAATTACATGAGAAGTGAAATAAATTTAAGTTACAATAATAATATATTAGTATTAGGATTCTGGAATGTTACAATATATGTATGTAACTATGATACTAAACCATTGTGTTAAGATTATTCATCTATAATGTTGATATTACTTGTCCTAAAGAAGTCATTAGCATGTCAAATTATGTATATATATAGCTTTTTCTTACAATAAGCTATATATAGTTCTGGTTAGGTATAAAGGCAATAGATTGTGCATATATTAAAAAGAATAGCAAATTAAATATGTATTTATTTATTTTTATCAAATTATATATAATTTTACTTTTTTTTATTTTTTATATAAACTTTTTTTAAGTTTAAAAATATTACAATAATATTTCTTATATGTTTGAAAATATTTCACTAATATTTCCTAGAAAATACAAAATAATTACACTAAATATGAAATTATTAAAGTTGTTTTAATTTACTCTAAAATGAATTAACCAGATTTTCACAAAATGTAAAATGTTATAATACCAGTCCTGTGTTTAAAATTAGGAATTTTTTAAATAAATTTTAAAATTAAGTATATTAATATAAAATTGGGAAAATGTGCTATCTAAGGAATACTATCAAATATATATCTAGCGTCGACTAAGATGACAGGAATAGTAATTAACTTTTAGAATTTAGATGAAATCTTTAAAAATTTTAAAGATTTATTTGAAAATGTCTTAATTAATGCACTATACCTTGTTTGATTTGACAGATTTATAGAGGACAATGAATTGAGTGGAAACACGTTCTTCTATACCTTTTTGTTTGTTTATTTGATAGAGATGAGAAAAAAATACATGAAATCGACATCTCAAAATTACTTAAATTTATGGTAAATTGAGTTTGATAATCGAATATTATAGACAATATTCAACTATTGGACCTTGGGCATGAGAAGAAAACGCATGAGATCCACATCTCAAAATTATGGAGATTTGTAGTGATTTGGATTTGATAGTCGAATATCTGTGGACAATATTTAAAAATATTAGACCTTGAACAAACATTTTTTTAAATAATAATAATAATGCAATTTAAGATAAAAATATTATATTAATTAAAATAATTATTATATTAAATAAAAAGTTCTAAAATGATTTTTTCTTTATTTTTTTATCTATTTAACAATTTTGATTCAATTTCTTTTTGTCTTTTTTACTCCATAATTCACTCCAATTAAAAAAATTTTACTTTTCACTTTATTTCCACTCATTTCTCTTATTTTGTTTTCTCATTTATTCTCTCTTTTTTTTCTCCTCTCTATCAAACAAAACCTTAACAAAACCCTATGGCATGTTGAATTATAATGGATGTGTATCCAAAATTAATATTTATACACTTATCATATTAAAAATGCGCTGAAAAAATCTAGCTAATCCATTATCCATTTAATTAAAACTATCTAACTCATCAACTAGTAATTTTATATAGATGGATATCTAGCCCATCTATTTTTTATTTGTTGTATTTTAAAAATTCAATTTCCATAACTACATTGTTAGGTCGATCACATAGTAATGAAGAATTAGTAAATAAAAGTAGAAATGGGCTTTCAATAGCTTTAAGAACTAAGAAGAAGAACAATTTGATTTATTTATTAGTAATTTAATAATTTTACAGAGAAGGTTGTATATTAAATAAAAATAAATAAATTGAGTATTATATAAATGAGAAAATAAAAAATTTAGTTTTTTAAAATTTTGGATTAAAGGTAGTGTGATATCATCTTTTTAAATCACCCTAGTAAATATATTCCCAATATTTATTCTAGAAAATTTACAAAAAATCATGCAAACCTGCTTGACCAAATAAATTATACTCCTTGCATTAAATTTGATTTAAATATATAACAAAAGGATATTGATTTAAGTATAATATATTGTAATATAGGTGTATGAATTATTTTGTCACAGTTAACCTAATCCAAATTGATTCCTGAAACTGTTAAGTTTTTTTTTTATAAGGCAAAAATTTTATTTAACACTCAAAATAAAAAGTATAAGGGATGCCTTCATCAAAGAATAAAGAATTAAATAAAAAAAGAAAAAGAGAAAAACTACATTATTTCACACAAAAATACGGGTTCATAACCCACTCAGCAGTGAGACAAAATTTTGGATGCATGACACCACTCCACTTGGACACTTTGCAAAATTTGCTACGCATCTACCCTTTGATCTCTGAACATTACCGCATTACTCACTTTCCATAATTGTCAATTCCCTGCAAACCACACATACAACAACATCTGTCTTCACTTATGAGTGCCCACAAGAAGACCCAATAATTGAGCACAGTGATTCATAACCTCATTAGTCAAAGTTGAAGAAATTCCCTATCAGTTACATAACAAGTTCCAGACTTGATACACTAGATGACAGGTGAAGAAAAGACGATTTCCTGTTTCTACCTTGTTCACACAAAATCCACATAACCCACCACTAGGCTGGATTATATATTTCGATGAACTAAATTATGCCTGGTAGGGAACCTATTCATGTCTAGTTGTCAGACCAGAATTAGAATCTTTGCTGGAACACCTTTTGCCTAAATAGTCATGTAGAAGCGCTGAGGATAATGCTAACAATCTTCCTTTAAAGCCTTGCTGTCGTTGCCACCATATATTGGCTTGAACTATCCTTATCTCACACCCATTTATCCAGAACACCCTCCTGCAACACAACTCCCTTCAACTTCTGTTGTAAATCCTTTAGCATATCCATCTCCCACAAAAATCGAGGTCTTCTCCAATCCTACTTCCACTTGAAATTCTGACCTAACATTGCTTTCACTGTCACCTCTTTATTTAGTGTTAAAAAGTATAGCATCTGATAGTCAACATTTAAACTTTTTTCCCTTAATCACTGCTCATTCCAAAAAAGAGTGTCACAATCATCTCCTAACTCATGTCTCGGATGCCTTGACCACCACTCTTGAGACCCCTGACACTCAAGCTTTATAGATTGAAGGTCTCTCCACCACCTCGAAAATTTACTAACTCTAGCTTTCCACTCTCCATCCTCTTGCAAATACTTAGCTCTCAATACTTGAGCCCACACACTATTAGTTTCCACCTTTAATCTCCATTTTCACTTCCCTAGTAGAGCCAAATTAAAAGCTCAAATATCCTTCACCCCCAGTCCTCCCTCCTCCTTTCCCCTACACACCTTTTCCCAAGACACCCAAGTCACTTTCTTCTTATCCCGTGTACCATAGCATAAAAAAATAGAAAACAAAGATGGAATATTAGAGATGATACCTCTCAAAGCTTTGAAAAGAGAAAAGAAGTATATGAGTAGCACAGACAAGATGAATTTCAACAACACCAATCACCCTGCCGAAGAAATATGTTTACTCTCCCACAAGCTGAGGCGGTTTTTTAGTACTTTCAAATTTAGAGACCAGGTCTCCAGCCTAACCATGCGGGGTTAGCACCAACTGGAAGCCCCATATATTTGAAGGGCAAGAGCCACACCTTGCAATTTAGAACACTGAGGTTGTTTCTATCCATTCTTGATCAATGTTTATCCTAAAAAGATTGCTCTTATGAAAGTTGACTTTTAATCCCGACACCATCTCAAAGTTCTGCAACACCACTTTTACTACCTCCATGAACTGCCAGTCACGCTTGGCCAATAGAATGGTATCATCTACAAACTACAGATGAGATATTACAATCCTTTCTCTTTGCATTTCATATCCCTTCCACAACCCTTCTGACAAAGCTAACTTGATCAGTTGACTTAGTCCATCCGCAGCTAAAAGGAACAAAAAAGGTGATAGATGATCACCTTTCATGAGCTCCTAGATACACCAAACTCCTGTGTTGGGCTTCCATTAAGTAACATCAAGATTCTAGCAGTTCTAACACACTCCTTGATAGACTTCAACCAAATTAGGCCAAACCCCATCCTCTCCGTAACATACCACAAGTATTGCAGCCTTAATCTCCTTCTCCAACGATTGTTCAAAATTCCCCTTCGCATCATTAGGCAATTAAAGGAAGGATATAATGAAAAATAGATTATTTTGTTATAGAAGAGATTTGAATGCTAAAATTGTTAAGTTAAAACAAATGGAATGAATAAAGTGTCTTATAAGAATAACCTTACGGATAACTAAGGCGTGTTTTACTTATAAAATCATTTTTTCTCCTCGTACAATGATCATGAATAATCTTTGGTTAAGATTAATTTGGGTGCTCATCCAATCACATTCAAGAGTTTGAGAACCAATTCTAGTTAATCATTAAAAACAAAAAGACCACATAAACATATAAACACGCATACATGTTTACTTGGAATGGAATGAGACAAAGCCAGATACATTTTTGTTGTACAGAGACTATTAAGTTTTTTTGTGTCCCTCTGCTCTACTACTAGTTGCTTTTGGTTTTCTTTGAATAAATCTCAAGATGGTCTTAAAAAATATTAGATTTGACCGATGGATTCTTAAAGAATAGTTTTGAATTTTTTTAACGTTACATATGTTAATTTCTAAAATGTTTTATATATTTTTAAAGTGTTTACAAGTGCTAGTTAAAATGTTTTAAGAATTAATTTGTATAATAACATAACTATTAAAAAATTAATTTGTTTCAAAATTTTATCCAAAGATTTAAATACTGATACCCCTAAATTCTATGGACAAAACCGTGGTTTATTCTCCCCCTCCCTCAGTTTTATGTTGTTTACTGTTGCTAGATATACAACAATTCTACAAATGTAAAAAAAAGTTTACGTTAACATGTACTTACAACCATTTATATACATTAAGTTAATTTATTTTATCGATTAATATTTTCAGAGTCATATAAATAAATAATTGAGATTAAATATTAGTGGTATAAAATTCTTTTATACTATTAGTGAAAAGATGTTAAAGACAAACTAATGTCTATGTTATTAATAATTAAATAAGAGAAAAAAGAGTATATATGGTTATGTAAAAAGTTATATATTCACATTCAATTACAATTCTTTATTTATAGTAAATTTATTAATTTTACTGATTAATACTTTAAAAGCGTATATAAAATTTTTTTAGATACATACTAATTAAACTTATTAGATAAAGATATAAGTTCAATTCACTGCATATTGGGTTAGTGTTGTTGGATTAATACGACCTAGCTTTGATTTAACATAGTATCTGTCATGCTCCACCTAAAGTTCATGTTATAAGAAAATATGAATAAAGATCAATGGTCACTTGGATTGGCTCTTGCATTGTCATCAATGATAAGATTAAATAAGCTTTCTGGTTTAAATGTGTATATATATTCGTATTCTTTTATGGTTTAATTTTTTATTTATTTTCTATATCTAGTTTTTACATTTTAGTCTTTATATTTAAAAATTCATAAAAAAGAGTTTATATTTCACAACTACCTACTTCAGTTCTTACACACACTTTTCAATTCATTTTAGTATTTTTTTACAGAAAATCCATTTTAGTCTTTATAAACACACTTTTTAATCTATTTTAATTTCTATAATTTTGGATGATGCAGACTAAAATTGATTTTTTTTTAGAAGAAACTAAAATTGACTGAAAAATATATACAGAAACTAAAACAAACACAAGGACTAAAATATAAATAATGTTACCTAATCGTAGAAACTACATGATTAATTAAATCTTATTTTATTTTATAATTTTAAAAAATAAGTAAAATTTTCTAAAGAAAAATTAACATAAAAATAATTTCTTAATTTCAAACGGACTACACATTATAGACCAGAAGTACTTGTGAAACTTTATTAAAAACACTTTTTTAAAAACTCTCCTTATAATCGGTTAAAATTTCTTAAAAATTATCAACTTTAGTGGATCCTACCATTTCTCTTTCCTAATTTAATTGTATAATCCTCCAAAATTGATCATTTTTAAAAAAAAATTAACCAAAGACAGATTTTCTAAAAGAGAGTTTGATAGAGTTTTATTAGCACTTCTCTCATTAAATATGCTTAGTCTAAAGACTTAGTCTAAATTCATGTTAGTTTTGTGAAGCATTGAACCAAAAACTACATCCATTTCTCTCTCAATTGAGTCCATCTTACAAATATAGTTTATTGTGAGTACTTTATGCATAACCAAAGCTGCATTATGCAGTCACATATATGTCCCCAAGAGAGAACCTATAACAAAGGAGATGCCATCACAAAGAAAACGCTTGAAGGCGAAGAAATTAATGGGAATTGGAGAGAGTGAAAGGAAACAAGGAAGAGAATATCACATGGCCATAAAAATACATGAGAATTCTTCTCTAGCTACCTCTTTTGCACATAAAGAGACAAATTTACTTGCATTTCAAGCATATGATTTGCTTTATTTCATTCACATATACCATTATCTTTAAAGTGAGAGAGCATCTATACAGGTAACTGGAATCTTGCTTTTCCTTTCTTCTCACCAAGAATTTGGGTAGTTGAACATATTACTTGATTATAATAACATTGGCAATGTTTAACTGCTACCTTTAATGTGTACAAATAACTACATACTCAGATAAGACAATGACAATATTAATCTCTTATGGACCAAGAAATTGAAAACCATGAAGATCTTTCTTTTAAAGTGACTGCTGCAAAATTACTAATTTTGCTTTTTTTTTTTTTCTATGTAAGAAAAATGTTTGACTGATGCAATTAAGTAAGTAAACTATCAAAAAAATAGTTTATGCGTAGTGTAAAGTAATAAGTATTTGAAAACTATACAACCAGTGGATTGTTATTTGAATAACAGTGTAAAACTGTTTTATAGTGAATTTATCTTAACCGAGTAACAACATCTGAAATTTCCTGAAACAAAAATTTATTCACTTTTGTTGGTTTGTTTTTGTTGAAAGGGGATATTAGAGGGAAAAATATTTGCATCCTACTAAATTTCACGTACATTGGTGTGGTCATAATTGGCAAACTGTGCTGAATGCTGATCAATTATCCTTCACTCCCACTTCTTTACCTAATTTTAACACACTAATTAAACAATAGTAGTTAAAAAACAGGAAAAAAAATAGACAAATCCCCTTTAATATTTGTATTGACTTTGACAAGAAACAATAATATGCAAACTTATTATTACTAGTAGTAGAAGCTGTTAGAAGAACTGGTTAAAAGCAGAGAGAATGAAGAAAATATATATATATATATATGAAAGTATACACTATACATAGTAGCTAGTTATGCATATAAGTGGAGCAAAAGAATTAACAAAGATGCTCTCACATGCTCCATGCTTGAAGCTTCCTTTAATTAAGAAAACTCTCACACCTATCCTATAAATGGATGATTGCATGAGCAATTCTCTTCATTAACACCACTTTAATTATCTCATCCTCTTCAATGGAGAGGCTTCACCAATTCCTCAATTTCTTCTTTGTAGCTTCTCTTCTTATAATCACTACAGCAATTTCAGATCAAACTCCCAAGGTTTATGATATTATATACCCTTTTGCTTATTATGTTCTATTTTGTCACCAGATTCACCAAATCTTCTATTGTTCTCTGCAGCCTTATGTTGTTTATATGGGAAATTCTGATTCATCACCAAATGGGGTAGAAGGCCAAATAGCAGAATCAGATCATCTTCAACTGTTGTCATCAATTATTCCAAGGTTCATTGTCTAGTTTGTTATAACATCACATCATAATTCACTTTTTTTCTATTACCATAACCACCATTGAAATCATAATCAATTGAACTTGTGCAATGTAATGAACATTTTTTTCTTCTTTTCTATTTTCTCAGTGAAGAAAGTGAGAGAATATCTCTAATCCACCATTTCAGTCATGCCTTTAGAGGCTTCTCTGCCATGCTTACAGAGAGTGAAGCTTCTGCATTGTCTGGTATTTGATCTTGTCTTCTAGCTCCTTTTTTCCTTTTGTCTACTCCAAATTCTTAACTTAACATTATTCTCTGCTATGGTTATTAATTAGTTGAGTTAATTACAATAATAGTCTATGAAGTTTTCAAAATATAAAAAATGTTATTGTTATGTTTTTAGTATTGTACGAAAGAAAATGGTACAGTGTAATTTAATGAAGCTCAGGGTTATTATTGTAATTTGGCTTGAAAATAATCATTAATTTTAGAATATGGATTTTTGCTTAAAGCAAAATCAAAATACTTATTATGTGGTTGGAAGTGAATTTGGGAGTCTATTTTATCTATTATTACTGTGCACTAATAATTTTGTTCACCAACCTTAACTACACTCCCAAGTCCCAATGATGTAAAAGACAAGATGGCCAATAAGTGTTGGGGGAAAATGGATTATTAAAATAAAAGTGTGTATATTTATGAATTAAAATTAATAAAAAATAATGTAAAACAAGAAGTATATTAATGATTCCAAAATAAAGATCTGAACATATGTGAGTTCTCTTGTGGACAGGGTGGCACGGCCCCCCAAAACTTTAATATTTTATATTTTTTAGTTATGTTTCATTAATTTATATACCCGAAATATTTGTGATTGTGTTTGTTAGTATGTGGTTTTGTAGTTCATTTTCCTCGTAGAATTTTGTTCCTCTTTGTTAATAAAATATCATATTGGTGATATATTTGTAAAATTTTCATACTATATGTTGTTACCAATGCACTTTATAGAGATTCAAATATTCCTTTGTTTTATTTTAGTGTTGATTTTAGTAGTGAGATATTAATTTTAATTCAATTAGAATGTACTAATTGTCTAAATGTTTATTTATCTCGTCATCCAATCACTTATCAAATTTAGTTAATTTTCAAAATAATTATATTAAAAATTACATCTAAGATATTTTTTTATTAATTTATTGATAGTATAAAAAATGTTTAGACGGACTTGAATGAAAACTAAACTTATTTTTTTATTTGATATAATTAATATATTTTAGCTTTTTTTATTATATTAATGCAGCTGCCAGTCAAATATATTTATCGTTTTAATAGTTATTTGTAAATATATAATTTAGTTTAATTGGCGTTAGTTCTTTAAATTATAACGACAGTTCTTTAAATTATAAAATTTGCCTTTTTTTAAAAAAAATTAATATTTTAACATAATATGTATTATATGGTGACGAATAAATTTTTTGTGAATTTTTTATAAAAATTGAAAACAATGTCAAAAGATTTATAACAGTTCACCTACTCTGCTTCAATAACAAATTTTCTTAGTATATGGTTGAGTATGAATATATATATTTCCTGCCAAAAAAACAAATTTTCTTAGTATATAGTTGAGTATGAATATATATATTTCCTGCCAAAAACTCATTAGGTAGGAAAATAATAATAATAATAATAATAATAATAATAATAATAATAATAATAATAATAATAATAATAATAATATAGTTATTATAAGAGAATATCTTATTTTTATATCTACAATTACTTGACTTTTTTATTTTTAAGTAACTACTAAAAAATAATACCACTTATAAATCTCTTTCTTTTTTTTTCTCTTTTTAATTTTTATGTTTTATTTTTTTCTTTTATTTTTTTAATTTAATAATTTAAAGAGAGCACAAAATCATCAAATAGAAAGAATAAATAATGAACTATAATTAAGCTGATATGAGTAACATAAAAGTTTCAATAATATTCTTTATTACTTTTAATTCTATTAAATAAAACTTTGTAAAAATCTTTGTCGATTGAATTTCTTTTTTCTTTGATAGGCTTTCTCGATTGAATGTATTCCATATTAATAATCATATAACATTGTTTAATTTGCATTACATTATTACAAGTGCGAATTTTAAACATTATTTTATCATCGAATTTACAATATTAAAAAGGTGACACTATGATTGATTTTTTTTTCTTTGATCTGAAAACGTACTTTTGAAAAGAAGGTTTTGACTCCAATATTACAAATTTACAATGTCAATGTATTGAAACTAATAAGAAATTAAATATTTCTTTCAAGGAATAAGAATTTAAATATTTAGGGTTTTAAAATTTTTGAGGATTTAACAAAAGAATTTAACAAAATATATTGATAGATATTTTTATTTAATTATGAATTATTATTATATAATTCTTAATTATTAATTTTTACAATAACTACTTTAATAATAATATTTGAAATGGTTTTTATTAATTAATAGCAAAAAGGAATAATCTATTAAAATTAGATTCTGAAGAAAATAAATATTTTATATAGACAGAAATTATGAGGCGAATGTGGATCTTTACAGTTCATTGCCTCCGTCCATAAAAGAAAAAAGTTTAATTGGTGTGTAAATGATTTCTATAAGTTCATTCCTAATTTTTTCTTGACATGATTTTTAAAATACTAATGAGTATACCAATTTAATGTTAATATAAAATTTTTATATTGATAGTTTATATCAATTAAACTCAAAAAATAAAAATATAATAATTTACTTCATACAATTTTTTAAGAGTTACATACTGTCATATAAAATATTACTCTGACATTCAATTATGATTTTTCATCATTTATGTAACTTTTAAAGTAGTAATGAGTAAATTCAAAAAAATTAGTATCAACGAAGAATTGTAATTGAATATCAGTGTAAAAATCTTTACAATCACAATCTATACCAATTAAACTTTTTTTTTATATTAAAAAAATTGTTTTATGTGGCATGCTTTAAAAAAATGAAAAAACATAACCGACGTTTGCGCTAATTTGCTTCTAAATAGTATTTTTTCACTTTCTATAGATAGATATTTAAATTAAAATTTTAAATAATAATTATTTTTCAATAATAATATACAATATTTTACAATATTAAGAATCATTTAAAATAAAAATTTTATTTCAATTAATCATATAATTTTTATCTTCTCTTAAAAAAGTTACTCACTTACTCATAAATTTCCCTGTAAATATATTCTACACTTTAATTTTGTAATAACGCTCCGTTGAGTCCAGATTATTTTTAAAATATAAATTAGATCAAATAATATCTATATTTAAGTTTTTAAAATTATTTTACAATATAGATTTTATTTGTAAATATATTTTTATTAGACAATAAAAACAATAATTTATCTAACAACTTTTAACTTAAAAGGAATTATAAAATTAAAAAATAAAATTTGACAAATTAATTTTTTTAAATTTTGATTTTTTTCTATAACCTGAACATTATTTTTAAATTAAAATAAATTAGATCAAGCGAAATTAAAGCTAATTGTATGTCACAAATAAGTGACTAATACACAGTTTTTTTTTACCCTTCTTTCTTTTTTTCTTTATTAATTAATTAGTGATGTAGAAGTTATAGTGTCTAGTTAAGTTTGTTAAGCAAAATGTGTGAATTATTATAAATTCTAAATCTTCTTACATTGTTTTTAACTTTTATTAGGAAAATTAACAAAAAAGATTAATGAACAAAATATCTTTATGCAAAAGATAAATAAAATAACTAAAATAATAACAAAATGAAAATAAAAAATATTATATAACTTCAATTAATGTATAATGACAATATAAAAAAATTTATATTTTCTAATTACAATTCTTCTTTCACATAATTTTTAAAATAGTAATTATTAAAATCAACCAACTTACTTTAAATTTTAAAGATTATAATTGTATACGAACAATACAAATTGATTAAACTATTAATTTATAAATGTCAAAATCATGATAATTATTAAACAAGTTTATGATAATGTTAATGTTGTTGTCCCCTTTGTGGTAACTATTGCTTCGTGATTTGCAAACAGGTCACGATGGTGTGGTGTCAGTGTTCCCTGATCCAGTGCTTCAGTTGCACACAACTCGATCTTGGGATTTCTTGGAATCAGATTTGGGAATGAAGAACCCTTATGGCTCTTCCACATTGCACCAACACTCATCAAGTGACACCATTATTGGTGTCATAGACACAGGTAAGTGTTACTTTAATTTCCTTGTCCTCCCTAAAGAGAAACATTAACAATATATTTTGAAATTTTGATAGTTGATTAAATTTTTATTTTTATTTTAAATTCTTAGAACTTCTTCCACTCTATATTTATTGTGGAACGATATATGGAACACTAAAAACTCACAATTTTAATGAGTTTTATTTTTTTAAAGAGTGACATTTATACACTATTGTGTAAAAAAAATTTATATATTAATAGTTAATTATAATTTTTTGTTTATATAATTTTTAAAATATTAATTAGAAAAATAAAACAAACATGCTATATATAAAATTTTACACTAGAACTGTATAAGTGTTTTTTTCTTTTTTTAAATATGTATCATTTTGCATAGTTTGAGAACTAAATAGACTCACCCACATTCAAAAATAATTTTTTGATTAATTTTTTCAAATAATGAAAGTACTTTTATAATTTTGTAATTAGAAATTTTTTTAAAAGTTATATAATATCATTTTTTTATAAGTCAATCAATATTTTTGATAAAACAATCAATATTATCGTGTGGGGTACAAGAACAAGAACATTATGATAAAAAAATAAATAAAAAAGGCCACATATTTCATACATATGAGTTAGGATTCATGAGTCATTCCGCAAAAAAGTGAGATGTTAATTTTGCAACATTACACCACATCCATAAATTCAATTGAACTGCAAGAATTATTCTACCAACATCCTGATTTTGATCCCTAAAGATAATATGATTCCTAACTTTCATATTTGTCATAACCCTGCAAACTACACAAAAGTTCATGCACGACGTACAACTTTCGCTCAACTCACTAAATCTTGATGTTGCTTGTAATGTTCTCTAATATCATTTTTTTATTTTAATATTTTTCAATCAATATTCAATAAAAATTATCAAAATTAAATTTGAACAACTAAAAAAACCCACATTTTTAACAACTACAAAAATTTGAGTCCATGTACTAAAGATAATATGATTTTATAATAGTCTCCAAATTCAAATTTATGTGTAGGACTCTATTTTTTATATTTTTTTAATATATATTTTATTATTGATTAAAATTTATTAAAAATATAAATTTTGATAATTCTTAAACAAAATAGTTTTTAATAATAATAAACTTTACGTTACGTATTAGAGAGTGATATCCTTGGCAAAATAATTCTGATTTGATATATGCTTTGTCATTTTCATGAAACGTCTACATCCTAATTGAACTTGTATTTTAAGTGAAATTGATCTTCATAAATTGTTTGAATAATTGAACCCGTAGGGTTGGTGATGGACTTATAATTTTTATAAAATTTTTAACTTATTTATTTATACACATTAAAAACTTTGAATATATGTAATTTTGTTGATAGTGGATGTATAATATTTTTACACTTTAATATGCTCACACACCTAATATATTATTTATGAATATAAAATTGATATATTAGTAATATTTTGAAATAAAAATTAATTAATTTAATTATTTTTATTGATTAATATAATTTAGTTAAAGATGTCTTCTATTAAAAGATATAATTTAACTTATGAATAGTATATTGCATAGATCCATTCACCCATAAGATGTATTCCATTAATGAAAAATAAAGGAAAAATACTTATCCATTTAGGGTGAGAATAACCCACACTATTAAGAGAATTTATGTCTAAAATGTAGGTTAATGTGAGTATTGCTTTTAGATAAAAAGATAAACTTCAAAACTGTTTTTTATGTTGAATACTTTTGCCAACCATTAATAAAATATTGATTACACATTGTCTTACTAAGTAAAAGATAGAATATATAAAACAAAAATAGATGTAACTTTTATAGTAAAAGGATTACTATTACAGATAAGGTTATCTCAAAGGAAAAAAATATTACCTTTTTTATCCTTACATGTTAAATTAATTAAGTGCATTCCAACTAGATTTGGCTCATTGTGAAGCATTACTTGACACTTTTCTTACACTATTTCATTGTACTTAGTGATCAAATAAATAAATTTTAGATAGAAACCCACCTAAACCTCACATGCATTTCAACAAAAATCTAAAATAAGGTACAGTGTAACATCTATATAATTGTTTCCTTCCTTATTTTATTATCAACTTGTTTGTAATAGAATACATAAACTTGGTTTTGAAAATAACTTTTCCATAAATTTTTTAAATGATGTGTTACTTTTACAAGCCAATTTTTAAAAAGTTGCACATCTTTTAAAATAGTTATATTAAGAAAAAAATTATATATTAACCAATATTAATTTGAAAAGAGTTTCACATCTTAAAAAAATTAATTTTTTTTTATTCTTTTAGAGGTGTTTTTTTTTTCTAAAAAAAATCCAAACAAACCCAGTGAATGATATGAAAAGCTTCATTATAATTAATTCTATGTTTAAAATTGGATACTTCCTTTTTTTTCAATTAAGCATATGATGCTAGTGATGGGAAACAGAGAAGGATGATAATATTAACTCTGTCTTTGATTCAATTGATAAGAATCGCAAGAAATAAATTTATGAAAAAAGAAATGCAAAAAGTAAATTAAAAAAGATAGGAAAAACACTCAAATAGTACAATATCTAAAAGTGATTGTTCAGAGTGGAAGGTACTCTTGCATGAGCCAAACTTTACATGCAACGTTATAAGAAAATTGGATTAATTTAGTTGCAGGCTTTGTCAGAAAATATCCCTTATACTTTTCATCCATTTTTTAAATTAATACAACTCTTTATCTTATAAAAGAAAATTATAAGAAAATTTTATTTACCCAACTACAACTCTCCTATAATCAACTTTAACATCACAATCTTAGCAATTAATACGCAGTAATTAACAATTGAAGCAGAGTCTTTAAATTATAAATTTTACAGATAAAATGTCAGATTTAAAAAAAAAATCTCAAAAATCACTAAACTAATTAATAAAATGTACATTTAAGATTTTAAGCCTAAGTTAATCTCCCAATTTTGCTTCTGAATATCTGGTAAAAAACCAAAAAGGAGATAGTAAAGTGTTGAATACCATACCACAGGAGCATGAAATTAATGGACCCAAAACATATATGGTAGTCTCATGTGAAATTGATTTTGTCACTATTCATTGCAACTTTTTAGGCCATTCACCACTGGCACCCTTGTGGTTGAGGCCTATTGACAGTTGCAGCATCAACATCTATTGTATGTAAATGGCAACTCATTGTGACCCACAACTAGCTGTTATGATTGCTACCCAATATTTTTTTTATGATGTCTACTAACTCTTATTAAAGAATTAAAAAAGTCTAAAAAATTATATGTGAACATAATTAAAATTATAGAAGTAAAGGGTCTAATTCACTTAGTTGAATACAGTGAGCCTGAATTATTATAAATTTCTTGAAACTATCTGAAAAACAAAAAAAAAAATATTAAAATTATGGACCAATAGTTTAAAAGTACTTGTTAACATTCCTTTCTTTCTTGTTAAGAGAGATAAAGAAAACAAATACAAAAGAATTATCCAAAAATGTTTATTTTGGCATTTGAGATCATGCTGAAGTTAATCTTTTTTCGAAGAGTGTCAATATATATGGGCACTTTTTTTCACATCCTGTTAAAATAAAATTTATTCTAAATTTTAGTTAAAGAAAAGAACTTCAATAATTGTTTTTCTATAAATTTCAGTCTGAGTATAACTCAAGTTTAACTCCTTAACTATTATTCAAACAAACACTCAACTTGTCCTCACTTTATTATATGCCAATTGAAACCTTTATTGATTGTATCATATGGTGATATGGTTATCCTTAATTTAAGAAATGTATAATTATGTTTAAAGCAGAGTAGGCGAGGCTGGCCACTTTAATGCAAGGCTCTAGAATAAAGAGTTTATTAAGAAAAATTTGAGAAAGAAAACGGTAGAGGTAGAGTTGAGAAGATGCGTTTGTTCTGAAAATTTAAAAAATATAAAAAAGTATTGAAAATATGTTTGGTTAATCAAAATTTAGAAAATATTTTTAAAATGTTTTTAAAATTTAATTAAAAAAAAAACTTTTAACATTTTTAAAAATCAAAATTATGTAAACTTAATAAGAATGTTGTAATTATAATAAAATTATATATCATTGTATTTTATATTATATATATAAATATTTTATAATATTTTTACTAAAACTAATTAAATTTTAACAATTTCATTTTTAAAATAGAAGTAAAAACACAAAAAAATTTCTGAATATTAAAAAGTTAAAAATAAAATTTATTTTTAAAACATAAAAACAAAATTTTTTTTTTTTTCAAACCGAACAATCCCAGATTTCTTCTCTTATTACTTGTGCTTTAACTTTCTACCCCTGACCAACCAACCAAGTGGGGCATAAGATAAATAGCTTTTAAAGTTTTTTTCTTATAACTTTTTCTGCTGATGAATTCTTTTTTCATATAACTTTACTTTAATTTTCAACCCAATAATTCTTTTTTATTCTTGTAATATATCATGACTTTATTTTTTTTAAAAAAATAATATTAGTATACATTTTGAAAACTTTTCAAGCATTATATTCAATATGTTGCTGCGAAAAAACCAACAAAAATAGTTAAAACCTGAGTCACATGAAACTTTACATTAGTGGCACCACTCCCCAGAAATCTTTCCCTTTTTTCCCCATAATTGAATGATTAAACTAATAGTATGTAAAAGTATGAATGAAGCAACTTTTTTTAGGTTGCTTGATATACTAACTATAGTATTGAACCCTTTTAAAAAGAAACCAAAAGACCTTTATAAAACAGACCAAATTCCCCACATTTGCATATAAACATTAAAGGAAAGTTCTCAGATTACTTTTCTGGCTGTTGTCATCACCATCTAGACACAGACACACACTTTCTCTAGGGAGCTTTAGTAGAAATTTGTCCTAGCGTGTATTGCTTAACTGTAGGACCCTTAGTTTAAGATTACAGGCACATGAGTGATAGTGTGAAGTGGAATCACCAAAACAGCACATAGATGCTATGATGTGGCCTTTTTCTTAACATTCTCAGCATATAAATATTGTAAAGTTTATTTTTTACTGTGCATGATTATTTCTAATTGATTGTCTATGTAAAAAATTTATACTATGGTACATAAAAGTCTATATAACTTCATTTTGTTTGCTATTTTTAAAACTGCATACGAAACACAGTAAATTAAAAATGAAAGCAATAAAAAGTTTTTTTTATTGATTTATTCTTACACAAACTTTTGTGTAGCCAAGTTAGTGTAACCTAATCATGTCATCTCATTGCTTGGTTATAAGTATAAACCAAGTGATAAGATATATATATATATATATATATATATATAAAACGTGTGTATGTATTTATTTATGTATATATACATGGATCACAATGGAAAGTGATATGTGTGTATGTATCTATGTATGTATGCATGCTCACGTTAAGAAGTGATTAAGTTATAATTTAAGTATAAAAAAATAGGTGGACTAACCGTAATTAGATTATCAAAATTATGGGGACGTGAGATATTGAAGTATAAGTGTGTATGCAGAGTTATTCCTCCAAAACTTGGATTAAAATAATCTTAAACGTTTCATAAGCAAAAAATGTCATCAGCTCCTAGACTTTATGTGCATTTTTTGAAATTTAAAACCAACGCCTTCCATAAATTACATCCATTATTATTCTTAAATTACATACAGTCGTAGATTTTTAATGAAGAGTTTTCATTGTTACATATTATGTACAATTTTGTTTGAATATTATTCTGTTATGCATCAAGGGATATGGCCTGAATCTCCAAGTTTCAGAGATGAGGGTATAGGAAAGATTCCCATAAGATGGAAAGGAGTTTGCATGGAGGGTCATGATTTCAAGAAATCCAATTGCAATAGGTATCTTCCATTCTTATTTACAAATGTTTTTAATAAAAATTTTCATATCTATTTATAAAATCTTTTAGTAATCATAATTTGACACTATAAAAATTACAAATTGATCATATGCAACATTTAAATTCTCTTAATAAAACTGCAGAAAATTGATAGGAGCAAGATACTACAATATGCAAGCTACATCAGGTGCAAACCAGACTCATATAGAAGCAACCAAAGCTTCCCCCAGAGATTCTGTAGGACACGGAACTCACACTGCATCAATAGCAGCTGGTGTTCATGTTAGCAATGCTAGTTATTATGGTTTAGCACAAGGAACAGCAAGAGGTGGTTCACCTTCTACTAGAATTGCTGCTTACAAAACATGCTCAGAAGAAGGTTGCTCTGGTGCCACCATACTAAAGGCTATTGATGATGCTGTAAAGGATGGAGTAGATGTAATCTCAATCTCAATTGGACTCAGCTCACTATTCCAATCAGACTTTTTGAATGATCCTATAGCCATTGGAGCATTTCATGCAGAACAAAAGGGGGTCCTAGTGGTGTGTTCAGCTGGGAATGATGGTCCTGATCCTTTCTCAGTTGTGAACACTGCACCATGGATATTTACTATTGCAGCTTCTAATATTGATAGGAACTTCCAATCAACTATTGTCCTTGGAAATGGGAAATATTTCCAAGTAGGTTTCTTGATCTCTTCTTCCAAGCCAAAAGTACATTTCTTAGTTGATATCTTTTTCATGAACCAAAAACCTTATATTTTCCCATTTTGTTTGTGTTATCAGGGTACAGGTATTAACTTCTCAAACCTTACCCATTCAAAGATGTATCATCTTGTCTTTGGAGAGCAAGTAGCTGCCAAATTTGCTCCTGTATCGGAAGCTAGGTACCTAATTATGATTATTCTTGGCATATTATTGTCATCCTCTTGAACCTTAAGTAACTGCTTATTATCATTTCATGCCTTCCAATTTCTATGGTCATTTTTTATTGCCAATAGATTATAAAAAGAATGCATTAGCCAACTCAAATGAGAAGCATTGAAATTGAACGTTGATCTTGCTGCATACATAGTACTAGTACATTATACCAGCAGGGGATGGCATTAAAGTAAGCAACAATTGAGATTGTACACATTATATAATAGAATCAATATCAGTGATAGTAGTTAAATGAAGATGTTAGGATTTAAAGATTCTACCTTTAAAAGGTATGCTAATAGTTCTCCAAAGTGCAGGAACTGTTATCCCGGATCACTGGATTACAACAAAATTGCAGGCAAAATTGTTGTTTGTTCTAGTGATGATCCAACTGTTTCAAGGCGAATCAAGAAGTTAGTTGTACAAGATGCAAAAGCCATAGGGATGATACTCATTGCTGAGGACAACAAAGATGTTCCCTATGATGCAGGTGCATTTCCCTTCACTCAGGTTGGCAATGTTGAGGGACATCAGATCCTACAGTACATCAACTCTACCACGTAAGCATTATCAACCTTCACATTCATTGACTAGCAATTTAAAGTAGCACTTCACATATACTATATCTGAAAACAAGATGGCAGATAGTATCATGCATTTTGTCACATGATGATAGTAAATGAAACTGCAAGCTAATTGGTGGTTGTCTAAAACAACTTTAAGAAAATAATAACTAAATACACATATTTTTATGTTAATTTGAATGTAAAAGTTGAAAAACAATATGCTAGATGTATGCTCAGTTTATCATGCCTCCATTACAGGAACCCAACTGCAACAATTCTTCCAACTACAGAAATGACTAGAAATAAGCCTTCACCTATTATTGCATCTTTCTCATCCAGAGGTCCTTCAAGCCTTACAGAAAACATTCTCAAGGTATTATTTTGCTCTATGTTCCAACATACAATTTTCAATTCAACCATGCACTCATTTGTTTCACATTATGGCAAATCTGTTGTCCAGCCGGATGTGATGGCTCCAGGAATTGGCATTTTGGCTGCCATGATTCCTAAAAGTAGTGAACCAGGAAGTGTTCCAATTGGGAAAAAACCATCCCTATTTGGCATAAAATCTGGTACATCTATGGCTTGCCCACATGTGACAGGTGCAGCAGCATTCATTAAATCAGTACACCAAAAATGGAGTCCTTCAATGATCAAATCAGCATTGATGACAACAGGTACTAGACCAAACACCCCTTTCTAGTCTTTTAAGTATGTGTGAGAAAAAAAAAGTGTTCTCAAAAACTGTCTTCTAAAATTTGTTTGTTTTCTAAGCACATTTGAAAACTTTTGTCTTGAGAACATTTTTGTTTTCTAAAAGTTTTGCACTTGAACAGAACCCTTGAAGAAAACAAAAGAAAAAGATGAGAAAACATCTCCCAACTGTTTCTGTTTTTGGTTTATAAAATAAAACACTTGTTTTGAAACATCTTTCAAAACTTAATAGATTTTGGATATAGATTGATTGCTTAGTAGTATGGAATTGTTTTGGAAACCATATTTTATGACTAAAAAGTTAGAAGAGAATCAAACATGCCCGTATTATATTTTGTTCCTATTCCATTCTTCAGCTACAAACTACAACAACTTGAGGAAGCCTGTTACTAACAGCTCAAACCTCTTTGCTGATGCGCATGAAATGGGAGTTGGAGAAATTAATCCACTCAGAGCTCTCAACCCTGGCTTAGTCTTTGAAACAAATTTGGAAGACTATCTCAGATTCCTTTGTTTTTATGGCTATTCACAGAAAACCATAAGGTCTATGTCTAAGGTTAACTTTAATTGCCCAAAGAACTCATCAGAAGACCTTATCTCAAACATCAATTACCCATCAATCTCTATAAGTACACTTAAGAGGCAACAAAACGCAAAAGTAATCACAAGAACAGTGACCAATGTTGGTTCCCTTAATGCCACATACACAGCAAAAGTGCGTGCACCAAAGGGATTGCTTGTGAGGGTCATCCCCAATAAACTTGTGTTTTCTGAGGGTGTTCAAAGAATTTCCTATCAAGTCTCATTCTATGGTAAGGAAGCCAATGGCGGATACAATTTTGGGTCTCTAACATGGCTTGACGGTCACCATTATGTTTATACAGTGTTTGCAGTCAAAGTTGAATAAGTTTTCACATATGCAAATATTTATACAGCTCACAACGAAAAATGTGAGTAATATACTTTATATACTCTTTTAAACACATTTTATTATGGGTTGAAATTTATTGAAAACTACAAAAGTTATAGTAGTATTATGATTTTTGATAATTTTCAATAAATTTCAACCAATAATAAAATAATCTTTGTTAAAAGATGTATATTAAATGATGTGAGAAAATGTACCTAGAGGTCTGTGGTATTCTTTTGCCTAACTTTATATTGTATACAGGAACGAGAGCTCAGTATTTAAAATATAAATTTCTCAGTGAGATATTAATTTATTAACTGGAGATTCTTTGAGCCTGTTGCATTTTTATGAGCCTACAATAATGGAAACTAAGTTATTTTTATCTTACAATTGCTCTTGTCAAAATAAACACTCATATCTCGGTTTCAATTTCCAAAGCAGAACAGCAACATAAGAATTAAGACATGTTTGGATAAACTTATTTGTAGACAAGGAGAAAAAAAAACCTTTTTTATATTTTTTAAAAATGTTCGATTTTTTTAAGTTAATTTTAATTAAAATGCAGCTTATAAAAAAATAATTAATATATAAGAACTTTTTCATATAACTTTTTAAAAAATGTGAATTTTTTAAAATTAGCTTATAAAAATTTTACATTATTTAAAAATATATTGTATAACCATAAAACAAAGCTGTACCTGGAAACCATCAATACATTTTGAATTTCGGTATAGCTGAAAACCGAAATACATAAACCACTGCACTGCTCCCAAGAGATTTCGAATCTCGGCATAACAAAAAATCGAAGTATATATAAACAAAAGAATGATAGGAAGAGATAAAAGCTCCAAAAATTAGATTTCGGATTTCGGCATATTCGAAATCCAAAATATAATACAAATGAAAAACAGGAGAAGAAATAAAATCCAAGGGATTTCGGCCAAGCCGAAATCCGAGCTCCCTCAAAACAAATAAAAAATTAATTAAGTTAAGACTAGAAGATAAAATCAGCATAATCACCAATTAGCACCACTCCCTATAAAGCAAAGCAGGACCTACCAAATACCTGCAAGATAAAAGTCAAGCCTACTGGGTAAAAGGAGTACACCCACGGTAAAAAGTATTGACCACCAAGTAATAACCGCATTTTTTACTATAAATACAAGACAAGAGGTATGTGTCTAGGACTCATTGAGGAAAATACATATCTCACTTTGACATCCTTCTCTCCTTCTCTATCTCTCTCCCTTTTTTGCTCATCTATTAACTTGAGTGTCGGAGTCTTCTTTTGCAGGCTCTCCCCCTTTATGGTCTGTTCCAGAAGATATTTAGATACTTCTTCAACCCAGTCTAGCGCATCTCAGAAGGTTGGTAGCGATTCGTACCTAGGTACATTTCGGTAAGAACATTTTGGCGCCCACCGTGGGGCACGAAGCAAAACTAGACCCCACAATTAATACTGCAAAGACATGACCATCACCAGAAGTCACGGAGCAACACCTCACAATCAACCCCACAATGATGAAGACACATCTCGGCTACCCGAGGTTATGGATTCAAACAGCCTAACCGAAATCCTCAGACTACTTAGGGAGGAAATTGCAGAACTTCGGCGGGAAAATGCTGAATTCCGAAATCAGAGCTTTTGCGAAGATGAAGTTAGTAAGAAGAAAAAACAAGGAGAGTCCCATAAGGGAAAGTCCGTTGCCCCATCTTGTAGTGGCTCATTTATGGAACATTCTCCAGAGCATTCTTGCAGCCAACTTCCTCAACCAAATCCCCTATCCATCCCAAAAGAAGTTCCTACCCCATTCCAAACAATCCCACCCTTCACACCCCCTTCAGCACACCCTATTCCCACTCCGTTCAAACTATGCCCCCATGCACGCCGGGCATGAATGGGACCTCTGAAGTTCGATCACATCATCCCTTTATGACAGAAATCATGGAAGTCTCTCTGCCAAAAAGCTGGAAGCACGTCGCCCTTGAAAAATATGATGGCACCTCGGATCCCAATGCCCATCTAGCTGCTTTCATGACACAAGTAGGGATGTATACAAAAGATCAAACAACCTTGTGTAAGATCTTCCCTATGTCACTTAAGGGTCAGACCCTAAATTGGTTCATCCAGCTCCCCCCAAACTCCATTAACAACTTTCAGACCTTGTCTATGAGATTTGGTACCCAGTTTGCCACATCTCGGCCACATCGGTTTACATCAGCAGCTTTAGCCACAGTTCGGCAGGAAAGGAACGAGCCTCTCTGAGACTTCATAGATCGGTTTGGCCAAGCCTCCTTGACTATAAAAAACTTACCCCCAGATGTGGCCCTCCGCACGTTTTTGGTTAATCTACAACCAGGAGAGTTTGCCACAACCTAATTCATTTTCTTCCTATGGACATGTATGAGCTTCGACGAAGAGCCACTCCTTTTATCAAAGTGGAAGAGCTCACGACCTTCCAGCAAAAAACTCAGGAGGAGGCACCTCTTGGCTCTCAAAAAGACAAAGCAAAAAGCAACCCTATCCGCCAAAAAGATCAATATTCGGACTGATTATCCAGAGGACCACAATATACCCAGTACACTCCACTTAATACTGACAAAACCTAAATCCTCGAACAAGCCTTGGCCGTTGAGCCATGCCGAAGAAGGCACATACGCCCAGAAGAGCTGACCCTACTAAACATTGCAAATACCATAGAAGCAAAGTACATTCCACCGAAGAGTGTACGACACTCCGAGATAAAATAGAATACTTAATCAAGCAAGGATATTTGAAAACCTTTGTCCACAAAACCCACAATTGCCCACCACCAGCTCAGCCAAGCAATTCCCATAGGCACTATTCTCAGAACGATGATCGCAGTTATTACCGACTTCGATCTGACAGATGCCAAAGCAGGAGTCAAAGTCGGTCAAGAGACCGCAAAGAAAATAGCCACACTAAAGATAAAAAGATGATTAACACCATTGCTGGAGGCTTCGCAGGAGAAGGATCTACCTCTTCAGCTAGAAAGAGGCACGCCCGAATAGCCAGATCCATCAATTCGGTCGCTCCATATGCACGTCAACGAATGTCAAACATCACCTTCACTGATGCGGATTTTTAGGCCATTGACCCCGAACAGGACGACCCCATGGTCATCAGCGTAGAAATTGCTAACTACATTGTGTGCAAGATGCTGGTGGATCAGGGGAGTTCAACGGATGTGTTATATTGGCGAACTTTCAAAGAATTAGGGCTATCCGTAGACTAATTGCTCCCCTACAATGAACCCCTTATAGGATTCTCGGGGAAATGAGTACTTACCAATGGATGCGTTGAGTTGTACATGAAATTCGGCAATGATCGACAATTTCGTAGAATTCGAATTAAGTACATAGTCATTTATGCTACCATTTCATATAATATTCTATTGGGAAGACCTTCCTTTAACAAACTAGGGGTCATCGTCTCCACTCCTCACTTGGCCATGAAATTCCCTTTTGAGAAAAACGACATCGTTACTATCCATGCGGATCAGCACACAGCCAAAAAATGTTAGCTGGCTAGTCTACGGTCACAAACATATCAGAAATCGCTTACCTTCCATAATGTTAACACAGTCCCAGCAGCTCCAGTAGAACCTCACCAGGATTTGGATCCTCGGGGAAAAGACATCGAAAAGGTCGAGCAAACTGAGAAAGTAGACCATTTTCAGTATAGCCAGGACAAGTGACATACATAGGCTCTTCGGCCTCCGAAGAAGAAAGAAACCAAATCATCTGAGTTGTTAGGGCCAATGCTGATTTGTTTGCATGGTCAGCCTTAGATATGTCTGGCATTGATCCCGAGTTCCTCTACCATCGCCTTAGCGTGTGTGATGGAGCTCGACCTATAGCTAAAAAGAGGCAAAAAATGGGAGAAGAAAGAGCCCATGCAGCTAAGGAGGAAATTACCAAACTTCTTGCCGCCAACTTTATTCGAGAAGTTCAATATACCACGTGGCTAGCCAATGTGGTTATGGTACGAAAGCAGAACGACAAGTGGTGAATGTGCACGGACTACACAGATTTAAATAAAGCATGCCCCAAGGATGTTTATCCCCTTCCCAGCATAGATAAATTAGTAAATGGCGCAGCAGGACATCATCTGTTAAGCTTTTTGGATGAATACTCCGGCTATAACCAGATTCGAATGCATCCTGACGACGAAGCTAAAACAACATCATTACGGAGTCAGCCAACTACTGTTACAAAGTGATGCCTTTAGGCCTTAAGAACGTAGAGGCCACCTATCAGAGAATAATGGATCAAGTCTTCCATCAACAAATAGGAAAAAATTTGGAAGTTTACGTCAACAATATGGTTGTCAAATCAGAAAAGCCAAATCACCATATTCATGACCTAAGTGACATTTTTTCCACTATTCGCTGGCACTCAATGAGGCTCAACCCAGAAAAATGTGTTTTCAGAGTGTAGGGTGGTAAATTTTTCAGTTTCATGTTAACCAACAAAGGAATAGAAGCCAATCCAGATAAATGTCAGACTATCCTAGATATGAGAAGCCCAAAAACCATCAAATAAGAGCAAAGGTTAATGGGTAGATTAGCATCTGTAGCTCATTTCCTCCCACGCACAACCGAAAAATCAATGCCAATAGTTGCACTTCTCAAGAAAAAAAAAACAACTTCCTATGGACCAAAGAATGTGAAGATGCATTTACCTTACTCAAGACATATATTGCATCCCCACCAGTCTTGATCAAACCAGATCTCAAGAAGCCATTACTCCTATACCTCTCGGTCTCTCACGAGGCAATTAGTGCAGTTGCAGTACAAAATGCACCTAACGGTCAGCAACCAGTTTACTATATAAGCCGAATGTTGCATGATGCCGAGACCAGGTACCAGAAGGTAGAAAAAGCAGCCTTAAATGTCGTTAGTTCAGCACGACGACTTCAGCCTTATTTCCAAAGCCACGTTATCATCATCAAGACAGATTGTCCCATCGCCAAAGTGTTGCAAAAACCCGAATTAGCAGGACAAATGGTTGCTTGTCTGTTGAATTGTCTAAGTTTGACATTCGATACGAACCGAGACAACCTACCAAAGCATAATGTCTAGCATATTTTTTAAACGAATTACCTCCAGCCTCTCCAACACATCCCCCTGTTTGGACATTTCATATAGATGGGTCTTCCAACAAAGGAGGCAGTGGTGCCAACATCATATTAGAAGGCCCCAATAATATCTCCATTGAACAATCCTTGACATTCGGTTTTAAGGCCTCCAACAATCAGGCCGAATACGAGGTACTATTGGCCGGACTTAAACTCGTAGCGGACATGGGGGCACCAAGAGTTAAGTGTCTAACGGATTCCAAAATTGTAGCCGAGCAAGTAAACAGCTTTTTTCAGGTCAACGATGAAAACCTGCTACAATATTATCATGCATTTTTACAAGAAAAAACCAACCTCGACGAAATAGAAGTCATCCATATCTCCAGATAGCACAACTCGCGGGCCGATCAATTAGCCAAACTCGCCAGCACTCATAAAGCAGGACAATTATGGACCTTTTTACAACAAAAACTACCTCTCCCCAACATTAAAGTATGTTCTATCTCCCCAACCGGCACAGATTGGCATACCGAAATCATCAACCTTTTACAACATGGCAAACCCCGGAAGACTCGGCCAAAGCTAAACACTTAAGAACAAAAGCCTCTAGATTTCCCTTATTTCGAGTGAACTCTACAGAAGGAGCTTTTTGGCCTTACTCCTAAAATGCCTCAATAACAATGAAGTCGACTATGTACTTAGAGAAATACATCACGATATTTGCGGCTTTTATTCTGGGGCAAGGTCTATGGCTAACAGAGTACTCAGAGCTGGCTACTATTAGCCAACATTAAAACAAGATTGCGTTGAGTTTGCTAAAAAATGCACGCAATGTCAAAAGCATGCTAACTTAATTCACGCCCTAGTAGATGAGTTAAAAGTCATCACAGCCCCATGACCTTTTTCTACCTGGGGAATGGACATTCTCGGCCCTATTCTGTTAGCCTGAGGACAGCGAAAATTTTTACTAGTCGCCATTGATTATTTCACAAAATGGATAGAAGCTAAACTATTGGCAACTGTCTTGGCAAAAAACATCCAGAAATTCACATGGCAGGACATAGTCACGCGCTACGGTATTCCACACACAATAATCGCAGACAACGGTCTCCAATTCACGGATAAAAAGTTCAACACTTTCTTGCAAGGGATTGGAATCAAACATAAAGTCACTTCGGTCGAGCATCCACAAACGAATGGATAAGCTGAAGCGGCTAACAAAGTTATTCTAACAAAATTAAAGAAAAGACTCGACAGCACAAAGGGGACATGGGCTGACCAAATCCCTAAAATCCTTTGGGCATATCGTTGTACTCCCCAATCATCCACGCATGAAACTCTATTTTGGTTAACCTTTGGCACAGACGCTATGTTGCTCATCGAAATTGGCGAACCTTATTTTCGCCAACAGCACTTCGACCCAATAGACAATAATGATGAACTTCAACACGATTTAGACTGCCTTGACGAAATCAGGGACATGCCTTTCTAATCGCCAAAGCTTCCCGAACAACGGATGTCACAATGATTTAATTCAAAGGTAAAATGGAGAACTTTCATCCCAGGTGACTTAGTTTGGCGCGCAATAGGTGTAGCACGAAAAGAAAAGATAGAAGGCAAGCTAGCCGCCAACCGGGATGGACTTTTTCGGATCCACCTAGACCTCGGCAACGACGCTTATAAACACGAAGATCTTATAGGAAAACTCATTCCTCGAACCTGGAATTCAACCTACTTGAAAATGTACTATAGGTAATACCTAAGCATGTACTTCTTTTAGGGCAGTCTTTTCCTCATTTCGGTTTTTGTCCCGCAAAGGGAATTTTCTGAAAAAGGTTTTTAATGAGGCCCTCCACCTATTTATAAAGAAGCATACTTTGGCTACCATTTGTTTACTTTACGACAAGTATTGGCTTCTATACAAGCCTTGAAAGTACCCTTTCGAAAATTTCCTTTTTCAGACCAAGCAGTATCTCCCTCCAAAAATACATAATCTTAAAAGGTCAGCATTCAACCCATACACCAAACGCACGTAAGCAAATAACACAACCAATACGGCTATACTTGAACAAAATTCCTCGTGTATTTATCATTAAGCTTAATTACAAAATGTGTCCATGGATTACTACATTTTCTTTAAAAACAACAAAAAGAATAAAAACAAACAATCCTAAGAGACTGCCTCATCATCTTTACTTTAGCCCACCGATCCTTCAGCCCTTTCCACATTAGCAATCTCTTTGACCTGAGTCTCCATATTTTCTTCAAATACGGATGACTTTCATGCAGTTTCCCCATTCGGAAGGGCATTTACATCAACATCATTCAGACTCTTATATTCAGACTGCACACCTCTTCTGCGGCCTCCTCTAGCTTCCCATCCTTTTCCTTCAAAGCTTTGGCATGTTCGACATCTCTGGCAGCAAGGGTCTCCTCCAGCATCTCTCGGGAGATCATTGTTTTTTCTTTTTCTTCCATCTCTCGTAGCATGTTCGAGATAGCCAAGAAGCTATCTTTGACTTTTTGTTGTCGTTGCTTCACCGCCACCAACTCATCAGCAAAAAGATGTTTTCCTAGCGGTTGTGCTCGCGCCAGGAACTCACAGTAATTTTGCCATTTTAGGCTGAGCTCCATCTGCTCTAGAGATTTTCGGCCATCTGCCGAAATTGAATCCCCGAACCTGCTCGAGGCTGCCATAGGATCCAGATCCTCATAAAAGAATGATGGTGGCAACAGAGCAGTGCTGATGGCTGATATCTTTGGCGTCGAGGACTCCACCTTAGCTTTTTGAATTTGCTGGAGGATGATTTTTTTCTCTTTTTTTCTTTTTTTTTCTTCCCCCTTGCCACCTACCACCACCTTTTCCTTCCCTTTTTGTTTTTGCTTCTTTTTCTCATATTCAGATATGGGAGGAAGGGTGTCCACTAGAGGAGACTTCGGTGGTGGACGCTCTTCAATTTGGATTGTCGGGATAGTGGCTTCACCTTTTGGATCTCGGCTTTGGCAGGTCTTACGAAAGCCGATGGCTTTGCCACCAGCTTTCACCATGATTTCTGCAAATACAATCACCAATCAGTTATCAACAATTTGGCCAAACATCAACAAACACTTCATTAACAAAAATATTCACTTTCAAGATTAGTGAATGGAGTAGTTGATGCATATAGTTACAATAACGCTGCAATAGGAAGCAAGCGAGGAAGGGAATTCAAGAATTTGGCATCGGCCTTCTCCTGATCTGTAAAGAGGTCATCCGGGAAGTCCGTGTACCTCCTCAGCATAGGCCCCTAGTAGAAAGGAAAGAGGCAACCTCCTTGGTCATCATAAAAATGATTTTGGCCAACTACGGGATTTATCATTACCTTAAAATACTCGAATTTGAAGATGTTGTATATGACATGAATAAAGGGTTATCGGCTTGAGGAAAAAGGGACACACATTTACATTTTTCATGAGGTCGCATAAAAAAATGACGCAAGAACAGACTGGGCATAGCTTGTGTGTGTAAATAAACAAAAAGCTTGGAACGCTTGGATATAACCCCAAACGTTCAGATGCAATTGACTGGGGGCACAGTTCAACACTCTAAGTATCCCCATAATGTAGTCATCAAAGGGTAGCCTCACATGAAAAACCGAAAACATGCAATCGTATACATAGAAAAAATCTGGTTTCTCTTTGGGAGTTCGGCCCAGGAAGACAAAATCTGGGTTTGGAACAGAAAAATCCCTACAACGCCGAGCAAGACATGGAAACTCCTCACACTCCTCAAATAACACACTTGCACCTTACCTACAAAATCACTCAAAGTTTTCCTATTGCAATATCTAGATGCAAACACCCATACTTTCCCATCTACCCAATTGTAGGAGAGAATCAAAATAGGGGGTATTCCTTTTTCGGATTACCCTTAAACTTACGTTTCATAGCCACCTTGGCTAGCACGCTCGCCTTCCAATGGGGCAACAATTTCAGCCTTGCCGGTCCAACACCATTTGCTTGTACTCCTGGGTACGTTGCAAATTTGTTATTACTACCTGACGTAGATGCCGAAATTTCGGCAGATTAAGACGGTACCCCCTCCCTAGAAGGGGTTTCGGAATCAGAAGGACTAGATATTTTAGGCCGAAAAATAAAACAAATTGACAACGTACCTGACTACGAAGAACACAGACCAGATGCGCGAAAAACTTGAGAGGGATTTCGGCACAAGAAGAGTACACAAATGACAAAGTGAATCTGAACTTCACAACCCCCTTACCTTATATACCATTACAAATCTGAAACTCTCATAACTCCTCTCTACCGTTGATATAATCCAGATCAACGGCTTATGACACAATTGTTCATCTTCATTTTCTGCTACAATAATGCAGGGATGCGACTTTTCATTTTCCCTCCTTCGGTGTCACTTGGCGGGAATCCCTAGACACTTTTTAAACCTAGGGATTTTGGCTTCAGGGTGCAAAATCGAAATCCTTCCACCTACTCTATTTTCCATTAAGACTCAAATCTCATGTTTCACATTCGGCAAGAGCCTTGGGGCAAGTGTATAACCATAAAGCAGAGCTGCACCTGGAAACCATCAATACACTTTGGGTCTTGGCATAGCTAAAAACTGAAGTACATGAGTCACCGCACTACTAAAAGGAACCCTCCCAAGAGACTTCGAATCTCGTCATAACCGAAAACCGAAATATATATAAACAACAGAATGACAGGAAGAGATAAAGACTCCAAAAATTAGACTTCAGATTTTGGCATATCTGAAATCCAAAATATAATACAAACGAAAAACAAGAGAATAAATAAAATCCAAGGGATTTCGGCCAAGACGAAATCCGAGCTTCCTTAAAACAAATAAACAATTAATTAAGTTAAGACCAGAGGATAAAATCAACATAATCACCAATTAGAATCACTCCCTATAAGCAAAGCAGGACCTACCAAGTACCTGCAGGATAAAAGTCAGGCCTGCTGGGTAAAAGGAGTACACCCACGGTAAAAAGTATTGACCACCAAGTAATAATCGCATTTTTTACTATAAATACAAGACAAGAGGTACGTGTCCAGGACTCATTGAGGAAAATACATATCTCACTTTGACTTCCCTCTCTCCTTCTTTATCTCTCTCCTTTTTTGCTTATCTATTAACTTGAGTGTCAGAGTCCTCTTTTGCAGGCTTTCTCCCTTTGTGGTCTGTTCCAGAAGATATTCGGATACTTCTTCAACACAGTCTAGCGCATCTCAAAAGGTTCGTAGTGATTCATACCTAAATACATTTCGGTAAAAACACATATAAAAAAATTTATTTTAATTTTTTTTTTTTGTATCAGTACTTACGAAGAAAATCAACCCAATAGTAGAATTGATGTAGAAAGAAGTTGAATGTCTATAACTATATAAAAGAAGTATATATATATCACAAAATGGAATGGAAATATGACAGTTGATTTGTGAGAGCATTATTAAGAGCTTACCAGCTTAATATGTACACCCTGCATTCCTAAAAAGTAATTAAAGTTTTTATTTAAAATTAGTGCTACAATATTTTTAATTATCTGTTAATAAAGTAATAAATGTACTTTTTAAAAAAATTAATTTTACCTAAATTGTGAGATTAATAGTTGAATAAGAAATACTCTAAAATTAACAGTGAAAAAGTAATGGAGGATGTGACATGTTAAGGCTTGTACTTCCTTTGTCATAAACCATGGGCATAAATCATTCAAAAAAAAAAAACAACACAATCATCAGCATCACATATAATTTAAAGCTTGTAAAGTGCTAAACCACTAGCATCACATATAAGTTAAATGATTAATTTCTCTTTTGAAGTGTAGAATGCGTGCAAATATACACATCATTAAAGTTAAACATATGAAAATGGAGCGGTCCAGTTATAAAGAAGATAGATATGAAATTTTAATTCTTGTCGAATATATTTGGGTTTTGGATATCCATGCGAGTACCTCGTTATATTATTTTTTATAATTTATATTTAAATTTACTTATAATTTATTAAATAAATTATATATTAATTATTAAATAATTATATGTTAAGTTATTAATTATATCTTAGTTTTAATTGTTCATAAGGATGTAAATTTGTACACAAACATGTAAAATTTTGTTTAATATATAATTATATGTAAAACATAAAAGTGGGGTGAGACGGGTGCAGGAATAGAACAAGTACTAACAAACTTATTCTCGTTCTCATTTCTGATTATTTTAGATTAAGACCAACAATATGGGTTTTTCTGTCAAAATCGGGACGAAACTCATGGATATGATTGTCATCCCTACTTAAATATGATATCTTTATTCAAAATATGATATCCTTAAAATCGTAAAATACTTTATTTTTGCCCTTCCATTTTTCTGTTCGCACTCAATTTGTTTAAATTCCAAAAATACCACAGGCCTCCCTCGTTTTCTTTTTCGTTTCTTTCATTTTATTACTCTCATTTAATGTTGCAAACTTCATGATTTGCAATGTGCATGAGTTATGATATATTATGGGTTACATAATCTATGTAATTGCATATTAAAAAATAATATGACCTATAATTATGTAATTATATTATTACAAAAAAGAAAAGTGAGGTGCAAAAAGAAAGAGCCCTGAGAAAGCCTGCACAGCTACACTCCCCTTGAAGTTATTGGTAATGGATTTTTTTGTATGATTTCAATCTTGGAGGAATTAAAATTAATATTTTTCATAATTTGAAGTAACACTATTTTTATATATATATTTTCTTAAAATTCTCATTTTACCTCTAAACCTAATTTTCCCTTTCTCTTCTTAAATATTCTAACTGTCTTGCAAGAATTTGTATAAAGTTAAAAAAAATTGTAAAGTTTTTTACTCTCTAACAAGTAATTGCTTAAAAGTAATAAAAGACATAAAGTAAAAGACATATAAAAGACATAAAGTAAAAGAAATATTAATTCAAATTTCATAATCTTGATATGGTCTACCTATATAGGCCTTTTGAAAAGAACTTATGGATTAGTTACTTAGTGTAATACCTTCCTCCCCTATCAAATTACACTTCTTCCAATTACAAGGTTAGTGTCTTTGCACCTCTTCAAAATATTGTAAGTAGAATAAAACATGAAAAATCATTCATGGTAACGTCAGTAAACCTTTGTACCATTCAAGAAAAAATGATGATTGAACCTTACAAAGATCAATTAACATTTTTTTTTTTGTTGAATAAGATCATATAACATCTTATTGACTAAACTAATTGCTAATTTTTAGGCCAATCCTTTATAGTTTCTGTTCCTCTGACTTGTTAAGTTCAATGTAACTTGTTTTATGAATAAAATTAATTTTTTCCCTTATTATTCGTCTAATGGTTGTAATGAATAATCTTAACATTACATTTCACAGAAAGAGATAGCTAAGATAAGAAATAAGTAAATTAATTTTTTCCCTTATTATTCGTCTAATGATTGTTAACCGTGAGAATCAAGCCTAGATCTTTCTTCACTCCTTATTACCTAACCAACTCACGGTGTGCTTGCCAAAACTAGTTCAAAAGTTAGTTATAAGTATTTGGTAAAACTAGCTGAAAGTTGTAAAATGACCTATAAGAACATTAGTAATTATTGGATCAATAATGAGGTATTTAAAATAATTATAACATATTTTAATAATATAAATTAATTATATATTTAAATTATAAATTTCTATAATAATATATTTAAATTATAAATTTATTTAATTACATATATAAATAATAAATTACTATAATTAATATTAAATTATAATTTCTATAATCAAATATATAAATTTTAAATTACATATTTAAATTATAATTTTCTATAATTATATATTTATATTATAAATTACTATAATTACATTAATGAAAAAAAAATAAATGAAGGAGAGAGATTGTGTAATGTGATGAAAGAGAATTAGTAGCAGACAATATATTAATTAATAAAGGGTAAACATCTAAAAATAAAATCAGCTAGTAGCAGAAAATAGGAGATATTTTGGAAAAACTACTTAGGGTAGCTATTTTAAAAAGCTAGAAACTTCTAAAAAAAATTCCTAGATTTTTGCTATTCAAACGGAGCTGAAAGTATTTGAGCTACCATTTTAGTTAACTTTTTAGCTTTCAACTAGTTAAAATGGCAAACCAAACACACTCTAAGAGCTTGATTGGTTTGATTTTGTTTTTTAGTTTTTGAAAAGAGTATTCAAGAATAGTTTTGAAAAACTGTTTTCGAGAAGAAAAGGAAAAAAGAACTTGTTTAGTAAGTGTTATTTGAAAACTATTTTGAAGATGTAAAAATGGAAAAAATTATTTATATTCATTAAAATTTCATTAATGAAAAGCAAAACAAACATATTCTGACTGTATTTTGAGTTTTCAAAATAAAAATAGAAAACTGAAAAGTAAAACTACTTTTACCTGTTCTTGTTTTTTAGTTTTTAAAAACTAGAAAACAAGAACTGTTTTCGAAAACTGTTTTCAAAAGTCTTTTAGTTTTTAAATACTAAAATACTAAAAACAGTTTTATTAAATTGTTGTCAAACAAATACTAAGGGCTTGATTGGTTTGATTTTGTTTTTTAGTTTTTGAAAAAAGTTTTCAAGAATAGTTTTCAAAAACTATTTTCGGGAAGAAAAGAAAAAAAAAGTTGTTTGGTAAGTGTTATTTAAAAACTGGTTTGAAAATGTAAAAATAGAAAAACTTATTTATATTTATTAGAATTTCATTAATGAAAAGCAAAAAACAACATATTCTGATTGTATTTTGAGTTTTCAAAACAAAAATAGAAAACTGAAAAACAAAACTACTTTTAGTTTTTTTTTTTTTTAGTTTTTAAAAACTAAAAAATCAAAATTGTTTTCGAAAACTGTTTTAAGAAAATACTATCCAAACGAGTCTTTTAGTTTTTAAATACTAATACTAAAAACAGTTTTATTTGTTGTCAAACAAGCACTGAGTCACCTTATATTTCTTATTTTAAGTTATACTTAAGGACTAAATTAGACTTATAAAAATTATAGGTGGCGTGTAGCTTTAAGTTGTTATCCCCTACTTAACATATTTTTATATTTATTTTAAGTTATACCTAGCTACTAAATTAGACTTATAAATTGCATTAGATATATAAGTTTAGAATGTTTGAATGCAAGTTCTGTATAGAATTTTAAAAACCTTGAAACTATCCGCGTATATGTTGAGTTTCAAAATCTAATGTGTATGTTGATGCATGTTGACCCTACTGGTACTACTTAATCAACTTCCTAATAATATTAGTTTGACTTATAAAAAAAATGTTTATGTTGATGTGATCAAGGTTTGGTAAAGAGATTAGTAAGTGAAAAAAGTCTTGCATATATGAACTTGAGCTTCATAAACATGGTTGTAGTGCAAATATGTCAACTTTTATAATTTTATGAAACTGTTTTTTCAACAAAAAAAAGTCGTGAATTGGTCGGTTCACGTTGTTCCCGATTAAGGATGAAAAAATGAACCCAAATCCTACGAGTATATGCAAAAATACCCTTGCACAAGACAGGTAATTATCTACTAAATGGGTACGAGGTGAGTCGAACCCACAAAATTATGCGAGTATGGGAACGAGTCGGGTACTATAGTACCTAACCTGCCCCATCTTGCACTTTATATACATATAATATTATTTGATATATTTATATATGTAATACCAGATAATTATAATTTTGAGTGAAAAATATTACTAAAAAAATTTTTGCATTATAATCTATGATAAATAATATAATTATAGAATAAAAAGAGACATATAATATATTTTACACAAATTTAATAAATAAAAACAAAATTTACAAGAAATTGAGTTATTTATAAAATAACTTTTAATGAACTTATAACATTATTTGATGTTATGGTAAAAAAACATAGTTTTATGTTTAATCATATAAAATAAAGGAGTATTTTATAATTTGTTCCATATTTAATGTTTATGTTGACTTGTTTTTCATATTATGTTTACTTATGTATAAAAAATATTGATTTACTGTTTATATACATAAGTAAAGTATGGATCGTGAGTGTGTATATGGATATATAAATATCCAAGGGGTACAGAGATGAGGATTAAAGTTGCTACCCGTACAAGTATGGGCCCGAGTACTATAGTACCCTACCCATTGTCATCCCCTATTCTCGATTATTTCCCTCAATCCCTCGATTAATATGAAATGTTGTATCAGACATGGGTCTGATTCCCGATTTAACTAAGTGAACCGACCAGTCGGGTCTAGTTTTCAAAACTATGGTTGAAAGAGAGGAAATAACTAGTCTACTAGTAATGTTTGTGTACTAGTCTACTAATTATAATAATAATATAATAAATCTTTATTTATAGTTTATTGTTATTTATTATTCTTTATACAATTTTTAAATTAGAAAAAAATGTATATGTTGATGCATGCTTCAAAATTTCCATACTAGATTCATATTTTTTAGTTAAAATATAAGTTAATATTTATGTACTAAAGTTATGTATTGTTGCCCTTAAGGTTTTCAAAATCAAATTGGTCATTGAATCAAAGAAATCATGAAATTTATGGTTCAAAGGTTCACTAAGGTTGAAATGGGATTTAACTGAATTCAATAAAATATTATTTTTATATTACTAATACAGTAATATACTACGCAAAAAATAAGTTATATATAATTTATAGTACACAAATATAATACATCTTATTAAGTTGAATTGTTGTTGTCTTTATAATATTACAAAGAGATAAAATCTCACATTGCCTAAAATGACTCTCTGGGAGTTATTTATATTGTACATTGTGATCAAGCCTAAAGGCTTAATAAAGAGGCTAGCAATTGGAAAATTTTTGCACACATGAACTTGGGCTTCACGAACACTATTATAGTGCAAATCTGGGCAGTTTCATTTAGCACTCCGTCATTCCCTATTCACACCCCCTCACTGTTTACAATTTTTTGCAAAACCCCAAAACATCCTCACCATCTTTTACCCTAAGTTTTTTTACACAGCATCACCCAACTTCACGAATGCACATGCACCTCTCACTTTCAAAGATTACATTGGCTTCTCCATTTTGCACCTTCACCTTCTTCAAACATATATATTTTTTCACCTCTATGTGAGGGAGCTCTTTCAAAGATGTAGGTAGAGGTGAGCGTGCAGTCGTTAAGCTAAGTAATGCTTTGTCAAAAAACTTAAGACAAAAGATGGTGAGGGTGTTTTGAGATGTTGTAGAAAATTGTAAACATTGTGAAGTGAAAATAGCGAATGAAGGGATGCTAAAAGAAATTTCCCAAACTTGCGAAATTATAATTTTTTTTTTCAAAAAAAAAGGTCGTGAAAAGAAATTTCCCAAACTTGCGAACTTATAATTTTTTTTTTCAAAAAAAAAGGTCGTGAACCGGTTGGTTTGTGTAGTTCCCGGTTGATTCCTTCAATCCCCTAGTTAATTGGAAATATTGGATCGAATATTGATCCAATTCTTGGTTTAACTGAGCGAACTAACTAGTCCAATCCAATTTTCAAAAATATGGTTGAGAGAGAGAAGCTAGTCTACTACGTATAATAATAATATAATAAGTTAAAGTTATATATATTTAATTTAAAATTTAATTTTTAAACTTTTATTTATAATTTGTTGTTATTTATTATTCTTTATACACTTTTTAAATTAAAATATATTTAATAACTCAAATATAATTTATTTAATAATAAATATAAATTAAAATTTTAAAAATAATGTAACAAGTTAGTCGCAAGTATACCTAAATCCAAATATCCAACAAAAATGGTTATACGTATTAAAATTTTATATTCACTCCTTTTATACTCAAACTTTTATACATAAACTACATTAAAACTAGGGGTATTTATCAGTTTTGGCCAACGCGACAAACCCGGTAAATTGAATTGAGCCAATTAGTTTGGTTAACTTTTTTTCACTTGATCGGGTCTGAATCCGACCCAAACCAATCAGAATTGATCATGTCCGGTTCGCTTAATGGTTTTTGCATTTTAAAACTCTGACCTAACCTGAACCAACCCAAAAGTATATATATTATATTGTTATTATTTTATATTTTTAAGTTAGTAAATTTAGTTACTTGTTTTGTTTAGGGTTTCACATTTCAAAACCATGATCCAACCCTATTTTATATTTTATATTTTAATTTAGTAAATTTACTTGATACTTTAAATTTATACAATTTGTGTTTGTATTGTATTGTGTTACTTTAATAGTTTAATTTGAATAATTTAATATATATGAAACACTTGACCTTTTATTATAAAATTATGAATTTAGTAGACTAATGGATTTAGCTAGTTTTAAATATAAAATTATTTTTTATGAATTAATAAAAAAAATTTATTTTTTAATTTTTTATCAGTTTTCCATAAACCGAATCGAGCTAACCCATTTATCATTGGTTCGAGTCAAGAAAAAAAATTTCAGAAAACTAAACCAACCAAATCAATTAAAATTAATTGGTTCGGTTTTCATTTTTTCCCAAAAACCAAACCGAACGAATCCAAACCCTAAACACCCCTTAGTAAATAATTATCTTTTCTAACACATCCAAGAGACTTACTAGCACACATTAGTTATCCATGATGAGTGTTGTGATGACGCACATTGTTGATGCCACGACTTCACCTAGGTCGCCTGATGTGGGGGACTTAAGTGGAAAATACAGGTTATTCAAAGATTAACTTATGGAAGATAAGGAGGTTGCACCTCATCAACCACAAGCTGAACTTATTCAGAAAGAGATTTTTGGTATTAAGTTAGAGGATGGGAATCCCTTGATGCCTAAATGTTTTCTTGATGAAAAGGTAGTGCAGTCGCTACGTGCACCATGGCAGGAAGCCGTGATTATCAAATTGTTAGGGAGGTTTATGGGATATTTTACTATGAAGGAGAAGCTAAGGGCAACATGGAAGTTAACAGGAGGATACCACATTAGGGCATTGGACATGGGTTATCCATGGTTAAGTTTGATCTTGGAGTAGATAGGGAGAAGGTTATCTCAAAGGGAGCCTTGGATGATGTTGGATCATTATCTTTGGTGTAGGAGTGGGTCCCCGATTAATGATTAGTGGGAACCATTGCAACTTCCTTGCATGGAATGTTCAGGGTGTTGTTGAGAAGCTTAACAAGTTACACATTAAGGAGATTATTTGTATAATCTCAACTAGAGATTACATTTGTGTTTGAAAGTTGCAATGGAAGCTTAACAAGTTACATATTTTCAGGAATTACATTTGAAAGTTTATTCTTGTAAATTTCTTGAAACAAATTCCTCCCAAATGTGAACTTATTTATCTTACACAAATGTTCATTACTTGCCACCTTTCCCTATCACACTTAGAACATTTTCCATATCCACCACTATGCACTTATATAAATACAAGAACATTCTTAGTGACAGCATAACGATCACCAAAATCATGGTCTAAGAAAAAATTTCATAGATGAAGTGTTAGGTTGGCTCAGAATGTATGATGATTGTTCGGTGGACCGGACATGCATCGGTCCACCAGAAGTCAAATAAATGGTTGAATCGGTTTCTTCTCATGAAGAATTTATTAATGGAGTTGTCATCGGTGACATGGTTACGAGTGAAAACCTTTGGATCCGGCTTTATCCACAGGAGAAAATCTCTAATGAAGAAAAACTACCTATTTTTCTTCATTTTCATGGTGGTGGATTTTGCATAAGTGAACTAGATTAGTTCATGTATTACCAATTTTACACTCGGTTTGCCCAATTCACTCGAGATCATTATCTCTCTTTTCCTTCGTCATGTCCCAAAAACCACCTCCTTATTGCAATTGATGATGGCTTTTCTGTATTTCTCTGACTATAGTCTGTAGTAAAAAAAGATATAGAGGAGCCATGACTTGAAAAACATGGCAATTTTTGTCGTGTTTTTCTAATAAGAGATAGCTCGGTGCAAATATTATACATGAAGTGGTTATTCGAGTTATGGAAGCTCGATTGGACTTGCTCTATTTTGTCGGAGGAATCCTGATTCACCCAGGATTCATGCGGTGAAAACGGAGCTGGTCAGAGTTGGAGAATCAAGAGTGTCCATTTTTGACATTAGACATGGTGGACAAGTTCATGAGCTTGGCTTTGCCATTAGGTTCTAACAAGGACCACCCCATTTCTTGCTGTTGGAGTGCAAGTGTGAGTTGAAGTCCCACATTGGTGAGAAATTGGGAAGTTGAGTAATATATAAGTGAGAAAGACCCATAACCACCACAGTAGAGTTTAACCACCAAGTTCGGGATGGATTGGTGTGGTTCCTCTACGCCTAGGACACCAGAATATCGAACCATGAACGAAGAAAGGCATGAGAGAAAAGCAAACATATTGGCTATTCATTGTGAGGCCCTAATTCTCGACTGGAGGGGACACCAAAGGCCTCTGCCCTTCCATCCCTTGGATAGATAGAGAGGAGGGGCAGAGTTTTTGGTTTTTTCATGTTGTCAAAGAGTTGAACAATGAAAATGGATGGCTAGTGCCTGATCATTTTCAACCAATTCTGTGCTTCAATATAATTACCAGGGGTAAGGGCTATAGCTTGTTTCCAATATTCAGCGGCTTGATTAAACCAAGACTCTGCAACTTCCGAGTCTCCCTGTCGAATGGCATGTTCTCCCCGGTCGGAATAGGTGAGTCAATTCCTTTCCTTAGAACCGTACTTGAGAATTTCCTGACTCATACGGCTCAGCAGTCAATTCTTTTTTTATTCGATTATCTTGAAGTTAACATGTTCTCTTATATTTGGGCTCATGTCCCATGGTTATACATCTCCCTGATATTTAACCCCCTCGTATTGACCCAACAAGTGGTATCAGAGCCCATTTCTTAGTATGCTCTGTGGTTGCAACAGTGTCTGATCTTCCGCATAAAAAAAGATTTGGTTAGAGTAAATTTTCTTAGTATGCTCTGTGGTTGCAGTTGTGTCTGATCTTCCATATCAGAAAAGATTTTTTCTCTTGTTCTTGGGGATCTCAGTCTAGAGAACTAGTGGGGGATTTTCTTCAAAAGTAGTAGGAGCAATGGCAATGGATGAAGGCAAGATGAAGATTGAAAAGTTCGATGGTGCGGACTTTGGCTTTTGGAAAATGCAGATAGAAGATTATCTGTATCAGAAGAATATGTATCAACCATTCATAGGAAAGAAGCCAGAGGGTATGAAGGAGGAAGATTGGAGTCTACTTGATAGACAAGCCCTTGGAGCCATTAGACTGACATTATCCCATAATGTTCCTTTCAACATTGTAAAAGAAAGGACGACAGCAGGTCTCATGAAGACCCTTTCCAACATGTACGAAAAACCATCAGCCTCAGACAAAGTTCACTTGATGAGGTGATTGTTCAATCTGCGGATGTCTAAAGGTGCTTCGGTGGCACATAATCTCAATGAACTAAACACTGTTACAACCCAGTTGAGTTCAGTTGAGATTGAGTTCGATGAGAAAGTAAGGGCTTTAATACTTTTGTCTTCCCTGCCAGAAAGTTGGAATGCTACGGTCACGGCTGTGAGTAGCTCATCAGGAAGCAATAAGTTAAGATTTGATGATGTTCAAAATTTGGTTCTCAATGAAGAAATCCGGCGGAGAGAGTTGGGTGAACCATCAACCTCTTCAGTATTGCATACAGAGTCAAAAGGAAGAAGTTCAACCAAAGAAAGCGGACGCGGAAAATTAAAGAGAGACGATCCAAGTCCAGAAATCATCGTAGTTCCCAAAAGACGATCGAGTGTTGGAATTATGGGAAAACTAAGCACTACAAAAACCAGTGTAGAAGTGAACATAAGAGTCAAGAAGCAAAGGGCGAAGCAAACGTTGTCTCCACCTCAGGAAAAGATGAGGTGTTGATATGCTCTCTTGAAGATAGAGAGGAGTCTTGGGTATTAGACTCTAGAGAATCTTTTCACGCTACCTCACAAATGGAACTATTCGAGAATTATGTTCCTGGAAACCTTGGCAAAGTTTACCTTGGTAATGAGTAGTCATGTGAGATTGTAGGTAAAGGTGCAATAAAGATTAAGTTAAACGGTTTTGTATGGGAATTGAAAAATGTCAGACATATTCCCGACCTGACTAAGAACTTAATCTCAGTGGGCCAGTTAGCCAGTGAAGGCTACACAACAATCTTCCACGGTGATGATTGAAAGATTTCAAAGGGTGCGATGACAATTGCTCGAGGCAAAAAGAGTGGTACTCTTTACAAGATAACAGAAGCATGTCATTTAATTGCAGTTGCAACAAATGAAAGTCCCAATCTACGGCACCAAGGACTTAGGCATATGAGTGAGAAATGGATGAAGGTCATGCACTCAAAAGGAAAATTACCAGGTCTTCAGTCAGTAGAAATTGACATGTGTGAAGACTGTATACTTGGAAAGCAGAAGAGAGTCAACTTTCAGACAAGTAGAAAAACCCCAAAGAAAGAGAGACTTAAGCTCATCCATTCTGATGTTTGGGGACCAACGACTATCCCTTCCATTGGTGGGAAGCAATAATTCGTAACTTTTATTGATGATCACTCTAGAAAGGTATGTGTTTACTTTCTGAAACACAAGTCTGAAGTATTTGAAGCTTTCAAGATTTGGAAAGCTATGGTAGAAAATGAGACAGGATTGAAGATTAAAAAGCTCAGATCCAACAATGGTGGTGAATATGTAGACACCAGATTCAAGAAGTTTTTGCTATGAGCACGGAATCGGAATGGAGAGAACCGTGCCAGGTATGCCTCAATATAATGGTGTAGTAGAGCTATGAATAGAACGTTGACTGAAAGAGCCAGAAGCATGCGTGTGCAGTCAGGCCTACTGAAGCAATTCTGGGCAGAAGCAGTCAATACAACAGCTTACTTGATCAACCGAGGTCCATCAGTACCATTGGAGCATAAAATACCAGAAGAGGTATGGAGCGAAAAAGAAGTAAAACTCTCACATCTTAGAGTTTTTGGGTGTACAGCTTATGTGTACATTAGCGATCAAGGAAGGAACAAACTTGATCCCAAATAAAAAAGGTGCACTTTCATCGTTTATGGTGAAGATGAGTTTGGCTACCATCTGTGGGATGATGAAAATAAAAGATGATCCGCAGTAGAGACGTGATCTTCAACGAAGAAGTCATGTACAAGGATAAGCATAATACAAGTTCCAGCAACTCAAAACCGAGTGGGCCAACTTATGTAAAGGTGGATGATGCTGTAGAAAGTCCACTAGTTGAGAGTTCTCAATCAGAGGAAGTAATTGAATCAGGCAGAGAGCAACAATTTACTTCAATTCTTGAATTGAGAAGGTCTTCTCGAGTTCTTGTTCCTAACAAGAGATACATGAACTACATGTTGTTAACAGATGAAGGAGAGCCTGAAGACTATTCAGAAGCATGTCAAACCACATATACGAGTAAGTGGGAGCTTGCCACGAAAGATGAAATGAAGTCTTTAATCTCAAATCAAACATGGGAACTAGCAAAGTTACGTATGGTAAATAAGGCACTTCACAACAAATAGGTGTATCGCGTGAAGGAGGAACACAATGGCTCTAAAAGATATAAAGCTCAACTAGTTGTAAAAGGATTCCAACAGAAGGAATGAGTGGATTACACCGGGATATTTGCTCCAGTTGTGAAGCTCAATACTATCAAATCCGTGTTAAGTATTGTTGTCAGTCAAGAACTATACCTAGAGCAATTGGATGTGAAGACTGCGTTTCTTCAAGGAGATTTGGATGAAGAAATCTACATGCATCAACCTGAAGGTTTCTTAGAGAAAGGAAAAGAAAACATGGCGTGCAGATTAAAGAAGAGTTTGTATGGTCTGAAACAAGCTCCAAGACATTAGTATAAGAAGTTTGAGAGCTTCATGCACAAGGAAGGTTTTAAGAAGTACAATGCTGACCATTGTTGTTTCTTCAAGAGGTACAACTCCAATTATATCATTTTGCTACTTTATGTCGATGATATGTTAGTAGTAGGTTCAGATATGAGTGAGATTAGAAACTTGAAGCAGCAGTTGTAAAAAGAATTTGACATGAAAGGTTTAGGAGCAGCAAAAAAGATCCTAGTAATGCAAATCATGCAAGATAAGCAAAAGGAAACCTTGCAGACAGAGTACATCAACCGTGTTTTGCAAAGATTCAACATGGGCAATGGCAAACCAGTTAGCACACCTTTGACTACTCATTTTTGTCTATCAAAAGACCAATCTCCTAAGACGGAGGAAGAAAAAGAATTAATGGCTAAAATTCCATATGTTTCAGCCATTGGAAGTCTGATGTACGCGATGGTATGCACAAAACCAGACATTGGTTATGCAGTGGAAGTTGTAAGCAGATTTATGTCAAATCCAGGTAAAGCTCACTGGGAAGCTGTGAAATGGATTTTGAGATATCTACGAGGCACTAAGGAGAACTGTTTGTACTTTAGTAAAGGTGAATTAAAAGTGCAAGGCTACATAGATGCAGACTTTGTTGGAGAAATTGATCATCGAAGAAGTACCACTGGCTACATATTTACTGTTGGAACTACAACTGTTAGTTGGATGTCACATATACAAAAGATCGCTGCTTTATCCACTTGAGTATGTAGCAGTAACAGAAGCTAGCAAAGAATTGATATGACTTCAAGGATTGTTAACAGAGTTGGGATTCATCTAGGAAAAGAGTGTTTTGCACAGTGATAGTCAGAGTGCAATACATCTAACTAAGAATTCAACATTTCACTCTAGAACAAAACACATTGATCTCCGTTATCATTTCATCAGATCTCTACTTGAGAATGAAGTACTAACATTGAAGAAGATACTAGAAAGTAAGAACTCAGCGAATATGTTAAGAAAGGTTGTCACAACAGGCAAGTTGAGGCTTTGCAGTGTCTCAACTGGCCTTCAAGAATGATTGATGATGAAGGCAACTACAATAAGTGATAATCAAACTCCAAGTGGGAGAATTGTTAGTTTTGTAGTTTGATTTTTAGTCCCACATTGCTTAGTATTGTGAGATGGTGTTCTTCACTTTGCTATATAAGCAAGCTTATGTAAGGTTTACAAATGCACCAAAACAAATACTTCTTAGTGTTGTTTATTTCTCTCTTATCTCCTTTAGTGCCTTGTTCCCAACAGGAATGGCGAGTATGCATAAATAGATGGATCATACACTATGTGATGTTCCATGGAGATTGGCTTTTCCGAAGGCAGTGATTGAAGTGCTACCACAAGCTCACTCAAACCACAATCTTCTACTTCTCATATGTGGTGAGTTTGTTTCATTGGCTAGAAATCGACCCTTTCGGTTGGAGGCAACCTGGTGTACCATCCAGATTATGGGCAGCGATGGCTAATGCGTTGAACAAGCATTAGGGTGATATTTTCTCCTCTCTTGGGCAGGTTAGGGAGGATTCTATAACCTTTAATAATGAGGTATTTGCTAATATTTTTGTTAGAAAGAGAGTTTTGGGAGTACGATTACAATGGGCTAGAGACTTGGAAAGGGTCAATTCTATCCACTATGTTCAACTTTATAGCCAGTTGTTTCGTGAGTACGAAGCTATGTTACTCCAAGAGGAAACACTTTGGTATCAAAAGTCGAGGGAGAAATGGATTAAGCTGAACAAATCGTAATACCACCTTTTTCCACATTAGGTAGTAATTAGGCTAAGACATTACACAGTTCATGGTTTGGTTCTCCCTTCTATTGGTTGGTGTACTAACTAAGAGATTCTAAAACAAGAGGTTGTTGTGTTTTTTTCGCCGTCTTTTAGGTGTCTCTAAGGGGGTTCAAGTGATTGGGTTACCAACTTGTCCTCTTACTGTAGCCTAAGAGGAGCAAAATTTGTTAGTAGCTAGGGTGACTAAGAAAGAGGTCTAGTTTGCTTTAAAAGGCATGAAGTATTATACAACTCTAGGTCCAGATGGGTTTTAACCTATATTCAACAAGAATTTTTGGCAGGAGGTGGGAAAGGAAGTGTGGCAGTTTATAGTTAGAGCCTTTGATACAGAGAGTATGGGTCCAAAAGCTATGGAAACTTTAGTGGTTCTTATACCTAAGGTGGATCAACCTTAGTCCTTTAAGGACTTTAAACCCATTAGCTTGTGTAATGTTTTATACAAATTAGTGTCTAAAGTCTTGGTTAACCGTCTAAGACCCATTCTTATGAGAATTGTTAGCCTTCTGCAGAGTAGTTTTATTCTAGCAGAGGGACTATAGATAATGCTATTGTTTTGTAGGAAATTATTCATAGCATGTTTAAGTCAATGAGAAGGAATGGGATGTGGTGTTCAAGCTAGACCTTGAGAAGGCGTATGATCGGGTTGATTGGTGTTTCCTTGAGAGGGTGCTGAGGGACTTTGGTTTCCTTGATGTGGTGACCTAGTTGATATTGGCGAGGATTAATTCTTCTAGTATTTCCTTGTTATGGAATGATGACCAGAAAAATAATTTTTTTCCTCGTAGAGGGCTGTGCCAAGGGCTCTTTCTCCATATTTGTTTGTGCTATTTATGGAGAGGTTAGGGCATATGACCACATCTAAGGTGTATGAGGGTTCATGGGAGGTTATTTAAGTTAACTCAATAGGATCGAGAATATCTCACTTGTTCTTCACGGATGATGCTCTCATTTTTTCTAAGATGAATTTGTCACAGGTGCAGGTGGTTGAGGAGGTGGTGCAGAGGTTTTGTGGTACATTAGAGATTAAGGTGATTTTTTCTAAGTTAAGGGCCCTAGATTCAAGGGGTGTTGAGAATGGGCGTAAGCAAAAACTCACTAATATTTCCCAGATTCGTTTTGTTAACAATTTAGGGAGATATCTTGGGTTTCATATAGTGCAGGGTTAAGTGTCTCAACAAATGTTTTCTAATGTGGTGGTGAAGTGATGCAATCCTTCAAGGTTGCTTGTCCCATGATCATCTTCAAGAGGCTTCACTAAGAGAAAATGAAGGTGGAAGGAAGAAGAATGATGGTGGAGTTTGTGCCACTTAAGGAGATAAGCTAATGGTTGAAGGAAGTTTCCTATAAGGGAAGGAACACTTGATAAAATTCATGGTGAACTCTCACAATTAAGAAGAAGACACTCAAAGAAAGGCACTCACAATTAGGAGAAAACTTATACCATTCAAGTGTAAAAAGTGTACAAAGGGTGGTGATGACTTTTTATAGAAGAAAAACTAGGCTATGGGCTTTTAGAGTTGGACGTCCAACTGTTAGGGATCAGGATATGATTATTTGAATAAACTAAGTGTTAATTTAGCTAAGAGCTAATTAACACATAGTTAATTTAACTAGATCCAAACAAGACTTTAAAATAGCGGATCTATGTTCCCTATAATTCAAATTTGAATTTGAAAGTGTCAGGTGGACTTCCTCCAATTCAAATTTGAATTTAAAAGAGGCCATGTAGGCACCACCTAAGAGAGAGAAAGTAGTTAGTGCCACACAGAGGGAATAAAGGAGTTCCACTTGTCTCTCATGCTTCGTGTGATACTAGAAGGGTGTGGGAAACAAACTAGAGGATGTGGATAGCAAATTCCACACGTCCAAGGCTCCCAAAAAGGTCCACTCTTATGCATACACTTCACATAAAAGACTAATGGCACCTCCTTACAAAAATAAAAGAAATAGGCCAAAATACAAGACCTTAAAAGAAGCTAACTACACCACCAATGTTCTAAAAGACAAAAACCGCAAATTACAAGGTAAATTATTTATAAAGCATAGACTATAGCCTAAAATAATGTCTCCATGCTCCATCCAAGCCATGTCTACTCTCCAATCCTCCCAGCTAAGAGATCTTGCTAGGTGGGATTGCATTACGAATATTTAGGGGTAATTAGCTGTGTGAAATGGCCCACTTTTAAAGTAGATCGGGAAAAGTTACTCTTGCTAACTCGGTGCTAGCATCATTACTTACTTATACGATGCAAGCCCAGTGGTTGTGATGGGCAAATTTTATACTATACTCTCGAAAAGTGCAGTAGTCATATGTAGTATCTGATAAATATTGGGTCAATCCCATAGGGACTTGGATGATACTATGAAAATTTCAATGTTTTTTGTTTGTGATAAATAAAGGATGAATTTTTATACTATCAATTACTAAGGCAAGTAATAATAAAAGCATAACTAGTAAAAATGGTTACATAAATGATAAAAACTTAGTTGGTTTCGTTCTTACTATGTCATCCCTCAAACACATACCTGAATCATAAATCAGTGTTTATTACTTGTGTTCCCATCACCATAAAAGTATCCTTAACCCCTGATGCATTCTTCCCTAGCAAGGATTCTATCACAAGGGCTACGGCCAGGAGGATTTAAAAGGATATGGCAAGAGGGGAGGGAATAAGACCTCACATCCTTATGGACATCAAGATATCAAGAATATAGGCCATAATCTTATTTTTAGTCCTTGTAATTTGCATTTTTAATTTGGGACTTAGAGGTGTGTTTACTTTCATTTTTGGCTTTGTATTTTGGCCTTTATTTCTATTTTAATTTAGGAGGTGTAGCTAGTCTTTTATGTGGAGTGTGTAGAGTAACTTGGGCCTTTTTGGAGAAGCTTAGGCATGTGATTTTTGTCAACCACACCCCCTAAGTTGGTTCTACCCTTCTCTAACTCACACATGAAGCATGAGAGACATGTGGGTCCCCTTGGTTCCCCACAGGTGGTGCTAATTCTCCTCTCTCCTCCATGTTGGTGCCTACTTGTCCCTTTATGTTGCTCTCATTTTTTAATTTGAATTTTGAGGTGTCATGTGGACTCCCTCTAAAATTGAAATTCAAATTTAAATTTAAAGGGAACCAAGATCTTATATCTAGGGTCATGTTTGGATCTCCTTTGCTTGATCATATGCTAGTTGTGATTAACACAATTAACACTTGATTAACTCTTGTTTGGGCCTTGGATTAAAGTGGACATTCACTCCCACTTCTTACCTCGTCCATCTCCTATAAATAAGTGTCTCTTCCCTTCATGTAGTTTTTTACACTTGAAGGAATATAGAATTCTCTTTGTGAGTGAATTTCCTTTCAGTGTCTTTTTCTCCTTGGGTGAGAAACCTTCAATGACTTCTATCAAGGGTTCCTTCCTTTATGACAAGCTTCCTAGTTTAGGCTTATCTTCCAAGAAGTGGTGCCTTCCTACACCATTTCCTTCCTCACCATTCTCCATCTTCAAAGTTAGAGGAACCTCTTGAAGAGATCATGGGACAAACATTCAAGGGATGCATTAGCTCCGATCTCTCGCAAGCAAAGAACTAAGATATTTGAGTGTTAGACTATCACTCTCGTGCATAGTCTAAAGTCAAATAACTTGCTTTAAGAAAAAGGAATTTTATGATGACCAATGGTTTTTACTCTCTCTCGAGCAATAAGCCCCATTGGGAGCTCTTCTCATTTTATAGGTTAAAATCCCCTATCGAGATCATTCAATAAGTAAAATCCACATAAAGATATTAAATCAAGCATAGGGTAAAGAAAAACTCTAACAATGGGTAATAAACTTTACATTAAAAACATCAAAATGTACATGAGTTCAGGCATAATTACAAACGAACCCCAACCAATGACGTGTCTAGCCAACCATGTGAATGGAGGACATGATCAATGGATGGAGAGTACAAAAATGGAAGAAAAGGTGGAAGAAATGGAGGAGAAAAATGTCTGGACATCTCAGATTGGCCTTTAGGTGATGCCTTCGCATATCTCTGTCTTTGTTCGCAACCCCCTATGTAACCGCTTTGAAAAAATGGACTTTTGCACTTTAACGAGGTTCTGACTCAACACTGGCACCCAATGACAAAAATGTCGTTGGGCGCCATAACAACTTCAACCATAAGTATTCACAGGGTTAGCAGCGGGATTGTCACTATTGGGCACTCAGAATTGAAAATGTAGTGCTCTTGGGTTGATGGGCACTGGATAGCCAAAACCTGAGCGTTGCGTGCTCAAGCACAGACGCCACACCAAAAATGCTGGTTCTTCAGCCATTTCTTCTATCCTTCTGAAAACCTGATTCAAAACAAAGGAAAAACAGTAAAATAATAGTAAAAATTTCTTAAATGAAAACCTAAGACTATTTTCCTAGAAAAATCTAATTTTAAGTTAGAATAGAGGAAAACAAGGCCTTAAATGAGATAATTGCTATATTTTACCTATGTAAAAATAGGTAATTTAGGCAGTTATCAGGTTGACAACGGGTACATGTGATAAATTGGATTCCATATGTAGAAGGTTCATTTGGAAAGAATATGGGGTTCGTAAACTTCATTTAGTTAGTTGGGAGACAATCACTAAAAAATGACAACATGGTGGGTTGGAAGTGTGTATGGTTCACACTAAAAATATTTTCCTTCTTAGAAAATTGGTGTGGGATCTTTATCACAATACCCATAAGTTATGAGTTTAACTGGTTTACATGAAATATCGAACTGAGGACATTTATTTCTCTGTTTAAGGTGAAAGGTTCTTTCTTTCTTCCCTGCCTCACGAGAGCATTTAAGGTTTTAACTTGGGTTTCCAACTTCACTTGGGAAATGACAAGTTTAGTTTTTGGTTTTATGGGTGGTTCTTTGGTCACTTGTTGGATGGACAGACCCCCTTTGTGCATATAAGTGATCTTCATCTTCGTGATGTGTGGTAAGATTGGGGATGAGCCCTTGACCAGTTGTCCTCTTGGTTGTCAGATGATATTAAACAGAAGATCTGGGACCTGTATGTTTGTTTGCACCCAAATGCGATGGATTCCATGGTTTGGTCTACTAGTCTAGATGGAGTTTATGTTGATGGAGGTAAGCTTGCATGTTGATGGAAGTTCGTTAGGCCAAGTAGGTTCAGCTAGTGTAGAGGACCTTATGAGAGATGCATTAGGGAAATGATTATAGGGCTTTTATGGTAATATTGGAATAGTTGACGATCTAAAGGTTGAATTATTAGCAATGTTTATAGGGCTTTTATGGTGATATTGGAATAGTTGACGATCTAAAGGTTGAATTATTAGCTATGTTGTGTGGGCTCAAAATTGAATGGCAAAAGAGGTACTTTTCCATTGCTTGTATCTCTGATTCAACACCTGCTTTACAATTGGTTCAAATGGATGTGTAAAGTAGTCATTGGTACGCACCAATCATACACCACATTAAGGAATTTGTGGCTAAGCCTTGGAATGTTAGACTTTGTCATTAGTTGAAGGAGGGTAATTTTTGTTTGGTCCTAATTTAGATGTTTCGCTTATTGAGATAGAGGAGCCTCTTTAGAGCTTTAATCTCAACTAGCACTGCCGTGTTACGAGAGTAATTTTCCTTTAGTTTCTTTTTTCATACCTTACAAAAATATATATAACAAATTGGCACTCTTTCTTCTTTGTGACATATATATTCTCAATTGTTTCAACAAATAAAAATAATGAACCACAAAATAAAAATCTTAAAAATATATAGAATAATGTATTTTATAATAGTGATGTACTATTATTTGAATATATATCTTATTTATCATAACAATATAAAATTTTAAATTTTTATAGATTAATATTTTATTCAAATATTTTATTGCAATTAGAAATAAAAAAATGATAAAGGTATCTATGATGAAAACATATGTTAAATGTTATATTTATGAGAGATAAACTTTAGTATATTTTTCTATTTTTTATTTGGAGGAATTCAACACATACTAAATAATTTATATTTATAATAACTGGTAAATCCTTCTAAAAAACCTAACTTTATTAATTTTTATACTTTTAATTTTTTATAAAATTATAAAAAAATAATGTGAAAAACAAAAGTGCTTAATGTTATTTTTTCTCAATCAAATATTATTGATTCTTTCTTTTATAATATTATTTCTTCTCAATAATTAACTTTTTAATTTTTATGCGTATATAATTAAAGTAGCATAACTTTAATATTCAAATAAGTCAACTTTACAATTATATAAATTTTTTAAATTATTAATTATTTATTGAGCATATATTGTAGTTTATTATTTTATATTAAAGCATCTATAAAGATAAAAACAATGTTTGATCATGTTTTCTGTTTACTTCATATGAATTAAATGATAGTAGAATCTCACAAATACTATTATGATTATATATTATAAAATTAGGTTCATGATCTTTAATGGTAATGAAATCATGTTAATGATATTTTATTTTTATTTCTTAAAAATTATTAAATATAGATATATGTTGTTTTGTGAATAAAATATGTTTATAATACAGTTCAATTTCATTATATATATATATATATATGTATATATATTTAAATATATTTTATTATGAATATATGTAATAATTTTATTTTATTTTTAAATTTAATTACTTTAAAGTGTATTTTATCAACCAGTAAAATAATATTTTTATGAACATTCATAATTAAAAATAAGGATTTTGTAGATAAAATGTAGATATATAAATACTATAAAAATAAAATTAAATTTTATAATATTATAAAATATATATTTTAAAATTAATTACTTATAAATATATAATTAAATTTAAAATTTTTATAATATTTTATTTTAATTGATAATTACATATAAAAATATATTATTAGATTTATTTGTACCAAAAATATAATTAGTTCTACACTAAAATGATGTATCTGAACATAATAAAATGGTGCATGATATTTAAAAATATCAATAATTAGAATTTAACTTATGTCTCAGTATAGATTAAAAAATTGAAATAAATACTTTCAGTTCTTTATAGTTTTTATTATATTTAATTTTTTCTATTATCTTGTTCCATCATTGATGTTTTTAAAGTGAATAATAAATTATAATGGTCATTCAAAATAATTATTATTTTCAATTTTTTAATACAATTTTGAATTTGTTTTGAACTAATTCAAAATATGAAACTTATTGTATAATCAAAATTAATTTTAAATAAAAAGACAATGATATGGTAAAGGAGTAGAGTGTTATCGACACACACTTTCTACATTCATCCTTATTCCTTATTTGTTTGAAATTTATTAAAAATTACAAATTAAGAAAAAAAGTTATTTATGAATAGAAAGTATAATTATTTAAAATTGCTTTAAGAATGTTGAGTCTCATTTTCTATGTATAAGAATTAAGTGAAAAAAAACTAAATTAAATTATAGATAAAAGTGTATGTTTCAATTGATTAATCGTCATGTCTTGAAACATAACAAAAGATACGTTTATTTATTTTATTTAATTTCTCAAAATCATTTTATTTAACATTCAATTACAATTTTTAGTTTAAAATAAATTTATTAACTTTATCAATTAATTTTAAAAATCATATAAATGAAAAAACAAGATTAAATATTAATATAAAAGTCTTATATGATTAGTGCATATTAATTAAACTTAAAAAAATTAAACAAGACCAACATAAAATGAAAAATAATTAAAAAATTAATTAATTTGAAGGATTAATAGATTAGTTAAAGAGACACTTATTAAATTATTCACTCATCATTCAATAACGGTTAGGTATTCAAAGTAATCCTGACCGTGTATTTCATCTTCAATCTCTCTGAATCTGAATCCCAAAGTGGCAACTCCAACATTATTAAATACCAAAATTTCCAACCCTTCAAATCCTAAAGTGGTAACTCTAATTCCAGCCGTCTCTTAATTCTTTTCAAGCTTAACAGTCAAAATCAGAACACTACTCCTCCAACAAACTAGTGTGTGTTTTATTGGTAAAGTTTGTTTTTTATTCAGATTCAGTTTCGTAGAAATTGTGGGGTTCTCTTTATTTTCTCCACAAAATTTTCATTTTTTTATCCATTATTGGTTCTGGGTTTTTAATTTTAACCGTTTTTTTAAACAGGATCTCCAACTTCAGGGTTTCATGACTCTTCTGCAATAAAAGGTGAGACTTTTCTTGTTGGTGAATAATTTGATTAGTTAAAAGAAGTTATGTTAGACATTGGGACGAATTGTGTATTAAGGTAGAAAAAGAAGAAAAAGAGTGAGAAGTTTTGGGGTTGTAAAGTTTGGTTTTTTGTTGTTTTTTTTTTTGTGTTAAAGGGTGTGTGATGGATGAAGGTTTGTGCCAAAACCCTGTTCCCGGTTCTGGTTTTGTTGATAAAACTAGGATTGTAGAGGCTAAGCCCCTACGTAGTTTGGCACCTGTGTTGCCAAAATCTCTTCAATCTTCTCTCTCTGGACAGTACCCTTCTGTGTTTCCTCCATTTGTTTTGTGTGAGGAGCCTCAAGAGTCTCAGCCATCACCTGCTCCCATACCAGCTCCAATCAGGTCGTACAGGAATCCAGTGGATGAAGAAGAAACCCCTCATGGAGCCCATGGAGGTACTTGTTCACCTATGAAGGATCTCAATGGTAAAAGTGAGGATGCAGATAGCCAAAAGCGTGCTGTGCCACCTATGAACAGCTGCAATTTATCCCAAAAGAGGAGCAAGAAAACTAAGGAGTCACAGTTAGATTTGAGTTCTTCAGTTGGTATTAGTGTGGCCCTAAGGGATGACGGTGATCGCGAAGTGGTTAATCTTGTGCTCATGACTTTTGATTCTATTAGGAGAAGGCTTTGCCAACTTGAAGATTCCAACGAGTTGAACACAATGATGGCAATCAAGCGTGCAGATTTAAGAGCATCCACTGTGATGACGAGCAAAGCTTTTCGAACAAACATGAGGAGGAGAGTAGGAGCAGTGCCTGGGGTTGAGATTGGGGATATCTTCTTTTTCCGGTTGGAAATGTGTATTGTGGGTTTACATGGTCAGTCAATGAGTGGAATAGACTACATGGTTGTCAAAGATGAGGTTCAGGAGGAACAAGTGGCTTTAAGCATTGTTTCCTCAGGAGTATATGATAATAACACAGATGATGATGATGTTTTAGTTTATAGTGGTCAGGGTGAGAACTTCAACAAGAAAGATAAGCATGTGCTTGATCAGAAGCTTCATAGAGGTAATCTTGCTTTAGATAAAAGTTGGCGGCGACAAAATGAAGTGAGAGTCATCCGGGGCTTGAGAGATGCTGCAAACAAAAATGCAAAAATCTATGTCTATGATGGTCTGTATAAAATTCAAGATACTTGGATAGAAAAAGGGCAATCTGGTGGTGGTGTATTTAAGTATAAGTTTGTTAGATTGCCTGGACAACCAAGTGCTTTTGCTGGTTGGAGATCAGTTCAGAAGTGGAAGACTGACTCATCAACTTTAAGGACTGGGCTTATTCTTGCAGATCTCTCGACAGGATCTGAGAGTATACCTGTACCTCTTGTCAATGAAGTTGACAATGAGAAGGGGCCTTCGTTTTTCACTTATTTCCATTCTCTCAAAGATCCAAAACCATTCAGTTCAGTGCAATCTTCGTATGGATGCAACTGTAACAAAACATGTGTCCCTGGTGATTTGAGCTGCTCTTGCATTCAAAGAAATGAAGGTGACTTTCCATATACTGCAAATGCTATTCTAGTGAGTCGGAAACCATTAGTTCATGAGTGTGGCCCAATGTGCAAGTGTTTTCCTAACTGCAAGAATCGAGTATCCCAGACTGGTTTGAAGCACCAAATGGAAGTGTTCAAAACAAAAGATAGAGGGTGGGGACTTCGATCACTGGATGCTATACGTGCTGGTACTTTTATTTGCGAGTATGCAGGAGAAGTTATTGACAGATCCAAGGTAAATGAAAATTGGGGATATAATGATGAGTATGTTTTTGATACAAGCCGTATTTTTCATCCATTCAAATGGAACTTTGAACCTAGTTTATTGGAAGAAATAAGCACAAATATCTCTAGTGAAGATTATGCTATATCGTCTCCTCTAATTATCAGTTCCAATAATTTTGGAAATGTGGCTAGATACATGAATCACAGTTGCTCCCCAAATGTTTTCTGGCAGCCAGTCTTGTATGCAGAAAACAATCAATCCTTTCTTCATATTGCATTTTTTGCCCTTAGACACATTCCTCCAATGGCAGAGTTAACATATGATTATGGATGTTCTGGTCAAGCTGAGGGTAGCAGTGCACCCAAAGAGAGAAATAAATGCTTGTGTGGATCATCAAAATGCCGTGGTTCTTTTGGTTGATGATTTGTTGCAGTTGCTAAGGGACAGGCATGGTGCTGGCAAATTTATTCATGGCTAAAAGAGGTTTGTGGGTCTATTGCATGTTTTGTTTCCAAAAGCCTTAGTTGTTCAATAGTTATCTCCAAAAGCTTGAGAAGTATTATGGCTTCTTACATATATTTATTTATGACAAGAATCAAGCAAGTCATGGCTTTTGGAAGTTTGCTAACACTTTCTGCTGTGTGATTCACCTGTTTGATATTTTTTTGTCTCAAAACATATATTTATATTTTAGGGATTTAAGCTTTTGCAGTTTTGGATAATTTGATACTAACAACTTCCCTGAGGGTATATTTTTTCCTTACTTTACCAAGCTAAAGTATTTGCATTAAAATAAATCAGTTTGATGCTTAATATGATAATATCTTTTGTATAAGCTGCCATGAAGTCCATCCAAATAGAGAGAGAAACAGGGTGAGGATGAGAGTGGATGGACCATTGTGTGATCAAGAAGGGAGAAAGAGCACAAATTGGATGCCACTACTTGAGACAATTTTATTTTACAAATTCCCAACCAATTTTGGAGGATGAGAGATCAGACAATTTTAAAAAATTGGGGAAGGTTGAAGATGTCTTTACACTAGCAAAGCATGATGAGGAGGGGAAGAAGGTGTTTGGTTTTGTGAGTTACTCGGGTGGAGGATCCATTGATATTGGAAAGGAAATTAGATTACATATGGATAGGAAGGTATAAACTTTAGGTGAATATGAAAGAGAGCCTATTGGTGGTATGGAAGGAAAGAGTAGAGAAATGGAGTGTGTTAGGAAGGGGGAAGAATATTGTAGTAGTGAGAAATGCTAGCAATACACTTTATTGATTAATTGAAATTTATTGAAAACAACAAATTGTGTAGGTCCCACTTGTCATTAAATGACTCTCCTATTTTTGTAGTTTTCGATAAATTTCAGCCAATAATAGATTGTGTTAGAAGGAGTGTGTTGATAACACTCCTCTTGTAGTAGTTGATGACTTGGTGTGTGTGGAAGGGGGGGGGGTGTTGAAGTTGTATGCACTGATGATTCAAATATCAAAACGGATGGCGTGGAGACCAATTAATGTTGTTTGGAGACACAAGGAAAAGTCATTGCAAAATGGACCTGGAACTTACTGGTACCTGCAAAAATACCCTAATGCGGGACGGGTAATTACCCACAAACTGTCTAGGTATGCAATGGGTCCAGACCTACAAAAATTATGCTGGTATGAGAATGAGTATGGGTATTATAGTACCTATCCCGCTCTTCTCCGTACCTTATACATATATAATATTAATTAATATAATTATATTATATAGGTATGGGTATAGGTACATTTTTTTAAACGCAAGTATGAGAATAGCTAAAATAGTACCAGACTCTACCCATTATCATTCTTACCCCTTATAAATAAAGGCATTGTGTATCCATTACACAGATTTGTGTTAGCTGAAGACTTTTGGCTATGCCGAATACATGAGAAGTAGAAACGAAATATATGTAACTGAGACCACGTGTTAGCTTAAACTTTTAGCATATGCCTATAGCTTAAACTGTTTTATGAAGACAGATGAATGCTTTTATTTATATTACATCAATATGTTTTTGTCTACAAATATTGGCAGTAGAATTTTTTTGTTCTTTGCTATTGTTCTTCTGGTGTGCTTTGTTGCAAAACTTGGTTGAAAAGGGTGGGTTATGTTGCCTAGTTGATACCTAGTGGAAAACTTTGTTGAATGTTTATGACATGGACTACTAATTATATTTTTTTTAATGTTAGATTGTTACTCACAAATAGCATGTTGTGGGGCTATAGTACACGGTGTAGAAGCAAGGCCTGCTGCTCTACTGCTTGAAAGCAGTGATAAATAAGCAAGGGTTCTATCACTTTCCTGGACAGGTTACAGGTGTGAGTAAAGAAATTTGGAAGAGCTTACCCAACATAGGATTTAAGATTTTTGATATATTTGTTAAGGGTAATGAGAAATTGCCAAAACAGAAGCCGCTTTTTCCTGATGAACTATTATTAAAAGGGTTTTGGTGAGTATAAGGGAGAGTTACAAGTTTGTAGGAAGTAGAAAGAGATGGCAGGATGGATTGGGAAGGTAATGGACGACACACTCAGCAAACTAAGAGACTTTGGACCTATGGATAAAGTGGTTTGTTGATGAGGTGCAAATGTTAAAGAGAAGGTTATTAGTGTTATTGCAAGGAATTTTTATAAAAATGATCCAAGAAAAGCATAATATAGCTGTAAAGATACTAAGTGGTTAGGGAAGTGAAACCTAAAACTTGCTCAGTGTTATCCACGAGGGAGGGTGGATTGCCGAAATTCTGCCATAACCATGGCGGGCTTGCCTTCACAAACTGCCTATGGCAGTTGGCAAAATATCTGCTATGCCATCCCCCCGCGATGGCTATTTAACAACAATGAGCTTGCTTGTGAGAGGTTATACCTGTATACTGCACATAGATAGAGAAAGAATTACGTATACAGACTCACCGTAGGAAAGAAAAAGAAAAACAAGATATTTATATTAAGTCAAATGTATTTAGAAGAACAAAAAAGATAACGTTTTGGCTTCAGAATTAGATATCCAAATAAGATGGAAATTATTTTCAGAAGTTATTTTGTGAAGGGAAGGAAGCATTAAGGGGCTCAATATTATAAACTATGCAGTTGGTGACTATTATTATACTTTCTATTGTTAAATTTAATTGTTGGAGGAAAAAGAAGCATCAAAGAAGATGGATAATGGTAAAGTAGTTGGACCGAGTAAAAATATTTATTAGCTTGGATGATAAAGGCACTACTGAGATGATAAAGTTTAAGAAAATGACAACAAAGGAGGAACATTTTAATTTCTATTTATATTATAAGAACAAGGTAGAAATGCATAATTGTGTTAGTTATCAAGCGATTAAAATTTTTATCCATATATTATGAAATTGTGGGAAGAGTAATTGTTCATAGATAGAGTAAGAAAAAAGACCTACATGTCAATTAACCGAATTAGGTTTTTGAAGGGAGGTCAACCATGATAGCGTATGACATTTCCAAAGTGTTGCTTGCGAAACTAATGGTGGAAACAAAAGTATCACATGTGATTTTTATTAACCTGGTGAAGGTAATGATTGTGTACCAAGAAAAGTCTTGTTTTAAGGCTTAGGACATACATGTAGTCGTGGTGCATACATTTGAGAGATGTTAAGGACTTGTATGATAGGATTAAAATTACAATGCATGTTGGGGTCATAGTATTTCTGTACAATTATTATCAGAAATTATCAACATTGATTCCTTATATTTTTACCTTGATTTTACAGAAACATGTTATGCTCATCTAATTGTGATGTTGTACCTGTCTTCATGGGTGATATAGCCAATAAGAAAACTTAGAGAAACAATTGAAATAGATATAGTTCTATAGATCCATGTGAAGACTTGGTATTTATTCTACCTATTCAAGAAATGCATTTGTTGTGAATTGTTTTCTTGTGCCATTGTGCATGTGTCAGACTAGTGCAACCTCCCTTATTATAATTTAAACTTTTTCATTTGGCTTAATGTAAGATTTTCATTTTCGATTGTTTATGAAGCTTATTCAAGATTCTGGAATATTATGCTTCTCACATGTATGTTCTCATCTGCAAATAATAACGCTTTCATTATCTACCCAATTGAGGCTTTTATGTTTCTGTCTTATGTTTCATCGTATCCTTTTATTTGATAAACAGGTGAGGACATTCAATTTCAAGAGCTACATACATCTTGAAAGTTGCAACTTAGTGGATGCTTACTTCCAAATATCATTGTCAAGGGTAGATATACTTTTCATTAAAAATTAACCATGTTAGTCTTTAGGCATGGCTCTGCTTTGTCTCTAACTTGTAGTCCGTTACTTTGGATCATCTTACCCCATTCCTAATTTTAAGGGGACATTTTTTTTAGCAATTTGTGTAAACTAATTGTTGTAGGGAATGACCATGATGTCATGATCACGTGAAAATATCACTGACATGCATATTTTTGTCCTCTTTGACTTTTGTAATTGTAATACAGTTAATGTTGATGTTGATTTTAGGATAGACATATATAATGACGTTGATTGGAAGGTTAAGAAAGTTATTTTACATTCGTCAAGTGCATCACTTTTCCTTTGTATGACATGCACAAGTGACACAATAATTTGGTTTGTTAATTTGCTCATTATTAGTGGGTGATCTTAGATACCTTAATTTAATAGGGTGTCATTATCTTTTCAACGTAAACCAATAGAAAACAACTATTATTAAAAGCATATCATAGATGAATTTAAATTTAATTTAATTGGTGTTTTAAACTTTATAATTGCAAAATAATGTCATGAAGGTTTATTTCAATAAAAAAGGGTCAACAATAAAAGTATAAATAATTGAGTTTTATTAGTGTGCACCATTAGTATAAAACATTTTACATATTCTTCTATTATGTTAACTTTGTTAATTTTATCAATTAATATTTTAAAAGTTATATAAATAAAGATTTATGATTAAATGTTATTGTAAAACTTAAAATTTTACACTGTTAGTATGTATTAATTAAATTTTAAATAATTTTACATTATAATTAGGTAATGATAAATTTGATGATTATGAATAAATGTCTTAAATGCCATAAGTAGATTATAGTTAAAGTATACCAAGAAAATTGGATCAAACTTATTTCAACCAGTCCTTTTTTTGCAAAGAAATTAAGTAAAATTTTTAAATTGGAATAGTTTAAAGATATGATTTTTATGAGTTTTTCTTCCTGCATTATTATAATTTTTTTTACAAGTCTAGATTAGCCAATTCAGATTTGCAAAAAAAAATTCCTTTTATAACTCTGAATTGACCAATCTAAACTTATAAAAATTGCAAAATCTTCCAAAATAAATTAGTGTCATTTTAGCATATGTACGTAAGGTAGCATTGTCTCATTTTCATAATAATTAAAAAAAAACAAAAGATGCAAACATTACTTAATAAAGTTCGGTAGCACGGTTTCTTAATCAAGTGTAGATTACTCAATCCGGACATATAAAAAAACTTTAAAATTTTTTCCAAGTTCAAATTAGCTAATTCAAACTTGTAAAAAAAGGAGTGAGAACAAAATTTTAACTTTTTTTAACCGAAGGGTTTTTTTGACATTTCACAAGGTTATGAAGATATAGAGAGAAAATATAAAAGTGCTAGAAGAAAAACTTAATTTTTATTTCTATTGTATGATATTGGACCAAAACTATTATGTTTTATGAAAATTTTTATTTACACCGTATTATTAATAGAATGCACTCTGCATTCTTGCATTTTCTATTACCTTTTATTGGATTAAAATATTAAATCTTATTTAATTATTTTATTTATTTTTTTATAGGTCAAATGTTACTTGTTAATATGAGTTTTTGTTGAGGGATTACCTACAACTTCTTTCTTCTCCTTCTTTTCATATATGAACTTTATCACTAAACCAACCTTGTAACTCCATTTCATCATTTGATTTAATTCAAATTTCAAGTCACTAAATCCTAAAATGAATAATCCTCGCCCTCTTGAATGACTATGCTTCACTATTTTTTTTTAGTGTTTATTTGAACTCAAACACATATAATAAAATATAATATTAACATATACTAATTTGATGAAATGAACCTAAAAACATATAATTAATAATAGTATACAAATATAATAAAATCATGTTAAAAATGTTATTTTTTAATTTTTTAATACAGACCAATTTAATTGGTTTAACTAGTAATAATCTAATCCGACAATTAAACCATCAAATCATTCTCCAAATTAGTTTAATTTTTATAGCATAGAATAAAATAAAATATGAAACAAGAAACAAAACAATATATTTAATCAATTTATAAAAATAACATAACAAAATAAAAAAAAATTATGACACAATTTTGTGTATATATATATATATTTTTAATTTTTGGATCCATTGTAACTTTGGTCAGGGTCATGGCCACCTCTCAACTAGGCCACAGGCTGGCTGTGCTGCTTTCTCTTCTTCTTTTTTTTTTTTTTTCTCCATGGAAAGTAACATATTGAATTGGTGTCATCAATTTAGAGCTTCAATTACCATTGGTTTCCGTGATGACAAAGTTGATGCGCCAAGTTATCATCACTATCCAAATAATAGACAACAACAACATTAGTGCTTAATTAAGTGCTTAATTATAGTTTTATTTTTGGTTAGCAACTTAATTAAGCAAAATTGATTGATATCAATGTAACTGATAGGTGTTTGTTTTCTTTTCAGTAAGAAAAGGTTTGAACATCATTAGTATTCCAAGTCCTTCAACTATGTTCAGCACAAAGAAGACCATATGGGTGCCTGCAGAATGTATATCAGTATGTAAGCTCTTAGTAAATAGTAATAATACTCTGAAAAAGAACTAATGCTCTTAATAAGTATATTGACATCATGGAATAGCTAGACAATAGTTTATGGTACCATCACAAACACACAACAAGGATAGATCAAGAGTTCACGTGTGATTTGGTTCTATATTCACTTTTTTCTTTGTTCTTCAAAGATATTAGACTAATGGAATATCTGAACTTAGTTACACTTCCACACATTTTAAAGGGTGCTGTTATTGAAGGCTAACAGAATTTACACTTAAGTAAAATGTGGAAAAAAAAACTATTGCCATTTAAGGTTAAATAGAAAATTGTGCTCATTAGCCATAAAATTAGCAGAAACGAGCACAAACATCATACCTGGGAGGAATGAAGCATTCATCCGCTTTTGTGACCTAGTTAATCTGCATTAACCATAATCATATAAGAAAATTAAAGAAATTTTTAATGTATCTATCATATTTGTAATAAAATAATTTGTGGTTAAAAACTTTTAATAATGAAAAATTTGTCAACTGCTAAGGCTACCTATGTAACTCTATCAACAAGGCTCATGGTATATACACTGATAGGAAACAGGCTACATACATATTTTTCAAACTAGTCAACTAATATCATAGAGGAGCTTAGCATTAAATTTTAGACACAGATGAATTATGTTAATATATGTTTATAAATACATGAAAAGAAAAAACCTTTACATTGATAGGTAAATGTTATAGCAAGTATATATATTTGAAATATTAACCCCTGCAGAGATCAACAATAACATTTTTTGAACTGATAGGTAAGTCAACCAAAAGCTGAAGAATCATAGGAACACTCACAATGCACCACCTGCAGCAGGACCAATAGCTTTGAATAAAGACATGACTGTCATAGCAATGCCATTAGCTGCCCCCCTTTGGTATTGTTCCTGTTTTCCAAATCAAAATGTTATATGTGCTACAATTTCATCAATTAATAGTCTCAACCATTGTATAGAATCAGAAGACAATGAAATTGTTAAAAAAGAAAATTACCACTGCTCGGTTTTGTAAAAGGAACAAATTTGTTATAATGGTGATCTAAATCCAAAGAAAAGAGTATAATCAGTTAAATTTGTAACACAAACTTTTCTGAATCAAGAAAACTGATCACCTGAGGTTATATCCAACTCAATTTAAACCCTCAAAATCATCTATAAGCGATTAAATAAACGAAGAGGTGCACTTACAGACAGAATATTCTTCAGAAGTGAAGCAATATTTATCACTATGTACAGTGACAACCCTGACAACAATGCTATAAAGGGGTAGCTTTGCAAAAGTGGTATGGATAACATCTGCATATATGACAAAAGTAACAGGACATACTTCAAATAACAAAATATGAAATGCTGAAATGCAATAATTGCCTCAATTAGGTAAAAACTCACCCCTGAGATGCGGGCAACAACAGTAGGTCCACCAGATCTTTCCACAGATGGGTATAAGGTAAGTTGGTAAATGATCATTGAAAGACCTGAACAGTTAGGAAGTCAGTATTTATACAAAATATTTATCATGTAACAGGAATTATATCATGCAAAAAATTTCTCTATTTTTCTCACTTTCTAATCCAAAAGTATAAACAATTTTGATGATAATATAAAACTAAAGGAATAAATTTAATTAGGTTCAAGTAGTATGATATTATGTCAAAATTGTTCCAAACTTATTATCATGCAAACCTGGCTATTGTTCATGCTCCCTCTTTTATATGGAATTTTATATCAAAACATACTTGTGTGATGGAAGTCATGCTCAAAACAAACTAAATTATGGACAAGAAAGATACATGTCTAAGCAATATTTTACCTAAGTTTGGAAAACATCAGTACGATTCATTCAACAAGAACAGAAAAAGAGAAAAACCCCAACAGAAAGTTACCATATGGCCCCATGTAAATGCATAAAATTTATGTGCAATTTTTGTGAATAGAAAGTTAGGAAGAAAACATGGATGCCCAACAGTAATAAGCATTTATTGTTGGTTCCAGAGATGCACCTGTTATTGAAAGAACATCACCAACATTATCAGTTGTAAAGTTCAAACCCCCCAACCTTTGAGGACTGACGGTCCATAATGAGAATATCTAAAGAAAGCAGAATGGATGAGTGTTATTCACTAAAAAGTGCATGGATGGAAAAGCAAGAATATGAAAACATCAAATATTAAAGGATAGTCTAAATTACAGCAACACCCCATAAAGTCGTAATTATAAATGTTTTTTTAATCATTATTTAAATTTGAGAGAGGTATTATTATAATATCTTTAAATATATAGGATACGGGTGTAATGTTTTTAAATTTAAAAAAAGTTAATATAACTGTTATATATATCTTTAAATATATAGGATATTGGTGTAATGTTTTTAAACTTAAAAGAAAGTTAATATAACTGTTATGTATAATTTAATAAAAGTTGAGGAGTGTTACTAAAATTTGCTCTAAAATATGTATAGATGATTTTTAATCTCGTTAAGTACCAAAGAATGATACCTCTTGATAAGCAACATCATGAAGTGAGAAAACACAATAAACAATGATAGATGACATTAAAGGCCAATTCAAGAGGAGGTTTTCCTTCTTTTGGATTATCTTTTCATTGCCAACCCTGTTGCTTCCATTTTCTAAAGCCTCAGCATCGTCTTTGGATTCATTGCTAGAATTGTGGTTGTGAAGTGTTTCCTGCAGTTATTTTACTCAATTATATTGACTTTGGAGACAGACTAGACAATATACAGAGAAGATGGTTCTACATTATAAAATTCATCATAAAATTGTTGGAAGCAAAGAAACATACCGGAAGCCAGAGACAGCCAATACCCACTGCAAATGCATATGCTGAAATTATAAGGTTGGGTAAAAAGTATGGAAACCTGCAAAATGATTTATTGTTTGGTAAATGAAAATCAACAGTCAACACATCATTAACGGATAAAATGATAGAAAGACAAAGATGAGAGAAAATTGAATTCAAAAGTCTACTTACTTATCCCAAATGGAACCCTTTGGAAATATATCTGGGTACTTCTCTACTGGCTACAATGAAAATTTCCGAAAATATGGTTCATGAGTGGAAGAGGAAAAAAAAAATGTAATCAGTAGAAAGTACAATGCATTGATAATAAAGGGATGATTACAAAGTGACTATTATGGCCTTTATATATATATGCTTTAACTAACTATGCCTCAAACATCCTCTCACATGTTGGAAGATATTCACAACACACAAAATCTTTAAGCACTTAACAATGCAAAATGTGAAAAACATGCAAAAGACCATTTTTCTCAAGATGGTTGATGAATTATTTAAAAAATTTATAGTCCTTAATTTAAATACAGATTCTCAGGTGTCAACCTTCTAGAAGAAACAGAATTTTTGTCCATTAAAAAAATTCATATTTAGAACATATACAAAATTCAAAGCTTTATTTATACAAGATGCATCTTATAGTTTGGCAGAAGAATATAAACAGTACCTGAGCTAAATAGCCTCCCAATGCCGGGCCAATGATTAAACCTATTCCCCAGGCTGCACTGACCTAAAAGCAAATCACAATTTGAATGATTAGAAAATGCAGTTCCAAGAACTAATAGTAAGAATCAGTGAAGCTTACTGTTGAGACTCCCAGAGCTTGGTGTTCTTCTCGAAAAAGCTCAGTAGCATAGGCCTGTTAAATAAACAAGTTTGGCAAAATAGATGTATAAAGGAAGTTAGAATGAAATTTAAGTGCACACATTTAAAATTTGTATCCTGGTGCTGGTGGTTGAAACATGAAAGTTAACTTTTAGGAGATAAAAATATGATACCTTCATTGGTCCAATCATACCATTTAGACTTCCCAAAAGAAATCTCGTGATGAAAGCCATCCAAAAACTTGTGCTAAGGCCAAATAGTGTGTTGAAAATGACACTGAAATTAAGTAAACATTGATGAGTTCAGCAAGCTCCTCAACATAGATTGAAGAAAGCATCCAATTAGTTGACACATATACTTACATTGCCACAATCCCCGTAATTATAACAGGCTTTCGACCATAGCGATCAGCTATCACTCCCCACAATAATGATGTCAAACATCTGCCAAGCATGAATGCAGAACCTGTAACATTTTTTTATCAAACTGGCATCACTAATAAATGACTTGTATGAGTTGTTCAGAGCTTGAGTTCTTCAAAAATGAAAATAACAGAAGTAGCCTTACCGATATAACCAGCATAAGAACTGATATCAGCTTCTGTTTTCGCTATATTAAAATCCCTTACCTGAAAATAAATGTTGCATTATTGAGAATGAACGAGGATGTATATTTATGTGAATTTCTATAAAGCTAAACATTAATCAAGATTTTGTTTCTTGAGTATTTCATAACAAATGGAAAAGCTGAACGGACAGCGGTAAGAAATAAAAAATTGACTTTGGTTCATCTAACATGTTGCAATTATTATTCTCAGCAAAATTATGTGGTTGAGGGAACACAATATGGAATAATGTTATCGAGGAAATAAAAAGAATTGTACTTGGAATATTGAAGAAAATCTTGTGATCCGTTGCTTAGAAAGGCTTTTCAATTATTTAGATTGAACATCATTCAGTTGACCATTAATCAATTATTTGGGTGTCACAAGTGCAATTAATTTGTGTAATAGTGGTCTTGGCTAGTGGAGGACTAAAGTTCACTCATATTGGCCAAAGTATAAATTGTTACTTGCAATAAGACACACTGATAGTAATTTCTTTCTAAATTTGAAAATCTCGCATTCAAAATAGCTTAAATAAATCAAATAAGTAAAAGCTGATATTGAACATCAATGAAGCACTCAACTATTTACATGTGTGTTCAAACAATTTCAAACATTATCACAAAACTAGATAGTATGCATCAAATGAAAAGGGTAATATAGCAAGCCCCACTTGATTGTTAAACTCACCATGAAATAAAGGAATGGAAAGAGAGATGATATAGGCAGTCCTGTAGACGACAAAACAGTGACATCAGAAGAGACAAAGTAGTTTCCACTTACTGAGAAAAACAAAAACATGCCAGCAGGTAAAACGGAAAATCAAATAATGATTTTTCCTTTCAAAATATTAAAACTGAACGCCATAAAACATTTTAGCATTTAACTTTAATTCTTCCCCACTACTCATATGGGATTAGAAGCCGATACTTTTTCAGCCAAAATTCAAGAGCAAGATGAAATAGTCATGTCAATTCAATCAGTCACCACTAAGGCTCTGCCATTGATTTTCTCCAAGAAAAAAGGATGAACATGAGTTAGGAAAAGCTCTAAATTTTATGCCAATCTGGTTGAACTTAACTATTTTAACAATCTGTATGATGCAAAAACACATAAGAGGAAGCAAAGAAACATAGGATGATTCTAATGAGAAAGGCCAGTTGGCACCAAATGTACAACATAAGGAAACTAAACATTTATATCAGAAGCATTAACAAAAATGACACTCACAAATGCCTCAGAACTGAAACAACAAATTTTTGCAGAAGTTAAAAGTGCTGAAAATAGAGCCAAAGGCTTACCACTACTCAGCATCACCACCCACATCATAAAAAGATTTCTAATGGATACACCCTTTCCCTTACTCAACTCTTTAGCTTTATCAACTTTACAACCGGGGCAGCCCTCATAGTACTTCCCCTCCAACAATGGCTCTTTAAGACCTTCCTCTCCCATTTTTATGAGAGAATCAAATTAAACAAGTTGTTTCACTCAGGTTCTTCTCTTCTATACATTTTACGTGCACCATTCAAACCACAAAACATGATCAGAAAAGATGTCAAGCCCCTTTGTTTTGAAGCACATAATGGACATAAACAAAAGTTGATGAAAAACACACACACACACATGAGAAAATCAAGAACTTACTAGTCCTTTGTTTCAGAATACAAAACTAATGAACATGAGCAATAGCAACACGAGGTCAGGCTGGTCTGGTCGCTAGCGAATAACACGTTATATATGAACACATGTGACCAATTCTCTTTTATTATGAATTACTGTCGTCTAGATAGTAATAAATATTAACAAGTGGCATCATTGCACACGTCACACTAAAAAAATAGACAATGGGTACAATGTTGAAGGAGGAAAAGTCTTACACGTAATGCAATAATCCGAGAATGAACCTATTGATCCTCAGCATCTTGCATCATATCTAGGATTAAAATTTTCATTTAGAACCAAAGGAGAAAATGGGACAGAACAAACAAATTAATGGTCTCACATCGAAAGACCAACATCATGGTGGCCTAATGACTCTGAATTTAAGGCCGCAAAATGACCTGTCATTCACGTGTGTATTCCATAGTTTGAAGGGAATCATTTGTGTATAATACCTAATCTATAGCTCTATTCTCAAGAAGGTAATGTTGGAATTAAATCTGTAACTTTGTAATTTTTCTTTCATGTACAACAAAACTCTCTCATCGAGCATAACACTGTTATATATATCTCTATGATTGCATCAAACTAGAGAGATCTCTAGCTAAGGCAGAACAACACCAAACCCAAATGCTGATCTACACAGATCTACACAGTTTGTGGTGTTTGTAACTTTGTATGAAATATAAACAGTTTATTAAAAAATGACATATCTAATGGTGTAAAATAATTTTAGTGATATTTTATCATAACTTTTCATATACAGTAAGTTTGTTCGTGAGTAATATAAATAAAAGGATTGAGAATGAAGGTTAATATAAAATTTTTTTATACTATTTGTGTATACATTTTAAACTCACAGTTTATCCTAAAAAAATATGAATAGTTGAACTTTAGGTTTAATTTTTATATATATATATATATATATATATATATATAATATTTTGTTAAAATAAAAAAAATTCTTTTGATTTGTAATTTTTTAATATGTTTTAAATTATATTTTTATCTTTTTATTTTTTAAATCTGTAATTCAATTTTTATTTTAAAATAAAATATCAAAATTAAAAAAATACTTTATTTTAATATAAAAGATAAAGTTATTAGAAATTTAGAAAAATGAAAACAAACTTTACTTAATTTGTTTATTTTTTCTGAAGATTAACATCAATTAGTATTAATATTAATGCAAATGAATAATAATTAATTAGTATAAATATTAATGTTAGAAGTAATTAATTATTACTAATATCAATTAATATTAATGTTAACATCGAGAGTAATATATTAAATTTACAAATCCTAACAACAATATCATGTTATGCATGGGTCTCTTAAAGAGTTTAAAAATTCATAGCACACATGAAGGTCAGAATCACGTGTTATCAAACAATGATTTCTAAACTTTTTGTTTCGTCACGCACGAATCATAATTATAAGAGAAAAACAATTATGTACGCGTAAACAACTTTACATTCGCGAAACTATAATTATAATTAGGGTGAACTATGTTTTTTTTTACATTAATTTTTTTTATTTATGCTTTTAGTAGATTATTTTTTAAGTTTAATTGGTATATACTGATAGGGTAAAGATTTCTACACTGACAGTCAATCATGACCCTTTATTCATGATAAAGTCATGATTGACTGTCAGTGTAAAAGTTTACACTGACAGTATATACCAATTAAACTTTTATTCTTTCTAGGGGTTGTACATTAACTTTTTTCTTTGAATTTTTTGGTATTTTTTTTTATTTTAAATGTTAACCAATAACATGGTATTAAGTTTATTATAAATTTATTTTTATTATATTTTTTCGCAACTTTTAGATCTACAAATTAAAAAAAGAATTTATTGTTAAATATTTTACTGTACATTAAACTTTATAAATTTATTTATTTAAAAATTATTAAATATTTTTAAATATTATTAATATCTTCTTGAAACTAGGAATAATTATAGTTAAGTTTGTAATTTCAAACATTCATACTTAATGCATTTGAATCTAAATTAATTAGGTAATAAAAGTTCAAATTTATTGTTACATATTTTTAATATAAATTTTATATTGATGTCTATAATATCCATATAATTTTAACTGATTCCGACATTATATAGAAAAGAAAGACTATGAACTCTCAGCATAACAAGTTTTACATTGACACTAAATGAAAATCTTTCATTTATAATGGTATTTTTATTACCATTATCAGTAATGCTTAAAAAATCATATATAAAAATCATATATACAAAAGGGTTTAATTGAACGTTAGTGTAAAATTCTTACATTGTCAGTACATGTTAATTAAACATATGTTATATATTTTAATAAATTTAACTGTTTACATAATTTATTCACTAAGTACTTGAAAAGATAAAAAATATTAGAATTTATCGTAATAAATATAAAGAAAAAGAATTATACACTCTTAATATAAAAAAGTTTACACTAATATTTAATTACAATATTTTGAATCATAGAAATTAAATTATAATAAATATATCATAAATAATGCAGTACATTGTTATTAAATTATAAACAATATTTTTCAGAAATCTTGTTTATCATTTTCTCTAACACTGATAATTTCGGTCGGTAAAGCTTCAAGGTTGGGAAAGCAAAATTCTAAACCAAGGTTTTTTTCCATAGCAACTCTAATAGAGTTTTTTTCATGAGTTCTTAAATTGAAAAAATAATTTTTTATTAGATTGAATCTCCGTATCACAAAGGTCTTTTATTCTTAATTTTAGGTTTTTTATATATAAAGAATGATTCCTTAAAAAACAATTATATATTTTTAGGTTGTCCCGAACTTATGAACACTCTTACTTTTAGTTATTAATTCTTCTCTATTGTTTATTTTTCAAAGTTTCATATGGTAAAAAAAATTACAGTTTTTTTTTTCTAATTCACTTTCTTTTGTCTTTTCTTTTTCTTTCGAAAGCATGTTGATTAACTTAGACATAACAGATAATTGTTTTTAAGAAATTCAGTCAAACCAAAGAATTCAGGTTCAGTTTTTTCACTTGATCGGCTCTAGACCCAACCCAACTTAATCAGAACTTTTCATGTCTGGCTCAGTTTACGGTTTTCACATTTGAAAACTTTGACCCAACCTGAATCAACCCAAAAGTATGTATATTACATATTTATTTTATATTTATTATTTTTAGTAACTTTAATATTTTAATTTGACTAATTTAGTATATATGAAGCACTTGATATTTTGTTATAAAATTATAAATTTAGTAGACTAATAAATTTGACTAGTTTCAAGTATAAAATTATTTTTTTACAATTTAATAAAAAAATTGATTTTTTTTTTAAATTGGTTTTCACTGGAACCGAACCGAACCAACCCGAACATCATCAGTTCGGTTCGGGTCTACATAAAAAAATTATGAAAACCGAACCAACCCAACCCAATTAAAATGAATGTGTTCTGTTTTCATTTTCATTCAAAACCAAACTAATCCAAACCGTGAATACCCCTAAGAGAAATTATTAAAAAATAAAAAATTATAAATTTTTTAAAGTTTCTTATAATTAGAATAAAATTATGTATATTTCTTAATTATGATATGACATTGCGAGATACAAAAAAAGTAAATTTTATTGAGTTAAGAAACTCTTGTTGGAGTTAAGGAAGACCCAAATATATTATAAAACTCAATGAAAAAAAAACTATATAGGATGAAGTTAAAATATTTATTTTATAAATACTATGATGTTGACACTGGATAATTATTAGAGTTTAATATCCATGTACTTACCGTATAAAAGAGTTTTAGACTGATATTTAATTACAATCCATAATTTAAATGACTTTTAAATTAATTGATAAAGTCAACAAATTTACTATATATAAAGAGATATGATTAAAACTTTTTACATTAGCCTATATAAATGTTTTTCTCTAATTATTATCTATCGATTAATATAATTAGGATTATAATTGTATTCATCTTTTAAGATATCAACGAATAAAAGAAATATTTAAATTTTTATTTTTTCTTTTTATGTTCTTTATTGTATTTTAACTAAATTAAAGTAACCCTAATTTTTAATTTCTGTCCTACACCATGCAAAATTTGTGTCTACCAGAAGACATACGTTAGAATTGATAAGTCAGTAAAATCTTTTATTTGGGGTAAACCAACAAGCTAGTCATTGGATCAATTGGGATGTTATTATCAAACCAAAATATAGTTCTGATCCTTTTCAGTACCAGATTATTCTCAGTTATCTCTAACTAAATTTTTAGGCATAAGTTTAATGAATGATAAAATCAATCAAACTAAAAACTATGAATTTATATTAAAAAAAAATATATTATTACCTATAAAAAAATATTACCGTGTTTATAAATATTCCTTATTAAACTACATTTGCATAAATTATATATAAAATTAAATTTCATAATAAATAAATATTTTTAGATATTTAAACTATATTATAAATGCTATAAAAATCTAAAAAAATTTAAATCATGGATCATAATCATGAAAAAAGTAAAAAAATGTAAATAAAAATATTGGCGGAAAAAATTATAGTTAATTTAAATTTTAATTACAAAAAGTAAGTATTTATTGTAAATAATCTAAAATATTATATTATATATAAATTCATAATTTTTAATCTAATTAATCCCGTCTTCTCATTAAATCTAATGACTTAAAATTTAATTAAAAATAACTAAAAACGCTTCACTCTCTTGCACACATGTTCCTTAGCTGGTTGCACGAGGGATCCGATCCATTTGTAGATTCATTGATTAGGTGCATATTAATAACACACAACTCAAGATTAATCACATGCTCTATGAAGGAAGATGGCACTAGATGAGCATGTTAGCTTAATTGTACACCATGATGTCAAACTTAAAATTATAGATATAGTACTTGATGATAATTCGTTGGACTCTGATGTGGGGTCACTTAACTTCATGTTGATACTCTACCAAAGTTTTATACAAGGGGTTATTGTGAGAACATTCATATTTCATAATTCAATATAGGGGAGTTGAGTTAAGGAAGCTAAATATACTATAGGTGTTAAGATGGATGAACTTGCTTTACTATGGATTTAGGTCGATTTGGGTTAGAAAATTTAAAATTTTACTATTTGAAATAGTTAGTAGTCTAACCAGTTAACTCATGTGATAAACAAGTTTAAGTTAGATTTACCAACCTATTTCACTTAACAAAAAAAAATCAAAAATACTTTTTTAATAAAAAACTTTTACCTATATGAAATAAAAAATTATTTTGTTATGAACCATATATTTTTTAATATTATTATTTCATTCATGTGTAAATTTTATTCCACTTAGAAAATAATTTTTTTACTTACTTTAAAAACTAGTAGACTAACCTATCTAATCCACTGACCCTTAATACACAGGATTGCAATGAATCTTTAGATATTTTTAGTCCAATTCACTTAAAAGGTAATCCATAATGTCCATTTTGATACTACCCAAAATTTACCATAAATAATTAAATATATTTTTCTCATCTTCATAAGAGCCTTCCTACTAACTTCTTTAGCTTTAAGTGGCATTTTTTTTAGTCCTTTTTGTATCTCAGTGGAGCTCGTTCCCCACCCCTCCTAGGGCTAGGGCCTCCGTCATAAAAAAACATTATTTCTTACTTACACAAATGGGTATTGTTGTAATTGTAGTGATAGTGTTCTGGATTGTCTTTGGTTGCAACACGGTGGACCACTGTGCTATTAAGTGAGTCCAAAAACATCTTCGCAGGCGGGAGGTTGTGATACCTCCATCATTACAACAAGATACAAATGAAAGTGATTTATCGCTACTTTTCTCTGACCTCACTTTTATGCGATTATAGTTTCAATCAACAATAACCCAGCCTAAAATCCCTAAAAAGGGTAACTAGAGACAAATCTTAACGAGAACGGTAAAAATGGTAACTAGAGACAAATCTAGATCTCCTTAAAAGGAGGGCACCACGTCCCCCTTAGGTATCTAATCTCTCACACTCTAATCTCTATCTTCTTACTCTCTCATTGACTTGGGGCATTGGAGTCCTTTTTGTAGGTACACAACTGTCTCTTAAAGCTCAAAGGATCGATAGTCGTTCTGCCAAACTCCGATAAGAATATTTCTAGCAAGTGCAACTTCGAGAATGAGACCATTATTCACCTTAGTTGTGATTGTGCCAAGGCCAAACAGTTCGTTCACTTTTAAGCACATCTCAAGAAAAAATTATTGTATAGTCTTGGATTATCGCATGATTTAGAGTTTGAAATTTCAAGTAAAAAATATGTGATTTATAATTATTTAATTAATATAATTTATAAAATAAATTAAATAATTAATTATACATTATATATTTATTTTTTAAAACATAAATAATACCATGATCGAGATAGGGGTATTCATCGGTTTGGGTCAATTCGACAAACCCGGTAAATCAAACTGAACCAATTAGTTTGGTTCTGTTTTTTCACTTGATCGGGTTTGGACCCGACCCAAGCCGACCAAAACCGAACACATATGGTTCGGTTCACAGTTTTCACATTTCAAAACCCTCACACAACTCGAACGAACCCAAAAGTATATATTATATTATTATTATATATTTATTTTATATTTTTAAGTTAGTAAATTTAATAACCTGTTTTGTATAGGGTTTTGCATTTTAAAACTTTGACCCACCCTATTTTATATTTTTAAGTTAGTAAATTTATTTTATACTTTAAATTTATACAATTTGTTATTTGTATTGTATTGTGTTGTTTTAATAATTTAATTTGACTAACTTAATATATATGAAACACTTAATATTTTGTTATAAAATCATAAGTTTAGTAGACTAATAAATTTGGTTAGTTTCAAGTACAAAATTAATTTTTTATGAATTAGTGAAAAAATTGTTTTTTTTTCATTTTTTAATCATTTTTCTTTAAAACCAAACCGAACCAACTTAATTATCATTGGTTTGGTTCGAGTCAAGAAAAACTCCAAAAAAACCAAACTAACATAATGTAATTAAAATTAATTGATTGGATCTTGATTTTTCCTTAAATCTGAACTATACACACTCCTAATCCGGTGCCATGTAATAATTTTTTTTGGCGTTGAGAGAACAAAAAGAAACACTCTTTGACTGGGTGGCTATCCAATAAGGTTCTTTTTCAATAGTTGAATGGATTGAGTGGATGAATTGGTCTACATCTCTCTCTCCTTGGTTCTCCAAGTTGTCGCTATAGCTCCTTTTTTATTCCTTGTTATTTATTTGATTCTCTCAAATTAATAAAAAAAGTTTAACATTTGTATGCATTAGGTGTCATTCTTTTTATATTAGTATAGTTGTAATTTATTTAATTCCATGAGAAACGACTATCTTTAGTAGAGAGTGGTATATATTATTTAAATGCATGTTAAAATTTTTCTTAAATTGAAAACATATAAGATTCAAAAATTAAATTAAACTTATAACTTTAGATATTAAATAATTATGAATATTTTTTAAAATTTTAAACTTCTAAAAATGTTGTAAGTGTTTTCTTAATATAGAAAAGTAGGTTTAAACAAGTCATTTTAAATTCACCGATAAAAACAGGACAAAAAGAATTCACTGATAAAAAAGCTTTCGTGAAACTTAAACTTTTCACAATTTCATTGATTTATTTTATTTATTTTTTTTACAAAAGAAAACTTAAACTTTTAAAAAATGGTAGAACTTTTTGTTTTTTAAACTAATATAATTGTTAATATGTTAGTTTTATTAGAAGAGGAATTTGAATCCACGACTTTTTCATTATCATTTTTTTACATGTGCACTTTTACATTATAATGACCTTATAATTCACATAAAAATTTGTGCAAAAGCTTATGATTTATTGAAACTTGAAATTAATTAAAAAAATAGTTCAATTAAATTTAAAATTAATATTTATAATAAATTATTACTTATATTATAATAAATTTAATATCCCAAAGATGAGAAAAATAATTGTTTATTAAAACACTAAATAGTTGACATTAAATAATTAAATTCAAATTTATTTTAAAAATTATTATAAATATTTTTTTAAAAATTATAAACATTTAAAAATCATAAATTATTTTTATTTAATTATTGATTTTAGTTTTTTAACTTTAATTATTTGAAAATTGTGATAAATATCTATTTCCAGCTTTAAAAATTTTCAAAATATTACAGATACTTAATTGATAGATGGAATTTTTTAAACCAAATTTTTAAATATTAGTGAATTTAATATTGGATTGATTATAATTTTGGTTTTCTATTTTAAAATATACATATTTATTTATCTATTTTTTAAAATATATAATTTGTCTTTTATTTTAAAATAGAAATATTTATTTATCTATTTTTTAAAATATATAATTTGTCTTTTATTTTAAAATAGATACATTTAATTCAATTTATTAAAATTTGTGATTGTAATCCGTCCATTAATTTAGTGACCTGATATGATATTATTTTTTAATTCACATCATAGTTGATATTAACTTGTAACAACAAATGCTTTTAGTTTTATAAAATAACTAAAATTATGAATTTTAAAAAATTGAGTGGATGGAATGAGATATTATTTATTATGCTTTTAGTTGACATTAACTCGTAACAATAAATGCTTTTAGTTGTATAATTTTATATTATTTATTATTTATAATGAGTGTCAATATTTCATTGGTTATGTCTACCACATCACATTCCGGTGACAAGTCTATGTAAATGTTTCTATGTGAAATGTAAAATAAAAGCATAAAGCTTAGTTGAATCTAACACTATGTTTGGTTATAATGAAAGCAACACATTGTTGATAAGATAGAAATAAAAGAGATAGATATTGGAAGAGTAATTTTAAGTGAAAATAATCTTTAAATAGTGAAATATCTCTTTTCCTGAAAAACACATTATATATTATTTATATCTCATCAAGATTTAATATATATATATATATATATAATCATCACATAATAGATTACAAGATAATAATTAAGAAAAATAAAAATTATTTGTCACTTAATAATTAAATCTTAAATATCATTATAAACATAATTTCAATTCTCAAATATAAAATTAAATAGTTCAACTTTAAAATACATAAAAAAAATATAAATCACTTAAAAATAAAATTTTAAATCTCAATTCTTAAATATTTTTTTACAAGTAATAAGTTTTTTTTCCTTTTTATATTTATGACACCCTATTTTCTATAAGTAATATAATTTTTATGTTAAAAAGTTAATTATCAATTTAACTTGCTAAACTTGCAGATTTAAAATATCTGTATATTTAAATAAGTTTAAAAACGTAGAACTCACATACAATGTGAATTACGGGTTTCGCAGATAGTCTATAAACTTAAATGTAAATCTTTATCTTTAATTTTGATGTTTGGATCATAAAAGAAAATAATAAATTACATATACAAATCATTAATGAGGATTTACGAAATTAAATAAATATTTTTTATTTTTTAATAATTTCAATTACCTTCTTGTTGTAGGGTTACTAATGTAATATGTATGTAATATGTAATATATAAAAGGTGTGAGTATAGCATTTTTAAACATGATGGAATATTATAATTACAGCATACAAGAAAGTTTCAATACGACATATAATTCAAAAATGAAAGAAAACAGAGAAATATTAATCCGTGCTCCTTGATAAAGGAACTAATATCAAGGAACTAAAAGAATAATTTGTTTTGTTTAAATGGGTAAAATTGTATTTATATATAATTTTAATAAAAATATCTTTTGTTTTTAATGAAAATACTAACGAGGACTGACTCATCATAAAGTGAGTTTTTTTTAATTTTTTAAAACATAAATTTAGGATTTTTAAATTAATAATAATATTTTATTAAATTAATTTGAATAAAAATTAGTATAATTAAAAAATAAATTTTTCTATAACCAATTAAAAGATATTTTTATTAATTAAAATTAATAAATAATTATTTGCTAGTAAAATAAAATAACAAAAGAATTATAAGGCTTACAAAATAAAAAATATTAATATTAATATTTTATTTTTGAAAAATTTTATTTTTTCTATTCTAGGACCGATACTGATGATAGTAGGGATGACAAAAAAATTCACGGCCGCAGATATCCGTGGATAAAACCCGCAAAAATATCCGCATGGATAGTATAAATGGGTACCCGTCACCGCGGGTATGGATTTTTTTTACCCGCTTCTTAACGGGCACGGGTACTATGATATCCGTACCCGTACCCGTACCCGCACGTACCCGCTACCCACTATACCAAAATAATATATATATATATATATATATATATATATATATATATATATAAGTTAAAAAATAATATTATTGGAAAATAAATCAAATTAAAATATTAATTATCAAAATTCATTTATATCAATCTTATTTTTTTATAAAAACTTCGTGGTTAATAAAATTATTTATTATAAAAATACCGATAATATAAAATAAAGATTTTTTTGTATTAAATATTTTCTTATAATATATTATATTAATCTACTTTTAGATCTAATTAATCTTGTAGAAACTAATATAATTTTATTTCTAGATTTTCCAAAAAATAAATGATTTATTTGATTAAACTTCTCATAAAAAATATTTAATTTTAAAAAATCATTTTTTAAAAATATTCGTGGGTAATAAAAAAATCCGCGGGCATTTCTATAGTAGATACCCAACAGGATTTTAGCAGGTAATGAGTCGTGGCTTTTTGTAACAGGTCGAGTGGCGAGTAACTACTATCCCTGCCTGCCCCGACATTACCATTCCTAGATGATAGTATCATACTAATGCATTTTAAAGAAATATAAAGAAAACTTACTATGATACACAAAATTTTGTTTAAGATACTTATTATAATTAGGGGTGAATACAGGTTGGGTTGAGTCGCATTTATGCAAACTTAAGACTCAATCCATCATAAAATATTAAGTTGGGTTAAGTTGAGTTTTCGCTTTTTTTCATTAAACTTAACTTAATTCAACCTGTCCTTGAACGAGTTGAGTTGAGTCAATTGGGTTACAGTTTTAAATTATTTTTTTTAAAGAATTATTTGTTTAAAAAAATTATAATATTATTTTGTTAGCTTCTTTAGGATTTGTTCTTTTTTTAAAAATAGACTATATCATTGTTATAACATAAAAATAAATAATAAATTATAGTTACAAATTATCAAAACTAAAACAAATTAAAATTAACATATAACTAAATTTTCAAGTAATAATATCTAAAGAAACATTTATCTAAAATAAAAGTAAACACAATTTGTCTAAGTTAATCAAGTCATACAAATAAATACAAATTACATAATTTGTCAAAGCTAACAAATTAAAAACAACACATAATTTCAAATAATAATAATAATAATAATATATAATAATTTAATACTATAATTGGGTTGGGTTGGGTCTTGGGTTCAACTTACGGAACCCGTCACCCAACTCATAATAGATTGTATTTGATTGGGTTGAGTTGTATTTCACTTAATCATAAAAAAAAAACGCAGCGTTTTTTTATTTAACACTTATTTATTTTTCATTTTCCACCTACTGATGGGACAAATACTATTATACCCTTTATTTTTTACTCTTCAACGGTGCACTGTCGGAGAGTAAAAAAATTTCCAAATCTTTTACTTCTCCAGCGATGCACCCCGAAGAGTAAGAAAATTTACAACTTGTTTTACTTTTCCGGCAATGCACTGTCGGAGAGTAAAAATATTTACAAACTTTTTTACTTCTTCGATAGTGCATTGTCAGAGAAGTAAAAGAATTTACAAATTCTACTCTCCAGCACTGGAAAAGGTTTGCTTATGCTGCATCAATAAACATTACTTTTATGAAAAACGTTACATATTTCGGGACAATCGCATCAATAAATAAATATATATATATATATATATATATATAACAAGCATTAATAATTATATTAAAAATAAAAATTATTTCATTTACCTTAAAAATTAAGTAATTAATTAAATCATAAATAACAAATTATTATTTGTCAACGTAATGATCCGGATGTATAATAATAATAATAATAATAATAATAATAATAATAATAATAATAATAATAATAATAATAATAATAATAATAGTGATGATGATGAGAGAAGAAGAAAGAAAGTAGGACGAGAGAATAAAGAAAGACCTGAAAAAAAAAAGAGAATATGCTATAGGAAGAGATAGAATATTTAAGATTAGCGTTAAACGGATAAAGTTAGTATTTAAAAAAACAATTAAAAGTAGTAGGTGTTAAATAAAATTTTGATAGATATGAAATGAAAATCTCAAAACTCAACTCAATTTATTTGAATCGGACTAAATTTTTTATTTGTAAAACCCAATTAACACCTCTAATTTTAATAATACCTTTTTTTTAATAGTATTGTTAGAGTACACAAGAAATAGTCATGTTTGGTGTAAAACAGTGGCATGGCAATTTGCAGTCAGTGTTGATTGATGATAAATGAAGTTATAGCAAAGGTAGGTCAAGGCTAGATCATATCATGTTAATTTGTCTTTTTACATGTTGCTTTTATAACACAACTACTCTGAGGGAAAATTTCACCAAATCATAATTGTAAGAGAAAATTTTGACCTCGGTTCATTAAGTTGTAGATTTTGCAGGATAAATTTACTAGTTCACATGCTTAGTTTGTAGTTTGTTTAAATGATAAATTTATTATTTAAACAATTAGTTTGTGTTAATATTATGATTTGTTTGTTGTAATATTTAAGAATTTTAGTATTGAAATTATTTAGTAATTTAGATTATTATAAATGATGGTATAATTTTTAATCTATACTATTAACAAAGGGAATTCTCCTTTTGAAAATACTCATTCTACTTTTATACCTATTTAAAAATTAAAAAACAAACTATTTTGTGAATGAAAGGATTCAAATTTGTAACCTCTCACTCCGTAAATGTAAATTTTGCTACTAGATCAACCTTATTACCTTAAGAAAAAAATTACTTTAAAATATTTATATTCAACATACATAATTGTTCTACTATCTATAATCTATATAATTAATATATATATATAGTATATATTATATTATATATTATTTATACTATTAATAAAAGAAATTCCCCTTTTAATGACCACTTATTTGAAAAACACCGATGTACTCTTATATCTATTTGAAAATATGAAAAATAAACTACTTTTTGAATTCGAATTCGCAACCTATGTCTCCCCAAATATAAACTTTGCCACTAGATCAACCGTATACCTTAAGAAAAAAATTACTTTAAAACATAGGTATCCAACATACATAATTGTTCTATTATATCTAAATGTAAATATAGAAGCATAATAACATTTTGAATTCTATTCAAACTCTTTCCTCTCTCAATCTTCTTAAATTCATTGCAAATCTGTCGTATTCATTGATGATTTGACATGTTTTTATCATGTTAATAAAATATATTTGAAAACTTACTAAAGTAAAATTATTATATGCAAAATGACACAATGAAATATTTATATTCTACCATGTTATTTAAAAACATATTAAATTAAAACTCTAAAATCATTATAACATGTCATAAATTGTTATAACACATCAAAATAGTCATAATTGGAATATGACGTTTTTGTATCTATATTTTATTACTATTTTACCCTTCTAAACTAGAGTCATTAAACGCCCCAAAACTCATGGGTCAACCCAGTCCATCATGAATACGGGTCAGGCTGGGCTAAAAACATAAGAAATCTATATTGTGATAGCAAAAACATAACTCAACCCACTTAGGACCCAACTCATATGAGTTCAACCCGGGTGGGTCGGCCCATTCTGTATTGAATCCACTTTTAATTATGTTTTATTTCAATTGTAAATTTGTACTTTATGTAATCATTTTTTGAATTTAAACTATTATATCACATAATTAAATAGAAAATAATTTTTCTTAATTTTAAATAAAGACTTAATTAAATAGTTAATTTTAAAATTTTAAAAGATCTCTTTTTTTTAAAAATAACTTTTTATTTTTTGATGGGTTGATGCGTTGGCTCATATAACCCGTCAACTCTTGGTGGGGCGGACCGGGCCAACAAATTGAAAAAGAAAGGAGAAACTAGTCGAGTTGGGTTGGTCTATTTTTCTTGCGGGTTAAGGTGTGCTAATCCATATGGGCGTGACCAACCCATTTTGACAGCTCTATTCTAAACATTTTATAACTTCTCTCACATTAATAAATACACAGTTTCATAAGTTCTACCTTACCACAAAAGTCCTCCTTAAACCTCATTAATATAAATATTTTCAATCATAAATATTTTTAATAGAAATACAAATACACATGTTCGACAATATATTTAGTTCCATTGCAAATCTTACATATTTGTGATGATCTCACATGTTTCTATTATGTTAATATAAACAAAAAACATACTAAACTAAAATTATTATACACAAAATGTTATGGTGAATTATTTATATTCAATTATGTTATTAAAAATATATTAAATTAAATTTCTAAAATTATTATAACATATCAAAATAGAAATGAGAGTCTATGTATCCGCTAGTATGATAGAATACAGTTTATTTAATTTAAAAAAATTAATAATTTTTTAACATATGTTTGTTTGTTTTTAAAATATACCTGTGTGTCATTCGTTTTAATTCAGTATCAATTAATACTGTAAGAGAACTGTTTTTTATTTTCTATTGGTTGGTCACATGTTAAGTTCTGGCCAAGTTTTGGAGCCAATTTTTTTTATTAAAAAAAACAAGACTATATATATATATATATAAATAAATAAATATATGCTTCTGCTTGAGGGGGAGTTTACAATGTGAAAGGGACTACAAGTGTGAGTTGAAAGTCCCTTCCACATTGTAAACTCCCCCTCGAGTGGAAGCATACATTTAATGACGGTCCCTTATTCACACCGCCCTTAAACACAAGGGGACACGTCTCCTGAAACCCTTATCAGGAGGACTTTCGATGAAGGGCATCCACCGTCATCCTGTTGATCAGGTCTGATACCAGTTGTTGGGTCCAACCGGAAGGGGTTAAACACCGGGGAGATCTACAACCATGGGACACAAGCCCATATATAAGAGAATATAATATCACCTTCAACCCAAAACCTTAAAACATTAGATTATGAGTCTTTCTCACTTATATATTACTCAACTTTCCAATTTCTTACCAATGTGGGACTTTCAACTCACACTTGCACTCCAACAATAAATAAATAAATATATATATATATATATATATATATAATCAATCCAAATTGATTACACTACTATACAAAAAAACTTACAAACCAACAAATAATAACTAGATTTAATATTAGAACTCGTCATGACAATCCATTAAATTGCTAAAAGACAGTGTAGTTTTCTCATTCATAATATGAAAAGACAATTCTATTACCCTCAGCTGGAATTCAAGCTATACGTCAAATTGGAAACTATTATTTGTCCATATATGAATTATATTGATAGGAACGGATTCCTTAGGGTATTTGAACTCAACATTTATCAAATAAAATTTGAGGAAATTAATATAATAATTTTTCAAAAATTTATTAAAATTGACAACATTTTTTATTCTTTGTCATAAGAACTCAGTGCATTTGTACCTCTTATCTAATCTAATATCTAATAATAATAATATATATAAAAAAGGATATTAAAATTAATTTTCTATCCTTATTAATTATTTGGAAAGTGTATTATTTTAAGCTATTTTGTCTTTTATGTTTTACTTTTTTTTAATTTCTTTTTGTTTGCTATTTGTTTTTTCCTTTAATTTTTCTTTCCTAATTACCTTTCTTATTTGTTTATGTTTATTATTTTCATATTCTCTTTTTATATTTTTATGTTTCTATATGTTTTATGTTTTTATATTTGTATTTTATATCCTATTTTATTTTCTGAATTTTTAATTTTTTTATTATTTAAGTTTTTTATGTTAAAACATATTTTTTAAATATGTTTTCAAATATAAAAAATAATTTTAAATTAATTTAATAAAAATATGTTAAATATTTTTAAGTTTTTCAAAAAGTTATCATATTAAATATATTTAATATAACAATGAATTTAAATTACTTCAACAAAAGCATCTTGAATTTGATATTTTAATTTATTTACAATATGAAAGATAGTATCATTCACATTATCGAGAAATTGTGCTTGATTAATATTTATAAATTTTATTTATGTGCAAATTTTATTTAACAAAAAGAAATCATATATCGTAAGTGGATTAGTATATGACTTAATAGGTTAGGCGACATTACTTTTACTCTTTGGTACAAGACAAAAACAAATATAACCTATATATTCTAAATATATTTAATACATTAAAAATTTATTATTAAATTTTTATTACATGAAAAAATAATTTTAATCTATGTTAAAAATATTTTTAAATATATTAATATACTGAAAAATAATTTTAAATTAATTTAATAATATATATGACAAATATTGATTATATGACAAAATAATTTTAGTGTATGTTAAAAAATATTTTTAAAATATACTTTAATATATTAAAAAATAATTTTAAATTACTTTAATAAAAATATGTTACATATTTTTAAATTTAATAAAAAATTATCTTATTAAATATATCTAATATAAAAATAAATTTAAATTACTCTATTAAAAGTATCTTGAATATAATTTTTTATTTATTTACAATATAAAAGTATCTTCATTACTATTTATAGTTACATCTACGTCCAAATTTTATTTATAAATGAGATTAGTATACTACTCGATAAGTTGAGAAATATTACTTTTAGTCTTTGATTCAAGACAATATATAACATATAGATGCTGATTAATAAAATATATTTTTATACTTAATACAATTATATTTTGAAAATTTAAAATTTGTAATAAAATATTTTCCATATATACATGTTAATTAATAAAATAATTTTTAAACATATTTTAATATATTAAATCATAATTTTAAATTACTTTAAGAAAAATATATTAAATAGTTTTTATTTTTCAAAAATTATTTTATTAAATATATTTACTTTAAATTACTTTAACAAAATATCTTGAATTAATTTTTTTAATTTATTTACAATATAAAAGATACAATCATTCACGGATCGAAAAATTGTCTTTTATTAGTATTTATAGATTTTCATGTATATGGAAATTTTATTTTAAAAAAAATCATGCATCGTAAGTGAAATTATTATACAATACGATAGGTTGAGAGTCATTACTTTTAATAACTGATCCTAGACAAAAAAAATATAACATATTGATGTTAATTAATAAAATATAAGTTTTATACTTATTTTTACATTTATATATTTAATATAGTAAAATTTAATTATTAAATATTTTATTATATGACAAAATAATTTTAGTGTATGTTAAAAATATTTTTTAAATATATTTTAATATATTACAAGAATCCCAATTTCAACAAGAACCAAATAAAATTAGAATTTTTAAAGGAATCCATTTTTTGACGAAAACAAGAGACACGTTAGATTCTGTCAGCTTGAAGGTCACCATGCAGAGAAAAGAAGATTAGATGCACAACAACACTAGAGAAAGAAAAAAAAGAAGGATGAAACAAAAAGGTTAGAAAGAGAAATTATATAACACTAAAGATGTATTTAGTAAAATTAGTTTTCTAAATGCAACCTCCCTTTTGATAACAGACTTTTCGTAAACTTCTTGAAACTCAACTAAAACCTTTTAAAAAAAAGAATAATTATCCTCATCTTCCCTCATTCTTCTACCATCACACCTCAATTCAATTAATAATTTAGATATAAACTTAAATTTAATTTCTTTCATTATTTATTCTATAAATTATGACCTATTAAATAAATAGATTCTTAGAATGTCAATTTGGGTGCATTGGTCATTTTGCTGACCGAGCTGGAAGGGAGAGGTATTTTCAGGTGAGGAGAGGTTGTCGACCCTCATCAATGCGAGGATCAAAGTTGATCCATGGTAGGGGGTGTTCTTGAATGTTGCCAATGTGGTTGAGGCTCATCGGGGCTTCTTGCAGCTTGTACAATGCGACTTTAAGACTTTTTACACAACATTCACGAGCTTCTTCTTGCTTTTCCTTTATTATGATAATGTTCTTGTTGGAGGAAGGGAACTTCATGGCTATGTACAGCGTGAAGACGATGGCACCAAAGGCATTTAAGGTCAGACACCCAAGGAAAACATTCTAGGATGTGTCAGTATCGATCAAGACGTATTTTACTTGTAATGTCGACGAAAGTTTCCCTTCTCTGAAGGTTGTCATTAACAACACGTAACCTCAAAAAGTCCCCCCAAGAATCACTTGTTGGCAGCCAAGAGAATTTTGAGATACATTAAAGGCACATTAGAGTATGGTGTATTTTTTCCTAGCAAAATGAAGCAGATGGAATGGGAATCAATAGTCTATTCAAATTCTGATTGGTGTGGTGATAAAATAGATAGAAAGAGTACCTCTTACATGTTTAAGTTTTTAAATGCACTAATTTTATGGTGTTCTATGAAGCAACAAGTGGTGGCTTTATCAACTTGTGAAGCAGAATACATAACTGGTGCATTTGCTGCCTGACAAGCAGTATGGATTGACTCTGTGTTAAGAGGGTTGCAAATTAAGGTAAGGAAGCCTATACAATTGCTGGTAGATAATAAATCTGCAATTAATCTAGCTAAGAACCCAGTTTCTCATGGGAGGAACAAACATATTGAGGCAAAATTTCACTTCTCAAGAGAACAAGTGATTCATGGAAAAATTGAAGTTGTTTACTTTAAAATCAATTTGCAGATAGGTGATATATTGACCAAGACTTTCAAGATTGAAAGGTTTGAGAAGTTGAGTGAAGCTTTGGATGTGGTAGATTGTAAGAACTTTTGAATTAAAGAAAAGTGTTACTGAATAACTAATTCAAAAGTTAATTATACTTGTATCTATAAACTGTTTTTCAACTCTATATATTAAGAGTTGTATTTCTAATTGAATAACAACAATATTATACAGCTTTTATATGTGTGCATTTTTGTGTGTTCATTCTCAAGGAAGTTTTTACTCTAACAAATATACACGTGTTTTAAAATATATTTTTGTGTACTTTGTTTTAATTCAGTGTCAATTAATACTATAAGAGAACTGTTTTTTTTTGTTGGTTGATCTGATCTTGACTTCTTGCCAAATTTTGGTGCCAAATTGTTTTTTTTAAGAGAAAAAAACAAGAATATATATAACTAAAAGACAAAAAAATAGCAAAAAATAGGTTGTTCCGATAACAAAATACAACCGATCCAAGTTTGATAGGCTATCATATAAAAACAGCCAAAACAATAAGTATTAGCTAAATTTAGCATTAAAATTCACCATGACATCTTCCTATAATAATAACAAACACTAAATACGACAAAGTTACACCTATTAAATTGTTAAAAAACATACATCGAAGTTCTTGTCTCAGTCATAATGAGAAAAGACAGATCTATTGCTCTTAGCAACTACGATAAGTCAAATCGGTAATTATTATTTATACATATGTTATTGTATTGATAGGGACGGGTTACTCAGTGGGATTGGAAGTCCACATATATAAAATCAAATTTGAAAATTTAAGTAAATTAATATAATAATTTTTCAAACATTTATTAAAATTGACAATATAAGAACTCGGTGCAGTTGTACCTCTTATATATTTATCCTTAAAAACTGAACTTCGTACGTCCTCCCTTATTCAAAGTGGTTATATATTATAATATATATTTATTTAGCTTATAAAAAATTTATATAATATATAGATGAGAATATAAATTGTTGACGTTTACATAAAATTTTCATAACATGAGTTTCTAATGGTGTGTGAGCTAGTTACAAATTAGAAAAAAGCTTCTGTATAAATAGAAGTGTGTTTTGTGAGAGTTTTCTGAAATCTATAGTGAAGATTTGCATAAAAAAGCATGTCAACCATATTATATTTATACATTGGAACTATTTGTTTTTCTATTAGAAAAACATTGTTGTAACCTAATTAACTTCTAGTCTTTAGCATTTATTTGATATATATAGTGACCTGCTAGTTACATTATATTGCATGTTTTAGTGCTATTTATACCTTTGTTTTCTATCACACTTTGTTATCAATGCAATTGTGTTCTGTTTTGCGAATTCATACTTTGTTTTTCTTTTGTTCTTACTCTTATTTATTGTTTTTGTGTATTAAACTTCTAAATAAATGTTATTTATACATAAACTTAAAGATTAAGTTTAGTTAACATTTAATTATTTAAAGATATATTTTCAAATTTTTGTTCTGTATATTAAAAGAAACTCCAAAATATAGAGAACATTAATAATGTAATAATAAAAGAAAAATATGAGAAAAATAGATATTTATTAATGGTTTTGAACATAACATTTCCTTTTAAAAATAATTAATATATACTTTAAATTATCTCCAATGGTATTACTTTTTTTTTTTTGGAACCAATAGCATTTATTTAAACACCTCATCTTATATTTTTTTGTTAATTACCTCTATCATATCAAGTTGCATTTAGTCTCTATTTTGTTAGAAGAAAAGTGAAGAGTGAAAAGTTATATTTACATAAAGATAAAAGGAAAGTTATATTTTTTTTAATTCATTAACAAAGAATGCATTAAGAAAAGTATAATTCATTTAATGAGTTTTACATGTTTAACTTTCTACTCATACCAAACATAAAAAAGGAAGAAAGTACACAAAAGTTGAATCTTTCAAAATTATCCTTCTTCATGAAAGGGAAGTCATAAACATATGGATAACTTTCGAATTATAATAACTTTAATTTATAAATTTTTACTATTTTTACATAATTTTTCATACAACCTACTAACTTCAATTTTCATTCTATTTCATCTCTCTTCCTTTTTTTTTTCTTTTTTTTTTCTCAAAACCGAATGTAGTATTAAAGCAATCAACTTTATTGTAATTTTTTATTTGCAAGTTTCACCATTAAATTAGTATTAATTTTAAGTGAAAATAATTTTATATATATCATAAACAATCACTTCGTGTATAAAGAAAATTGTTTAAGAAAATAAAAATCAAGGATCAATTCTTTAGGTTAAACAACCAACCCAAGAAATTCCATTGAAATTACTTTTATCATCAATAATTTAGAAATTTATTGATATATTAAAAATTAGGTTTAATTCTAATATGGGTCTCCCAATTCTTTAAATTATTGACATTTTTTCTCTTGATCATTAATTACTGATATTGGGACTCCTGATTTTAAAAAATAAATTAATTTTTTTCCTGTTGCTTATGTTTAGTTGTTCTCACTATTGACTGTGGACATATGAACATTAGTAGTTCACTTTGCAATAATTAACATGACCACTATGGGTAATAAGTTGTGACCACTGAAAAATGTTAAAATGCTAAGATTGTGGTTTAAATAACTAATATAATCAATTAAGATATCTTAATTTGTGGAGAAAATATGAATTCCATCTCTGCAAAATACTCATCTAAAAAAAAGTTCAAAAGTCTTTTAATTATTTGTAAAAAAAGTTAAGATGCTCAAAATCAATTAACTATTATCCTGTAAACAGTAAACATTTGAATTATACGTTAATGATAAGTAAGTAATAATATGATAAAATTTAACTTTTTTTAAAACATGAAAATATTATGTTGATAAACAAAAATCATATAAATAACAAATTATAATTTAATGTAAATATTTTTTAAAATTAAATAATTTTCTCTTAAAAATTGGGAGACATGTACTTTGAAGCTTTGTTAATCTTAAATTATTATTATTATTACTATTATTTTCTACCCTTTAAAACATACTTCACTCACTAGTATGATGCAAACCCATTATCTTTATAATTTAACATTATTCTCAATTTGATAAGTTGTTTACTCCAAATTATTCTCAATTTGATAAGTTGTTTACTCCAAATTGAAGACTACAGTATTTGATTATTCAACTTTGTGAGTTTCAAGTATTTATTTCAACTTGTAGCTGAAAAGACAATTCTGACAAAAGTGACAGAACAACGTGGGGGACTGAACTTAAGGTTAACACTGCAACTAGAATTCAATTTGAACACGAATCAACAACAATAATGTTTCTGCTATACTGATTGATTCTTTCATATTCAATTGCATCCTGAATGTTTTAAAAAAAATTATTGCATAGTGTCGCATAACAACGGGACTAGAATTTGTCATTCACGATATCAATCTTTTTTCTTTCTTTATATATATATATATATATATGTATATGTATATGTATGTTAATGAATGAGATTTTACAGTTTTAACGTTACTAGAGTTGTACCTCTTAAAAGAGAGGTTTAGTGCTTGAAAAAAAATAATATTAAGAAATTCAAACAAAAATTTACTTTAATGATATTAAAAAATTTATTTTTATATTATTTTATTTTTACTTATTTATGAATCATATTTAAATTTTATTTAAAAATGATAATGAAACTTTATAGAAAAAATACATAAAAAAGTGTAAAAATTCATTTTTTATATTTTTAGTTTCAATAATTTATGAACTAAATAAAAATTTTATTTAAAAATAACAATTACATTACAATGAAAGAGAATATGTAATGGAAAAATAACATAAAGAAAATTTAAAAAATTCACCTTTTTTATATTTTTTTATTTTCACTAATTTATGGACAAAATTTAAATTTTATTTTAAAAAAAAATTGCATTAAATGAAAGAAAATACATAATGAAAAAGATACAGAAACTTTAAAAATTTTCCTTTTATATTTTTTTATTTTTTCTAATTTAAGAATCAAATTTAATTTTATTTAAAAAAGACAATTGCATTACAGTGAAAAAATTGTTAGAGAAAAAATATATAAAGAAAGTCCAAGAAATTTATTTTTATATTTTTTATTTCACTAATTTATTAATCAAATTTTTAATTATTTTTATTTTATATTTTATTTTATTTTTTCTCAACCCCTTCGAAACCCATTTTCTTCATTTTAAAAAGTCCTAATTATATTCTTCATATATTTAAGAATCAAATTTAATTTTATTTAAAAAAGACAATTGCATTACAGTGAAAAAATTGTTAGAGAAAAAATATATAAAGAAAGTCCAAGAAATTTATTTTTATATTTTTTATTCACTAATTTATTAATCAAATTTTTAATTATTTTTATTTTATATTTTATTTTATTTTTTCTCAACCCCTTCGAAACCCATTTTCTTCATTTTAAAAAGTCCTAATTATATTCTTCATATATTTAATTATTTTCATTTTTCATTTTTTTAATTTTTCCCAACCCCTCCGAAACCCATCTTCTTCATTTTAAAAAAGTTAAAAAATTATAACTATACTCTTTTCTATTTTAAATATTTTTATTTTTTATTTTCTTTTATTTTGCCCCAACTTTATTCAAAGTCCCATCTTCTTCATTTTAAAAAAATTAAAAAATCCTAATTTTTTTTAAAACCACTGGAAATACTATTATTTAAGTATAACTTATGAAAACGAATGTAGTGACACCATTGGATATTAACGACAAGGTTTTGCAGTCTAATGACTTTATTATTTTCACAATACTCATAACTTCGTTAAAAATATATACAATTTTAAAAATATATTATTTTAATTTCAAGTAATGGTTATTTTACTAAACAACCCAAACTCAATCTAAGTAATTGGTTGCCTTATTATAGATATTGATGTGTTCCTTTCCAATGCTAAGCAATAGTTGCTTTGGATAAGGGAGATGTTCTTATTACTTAATATTTTTAAAAGTGATATAAATGATAAGTTTATTTACTTTATTAATTAATATATTAAAAATTTATTATTATTGAATGACAATGTAATATTTTAATCTTAAATTTTTTATAATTTCAATACATAAATATTAAACTCTTATTTAATTAGCATAATAATTAAAATAAATTAATTAATTAATTATATATTCTATATTCCGTATTTATTAATTGAGACTTCTAATAGAGATGGTCTGTTAGTTCGAAACATGTGATAATTTCTTCATAGATATTATTCTAATCCTACCAAATTTCATCATCCTCTCAGTGTTCGAAATAAACAAGATCAAATTTTAGTTTAGATTCAGATGAAATGAAAGCGAATTTATTTTCTATATGCAAGTTAAAACTATTATCAATAACTTTTATTTTTCACATTGTAGACATAGGTGATTAAAGCTATATAGAAAAAGAGGAAGATTTTTTTAAAAAAATTATCTGGTAGAATTTTTAAGAGGGAAGAAAAGAAGAATAGAGAAAAGTAAAATACATTTTCATCATTTTAGATTTCCAAGAATATTGGATGAATTTGGATGAGAAGAAAAGTCACTTAATAAATTTTACATTGTTTTATAAATTGTTTTCGATCTTTTTATTATTACTAGTGCATTTTATCTTTTGTGAATTTTCATATTTTTACATAAGATTTATTAAATATCATAATCATTATTGTTCAAAGTCTAATTAAACATTAAATTAAAAATTTATATCTATCATTTTGATGCATGTCACAATAATGTGATTATGCTTACTTAGGTGTAAGAGATATATTAGACGAGAAAGTGCTTTTAAGAGTTTCTGATAATGTTGTGACACATTTCATAAAAGTACCAAAGGCATGCTAGAATAAATATCATAGATAAACAAGACTTTCTAGCTTTTAATAAGTTAAGCAAGTTTTTTGTCCTTAAAGTTTCACAAAAAATCACTTTTGGTCCTTGAAATTCAAAAATATTTTTGGTTTCTGAAATTAATTTGCTTTTTGTATTAACATTTTCCGTTTGGTGTATTTGGTTGTATCTGATGGGAAATTGAAGATTGAGAAATTAGGATTAAGAAGAAGAGTGATTCATGAGTACAAAATATGTTTTTTGTACCAATTTTTTTAACAATGTTAACTGGAGAATAAGAACTAAAAGTGAATTAGAGACTAAAAAAAATATTTTTGAATTTTAAGGACTAAAAAGTAATTTTTGGTAAAATTTTAGGAAAAAAAAACTTATTTAAATCTTTTTAATATTACAAAGAGAGATAACATATTGTAATGTTATAAAAAAATTGTTTACAGGTGTTGATCTTATTAAACTCATTTTAATAAGGCTTTTTTACATTATAATTAAATCTCATACAACTCTGATGATTGAGTTACGAATTTTTGTTTGAATTGATGTATCATTTTTGCTTTATTTGTATTGTTGAAAGTATATCTTGTGTTTTATGTTTTAATTAATAATATTCTTTGCCTTATAAAAAAATTAAATATAGAATTGAATTATTATGCACTGACAGTGGAAGAGAATTTTACATTCCATTCCATCACAACTCTCTTTATTTGTCGGAATTTTTTAAATATTTAATGATAAAGTGAACAAACTTATTATAAATAAACAATTATTAAGATTGAATTTTGGTATAAAACTTTTTAAAACTATTTATTATATCTACCATATAATTTTTGCTATAAAAATATTTAATTATTATTGACTTTTTAACGAGTAAACCGCTAGCCAAGAATCTTTGAAGGATGGGCATGCAACCAGATTATTAAGGATATTAATGCAATATATTTTAAAATAACGTATAATAATAAAAACAATTAATTTTAAATTTATAATCCTTCTTTTTTTTTTTCTTGTGAATCAAACACTCCTTTAAAACAAAGACTTAGACTTGGCTAACGTATTAAATTGAAAAGTTAAAGTCAAACATAATGATTTTAATTGTGATAATACATTTTATAAGCCTGACTGACTTATTTAGAAAACGTAATACTTGTAAATCACGTTTAAAAGTAAGACTAACAGATAAATAAACACAAGTCCACAAAGTCATGCTACGTGCAATTCAACAACCTTTTGACCAGTCAAGAAACTTGAAGACCATAATAGACTTCTATAATTTGGTTAGGCTATGCTAAATGGTTTTTTTTTTCATAAATACTTATAGGAAAATAAAAATATTATGTAACCTAATAAATATGATTTTTTATAAGTATTTATATAGATGAGAAAATTTAAAAATTACGAAAATGTATGAAAGTACTTCTTTATTTTAACTTATGTATAGTTTATGAAAATTTATTTTTTACGAGTATTTCTGAAAAAATCAAATCTAATTTGTATAATTTAATGATAACAAATATGAGAATCCCCGTTTGGGTGACATTTGGTGCTTTAATTAAGAAAGTTTTGAAGTTCATAGCATGTGTCACAATATGAAAACTTAGATGAAAATGTGTCACCAAATAGTGTTTCGTAAATATTTAGTACACTTGCAATTCATAATTATAATTAAGATAGTACTTTGGTGTGTGTATGCTCTCCTAAATTTAAAATTATGTATTTATTTAAAAAAACTATTCTTACACTTTTAGTTATAACTTTTTACTATTTATTATTTTTATATATTTTTATATTAAAATATAATTAATAAATTAATATGTAATTTATTTAATAATAAATAAATTAAAATTAAAAAAAAAAGATATAATAAATTATACACGGTATACCAAAATCCAAAAATACTCCTGAAAATAGGAATGAGTCTTAAAATTTCATATTTATTTTTTTTATGTTTAAACATGAATCTCCTATTTTTTTGGGAATGAGGATGGAGAGGATCAAATATGTCCTCATCTGGTCTTGCTATTCCTAGCATGTGTGTGAGTGATTGTCTGGTAAAATTTTATATTTTGCACTCTTAATTTTATTTTTTTTTTAACTTTTTCATTTATTTTCATGTAAAGATAAATAAATGCACCATCCATTTAATATTTATACCTTTTATATAGTTATTTTATATGTTTTGAATCCATTATTTTTCTTACTTTTTTGTTATTATCGTCTTTATTTATATATATATATATATATATTAATTAGTTATTACTAAATTTATTTATCTAAATATACGATCCACGGGTCATTTGTGCGCACGTTAAAATTTTAGATTTTTCACTTCTATTTTTTTTTTTTAACTCTCTTATTTATTTTCATGTAAAGATAAATAATGTATCCCTATTTTAATATTTATACAATTTATTTTATCTATTTTAACTCGTTATTTTTTCTCATTTTTTTTTGTAATTGTCTTTATTTTTATATATATGATAATTATTAAAAATTTTATTTTCTAAATAGACGGCCACCACTTATCTCTTGGTCCTAAATTCGCCATTTTCACGGGTCAGTTGCTTCAGTAGATTTTATAAGCTACTTAATATTCAATTAAGTAATCGATGTAAGATATTTTAGTAGTGAGGGCAATTAAGGAGAAAAATAACAATATTTATAATACACTTGCTTTTAACATGCTAGTTAAATTTTTTTACAAACAATAACATTAGGATAAAAAAACATTAAATTAGATATGAAACCATAAAAAATTATGTTTTTAATTCTTATGACTAACAAAAAATAACATTTATTGACATTTGTTTATAAAAAAATTGTATTTTTCAATAAATTTAACCAATAATAGAACTCAAATGGGTGTAGAAAATATATTAATTACTAGCATTAATTTGTAATGCCCCTGATTTTTAACTAAAAGAATTTATAAAAAATATGGGAGATTTTTAAAATTGAATTTTACATAAAGAATCCTAATCTTCTTGTAAACATTGTGAACCAAAATATAATTTATTACAAACTTCATCTAAACCATAAATACATTAGTTGTTATGATTATCCTTAAAAAAATCTTAATTCAAAGTAGTGGACTCTTTACGAACCTAAAATTACTTAAACATCAAGAGTAACTTGTTTATGAATTCAATGTATTAAGAGGAAATCCTCTTAATCCTTCAACATAACCTGCTAATCATGTACATCTTCTATTCGTACTATAAACATATATGAAGAGAAAAACATACGAAAGAAGTGAGATTTTTATAAACAACAAAGGCTTAAGGTTTGACCTATGAATCAATCTCACTTGACTTAGTATATGAACTCAATGATGGAAATAAAAGGAAACCTTAAATCAATAGATACAAGATTATAGTATGTATAGAGAATTAAATATAAAAAGATAAAAGGAAAGAGAATCTGTGTAACTCATATATATTGAATTGAAGTTCTTGATCTTCAAGAACAAAAAACCTATGAATGATTATTGTAGAGATATGAGTTCAATAAGAACTCTTGAGGGTTTTACTACCTACTTTCTAGGGGATTATTTTAGAGAATGTGTATTGTTGTTGTAATTTGCTTAATGGGATAACAAATTTATAATCCTCCAGAGTAGGCAGAGACCCCTCAAATGGGCTTTTTATGATTGACTCAACCCATCACAGAGTCAATCTTACTATAATCTCATTCAAATAATCATAAAGATATTATAAGATATGATTATCATCATATCTTAAATTGCCAGATAATGATATAATATAATTTATTAATACCAATCCACTATTATTTCCAACATTCTCCCACTTGGATGGTATTAATCAATAATACAAAGATAAATCATTAAGTTAGAATGACAATTATAGACAAATCTTATATTAGACAATGAGAAATTTGAGCTACAAAATAATATCCGATAGGGATATATATCATAAATATTTCTCATAAAGTATATAAAATAATATAGTTCAATAAAATGATACTACATGGTCTCAAGCATCAAAAAATGCTAAGAGATATGTTACTAAAATGATATTACTTCACACATATCTCATAAGAGAGTTTTCAGACTCCACTGATCTAAGACATCAAAATTTAACCAAACCATATGAGTTATAAAACTCCAAAGTTAAGTATTTGATCAGTGAATACAAAAAAGTATTTAATTAATATAATTTTTTTTACTTGAGTCCGAAAAATTATATAGGTGAGAAAGCATAATTTACATGCATCTAATTATTCATCATAGCCTAATAACATATGTAATTACATATAGGCTACATAAATGCTCTATAATATTTTACATTTAACTAATCTGAGTTTCAAAAAAGAGTGACTATGTAAGAATCCAAAGATAAGTAGGAAATCCATAAATTCCCTACTAAAACCACATAGACACCTAGTTTATATAAAATGACACTCAGATTATTGTGACCACAAAATGTCAATTGAGCAAACACTTAGATAATTGGTCCAAACAAAAAAAATTCATAAGTACTTCAATAGTACAAAATTGTACTCAATAGGAGTACTATCATAATAAACACTTTTTTACAAAGTAGAAAATCATACTCGATAGGAGTATTGCATCTACAATATACTTATAGAATTTTGACCAAACAAAATGTGAAATTTTGGGTAAAGAAATGCACAATACTTAATTGCATACCAAAAGAATTAATGTGCAATGCCCAACAAAATGCTCTTTAAAGATGTCTATTAAGATACAATTAATTATGTATCTCAATTAAAATAGGACAAAAATAAATAGTCAAGTCCTATAAAGTATGTCATATCATAATTAAATATGCACAAGAATATATGACAATACAGATAGATAAGTCTCGAGACATGATACAAAATTATATACTTCTAAAATTTTGATCAATTAAAATATGAAAATTGGGTAAAAGAGATGCACAATGCATAATTGTATGCCAAAAGGATTAACGTACAGTACCCAACAGAATGACCTTAACATCAGTTAAAGATGTCTACAAAGATACAATGAATTTTATGTATCTCAATAAAAATAGGACAAAAATAAATAGAGAAGCCCTATTATGTCATATCATAATTAAATATGCACACGATTATATGACAATAAAAAATATATAAGTTTTGAGAGATAATAGAAGATTATATATACTCTCACTAATTCTTAATATACCAAAAAAATATTAGGATTATCATTAGGGTACACTAGTAGTGATAGTGGGATGATGACTTTATAAGATAATAATAAAAGTGAATTAAAATTCACTATTATTCTACTTAAGGAATTAGAAAGTAGTAGAATAACAAATGATTAATGAGAGAAGTGGTTAAAATAACAAGAATATGAAACTTACAAATTCATCCATAAGAATAAATAATTCTCACAAATGGTTTCATAATTAACCACATATTAATCAATCTTTACAAAAATATTGACCCCTATGAAGATCTTGAAAAAATAATTACATGAGTGAGAAAATGGATCACTTGATAATTTTACGTAGAATATGAGATCATAAGCAAGTTCTCAAGTAATCATAAACAAAAATCAAGTGCTACAATAAACAATATTTACACACACTTGAGAATAAAACATGATTACATGCAGCAGAAGAATGGGACATATTCTTGCATATATTAAGGATATAATAATTAATAGTCTCTAACTCTCATCACAATTTATAATGGACATAGGTTTATTTATATATCCCAAAATAAAGCCTCTAGCTTTTACAAGAATACCATTAACAATATTATAAAATATGGTATAGAGAAATTAATCTCTTAAAATTTGGGATTCCTATATTGTTCTTACAAGAATTTCATACTAATATTGCAAATCAATAGAGAGTTTGTTATACAAGAAAATATTTTACAAGAGACCAATATAAAATCCTTAATATAGATCCCAACAATGTGATCACAAATAATGTGATAAGAAAAAATAATTTTATCAAGAACATTTGTTTTTTCACATGTATAATTAACTGGACATTTAAGGTAAAAATCTTATATCACGACAATTTATTTTATAAGATATTAATTAAAATTCTAATATACAAAATCCTTCCACTTGACAAAGAAAAAATAAGTTGACATAACAAAAAAATACCCAGAGGACTAAATAAAATTCAACTATTTCTTTATCAATATATATATATAGAAAATTTGCACCACAAAAAATGCAATATTTTTTTTTTGTTTTGAAGGAAAAAATGTCCAATTAAAGGTTATAAGTCAATATGGAACAAAAGGAAATGAGAGTGTAAATTTTGGTTCCATATAAATATAACTAAACATGATCAAATGAGGGAAATAAACTGAACATTACAAAAATAGGGAAACATTATGTAATTCTAAAAGTTCAGTTAAAAGAGAATCCCTAAAGAAATTATAATGTACTATAACTTATATCAATAAAATCCTAATACCGATAGGGTATTAAAAAATCATTAACATAAGCCAAGAAAAATACATTGTATAACACCAAATTACATTAATAACAATACACCGATAGAGCATAGTTATCATCAATGCAATAAAAAAAATAATTATATCACAAAATTCACATAAATGCATCCAAAATAGTGAAATTATAATTATGTAAATGAAAAAAGAAATTGTGCATATTGTCCAATAAATTTGCATAATTTTAATCATATATATTATATGACCAACATACAAAATTCACATTATTATACCCATGATAGACAAGTAATAATAATGCAAATTAATAAATAAAATTATGCTCATAAGAGAAGGACAATTAAGATTGTGCATAATTAATAAAATAACCTAAAATGAATTTATAAATGATAATTCAATATTAAAGAGAGTACAGTATAATTGGAGAATACAAATACTGTAAAGAATTATCACAATGAAAATAGGTAAAAAATTCAAGATTATAATAGTAAAAAAAAATTTAATTTAATCTTGAATTAATCAAATTTTTTTTATACTAAAAAATACCAATAATATAAAAATATTAAATAAATATGGTATTTTTGAAAAAATAAGAATATAAAAAATTAGCAATAACATTCAATGCTTTTGAGAATGAATTTAACACACGAATCATCATACATGATCGTATCAAAATGACAAAGTTCTCCCTTGACCAAATCACAAAAATATGGGTATAAAAATGAGTTCATGCAACCCCATTAATACTTTCCAAAGTAAAAGTTAACACAAATATATTATGTTGCCCACACAAATGACTCATATTGGTCAAACATAAAAAAAGGAAAACCATTAAGTAATTTTAAAAACAATTTACCCCATAATTATTTAAAAGAAAAATAGGTTTTAAAGGGGTAGCACTTAAAAAAAAGTTTCAATATATAATTTACCCATGTAAGAGTAAGGGAATGAAACTTTAACATGTTATTTTAACAATAACATGTAGCGTAAACCCTCATTTTTTTTTGTGAAAAAACTAATAGTGAACTATATTATAAAATTTCACTAATAACACAAAAAATCTTCAATTCAAATTTAATTTTCTAATAGAAAACAACCATAATTCTCTAATAGAAAACAACCATAATATGTATCTAATTTGGCTCTGATACCAATTGATGGAAATAAAAGGAAACCTTAAATCAATAGATACAAGATTATAGTATGTATAGAGAATTAAACATAAAAAGATAAAGGAAAGAGAATCTGAGTACCTCATATATATTGAATTGAAGTTCTTGATCTTCAAGAACAAAAAACCTATGAATGATTATTGTAGAGATATGAGTTCAATAAGAACTCTTGAGGGTTTTACTACCTACTTTCTAGGGGATTATTTTAGAGAATGTGTATTGTTGTTGTAATTTGCTTAATGGGATAACAAATTTATAATCCCCCAGAGTAGGCAGAGACCCCTTAAATGGACTTTTTATGATTGACTCAACCCATCACAGAGTCAATCTTACTATAATCCCATTCAAATAATCATAAAGATATTATAAGATATGATTATCATCATATCTTAAATTGTCAGATAATGATATAATATAATTGATTAATATCAATCCACTATTATTTCCGACACTCAATCTCACTCATCTCAATGTTTGAACTTAATCCTAGTTGACTCTATGTATGAATCCATAATCAATTCGTGATGATTCACCGTAATCATCAAGGATATGTTACGGAATTGCTTAGTAGTCGTATATCTTTCTCTAAATTGGTATAATAATTTTCTTGAGAAATCGAGTAATTTTTCAACCCATAACAAAATATAAACAAGCACTCTTTCAGCCCGAGAGATATACCCTACACATTATCAAGGATGTTGAGTAGTTGTTGACATGTGGGTCTCGACAGAATGGTGAAAGATGATTTGGAAAATCAAAGAAGTCGCCACCAATGTTTATTAAGGAAAACATTGGAGAAAAATAAAAAACCCTTGAAAAAAAAATAGTCAACAAAACCAAATTTAGAGTTAGGGAGTCAATTACGCGTAAGGAATGTATTAACACCTTACAATTTTTGTCATAAAGACAATTACCTCTAATTAATTAAGAAAATTATTTATCTTTTAAAAAATTGATACAAGACTTTATTATGACCATTGTTATTGTTATTAGAAAAGCATTACTTGTTAAACAATTGTTATTTATTATTATTATTGTTATTATTATTATTATTATTATTATTATTATTATTATTATTATAACCATGTTTCAATATTATATTTTAGAAAAGAGAGTTATTATTATTATTATTTATTTATTTAGTTCGACAGGAGTGATCTTCTGCTCCTATATATCTCCAGGTGCAATGGAGAATCAGAATTTACATAGTTCTTTTTAAAAATATTTGTGTGCTTGATAGATTTTTAGTTTTGATGTAGTCTTATTAAGACTTAGGATTTTTGAACTGTCACAGTTCATACGTTCTAAAATTTAAAAATTGACAAAGGTGTACACCCAAGCAATCAATTAGAAAACTTTATCTATTGAATTATTTCTATTATTTTTGAAATGTAGTTTTGACTAAATAATTTAGTTTTAGATATGAGATTTAAGACAAAAAATTGTCACAACTTATGACTTAAAATATTGAGATTAAAAATATGTCACATCTGATTAATATTTTGATTTTCATTTAAAAGATTAACTGTAAAAATGATAAAAGGAAAAGAAAATTTTATATTTTTATATTTTTATTGAAAATTATTTTTAAAAGTAAAATATTACCAATTATTATGAGAATTAATTAATGGAGAAATTTGAGTACACCAAATTGTCACAATTTGTATTCTGACATTTCAGAAGATAAAAAAAACCATGTTCAATTAACCTTGTTTTCCCTTAACAATATATTTAAATAAATTGATTATTCTTCTAAATAAATTATAAAATATTATTTTTAAATGATTTATTCTAAAATGAAATTGTTACTATTAGAAACATAATTTTGACTAACATTTTTATTTTTTAGAGATGAGATTTAAGACAATAAACTGTCACAATTTATGTCTCAAGATATCAAAATTAAAAAGATATCACATTCAATTAATCTTTTATCTAAAAAAACTATAATAATAATAATAATAACAATAACAACAACAACAACACAACAACAACAACACCAACACCAACAACAACAACAACAACAACAACTTTAGTTTAAAGACAACAACACAACAACAACAACAATAGTTTAAAGACAAACTTTTATAACAACAATGTGTCACAAATTACATTCTTAGGTCTATAATTAAGATGATGTCACATCCAATACATTTTTTTTTTAGTATTGCTATAGGAAATAAAAACACTTTTAAGCAAATAGTTGTTTTAAAATTACTAGACGTACAAAAAATGATAAAAAAAACATAAGAGAATAAAAATAAAATGAAAAATAAGAATTCCAAAATAAATGATATGACAAAAAGACACACAACTTCATAAAACAGAAAAACAATGGCTTCGCAAAAGGTACATTTCGTGCATTTTTTTACTCATAAATGAAAAATTCAAACATTAACTTTGCAATTAAAATAACAATAATAAAATAGGTAAACTAACAATGAATCACGTATGAATATTAAAAATACAAATTTATTTAAAATGAAATATGAACATGCATGCAAACATAACAAAGCATTGAATGGAAAGAAATATTTAGAATGAAACATATTAGAATAAGTAACAATATTTATGATGAAGAAAGAGGGAAATGAGATTTTCAAAACAAAACAAGTTTACCTGATGTTGTAGACAAGAGAAGGAGCAAGTGCAGCTACATGTACACAACACGTGCGAGATTTGAAGCTAGGAGTGTAGATGATGGTGATGTCTACTCCGTGCATGCTGAAGCATTGTGTGTCAAGCTTTGGTGAGAATGAAGAGATGAGATCATCTCCATCATGGACTTATGTGCAAAGGTAAGTATGTAAAGAATAAGAAAAACAGGGTGTATTGGTCACTGACAATGTTTCATGCATGTGGTCTTGGAGGGATGAGTGTCTCGACTATTAAGAATGTGTGTGTATGTGAGGTGGTGTTTGACAAATGTTGGTGTTGGGGAGTTTCAGATGTTGATTCATGGAGGTTGAAAGGTGTTCATTGACGTCCTCTTGGATCCGTCCCCCCCACTCCTCTTCATGTAATATGTATATCCAAAAAAATATATGCAATTGAGAAGGATCCTCATAAATATGGAAAGTCCAACTACTTCTTTGTACTTGAGTCCTTTTTTTTAGCGAAAATTAAGAAAATTTTAGGTTTCTTTTGGGGAGCCAAAAAGTTGCAGAAGCGGAAAATTGTGTCTTTGTTTGTTGGTGGCTGAGAGAGGAACTAAAATCATTAGGGTGGTTGCTAGTAGAGCTAGTTAGAGTCTAGAAAGTAGCACCATTTTTATTTTCTCTTTTTTATGTATAAAATAATCATATCTATATTATTAATTTATTTTCTAAATTAAATTTTTTTTGTTTATTTTATATTAAATTAGACTTTTATTTTTAAGTTGAAGTTAAGTAGTCAAATGGAAGCACAATTTTTATATTTTTCATTTTCTCTTTCTTCTTTTTTTTGCATTTTATTCGTTTATTCGGACAAAATTGGGTGCTGAAAGTAGTTAGGTAAAGTTTTAGGCTGATGATAGTTCCTAACTTAAAACCATCTTAGGATCAATCTAGTTCGTGCCTTTCACCTCATAGTGTATTAAGTTGTGATTTCTCAAAACACAGGCACTCATACACTTGCATGGTATCTTTACAAGGAAACCTACGACTTTGCTAAGTTTATCTCACAACATCTTAACTCAGTTCCAAAAGTCACTAGAATTGACAATTACAAAAGCACATAATACTTATATTTCAATCATCATTGACTAAATAATTTATGAATCAACCTCAAAGAATTAAAAGGTCATAATAATGGATATACAAATTAATTTCTCATCTCAAAATTTCTATTTCATGGATAATATTCAATAATGATAATAGTAATATTGATATAAAATTGATCATTTTTAATACTAAAAAGCATCTTTTCTGAAGTGGGAGATCAGATTGGATTGCAACCATATAACATACTTAGATTATCTTTTATAATCTAAAATATGACTTCGAGAAATATCTTATATGAAATTTTCATGATTAAACTTTACATACCATTCCTTGAATATTTTATAAATATTCATTTCTATCTTTATATTTTATCATGAACATTGAATATATAATTAATAATTTTTTTAATAAAATATAATATACACATAAAATTATATGATAGTCATTAATAACCAAGAGTAGAAATTTGTATAAATCAAAATTTAATAAATCAAAATTTATCATAATTTAACTTATGAAAAGTAATAAAAATAAGATTTAAAGAAAAGTTGAAATAAATAATATCAACAAACCAAAATGTATTATGTGAAAATAATATGATGAAATAATTTTATAAAAAGGATCAAGATATAAATTTTGAAAAAAAAAAGTTAAATGATAAAATAATTAATAAATAATGACAGAGGATCTTAATAACAAAAATAAGGACCAGACTATAATATCCAAAAATAATAAATAAAGAATCAAAAGTAATATCTGAAAATAATAAACAAATGACTAGAAGTAATATCTGGTAATAATAAACAAAGGATTGAAAGTAATATCTGGAAATAATAAACAAAGGGTCATAAGTTACATCTGGAAATAATAAATAAAGGGCCAGAAATAATATATGAAAATAATAAATAAAGGACCAATAGTAATATCTGAAAATAATAAATAAAGCGTTAGAAGTAATAATATCTGAAAATAATAAATAAAAGACTAGAAGTAACATTTGAAAATAATAAATAAAAGACCAGAACTAATATCAGGAGAATATTAATCAAGGATCAGAAATAATATCTGTAAATAATAAATAAATGACCAGAAGTAATATCTAGAAAATATTAATAAGGGACCAGAAATAATATTGAGAGAATATTAATAAATGACCAAATTATAATCTCTGGAGAAATAAACGTTAGAATAGTTAGATATTACTTAACAATCAACTAAGTATATGAAAAATCGAGATAAGAACAATTAGTATATTAATGGACAACCAAAACATAGTTTTAGAAGTAATAATAATCATAATAGTAGTAAAAACATAAAGATTAACTCCACAAAAGTTTATAAATCATATTCTCCCATTACCTTAGTAAAAGTTTTGATGAAGATTGGTGAAGAACCTTTAAATCTTAATCTCAACGCTTAAGAAACCTTATTTCTTCCTCTCATTTTCACAAATAGCTTTCCCTATTTATCACCAAAATTTGGACCCAATCACTGAGTGAAAGTATGCTCGCTAAGCAAAAAATAGGTGCAGAACAATTTCGCTGAGCGGTGAAGTCTCACTTAGTGATGGTCTTCGTAATTCAGTTACTTTTGGCTCACTTGGCTTAGCTATCGAAGCTTCACTGAGTGAATTTCTGGATTAGGATAGTTTTCATTGAGCAAAACATCTTTGTTTAACGAATTTCTTCCTTAAAAATGTATTTGTTTTTCTGACGAATCTGTTGGGTGAATTTGATTATGCTGAGCCAATTTGAATCCGTTAAGCAAATTTCAAGAGAAAAAGAAAATTTAAAAATTTTAATAAAAATACTTTATATGCTATTAACTTATTTTTATAAGTTTTTCCCATGTAAAACTGCTTCTATTATCTAAATTTAAATAGATCATATAATAATTTGGTTATAAAAATAGAAGTGTTACAATATTGTTATTTATAAATTAGTAGAGGTAAAACTCATTTTAAATTAAACTATATTTTATATTTAAATATAATTTATAATTACACATTCATATATTATGTTAAAAAAAAAAATCTTGTGGAAACAGCTGCCCCCACCCTATTGTTAATAGATCCGCCCTGATTTAATTTATTAAAAATATTGTTGATAAAGCGAAAAAGTTTTTATGTGGCGGCTATATTGTTTCAACAAATTTAAATTATATTTTATGTGGTCAATAAAAATATAATAATAAAATCAAAATTGGATAGAAGTAAATATGATGTAAATTTGTATATTAAAAAACATGATACTATATAAAATAAAAAGTAATAAATAAAGTTCAAATTTAATATGTTGCAACAACAAAAATTAGACAGATAATTTTTTGTTTATAATATAATTTATATGATATATTGATATAACAAAGAGATGTGAAGGAATCAAAGTGTTTTTGATTCATAAAAAATAAAAGACTGAAAGTATTTTAATCTTATCCAATTATGTAATTATTAACAAAATGTATAAGAAATGATTGTGAATAAGCATGACAATAAGATAAGATGGGAAAAGATATATTGTTTCCTATCCTTACTCAATAAAATTAAAATAAACAAATATGAAAAGAATAATAAATATTTTAATATTATTTAAATTTGTAATTATTTGATAAAAAATGTATAAGGGATGATTGTAAATAAGTATAACAATAGGTAGGGCAAGGATATGTACGTCCCTCCTTTCATTTGTCCTATTTTTTATGGGAGTGAGTATATATATATATATATATATATATATATATATATATATATATATATATATCACACGTCCTATCCCTATCATTTTGCACAAAAATGAATATGGCTTAAAAATAATATTTGTAGATTTTTTATCTAATTTTAAATTTAAAATAAATTTTAGATGTCATTGAATTGAATAGACCATAAAAATGTAATGATTCATAACATAAACTCAACCATTTACAATAAAAAAATGTTAAGTATCATAAAGATATTAAATATTTTTTGAAAAATATAATTAAATGTTTAAAATTTTCAAAAAAAGAAAAAATACGATTATTCAAACTGAGAAAATATATTTGACCATAGTCACTATTATTTTTTATTTAAAATATTTTAAAAAAATTTAAAATGGATGAAACTCATAACAACAACAATAATAATATATTAAAATATGTGTGTGGGAGGTTCACCAAAACAACAATAACTTCAGGGTTCATCCATAACTATGTGACTATACCAATAGAGTTGTGTGATACATGAGAACAACAAGAACATCACTAGAGGTTTGTCCATATATAAAGGTAATCTATGACCATGTATAAATGGGATATATGTCGGAGAAAAACACCAGTGATTTGTCTACAATAATGTGATTATTCACATTTCACACAACAATGTCACAAATCTTTTAAAATACTTATGGGGAAATTTTTAGCTTAAAAAAAATTATTTTTACTATTTTATTTATATTTTTCTTCTAGAAATGTTTTTAAAGAAACTCACTTAACATGTCTTTAAATACAACTATATATCCAATAGTGAGGTATAATGTTATCAAATACCAATTATAGTATTTTACATAAACATTTGCTTATTCTGAATACATAGTATGTTCATATGTGACTATTTGGTTATAATGGGACATTAGATATAGGAGTGTTTGCAGAATGATTTGATTTGATTTTGATTTTAAAAGCTACCTTAATCAAATAAAAAAAAATTAAGTATGATTTGATTTTAACGTCTTATAAAATTTGAATTAAATCAAATCAAATTTTAATAGTGTGGTTTGATTTAGTTTTTTATTTTAATAATTTGTTATTAAATATTATTTATTGTGATTTCTAATACTTCTAGAAATACTTAAGTAATTTATTTTAGTTTAAGAACGATTTAAACATCTATTGGTAATTTATTGAAATCAACCTTACTCTAAAATTACTTAGAAAATAAAATTTTATTACATAAGTAAAAATTTTAGAATACTAATCCTGATATTACTCATATTCATTCTTACATGACTATGTTTATAATATAAATTATCTCATGTCTTTTGAACTAAACATTATTTGAGATAAAATATAAGAATTATATTACGAATTATATTGGTTTTCAAAATTTAAATCATAAACTAAACGTGCAATTTAAAAATTTAAAAATCAAATACACTTTCAATAAATTTTTATTATTTATGGATTTTTAGTTTGAGTTACATATGTAAACATCCCTAATTATAAGTTTGTTATTTTTAATCTGGCTAATATACTCGTGTGACTATTTAGGTAACCGTACGCTATTAGTTAGTTCTTTTGTTTCAGAGTTTGGTTGGAAACAATTTCTTTACATTCTGGCTAATGCAATTCTTTCTTAACGATCAACAATTTTTATGAGAGTAAGTAATAAATTATCAACAATTTTTACACTTTCAGCCACACAAATTTTTTTTTTTAACATTATGCAGAAAGTAATTGGAGGGAAAAAATTATGGAGTATAATTGTCACCAATTTACACTGTCAGCCAAACTTGAAAGTATGATGTTGTAAAATTATGGAGTATAATGAGTTAGGCAAGAACAGAATGTATGATAATGTAAAATTATGGAAGAATATAAGAACAAAAACATATAAGATAACTATTGGTTTGAAATTTCTTTTTCCTGTTTTTATTTTTTAAAAATAGTATTTATTTTTAAGCAGAAAATGTGTTTGTTTTGATTTAATATTTTTTTTATTTTTAAAAAATAATATCATTAAATTTAATAAATTTTAGTAAAAATATTATAAAATATTTATATACAATTTAAAATATATTTATAAATAATTGTTTTATAATTATAATATTATTATTAAATTTTTACATGCTTTTAATTCTGTTATTTTTTAAAAAAAATATATTATCATTTGTGTCAATTAATATTAATAAAAATATTTATATTTTGATATTCATAGATAAAATGTCAAAAAAATAAGCCCTGATTTTTATTGGAATTGTAATAATATTAGTTATCATCTAGTTTTAATAAAAAAAAAATAATTATTGCAATATTTTTATTTGAGAATTTAAATGCAAGATTTATTTTCATCAAAGAGTCAATTTTAAAATTTTAATTAAAACTAATTTAAAAAACTAACCCTATTACAACTTAAATAAATGATAATAAGGACCAATTTATAGATCTATACAAAAAAAAAATGTTAGATGTGAGGATTATACTATCAATTTTATTATTTTTTAAATTATTATATAATATAAAAATTTATCACTATATTATTTTATAAGAATTATTATATAATTTAGTATTATTTTATAAAATATTTAACTATATTTTCATAATTACTAAATGATTAATTAAAATACAAAATAATTATTAAATTTACATATACAAATTTGATTTAAAAAAACAGAAAAGATGAATTTGGCCCGGGTATCATTTATACGGTACCATTTATTGGCGCAAGAGACAACCAGAAGTCCAGAATAGCTTGGATGCATATTTTTTTTATTGTTGTTTCCCATATTCTTCTGGTAAAATAGTTGCCATGTGTGGATCTGTAGTGCAGACATTAAAGCAGCATCCAAGTAATCGATCTAGAACACGCCATTTTTTCCACTGCACTTTGTCATATTAAAGTAACTTTATAACTACGTAAAGTTGCTACAGATAAAAGAGATATATGAGAATTTCTCTGTATATCTTTCCGTACATTTAAAGTTTCATAGAGGTTAAAGGGTTGTTTATAAACTGTTTTTTCTTAATCTTTGATGCATTTTTTTAGGAAAAAAGTGTGATGGAGCTACCGAACTTTAAAGCGGACAATACTTTGAATTTAATGATCCATTCTAACGATCTTTTGAGACTGGCGGTAGGAACATAGACGCTGTCTATGGAGATCATCCTATGCTTTCACACTCCTTAGTCACGGCTTGAGAGACTTGTTCTGATACACCCAAAGTCTCACATCGTTTAAGAATCAAGGTCAATGTTTGTTTATAAGCGCCCTCCTCCCTTAACTCACTGAGGCGTTTTCAGGACAAAACCATGAAGGAGTAATGAGTTCCAAAGCGAATAATACCTCGAACGCGGTGACCTTAATGATGCCTTGAGACTAGCGATTCGTTTATAAACACCCTCCTTCATTAACCCATTAAGGTGCCTTTTAAGGATAAAATCATGACCCCATGACGGAGTCATCGAGTTTCAAAATGGACAATACCTCAGATTTATATCTGGGGCACAATGACCTTAACGATGTCTCCAAATTGGTAGTAAGCACATTAGCGCCCACTGTAAGGCCCAACGCGAACTCTCACGCCCCTCCCATGGCTGGATGGCTTATTCTGGTACACCCAAAACCCCAACATCCCAAATTATTTATACTATTTATACCCTTATTGCATTAATTAAATACTCTTCTTCTTACAAACTATATTACCTAAATATTGATGTATAAAATTTTGATTACATTACACCCAATATTACAACATACATCTCAATAAGTTCAAGTTCACAATAATATATATCATAGTATATACAACATCAGTTTGTCCAATGAACTATGTCACCTAGCGAAGCTCAAGGTAACTCGCCCAGCGAGGACCTTGCATTAGATTGTGCTAGTAATAGGGACTTCGCTCATCGAGACACGTCGTTGAGCGAAAAACCTATTTAAATCCAAATAAAGTGTAATTTATTCTGAGCGAGACCTCTCACTGGACACAAACCCCACTAAAATTCAATCTAAAATAAATTTGCACTGGGTGAGACCCCTTACTGACTGCAAAGTTGCAATTTAATCCTAACAGAAGTTAAAGCTCGTTAGGCGAGATCTGCAACCCAACAATGTAACATTATTTGTTTGAATTTCATTTTAGAAATTAGAAATAGATATTATGAAAATATATTCATCTCAAAATTTTATTAATACATTATTAAAAAGCAATATAAAGTGGTAAAATAAAAAAATATAATACTCTTAAATTATAAAATAAAAATTATATAATTTATTATTGCAATTTTAAAGAATTTTCTGAAATATAATATTCAAAAATTTAATTAAACTTATAACTTTAAATATTAAAAAAGTTATAAATATTTTTTAAAATTTTAAACTTCTAAAAATGTTGTAAGTATTTTCTAAATATAGAAAAAATAGGTTTAAACAAGTAATTTTAAATTCCCTGGTAAAAACAGGACTCAAAAAACAAAATTCACTGATAAAGAAGTTTTCCTGAAACTTAAACATTTCACAATTTCATTAATTTATTTATGATACAAAAAGACTTTGCGTTCCCCTTCATCTTTCTCCAAAGGTTCCTCAAACACCAAGATGATGGTTAAAGGAGAGGCAAAAGATGGAGATAAGGCAACACTTCGTTAAGGAAGATAAGCCAAAAATAAAGGTTTGCCACAAGGAGAGGACCCTTGATAGAAACCACTAGAAGAGTCTACTAAAAAAAGAAGAAACCCGATGATACTTTACTATAGAAGAAAACTCTCAAGGAGTTTTATATCAATTCCAAATTCAAGTGTGCCAAAACAATGAAATGAGAAGAGTATTGATAGGAAAAGAGGGGAGGTTAGGCATGTGGATCCAGGGAGAATAGGTATTTTAGCTTCATTAAGCTAATTAATCAAGGCTAAAAACCACTTAGATCTTTAACAACCCCACTAAACAAAGAGATTAGCACATGGTCGTCTCATTCTCTCTCCTAATAGGTGCTACTAGAGGGAACAAGAAGGATCTACATGTTGGTCATACTTTGTGAGTGCAAAGAGGGGTGCAAAAACAAGTCAAGGGGTGAGGTATGAATCCACACTCCCAAATGGGTCAAATCCTCTTCTACACACACTCCACATACAAACTAATGGTACATCATATTCTTATGATAAGAAGGGGGATGAAAATAATGGCCCAAAAATACAAAGAAATGCTAAAAAATATTTGCAACGAACCATCAAAGACTATGACCTATGGTCTTCACTTCAAGCAGGAGTTGAGATCTTTCATATTCCATTCTAGTTATGTCTTCCTCTATCTTCTTAGCCATGACCCTAGTGATAGGACCTTAGTAAGAAGAATTGCATCAATTTATTTCATTTTTTACAAAACAAAACTTAAACTTTTAAAAAAGAGTTTAACACCTATGCATTGAGTTTTACATTGTCGTTTAATTGCAATAATTTATTTATATGACTTTTAAAGTATTAAATATTAATTGGTAAAGTCAACAAACTTACCATGTATGGAAGATTGTGATTGAATACTAATATAAAAATTTTTACATTGGAAATGTATAAATATTTTTCTCTTATAAAAAATAGTACAATTCTTTATAAACTAATGTTAATTACTAATGTTTTAGCTTTGTTTAGAGGAATTTGAATCCACGACCTTTTCCTCTCTTTTCTCTCATATTTGGACTTTGTCACTAGACAACCTTATAACTCCATTAAAAGATGGTACAAATGATTATGATTTATTGAAACTTGAAATTAATTAAACAAAAAAGTTCAATTAATGTTTATAATAAATTATTATTTCTATTTTAATAAATTTAATATCCTAAAGATGTGATAAATGATTGTTTATTAAAATGCTAAATAGTTGACATTAAATAATTAAATTCAACTTTATTTTAAAAATTATTATAAATATTTTTTTAAAATTATAAACATTTAAAAATTATTAATTGTTTTTTATTTAATTAGTAATTTTAATTTGTTAACTTTAATTATTTGAAAATTGTGATAAATATCACGTTGCAACTTTAATAATTTTCAAAATATTACAAATATTTAATTGATACGTGGAATTTTTTAAATCAAAATTTTAAATATTAATGAACTTAAGTTTGGCTTAATTATAATTTTGTTTTTCTATTTTAAAATAGGAATATTTATTTCTCTATTTTTTAAAATATATATTTTGGTATTTTATTTTAAAATAGATACATTTAGTTTAATGTATTAAAATCTGTTATTTTAATCCTTCGTTAATTTAGTGACGTGATATGATATTATTCTTTTCATTCACATCATAATTGTTGCTAATTTGTAACAATAAATGCTTTTGGTTGTATATAATAACCAAAATTATGAATTTTATCAAATTAAAAAATAAACATCTTTGTTTCAAAAATAGATTGACCAAGATTACAATTTTAAGATATAGATAAATAAACGTATATCTTTTTAAAATTGAGGATCAAAATCACAATTTTTTTAAAAATTGACAACCAAAATTGCATTTGAGCTATTAATAATTTAAACTTTGTTTTATTTTTTTAATTTTCAAAATATTATAAAATGTGTTTATTGAAATTGTAAGTCATTGATATTAAATAATTAAAGTAAAATGATTTAATTTTAATTTTTATAAATATTTTTAAAAATTTTAAAATATTTAAAAATTATTTAATACTTATATAGGTTAAATTAATAATTTTAAATAATTATTTAAAAATTATTTATTTACTAAAAGACAATATTTGATAAATATCTTAAAATAAACCATGCATGGATTATTCTTTGTTTATTTTTACATATACTTTTGTATTAAATAAAACACTTATACATTGTCAGTGTAAAACGTTTTACGCTAATAGCTAATAAAAATTCTTTATACATGGTAAGGTTGTTAAATTTACCAATTACTATTTTAAAAATCATTTAAATCAAGTATTGTAATTAATTGTCAGTGTAAAACTCTTTTACACCGACAATGTATATATGTTAAACTCTTGTGTTATATTTATATGTCCTGTGTTAGGAATGGAAAACAAAAACAAAAATAAAGAAAACTAGAAAATACTAAGACCTAAATGATGATGATTGTCTCATTATATCAACTAATGAAACACATATTTTAATTTATTGTCTAGTTGGTGTAAGGTCAAGAATTAAAAATTAGGAGAAGGAATATCATGTGCTATAGCCTCTTTATTTAGGAATATATATATATATATATATATATATATATATATATATATATATATATATATATATGTGGAAATATGTTGTTAGAGATCTTACAAATTCGTTTGTGGTAGTTTTAATTTGTGTTGATGTCTGGTGGGATCATTAAACAAAATAATAAATGACATACACAAATCATTAATGAAGTTTCATGAAATTAAATAATGTTTTTAAAGTCATTTTAGTAACTTTCTTGTTGTAGAGTTACTAATATAATATATAATATAAGAGGAGAAAAACTTATGCATGGTAGTTCTACAGTAACATTTAATTATAACTCTTTATATAAAAGGTTGTGATTGTACATAAATATAAAATACTTTTACTTAATCAATATATAAATGTTAAACTCATATAAAAATTCTTAGTACAACATTTTCTAACATTATGAGATATTATGACCTCGTTTGTAAAAACTTATTTACAATTTATTTACATTTATCTTATCATCTAAGTATTTATACAAGTGTTTGGATAAATTTATAAAAATACTTATATAGGGTCTACAAAGTATTTTAAACTTATTTGAATAAGCTATTTAGAGTAACTTTTTGAAAAAAAAATTGTTTTAAACTTATTGAAAATGTTGGTCTTAAGGAGAATCTAAAAAGGAGTTGAATAGATTTCCAAAAAATTATTTTCACAAAATTTTCTTTTCCAAAATATCAGAGTTAAAAAACTCAACCCTTAAAGAGAATTTCAAAATCTACCTTAAGACTTTTCAAAAAAATTTCAAATAAAACTTGTCCACTATACAATTTCAAAGTGTTCTCAATTCAATATTTGTCCACTATACAATTTCAAAGTGTTCTCAATTCAATATTTTTCCACTATACAATTTCTGATTACACAATTCAATATTCAAATTCAATTTTATTTTGCTGTCATCAAGATTCACATTCACTAATAACAAGATTCAACTTTACTCAAATCAATTTCAATTTTCACCTATAACAAGATCAATTTTACATATATCAATAACAGTTTCAATCTTTCTTGTAGCAAAACCCAACACAATTCTTTCAATATATCTTTTCAATCAAACATAAAGAGTTAAAGATAGAGAGAAATTACACAGTTGTTTTTATACTGATTCAGTTAACTTGACCTACATCCAGCTCTAGACTTAGGCTTCCACTAATCTGCTTTCTACTAAAAAAATCAAGATACATGCACATGACACACTTACTCTTTCAATCAACAATCCTTGAATTCTTAATCCATCAATTTTTGGATTTTCTTGGGTTTCAAAGGGTTTTGATTCTTGTAATCGTTTTTTTATTTTTTGTAAAACTGAAATCCCTTTTTTTCTTATGACAAAAACAATTTTAAAAAGGTTTTTAATCAAGTAACAAACCATGGTAATTGATTAACTTTTGTCGTCACTTGATTACCTATTTGTTATTTCAAAGCAAACCCAAAATAGCACTTTTGATGTGATAATCGATTGACTTTGCAAATAATTGATTATTGTAGAGAGCTTGCAATTGAGATTCTGAATTTTCACATAGGATAATCGATTATCTAAATAGGGTAATCAATTACTTCCTGAAAAATTCAAATTTTATGACTTTCTTGCTTGTTCAAGCTAGGATAATCTATTACCAACTTAAGTAATCAATTACTTATAAAGTAAATAAACTCTTAACTTAGTAATTTGATTGCTTTGCTTTTTAAACAATACACAATCATAAAACTCAAGAATTAATCATGAAATTAATAGAAATCAACACTCAAACTAACTCATACACATACTCATGCCCATCTAATACAAGTATCACACCTATCAAATGTGTTTGACACATAAAATGAATCAAAAAGATAAAACTAACTTAGCTACAAAACCAAAACACTAAAGACTTGAGATATCTCACCAAAGTTGTTTCCCAACCTTCAATCTCAACAGAAAATCCATCCTTCCTTTGACTCCCATCTCTCATTATTTTTTTGTCTTTCTCGTGATTAAAACTTGTGATTGAGTCTCTCTGTCATATCTCTCTCTCACTCTTAGTCTCTCTTCATCTCGCTCTCTCTCCCCCTATATAAATGTTTTTAAATTTGTATATTCAAACACAGATAGCTTATTGAACTTAAGAGCTTATACTATAAGTTTATATAAGAAACTTTTATTGAATAAACTCTTCTAAATGAGACTTATAATTACAACATATAAGTGTGAATAGATGCTTTTAAACATAAAATTAAAAAAAAAAAAAGAGAACTATTAATCCATGCTCTCAGGTATTGATAAAGAAATAAAAATTGATAAAAATTGCATTTATATATCATTTTAATAAAAATATTTTTTATTTTTAATGAAAATACTAACGATAGTAAAGACCAACTCAACATATATTCTTAAGCCTTGAACCAAACCATAAAGTGAGGTATTTTTTAATTTTTTAAAAGATAAAGTGAGACTATTTAAATTAATAATAATTTTTAATTAATTTGAGTAAAAATTAATATAATTAAGAGACATTTTTGTTAATTAAAACTAATGAATAATTATTTTTTAATAAAAAATAACAAAAATTTAAGATTTATAAAATAATAAAATATTAATATTTTGTTTTAGAAAAGTCTAAAACGAATACTTTATCTTTTCTGTAGTTCCGATCCTGACGATAGTATCCTACTACGACCAATTAAAGAACTATAAACAAAAATTATTATGATACACAAAATTTTGTTGAAGATACTTATTAGTAAGACTTTTTTAATACTTCTTTTGATCTTTATTATAAGATATTATTTTTAAAAAAAATGACAGTCTTTTGTAAGAAATTTTACAATTTTGATGTAGTGTTTAATTTTTTTCACTAATTACTTTTATTAAATACTTTAAGTATTTGTTTGTTTTTTTTTTTTTTTTAACAGCAAAATGTATTTTATTATATTATAGGAAATAAAAGGCAGTTGAAACACAACATTTCACCCTGCCATACAGTAGGATGACAACACGCAGACTATGCTCCCCCAAACCTACATAACTATCTCATATTCATAAGACACAATCTAGGGTGGGAACACCAATCAGAGAATACACACCCTGCATTAAAACCAATAGAAAACAACAGTCACTGCCACGATAACATTTTTATGGACATTAACATGTCAAGTGAATCCACCTGGACCCTTTGAAAAATAACAGCATTCCTTGACAGCCAAATGCACCAACATACAACGATCCAAAACACATACCTGCATGTCTTCTTCCGCTTTCCCACCACCCAGCCAGAAGCTAACATAAACAGTTGATTCAGATCTCCCGGAAGTGGTGTCTGTACCCCTACCCAGCTGATAATTTTATACCACAGCGTTTGTATGGTCGGACATTGTAAAAATAAATGATTCTTTGACTCAATCCCATTATTACAGAAGCTACAAACAGGATTGAAACCAGGGCCCTGAATCCCTCTTCTTAACAAATTTTCCATAGTGGGTAATTTGTCCCTTAGCAATTTCCACGAGAACACCAGTACCTTAGATGACAACTTTTTCCTTCCACAGCCTACGTAAATTCTGGGTTTCCACAAAATTCATTCCCAATTCAGATATTCCTTCATTCAACACTTTATACCCTTCCACCACCAAATATCCCCCCCAGCACCTGAATTCCAGCCCCACTCATCTGATTCCCGCTCTACCAATACCACTTGGTTTAAAGACTCCTGTAAGGCAATAAGCAACTGCTCCTCCTAGACGAACAACTCCCTCCGCCAATCCTATTTCCATGATGATAATAGGCCTCCCGAATCATATTTATCCTTGATAGTGATGAGCTTATCCTGTGTCAAAGCATACAACCTGGGATACAATACACAGAAAGCTGTATCTCCCATCCACCTTTGTTCCCAGAATAGAGTCCCCGATCCAGCTCTTACAATCCTATTAACTCTAGTTTTGAACCACCCAGGCAAATCCGCATTTGGTCCATCAATGGCCCATATATCTTTCCACCATTGAGATGTGTGAGTAAAAGACACGGGCCTATCCATATATCCATCTACCTCCCTGTACCTGCTCTTCAGCAGCGGACCCCATATAGCCATATCATCTGACAGAATTCTCCACCTCCACTTTGCCAGCAAGCTAATATTAAACTTCTCCAAACACTTCACACCCAGCCCTCCCTCATCTTTTGGCCTACATACTTTTTCCCAACTAACCCATGCAATTTTTGACTGACTCTCATTACCTCCCCATAGGAAATTTCGTTGCATCCTCTTGAGAGACTTCAACACTGCCTTTGGAGCCTTATAGAAGGAGAAAAAATACAATGGAAGAGCAGCTAGCACGGAATTAAGTAATACCAACCTCCCAGCGAACGTCATATTCCTTGCTTTCCAACCTGACAGGCGCCTTTTAAACTAATCAATAACTGGCTTCCACACTTGTGCCCTTTTGGAGCCTTGTAGAAGGAGAAAAAATTTGTTTGTTTTTATTTACCATAGCTAGTATAATAGTAAAGATAAAATTGACAATTAGTAAGTAGCATTTATTTAATAAATTAATAAAATCAATAACATTAATTAATTTTATTAGTTGTTGCTTATGTTTAACTGTCTTATAATAAAGAAAAGAGGGAGTAGTACAAAAAAAAGAAGTAATGTTTGGTGTAAAACAATGGCATATAGCAATTGGCAGTGGGTAGCAACAGTATCATGAGAGTTCAATTATAATTATTATTGACTGGGATGCATGCAGCATTCAAATATTAATTACGACCACACTTTGATAATAAATTAAGTCATTATTGATGAAGCTGCATGGGTGGTTCAAGGCTACATCATATCATATTAATTGTCTTTCTACGTAGTGCTGTTTAACACACGTGAGAGAAATTTTCTAAAAAGATATGATTGCTTTTTGAAATTCTTTTTTATTAAAATTTATTAATTTTTTAGTGGGTTTCATTTGTTATCATTTGAATCTATGGACTATATGGGAAGCTCCTAAGTCCGTGTACGTTTCTCTAGATTCTTTTGTTTATCTGTCCTGAGAAACATAATTATAAAGAAAAATGAGTTTGACCTACGAAGTTGGTAGAGTTTGCAAGTGCAAAAAATAAGATATGTCAAAGCAATCCCTATTTAATACATTTAAATTTTTTTAATGATTAATTTTATATCTAAATCTATTTTTTGAATTTTAAATCTAATCCCGTTAATTAGATATGAATAGAATATTTATTTGAATTTTTGAAAATTCAAAAATTTAAACTATGAATCAATAAAATGTTTCAAATTTTAATTATGTTTTTAAGAATATGAAAATTTTGACAATAAAAAATATATTATGTAAAAGTTTATTAATAATTACTAAAAAATATAACTTAAAATATCATATAATGAAAATATTAAAGACACATTAGTTAAATTAAACAAAGTCAAGTGAATATTATATTTTATTAAATATTAAATTTATCCTTTCTTTAGTAAGTATATAAAATATTATATTTTACTTATAAAATAATCAAATTTTTTACTTTCTAACCATTGACACAACAATATGGAAAGTTGTATATGCATAGAAATAAAAGGAAAATTGTATTTTTTCTAGTTCATTAACAAAGAAAATAGCAAGAAAAGAAAAGTGTAATTAATTTAGTGAGTTTCACATGTTTAAGGGAACCTTGGAGGGATATGGATTTGTTGTAGTCATAATAATAAATTTTATAATAAAAAAATGTAAAATATTAAAAATTTTAATAGTTAGATCATGACTGCATGTTCCTACAGTCATAAAGTGACTGCAGGGAATCTGAATCCAAAGGCAACTATCATGAGTTACTTATTGTATTAAAAAAGTGTTTACCAGTTTCTACAATGTCATGACATTATTAAGCAGCTCACACTCAATTTTAGTCCAATAGAAGAAATTATAAGACCTTCAAAAAATCATAATTTTATAGTTTTTTAATTTTTTTTTCTAATGCATATTGTTATTAATCATATGAATGTGGTGAAAAATTACTTTTTTTAAATTGTAAGCAACATTTGCTTGATGAAAAAACTTATCTACTTTTTAAGTAACTTGAATTATCATAGAGTATTCCTCTAGTAAGAGAGTTGCTTCAAGCAATTCATTAAACTTTCAAGCAATTTTGAAAGCATCTCTGGTTGGAGATGCTCTAATTTTCCACTCAAAACAAACATAAAAAAAAGAAAAAAATACATATAAATTGAATTTTTCAAAATTATCTTTCTTTATAAAGAGAAGTCATAAATATATTGATAATTTGTAATTATAACAACTTTAATTTATAATTTTCACTATTTTTACACAAGTTAACAATTTCAGTTTTTACTCTATTCTATTTTTTTTTTCTGAAAACCAGATGGAGTATTAAAGCCATCCACGTGATTGTACTTTTTATCTGCAAGTTTCACCATTAAATTAGTATTAATTTTAGGTGACAGATTAATTTTATATAAATCGATACAATTCTAAATTAGGTTAAACTACCAACATAAGAAATTCCATTGAAATTACTTTTATTATCAATGATATAGAAATGTATCTATACATTAAAAATTCGGTTTAATTCTAATATGGGTCTCCCAATTCTTTAAATTATTGACATTTTTTCTCCTGATCATTAATTAGTGATATTGGGTCTCCAGATTTAAAAAAATAAATTAATTTTTAATCCGTTTTTTAATTTTTATGTTCAGTTGTTCACACGATTGACTTTGGACATATGAACGTTAGTAGTTCACTTTGCAATAATTAACATGTCTACGTGACAAATAAGTTGTGACCACTGAAAAATGTTAAAATGCTGACATTGTGCTTTAAAAAACTAATATAATCCATTAAGATATCTTAATCTGTGGAGAGATATGAGTTCCATTGTCCCAAAATACATTAAGAAGTGAAAAATATAATTATAAACATTTGAATTGTATAGGTCAATGATAAGTGAGTAACAATATGAGAAAATCAAACTTCTTTTTAAAATTTGAAAATACTATGGATGATAATAAAACATTATATAAATGAAGACTTGAAATTTAACTTAGTAAATTACATTATTTCTCTCTTAAAATCAAATAAGACATGGACATTGAAGCTTTGATAATTTTAAATTATTATTATTATTATTATTATTATTATTATTATTATTATTATTATTATTATTACTTTCTACCCTTTAAAACATACTTCACTTACTAATATGATGCGAAGCCCATAATCATTATAAATTAACATTATTCTTAGTTTGATAAGTTGCCTTTTTTTTCTTTTTTTTTGGAAAATTTGATAAGTTGTTTACTCCAAATTGAAGACTACAGTATTTGATTATTCAACTTTGAGTTTCAAGTATTTATTTCAACTTGTAGCTGAAAAGACAATTCTGACAAAAGTAACAGAAAAACGTGGGGGACTGAACTTAACCCTAACTCTGCAACTAGAATTCAATTTGAACACTAATCAACAACAATAATGTTTCTGCTATACTGATTAATTCTTTCAGATTGGTTCTTTCATATTCAATTGTCCTGAATTTTCCAAAACATTCTTTCTTAGTTTCAAGTCTTTAATTATATATGACTTTTAAAATATATTAGTAAAATTAAAGTTTTTATATTTATAATACATATTAATTAAATTATATATACATATATAATAAAAAATTTGTTTATTTTTGAATATTTTTAATAAAAATAATCTATTTGGATTATTTCGTATATTCATTCAGATATATCCCTTAGATGATTTTTATAGTTTCATATTAATATTAAGCTCAAATAAAAATTAACTTTAATAATAAAAAACTTTAAGAGATTTCAACAAATTCATCTTTTATATTTTTTTAATATTAAGTCTAATAAATGTTAAGCTGATTTATAAATTAAATTTAAATTTTATTTAAAAAAGGGAAATTGCATTACAATGAAAAAATACATTACAAGAAAAATACGTAAAGAAAGTTCAAGAAATTTACTTTTTATATTTTTTATTTTTTACATATTTATGAACCAAATTTAAATGGAGAGATTTTAGAATAGGAGAAATGATTATGTTTTTGAAATTTATGGTGGATGGAGGTTTAGTGGATCTACTCTGTATGGATAGAAGTACACTTGCAATAAGAATGAAACCTGAGGAGGCTAGACAACTAATAAAAAAGAATAAATATATATATATATATATATAATATGAAGCAATTTGGCGGTTTGGAAAAATTTGGAACAATGAAGTCTCCCATGGGAATGTTTGATCATTATACGATAATGTTATTTTTGAGGATCACCAATTGAGGGCGAAACCATTCTGAGTTATTAATTGGTAGATAAATGATAAGAGGTTTAAAAGTTTTGTGGAAAGGGAATAAGATTTTATGGTTATAGAAGGTTGGAAGATATTTGTTCTAAAGAATAAGTTTAAATGGTTGAAAGAGAGGTCCAAAGAAAAAAAGAGTCGAATAAGATGATATTCCATCATATCCATCCAAATATGGTATGTTAGCAAAAAAGGTTACTATAGTTGGACCTATTAAAAGAAGAGAGAGGTTTAGTGGTAGAGAAAATTAACATTAATCAACTCATACAAAAATTAATCCTAAGAAACTCTAGGATACTCCAACAAATTTACTTTTTATATTGTTTTATGTTTACTCATTTATGAATCAAATTTAAATTTTATTTAAAAAATGATAATTGCATTAAATAAAAAAAAATACATTAAAAAAATACATAAAGAAAGTCTAATAAATTCACTTTTCATATTTTTTATTTTCAATAATTTATTAACCAAATTTAAATTTTATTTAAAAATGATAATTGCATTACAATGAAAGAGAATATGTAACAGAAAAAATACATAAAGAAAATTTAAGATATTTACCTTTTATATTTTTTTTTCACTAATTTATGAAAAAAATTAAATTTTATATGAAAAAGATAATTGCATTACAATGAAAGAAAATACATAATAAAAAAACACATAAAAAAAATTCAAGAAATTAACCTTTTATATTTTTTTTATTTTGCTAATTTATGAACCAAATTTAAATTTTATTTAAAAAGATAATTGAATTACATAGAAAGAAAATACATTACAGAAAAAATATATAAAGAAAGTCAGAAATTAACCTTTTATATTTTTTTATTTACTAATTTATGAAACAAATTTAACTATTTTTATTTTTTATTTTTTTTATTTTTTTCTCAACCCCCTTCAAAGCTGATTTAAAAAGTTCAAAAGTCCTAATTATATTCTTCTTCCATTTTAATTATTTTCATTTTTTTGTTTTTTCCCAACCCCTCGGAAACTGATCTTCTTCATGTTAAAAAATTTAAAAAATCCTAGTTATATTCTTTTCTATTTTAAATATTTTCATTTTTTATTTTGTTATATCTTTCCCTCAACTGCATCGAAAGCCCATCTTTTTCATTTTAAAAAGTTAAAAATTCCTAATTTTTTTAAAACCCTTGCAAATACTATTGATCAAGAAGTATAGCTTACAAGAACAAATGTATTGTCTGAGTTAGATATTAATAGTAGGGTCTTGTAATCTAATGACTTTATTTTTGTATGTTATATTTTTTAATTATTTAATATTAGCAACAATAGAGCATAAAGACAAGAGATTGCTTTAAATGTTTCACAATACCCATAACTCTGTTAAAAGTGTACACAATTTTAAAAATATATTTTTTTAATTTTAAATAACGATTACTTTTTCAAACAACTAAAACTCAATCTCAATCATTCGTTGTGCCAGATAAATATGTTTAAATAATAAGCAATTGTGGCTTCGGGTTAAGGGGATGCTAAATTATAAGTTTATTTACTTTATTATTTAATACATTAAAAGTTATATAAATTATAAATTGTCATTGAATTATAATACAATTCCTAAATCTTAAATTTTTTATAATATCAATGTATAAATATTAAACTCTTTTTTTTTTTAACAGCAAAGTATATATTTTTTATTATAGGAAGTAAAAAGCAGTTGAAACACAACGTTTCAATCTGCCATACAGTAGCATAATCACAGTTGAAACTATCTCATATTCATCAGACACAATCTAGGTTGAGAGCACCAGTCAGAGAACACACACCCTGCCTTAAAACCAACAGAAAACAACAGTCACTGCCACGATAACAGTTTAATGGACATTAACATATCAAGGGATTTCACCTCGACCCTTTGGAAAATAACAGCATTCTGTGACAGCCAAATGCACCAACATACAACGATCCAAAACACATACCTGCATGTCTTCTTCCGCTTTCCCACCACCCAGCCAGAGGATAACAGAAACAGTTGATTCAGATCTCCCGGGAGTGGTGTCTCTACCCCGACCCAGCTAATAACTTTATACCACAGCGTTTGTATGATTGGACATTGTAAAAATAAATGATTCTTTGACTCTATCCCATTATTACAGAACCTGCAAACAGGATTTAAACCAGGATCCTGAATCCCTCTTCTTAACAAATTTTCTACAGTGGGTAATTTGTCTGTTAGCAGTCTCCACGAAAACACCACTACCTTAGATGACAGCTTTTCCTTCCACAACCTACGTAAATGCTGGGTTTCCACAAAATTCATTCCCAATTCAGATATCTCTCCATCCAACACTTTATACCCTTCCGCCACCGAAATATCCCCCAGCCCCTGAATTCCATCCCCACTCATCTGCCTCCCGCTCTACCAATGCCACTTGATTTAATGACTCCTGAAAAGCAAGAAGCAACTGCTCCTCCCATACAAATGACTCCCTCCGCCAGACCCATTTCCATGATGATAATTGGCCTCCCGAAACACATTTATCCTTGATAGTGATGAACTTATCCTCTGTCAAAGCATACAACCTGGGATACAATACACAGAAAGCTGTATCTCCCATCCACCTCTGTTCCCAAAATAAAGTCCCCATTCCAGCCCTTACAATTCTATTGACTCTAGTTTTGAACCACCCAAGCAAGTCCGCATTTGGTCCATCAATGGCCCATATGTCTTTCCACCATTGAGAGGTATGGATAAAAGATTCGAGGCTATCCATATATCCATCTGCCTCCCTGTACCTGCTCCTCAGCAGCGGACCCCAAATAGCCGTATCATCTGACAGAATTCTCCACCTCCACTTTGCCAGCAAGCTGATATTAAATTTCTCCAAACACTTCACACCCAGACCTCCCTCATCTTTTGGCCTACAGACATTTTCCCAGCTAACCCATGCAATTTTTGCCTGACTCTCCTTACCTCCCCACAGGAAAGTTCGTTGCAGCCTCTTGAGAGACTTCAACACTGACTTTGGAGCCTTATAGAAGGAGAAGAAATACAATGGAAGAGCAGCTAGCACTGAATTCAGTAATACCAACTCCCAGCAAAAGTCATATTCCTTGCCTTCCAACCTGATAAGCGCCTTTTAAACTGATCAATAACTGGCTTCCACACCTGTTCCCTCTTAGGGTTTACTCCCACTGGTACTCCTAAGAATTTGAATGGCATTGTCCCAACATTACAGTTTAGCATTCCGGTAGCCGCAAGTGTGAATGATTGTGACACATTTACACCATAGAAACTGCTCTTACTGAAGTTTACCTTTAAACCTGACACCATTTCAAACCCCCGCAACATCGCCTTCAGATGCCATACAGATTGCAGGTCCGCTTCACCCATCATAATGACATCATCTGCATACTGTAGCACTGAATACTTGACCTCATCTTGTACCTTTATTTCTTTGTACAAGCCTTTTTGAATGGTTGATCTAAACAATGCTGGTAATGCTTCCGCCACTATCAAGAACAGAAAAGGCTGGAGTGGGACATCCATTTACTAGGATCGAGACATAGTTATTCCTGACTATAGCACTCATCCACCGTCGCCATCTCCATCCAAACCCCATCCTTTCCAGCATATAATCCAGAAAATTCCAACTGACCGAGTCATAAGCCTTCTCAAAATCCACCTTGAACAAAAAACACGATTTTCTCCTTCTTTTTGCCCAGTCCATCAGCTCATTTGCCACCACTACTCCATCCATAATTGATCTGTCAGTCAAGAAAGCTGTCTGAATGGGCGAGATTAGCCCAGTCAACACGTTTTTCAGCCTCACAGACAATATCTTCGAGATAATCTTATGCACGCTTGATATTAAGGATATGAGTATGTACTGGCTTAGCCCTGAAGGTGTGGCCACCTTTGGGATGAGCGTAATGAAAGAAGAACTTACCCCTCTCGGTAATATACCAGACCCATGAAACTCCTGTACAGCCTTAACCACATCTTGGCCAATTATTGCCCAACATGATTTGTAAAAATCATTCCAAAACCGTCGGGCCCTGGGCTTTTTCTGCCTTCACATGCCCACACAGCCACCTTAATCTCCTCCTCCAAAAACGGCGCCTCCAACCCTTGCTTGAGCTGTTCTGATATTTGAGGAAAAGGAACTCCATCCATGGTCGGTCGATCCAACCATCTTTCCTGGAAAATCCCAGAGAAGTGTTCGAATATTTTTACTCTAATATCATACACACTCTCCAGCCACACCGAATCCGAATGTACTGCCAATATGGAATTTGCAAGACATCTCGACTTAAAACAATTATGAAAGTACCTGGAATTATTATCTCCATTAAGAGCCTATCGTACCCTTGATTTCTGCAGCAATGCATGTTCCATCACCCTTGCTTTGGCCCAATATTCTGTCATAAGTTCCTGCCTGGATCTATTAAGCACCTGGCCGCCCGCCACTAACTGCTGATCAACCACCTCCATTTCCTGAACCCTTTCAGCCAGAAAAAGATCATCTTTTTTCCACACACCTTCATACCACTTTTTTATCTCACCTTTAATAGCCTTTAGCTTCCTTGCCAGCTGATATATCTTCCACCCTGAACCCTGAACTGAGTTCCACCTTGCTTTGATCAGCTCTCCAAAGGAGGCCTCTTCCAGCCAATAATCAAAAAACTTGAAAGGCTTAGGTCTCCAATCCTGCTTATTATTGTTAGTGCTTATCCAACAATGATCAGAGAATTCCCTGGTACCAACCGTCTGTGCCGTAACTCCCCACTCCTCCATCAGTACCGGTGAGAATAGGAACCTGTCTAATCTACTAGCTGACTGTCCATCTGGTGAGATCCATGTGACTCCTTTTCCAATGACTGGGATGTCTACCAATCCCATCTCCTGGATAAAAAAATCAAAATCATCCATCTCCCTCCTCGAATGAAACGTCGATCTTCCGATCACCTCAGTCCTTTCTCTAACAGCATTAAAATCTCCACCAACTACCCACCTTACATGTGGAAACCCTCTTCTGGTCATCATTAAGTCATCCCAAATCTTTCTCTTTCCTTCCAATGTACATGGACCATAGACGTTGACAACACAATTGACATCATCTGAATTTTTTCCTTTGAAAGCAACTCCTACAAAACCCTGCCCTTGAATTTGCCACACCACCTCCAGCATCTCTTTCCTCCAGATTGTAACGCACCCCCCACTCAGACCTGATGATGGAAGGATTCTCCAATCACATTCGTGACTCCCCCAAACCTCCTTTATCTCCCACTCCTTCAATTTTGAACATTTTGTTTCCTGAAAAAAAACTATATCAACCTTGTTCCCCACTACCATCCTCTTTATACGCCTCCTTTTCACCCTCTCCCTAAACCCCCTCACATTTAAAGATAGAAGCTTCATTTAAACTACCCCTTGATTCCTCCTCCCCCTGTTTTCCTTTTCCGTGTTATCTCTCTCTTCCATTTTTTGTAGTTTTGCTATATATACGTCATCCGGTTGCTCCCCAGTTACTCCTATCACCTTCATTGCTAACCACATTTGTCGCATGTCATTTCCTTCTCCTTGTGTCTTTTGGCTTGCTTGCTCCGGTTGTCCCTCCTGATTAAACCTTTGCACCTCGCTGCCATCAACACTATGCATTCGAACCTGCCTCCAGGTTGTAACCATCTTCCTTTCCCCCTTCCCTCCCCAAGACGTTTCTTCCGCACCCACACACTCCCATTGCTTGTAATTATAAATCTTTGTGGCACTTGACTCCGTCTTTTTACTATCTTCTTCACCGCTATTGAATTGTGATTCTACTCTACCGTTGTCTTGCCTAACCGATCCTTGCTCAAATATATATTCATTCCATTGATCCGGGTCAGATTCCCATCAATTTTCGGTTCTGAAAAAGTCCCACAGTCAAATGCTGTTTGCACCCCTCCGTTCCCACTACAGGCCTTTCACCCGCAGCCTTGGAAGCCCAGACCGAAAGCGCTCCGCTCTGGCCCAAACTGCTAACGCGCCCGTGCCCAGATTCTGTGCGCTGACCGAGCTTACGTGTGCCTGCTGCGTTAGCTTTATCGTCTTGTTCTGCGTGCAAGAGCAGCCGTGTGCAGGGCGCTCTGTGGTCCACTTCGCCAGCTTTTTCGCCTCGGTAATCGCGCTGCTGCGTCGGTTGGCCCGTGACGCCTGCTCCGTGCCTACGTGGCACGCACCGATTGGCCGCGCTGTCTAATTGCAGAGGGGACAGGAAAGCTGTCCACCTGTCACGTCGCTCTTCACGGTCTCTGAGATCTGCTGGCCTGGCCTTTTCCCCTCCCGCTTCGCCATTCTGCCGCCCAGTTTCCCATTTTGGCTTGTTTCTTCTCTGACCGTCACGCACCTCACTTTCCCAGTTTCCCTCTTCCGGCTTGGTGACACAGTCGGTGTCACCATGCTGCTCCCATGCTTCTTCGCCGGCGTTACCACTACCGGCGTGTAAGCTGACGTTGGCGGACTGTTCGTCATAATTTTCCCGACCTTGCCCTTCGAGTTCCTCCTCCGGAGCCACGTCCCACCGGTGACCCAGCATCTCCTCCTTCCATGCCGCCAGTCGCTGCTCCGCTACAAAAGGCTCGTCGAACTCTCCTTCTCCCTGACACGAACTCATTTCGAAGCCGGACCCTGGATACCACTCGTTACTGTACTCCTTGCGCCGTTCATCACCTTCCTCAGCCACTTTTATATGGAAGGATCTACCGTTTACTTCCACCCTCACCACCTCCTGTATGGGCTCGAACGCCTTCCTGGCAATGAGCAACCGCGCCACGTCAAACCTCTCCTTTCTGGCTGTCCCGGCACCTATCTGCTCCAGCTCACCATAGGGTGCCATCAGAGTCCGGAAGAATTTTTCACCCACACATGAAGCGGTACCCCATAACAGCTCACCCATACCCTTCTCTCTATTTCCACATTCCCAGGTTCCCACTTATTTATCAGTTGAAACCACTCCTTCAGCCAATCCTGTTTACTTTCTATCGCCTGTTTCAAACTTTTCGAAACACCTTCTTCCAGCAACACCTTATTCCCTCCCATCAGAGTTGCTTTAACATCGTATATTCCTTGCTCTGCCAAAACTTGCTGCGTCCTAAACGCTGCTCCTTTGCATATCACCTCGCCAACATAGGCTTTCTCCAGTCTCCTCAACTCCTCTGCCTCAGCTGTAAAAACCAGAATCCTACTTGTTTTTTCTCTTAAACTTCCCCTTTTGGTTTGTAGGCTTCCCTGATTCATCCCCTCCTTTCTGTGATTTTGCCTCTCCTCAGGTGAACCGACCACCTTTGCGTAAGATAGTCTTTCGCTTCCATTCTGAAATCCTGTCATTTTTTCCTTGTGCTTTGGTTTCGTTTGGTTTAAAATCGGGTTCCCCATCCGTTCCATCTTTTCCCCATTCGCGGTTTGTATCACTGTTTTTTCAAATCTGGGCCGATTGACCCATAACTTCTCATTACCAATGAATATGTTGTCCAATTTCACCCCTAACCAGTTCACATCCTTCACTCCTGTAAACCGCACAAAACCAAATCTCCTTCCATTTCTATCCGTCTTTTTTGGAATATAGACCTCCCCAACATCCCCATATCTCGTGAAAATTTTCCACATCTCTCCCGCCTTGTAATCATCCGGAAAATGTGTGAAGAAAAACGATGTTAAACCAGTTTTGCCTTTCCTTGTCGTATCACTTACATTTAACCCCCTTCTCTGCCTTATTCCATCACCGCCACTACCCCTTCTCCTCCCCCTAACCTCTATCCAACCTCCTTCATTCGCCATTCTTGTCAGCTGCATTACTTATGAAAAAGCCATTCTGTTTTCACGCGTCAATATTGACCCACTCTTTTAACCCTCATTTTTGGCCCTTGTTATAACTCTATATGAAACTTCCTTCTCCAACCAATTATTAAACTCTTATTTGATTAGCATAATTTTTAAAATAAATTTATTGATTAATTATATATTCTATACTAATTAATTGAGACTTCGGATAGGGAGACTAGATAGTTTAAAACATTCAATAGTTTCTTGATAGACATTATTCTAGTCCAACCATATTTCACAATCCCCTCGGTGCTGGAAATAAACAAGATCAAATTTTAGTTTAGATTCAGATGAAAGGAAGGCGAATTTATTTTCAATATGCAAGTTAAAACTATTATCAATCATTTTTATTTTTAACATTATAAACTTAGGTTCAAGATTAAAGCTATATGGAAACGGAGGAAAATATTTTAAAAAACTTATTTTGTAGAATTTTTAAGAGGGGAGAAAAGAAAAATAGAGAAAAGTAAATTGCATTCTCGCCATTTTAATTTCCTCTTGGGAGGATTTGGATGAGAAGAAAAAATAATTAATAAATTTTACATTGTTTTATAAATTGTCTTCTATCTTTCTGTTACAGCTGCATTTTATCTTTTTGAATTTTTATATTTTTACATAAAATTTATTAAATATCATAATTATTATTGCTCAAAGTCTAATTAAACACAAAATTAAAAACTCATATCTATAATTTTATGTTACAATAATATGATTATGCTTGCTTAAATGCAAGAGATATGTTAGATTAAAGAGGAGTTCATGGTAATACTGTGACATATTCCATAAAAGTACAAAGACATGCTAGAATAAATATCATAGACAAACAAGATTTTTTAGTTTTTAATATTACAAATTAAGAGAGACAAAGTCTTAGTAATGTTATAAAAAAGTTATTTACAGTTGTTAACCTTATTAAACTCGTTTGAAGGCTTTTACATTGTAATTAAATATAAAGTTGAATTAATATGTAATGATAATATAAAAGAATTTTATATTACGTTTAATCATAAATCTTTATTTATATGATTTTTAAAATATTTATTTATAAAATTAGCAAATTTATCATAAATAAATAATTATAATTAAATATTAATATAAAATTTTTTACATTATTAATGGATACTAATTAAACTCTAAAATACATTTAACATATAATTTTTGCTATAAAAATATTTAATTATTAATGACTTTTTGATGAGTAAACCACTATCCAAGAATTTTTTAAGGATGGGCATGCAACCCAATAATTAATTATATCAATGCACATATATTTTAAAATAATCTATAATAATAAAAATAATTAATTTTAAATTTATAATCCTTCATTTTTTTTTTCTTGTGAACGAAACACTCCTTTAAACCAAAGCCTTTGGGTTACGTATTAAATTAAAAACGTAAAGTCTTGTAATAATACGTTTTATATGTCTGACTTATTTAGAAAATGCGATATTTGTAAATCATGTTTAAAAGTAAGACTAAAAGAGAAATAACGCACGCAAGTCCAAAAAGTCATGCTACACACAACTCGATGGTTTTGAAAATTTGACCCGTCATGTAACACGTTACTACACACAACTCGATGGTTTTGAAAATTTGACCCGTCATGTAACACGTGAAGGCACAAATTTAGGGTATAAATAGACAATTTGGCTAGGCTATGCTTAATGATTTTTTAATAAATATTTAATAAATATTATGTAATCTAATTATACTGGTGAGTCCCCCGAGTCGAACCTACTTTGTAAAAGAACCATTGGTTCGGATTTACCTGAGGGTCAAGCCTCCCGTCAAGACCTGGCCTACCTTCAACTGGCTCGACAGTCTATCTAAAGTAGGACCCACACCCTTCCATGGAAGCCTTTTTAGGTTAAAAAAAAAACCCTAATTATGCAGGCGCAAGCCTAGAAAGGTAAATACTATAAATAGTAAAACACGTGTGCATGTTTGATCACTGAATTATCATATTATTTTCTTATTGACACATTGTACTTTCTAGTGCATTAGTCAACTCGCTCTGATTTGAGCGTTAGAGTACTTTTACAGGTACCTCACTAATACTGGCTTGGAGAATGTTGGATTGGAGGCTTGGAGTATCAAGGAGGAAGACCCGGTCAGTGTGTGTAGGAACAGTTGGTGTCCACCATGGGGCGAAGTAAGTAATACCCTTCAGCCTCAAAGAAAAGACTGAGTTGGCAACACAATGGTAACTACAAGGAGCAGCGTCGAAGATCCACTCTCCCATCCCTTCGTGTATTGGACCTACCCTTCAGGCGAACTGAGGGTGGGAGGGGACACACCATGGTTGGCAGCCTTTCTGCAAATGCATAACGACATAGACCAACTCAGAGAAGAGAATGAAAAACTAAGAAGTGAGGTCAATGACATAAAAAAAGGAAGGGAAGAAGAAGCAACTTCGCAATATCGAGGTTCGACCCTACACTCACCATCAGCTAGATGTTCGTCCTCAGCCAAACATTTACCTTCAACCAAGCCTTCATATTCGACTCGCACGTTACAATCCTAGCCCGCCAGGGTCGCCTCGGAAAGAAAGTCATGGTGAGCCAAAATCCCTAAAGAGGTGAAGGCGTTATACCACTAATGATGCAGCGTTGTGCAAAGTTTTTCCCACCTACATGGTCAGTCAGGCTCTTAACTAGTTCGCTAAACTCTCGACTTAGTCGATCTCCACCTTTGTAGAACTCTTGGCCTAGGTTCTCCCCCAGCGACTGACACCACAAGGGAAAGACTGAATCCCTGCATAACTTCTTAGACCACTATGAGAAAACTATTGCTCAGATCAAGGGCATAACTTTAGATGTTAGTATACTTATGTTCATAGCAGCCCTACAGCTAGGTAAGTTGTTCAACAACCTATGCTTGGAGCCAGAGTCATGGCCTACATGGATATGGAGGACATGGGGAAATCTCAAGTCATGGCATACATCATTGGGCAGGGAGGAAGGATGTAAATACTAGCCGACTGGAGGTGCAAACTGAAGGCCCTATAAAATAAACATTATCATCCTAATATGCTTATTATACCCCCTTTCTCAATGCTAGCAGAACTAGGGTGATGGAACAGGCCTTATCCGTTGAGCTCATGCCCTACCCAAATAGAGCACACACCCCCTCTTGCACAGACAAAGCAAGGAAGTGTCGATACTACAGGAACCATGACAATTCGATGAAGGAATGTGAAACCCTGCAAGATAAGATCAAGGATCTTATAAAAGTCGAGCATCTAAGAAATTACATTCGAGAAGACTCAAAACCCTGGTAGGGATGGAGGGATAGGAGAAGCTCGGACCACCAAAGCCGCAATCGAAGGAGTCCAGACAGGAAATAAAGAGACTATGACAGAAATTACAAGAGTAATGACAAAAGCAGAAGCTACATCCGATCCCAAGAGACACCGACAGAAACTACCCAAACTGACCACAGGATAAGGGATCAAAGAGAGTAATCAACACCATCTCAGGAGGTTTTGGGGCGGAGGAAACACATCTTCCTCCCAAAAAAGGCACCTCCGCCAAGTCAAAACTATCAATACAGTCTGCCAATATAGAGGGCCTTCGTATGTTGGATATAACCTTTACAAACAAGGACTTCAAAGCCACTAGTCGGGTACAGGATGACCCCATGGTGATAAATATTCAGATAGAAAATTGCATTGTTAGGAAAACGTTGGTAGATCAAAGGAACTTAACTACTATCTTGTATTGGAAAACTTTTAAACAATTAGAAATCCCAGAGGAAAAGCTAATGCCCTACAATGAACCACTGGTAGGTTTGCTGGAGAAAGGGTGAGTACCAAAGGGTGCATCGACTTATTCATCAAGTTTGGGTTAGAAAGAGAAGGAGAATGGGTGGTTAAGGTCAGGTAAATCGTTGTGCATGCTAATTGTAACACCTTGAATTTTATAATTTATTATTTGTATGTTTTCTATATAATATTATATGTTTTACATGTATTAAATATTATGTAAGAATATTATAAACAAATCTTTTTTTATTCAAAATAAATAAATAAATGAATAAAATCTATATTTTGAGTTTAATTACTTTATATATTTAGGCAATTTTGTATAGGAACTATTTTAATAATAATAATAATAATAATAATAATAATAATAATAAGAAGTAAACTAAAATAAAATCTGCAAATTTCTACAAATTACAAAGTCTTACATTTAAACTCCTAATTAGTCACATGATAGAATATAACTAGAATATATATATATATATATATATATATATATATATATATATATAATAATTGGTACAAAAACTTAGTTATAAGTGAAAAAAAAAATTCAGAAAAAGCTAGACAAATAGATGACGTTGATAACTTTACGGATGAAGCAAAAATGAATTTGCATAGCTCTACATTTGACACCTATTATACCATGTGATACAAAGGGATAGATATTTGGACAAGTGTAAATAGTTGAGAACTACTTTTGTAAGTTAATAAAGATTGATGAAATTTACCAATAGATAGGCGGTGGAGCTTAATAAAATAGGATAGGAATAATAATAATAATAAATAAATAAATAAATAAATAAACAAATAAAAGAAGAAGAACTTGGCTGAATGAAGTTGGTGAAACTATCAAATATTGACTAAAATTTTTACTAACTTATAAGTCGGTGTAAAGTAGTTTGCTGGAGACAAAAACCAGAAGCTTGTGGAACATAGACTATACTACTAATTATGATTTGACAGGATAAAAATAAGTTAAAAAGAAAAAATAAGGCGGTGAAAAGTGTTGAAAAAAAAAAAAGAAAAGAAAAAAAGTGGGTAGTTATACTAGAAAACAAAATATAATTGTAAGAATGGTTTGTAAAATATATATTTATTTAATTTGCTGAACCTAGACATGATTGAAGTTGGTGAAGTAACTTGGAGTGTTTATATAAATAAGACCAATCCATTCTATCTATCATCACACACAATATCTTCCAAGAAACACCACACACACAAAAGATAAAATACTAGCAGCAAGAGACCATGAGATTTCAACCACGGCATAACTAAGAAGTAGAGTGTTCAATATTTCGAAGCAGGAACGAGGAAGAAAAACAAGTTGAAAAGGAGGAACCAAAACTAGAGAAGTAAATTAATAAAGTTGGGAGTAATAGGTATGAATCTTCTTATTTAATTTCATCTATAAAATTTGAATGACTCTACTTTAAAGTTAATTTTTAGGATTATATTAGTTTAGATCCTTAAAAATTTAATGATGTTATAAGAATAGAAAAAATATAAAATTAGTTAGAACTAAATTGTCCAAAATTTTGTGGTATTATCCACAAAACTGTGACTTTAGATGCAAAAATGTAATTTTTCCCTAAAGCGTGTTACCATAACTGTGTTTTCCACTGGATTGTGGTTGATGCCACATATGTGTAGCTTACATTAAAAATTTTATTTGGAGCAATAGAGTTAACATATATTAACAAAATTCTATATAATTAGTTTTCATTAATTAGTATATTATAGAATTGAGTTAAAATTAGAAATAACATAGTTTAATATGTAAAAAGTTTTAGACATGGATGAATTAAATATCAAAATTGTTTATCTATCTGCTCTTATTGCAATGTGAATTATGCATATATTATTTTACACCATAATGCATAGTGCATCATATGATTTTGAGTCAAAATATTTTGGGGAGGAAAATAGTGAAAATGGTTGCGAACTTGATTTTGTATGAATTACTGTCAAGGACAGTTGACAGTAAAATAAGAAAATGATTTTGAAATATATTTTCGAAAGTTAAAATTCAATATCAAGAAAGAATAACACATGAGATTGAGAATAAGATTAAGAAGAAGTCTTATGGTAAGGAAATTCATTTATTTGAATATCTTGTTATTTTGATAGTGAATGGGTTTTGGGCTGAGTTGGTATACGAGACTGTATGGTCTAGGGAGTGTCGGGGTATTGGCGATTCCCCATATCATCAGTTCTTATTGGCTCTGTATCGGGATGTTCTTCCAGGTACACTAACACCTTCTCACTTCTATATATTGATTCGATCCAGTGAGGAGTTGCTGAATCACTGGACGGGGTGATGATAAGCTTTGCCTTCACTAGACACCCAAAAGGTAAAATCTCTATGGAGTACTGAGTCAAAATGATTTTCAAATTGTTTTTCTTAAGTCCTACTTTGCATTTCATAAGCATTTTGCATCTCTTATAGACTATTTGATATTAATATTATACTATTTGTTATTTGATAAATGTTGCAAACATGATTAATTATTTAAATCCATAAGTGAAATTAAATATTTGATTCATACTTAGACGGATTGTCTGATCCATATTTCCCCCAAATCCTAGGGGTTTGATTATGCAGAAAAATACTATAAAGTGCTTAGCAAAGAATACTTGATGCAACCAGAGCATTATGATTTTGAGAATATTTTAGAAGTCATGATGTATTGAAATTACTATTTTGTAAAACATGGTCTTGCTAGTTTATTTGTAATTTGGACAACTTCATACTTATTAGTGTCACTATTATTAATCTAATATGTGTTTTTGTATAAAATTACTCCAATGCATAATCAATAATATTTAAGTATAAAACTAAGAAAATAAAAAAGCTAAATTAAATTTGTAAGAGGGTTACACTAACTTGTACAACCTCTTACTAAGTCAACCCTCCAAACATGCAAGAAGCCATTGTGTCAACTCCCTACCTAGCAATGAAGTTCCCATCCACCGAACGGAAGGTGATCAAAGTAAACACCTATTAGCGTACAACCCGAGAATGTTACAGGACTAGTCTCAAAGTTACATTGATAGTTGAAGACCAGAAGCCCCGGGTTAACTTGGTGGCCATGGGAGGAGTGCAAGCCAAGGATATAGTAGATTTAGACCCTAGTTAAACACTGACTATCATGCTGATCCTATAACGTCTATAATGCCCACCAAACCATAAACATAGGCTCCAACCTACTGAAAGCAATAAGACAAGTCGTGGTAGAAGAAGTCCAGAGAAATTCAAACCTATTTTCCTGGTCCACAACTAACATGCTAACAAATGCATAACGACATGGATTAACTCAGAGAAGAGAATGCAAAGCTGGCATGTCAAGTCGGTAGCGCAGAAGAAAAGAAAGATGGTAGGAAACAGAAGCAGACCTGTATAGGAAGAAACAACGAAGCTGTTTAAGGCTAGCTTCATCAGAGAAGTCCAATACTCGACATGGTTGGCCAACATGGTGATGGTAAAGAAGACCAATGGAAAGTTGAGAATATGCACAAATTTCATAGAAGCATGTATATGTGGATGACATGATGGTCAAGTCCAAAATGCTAGAGGGTCGCGCTAAAAACCTAAGAGAGGCTTCGCTTTGATTCGACTACATAATATGAGGCTGAACCTAGAGAAATTTGTTTTTAGGGTACAAGGAGGAAATTTTTGGGGTTCATGCTAACCAACAGGGGCATTGAAGCCAACTCGGATATATGCCAGGCCATACTAGACATGAAATCTCCAATAAATCCTAAGGAGGTACAGAGGTTGACAGGTCGACTAACAGCCCTAGCCCAGTTCTTACCTTACTTAGCTAAAGCCATCAGGCCCATGTCTCAATTGTTGAAGAAAGATACGCATTTCACATAGGAGCTTTTCTTTTAGAAGCTCAAGTAGATATTATCCACCTTATCGATCCTTACCAAGCCTAACCCGACAGTTGGATTAGTTTAGTACATAACCATCACGCAGTACACCATCACTGTTGTCCTGGTCCAATTCAAAGGGGAGGAAGGTGTTCTGCTTTACTTCATCAGCAAGATGCTCTAGAACACGAAAAAACGATATCAAGTCATTGAGAAAATAGCATAGTCACGACAGTAAGAAGGATACACCAATACTTTTAGAGGCACAAGGTAGTCGTCCAAACCAATTTCCCAATTGCAAAAATGTTGCAAAAACTAGAACTTGCATGTAGGATAACTGAATGGGCAATTGAATTATCCGAGTTCGACTTATACTACGAGCCAAGGGGGCTTGTTAAGGCATATGCCATAGCAGAGTTCATTTCAAAAATGAGACCTAAAGGAACATTTATTGGAACCTGGTCGACCTTTTAAGTTGATCATCAAATAGGCAAGGTAGTGGAGTCAAGGTAATATTAAAGGGACCTAGTGGATTAGTGTTAGATCAAGCACTAAGGCTAGACTTCAAAACTCCTAACAACTAGACTGAGTATGAAGCCTTCATAGCAGGTCTAGAGCTGACCTGGGATATAGGCACAGAATGTGTCAAATGCTTCACAGACTTACAGGTAATGGAGTAACAAATCAATGGCACATTTTAGGTGAAAGAGGTCACCCTTTTACAATACTATCATCTGGTTAAATAGTTACGACAACACTTTACTGAGTTGGAGGTCCAACATATTCTGCAAGAGGAAAACACCCAAGCTAACTAGTTGGCCAAATTGGCTAGTGCAAAGAAGAAAAGCCAACTAAAAACCTTGTTTTGACAAGCCTAACATAATGCAAACCTAAATTCACTAAGTATCCTAGGAGGAGTTGCGTGATTGGAGGGGTCAATCCAAAGGTACTTACAACATAACAACTCTCGTACGACCTGAATGAGGCTCGGGTGTTAAAAACTAAACCAGCTTGATACTCAATAATGGGACATGATTTGTTCAGGAGAAGCTTCACCGAACCAATATAGAAATTTTTAGGGTCGAACCAAGCACATGTTTTGCACGAGGTACGTAGCAAGGTTTGTGGCACCCACTCGGGTGGAAAAACGATGACAACTAAGGTATTGAGGGCTAGGTACTACTGGTGTCCCTCCGGCCAGACTGTGCAAAGTTTGTCAAGAAATGTATTCCTTACAAAAATTTCTGCAATCTGATACATTTGCCGATAGAGGACCTCATATTTATACTGACACCTTGGCCATTCGTGGTGTAGGGAATGGACATACTAGGTGCTTTCCCCATCACTGCCGACCAAAGAAAATTTTTATTGTTGGCCATTGACCACTTCACCAAGTGGATAAAGGCGGAACCACTTGCTACCATCATCGTAAAAAATGTGCATAAGTTCCTGTGGAAGAATGTGATTACCCAGTTCAACATATCGACAGTATTTGATGCAATTTTGAATTGCCTCTCCTATGATCTTTGTTCTTGAAGTTCTTAAGTAGAGGAAAATGGAGATAGAGAATAGAGAAATGGTGGTGAAGGTGCCACTTCAATGAAAGATAAGCCTAGGTTTGTAGAAGTTTTCCACAATGGAAGGAACCCTTGATAAAAGCCATAAAAAAACTCAAATTTAGAGAGAATAAGACATTCACAATGAGCTTTCACAGTCAATTTCATAAAATGATCAAAGGTCCTTACAAGTGGTGAAGTGAGTGCTATTTATAGAGTGGAGGAAGGGATTGGATGTCCAATAGGCTAGGGACTTAGGAAAAATGTAAGATCCAAACAAGCCCTAGATTAGCGGATCTAGTTCCCTTAATCCAAATTCAAATTTGAATTAAGAGACACATAGATGCCACCTAGGAGAGAGAAGATAAATGACGCTACATGGAGGAGACATATGGATCCCATATGCTACTCATGCACATATGTATGTTTAAGAGGTGTAGAAATCAAACAAAGGGGTGTGGAAATTAAAATTCACACATCCTCTTGCTCCAAAAAAGGCTCACATTCTACCATACACTCCACACAAATAACTAATGACACCCCACCTACTAAAATAAAGAGAAAATAGTCATAATGGGCTAGAGGTGAACCATTCTTGCATGGTCTCTTTTATTTGAGTTTGAGATTGGCTATGATTTTGTAAATGTTAATGCTCAATCTCTTGCTCAAATTTGACCTCATCATCAAGTAGAACTTGAGGTTGTGATTCATTATGCTCAAAGAATATGAGCACAACCCCAATTTCCACTTGTTCAAGGACCTCTTTAGAGTCCAAGGTGTTATCCTTTTGAAGATTATCTTCCTCCTCAAATTCATCCAAGTCTTGAGACTCTTGTTTGAGCTCAAAGGTATATGGTTCAAGCTCAACACTTGGAGAAGTGTTTAATGGAACTTCAAGTAGAACTTGAGGTTGTAGGCACAACCTCAAGTTCTACTTGTTCAATGGGAAAGTTGTCTTCAATAATATTTTCCTTGGATGGAAAGGGGAAATCTTCTCGAAGAGCAAATTTTGCTTGTTCAATGGGAAAGTTGTCTTCAATAAGATTCTCCTTGGATGGCAAGGGGAAATTTTATTGAAGAGCTATTTCCCTCTCATTTTCATTCAAGTGTTGAACTTGAGATTGTTGCTTGAACTCTATGGATGATGGCTCAAGTTCAACACCTGGTGAAACATCGTCTTTAAGTAAAAACTAGAGGTTGTGGATTAATGTGTTCAAATATTTTTGACACAACCTCAATTTGTACTTGTCCCAAGAGACAAGTTTCTTTAATAATATCTTCGTTGGGATTCAAGGAGTAATCTTCTTAAAGGTTCATTTCTCTCTCACTTTCTTCCAAGTTCTGAACTTGAGACTTTTGTTTGAACTTTATGGATGTTCGCTCATGTTCAAAACTTGGTGAAGTGTTCAGTGGAACCTCACTTTTAACTTTCTCCAAGAGAGAAGTGTCTTGAACAAGATCTTCATTGGAATTCAAGGAGTAATCTTCTTGAAGATTTACTTCTCTCAAATTTTTCCAAGTGTTGGTCTTGAGATTCTTTTATCTCAAAAGGTAATGACCCAAGTCCAACACTTGTTAAAGTGCTTGATGGAAAATCGTACTCAAGTTGAACTTGAGATTGTGGCTCAATATGCTTAAAAGTTTTGTCACAATCTCAATTCCAACTTGTATTTTTAAGGAATGGTTGGAAGATTGTTTTATGCCCTTTGAAGTCAAAATAGAATCCTCTCTAAGATCTTTCTTCCCACCAATCTTTTTTTCTTTCTTTATTTCTTTTTGCTTTTTTTTTAAAATTTTTGAAGGGCAAGTGTGCGTTTTCTCTCCTTTTCCTCCCACATACTCTCTTTCTTTCCAATATTCCTCTCTTTCTTTCTTCTCTCTTTCTCTCCTCCTTTTTTTCCGATACTCTTCCCATTCTTTTCTTTCTTTTTCTTCTCTTTCTCTCCTCTTTTTTTCTACTCTTTCTCTCCTCTCTTTTTCTTGTTTTCCTCTCCTTTTCTTTCTTCTCTTTCTCTCCTCTCTTTTTCCTTTTCTTTTTCCTTTTTTCTCATTTTCTCTCTTCTCTTCTTTTTCTTGTTTCTCTCTTTCTTTCTTCTCTCTATTTTTTTTCTATTTCTTTCCTTTCTTTTCTATACCTCTCTTTTGTCTTTCTATCTCTCTCCCATAATTTCTCTCTCTCTTTTGCTACTCTCTCATCATCATAGGAATATGAAAATAAAGTTGAGTTTAGATTGTGGAAAGAATTAGGGGTATACTCATACCAAGAGTAAAGCTCACTCATCTCACTTTTTTTTTGTTTTCTCCCATGATAGTGTAAGAGTCTTCGTAACTCAATACACTAATCTAAAATGCAAAAGCAAGAAAATAAAAGTAAAGCCTAAACGTTCTGCTAATAGTGCAAGAGCCTTTGGAACTCAATGCACCACTAAGACAACTAAAGTAAATAAAAGACAAAAACTAACAGAATAAGGACCTAAAACGTGCTCCTAAGGTATGAAGAGGTGTACTAATTCCTCCTTCACTCCTAAATGAGAGAACTAAAACCTATTATAAAAAAAATGCAGTGACCCTTAGGGGCATCCAACACTTCCTAGAAAGAGGCCTTTTATACAAGGAATAAACAAAAATAAAAAGAAAATTCTTCAAGTCTTCTCTCCAAGCTTTCCTCACCAAGTGTCTCACTCTTTATGTGTTTTGCTCCTCCTTTTATTCAAGTCCTCCTTGGCTTTTCAACTCTTGCTTAATATGTACCTTTGTTGAAGGCTCCCCTAAACAAAGGCTTCCCTACAGAAAGTGGCACCCAAACACCAAAGCAACCAAGAAAGCAAGAATACAAGTAAGAAATGCACAATTTAAGAAAGAACACTATCCAATTGGAAAGAGTGATTGTAGACTTGACTAGAAAGAATGAGATAATATACAAAACTAAAATTAAGGTTAAGAAAGAAGTGGGGACAACTAAATGAAAATTCTAGAAAGCACTAGAATAGGGATAAGGACTAAAAATTCAAAATGACTAAAAAATTTTCAAGAATTGCACAATTAAAAGAGTTGTGGTCGATACATATACAAGTTACATCCAAGAAATTTCCATCAAATCCAAGCACTCTTTTGGCAATTTTAATTTGTTATTAGGCGCACCAAATTTTTCTACTTATTTTAATTTATATATATATTACTACTTTTGCACTTTGTATTGTTGGACTTCACTTCTTTTCTTTTTTTTTATATTTTCAGCCGTACATAATTCCTTTTTTGAATTAATTTGAGAGAAAAATAAATAATAATAATAAATGCTTGAATCAACTCATAAATAGGCCACAAAAATTTTAATAAAAAAATTGCAACTCAAGAAAATGAAAGCAACTCATAAATAAGAGTGTTGGTTTTTTGTGTAAGTTAGGTTGTTATGAAAAAAATCCTTGCTGGAAAAATACACTTCCAATAAGCTCAAATAAGCTAAACAAAAATTGATTTCAAAACTAGCACAAGAAAAGTTACTGAAATTTAACAAAAGACAACAAGCTATAAGAAGAAATTGAGTACTAAATTTTTTTTGAAATTTTTAAAGAAACATGTTATGATCTAAGAGCATGGGAGACTTCTCTATAAGACTTACTAAAGAGGATGAACCTCTTAGATGCTCAATTTCAAAGAAGACACCAACACACTTTTAGGCAAAATAAAAGAGGCTAAAACTAGGAATTAATTTGACAAAATTTAAGGACTAGACATGACTGACTAAAAACATGATATGAAGACTAAAAATCAAAATTAAAAATACTAAATCAGACCTGTAAAATCATAGACAAAACACAAAAAACAGAAAAGGAAATTCATAGCACAAGAAACACAATTGTGAAGCAAAACTCACACACCACAGTGTTGTGGTGTTTTTCACATAGGTGTGGCATCACCTTTTTGGTTCGCAAATGACAATTTCACAAAATAAAAGCACAAGGACAGAATTAGGAATCCTAAAATAGAGAAATAAGCATTGATTCAATGAAGGAACAATAAAATTTGAATCAAGAAATAAAATGACAAGAACATAGCATATAGAATTTTAAAACTCAAAACTACAAGACAAAACAACAAGACAATAAAGGAGAACATATGACAACATGAATTAAGCTGAAAAATTGAATAACAAGATAAAGATATCAAGAAGAACAACGTGTAAATTAGAAGATAAGGAAAAGGAGAAGAAACTCTAAGGATTAGGCTCTTGATACCACTTGATGCAATCTTGGATTACTCCTCCCATGATCTTGTTACAAAGAGGTTCCAAGGTTGAAGATGGAAGTGGAGAAACTAGACATGGAGGGTTAATAGGCACCACTTCATAGAAGATAAACCATGGTTTGTAGAAGTTTGTCACAAGGGAAGGAACCTTGATAAAAGTCATAAAAGAACTCTAACAATTTAGAGAGAATATAAGCACTTTTATGAATGAATTCTAGACTCATATGTGAGAGTTTTCTTCTTAGAATGTTCATGTTCTATCTAAATTGTGAGAGTTCTTCTATGACTTTTATCAAGGGTTCCTTCTTTTGTGGAAAGCTTCTACAAACCATGGCTTATCTTTTATGAAATGACACTTATTCACCCTTCATTTCTAGTCTCTCCACTTCCATCTTCAACCTTGGAACCTCTTTGTAGCAAGATCATGGGAGAAGCCATCCAAGATTGCATCAGTATTAATCTTAGACAATGGCTTGCAATTTATAGATAAAAAACTTAATGACACTTTCTCAGGTCTCAACATCAAATGCCTATTTCCTTTGGTTGAACACCTGCAGACCAATGGGCCGGCAAAGGTGGAAAATAAAGTCATTCTCGTTGAATTAAGGAAAAAGCTTGGAAAGGAAAAAGGGGGTTAGGTAAACCAAGTCCTAAAAGTGCTATAGGATTATAAGTGCACCTATCAATCAACCACATAAGAAACCCCCTACAGGATAACATACCAGACTGACGCCATGCTACCAGTGGAAGTAGAAGAACCGTCATTCAGACGAACCACCTACGATAAGGCGACTAATGAGGAAGTGTTAAGCATGTAGCTTGAATTTTACGAAGAACTGCACCACAAGGCAACTGTCACAGCGAAAGCCTATAAACAAAGAATGAGAAGAAGGCACGAAACCAAGGTCAAGCAAAGACACTTTGTTGAAGGAGACCAGGTCTGGAGAGCCACCAGGAGGCACGTAAGAACAACTAACATGGGAAACTAGTTGCAAACTGGGATGGCCCATTCTGGGTCATCTAGAGTCTAAAACATGGTGCGTACAAATTAGCCGAACTAGATGGAAATGCCCTGCCGAGAACATGGAATGCAACACATTTGAAACATTACTTCAGTTGATTTTTTTTATGTAATGGATAATGGGTGTACTCTTTTCCTGAATTTGGTCTTTTTACCCTATAAAAAAGTGAAATCGGTTTTTGGCTAAGCAGGTTTTTAACGAAGCACCATCATTCATCAATAACAAGTTTGTCTCGGCATTCCTTACAAATGTCTTCCATTATTTTTCTTTCATTTAATAAATTGGCTTAACTTTTTCACAAGACAAGGTTTCTCAACTAGTCAACCAGCCCGGGTAAGGAAGTAACTTAGAAAATTACATGCGAAGACGAAGTTTCCCTCCTTGTTAACCATCCCTGCTAAGGACGTACCTTAAATAAAATTAAAATCAAAGACAAGGTATTTCTCTTGGTTAACCATCCTGGGTAAGGAAGTACCTTAGACAATTAAATACAAAGACAAGATTTCCCTCCTCATCAACTAGCCCAAATAAGGAGATACCCTAAACAAAATCACGTGCAAAGACAAGGTTTTCCTCCTAGTCAACTAGCCTGCGTCACCTTGGCTAAGGAATCTGCCAAATCTTTCACCTTTAGCTACATGAGGGCTTGATTATCTTTGACTTGGCGTAGCTGGGTGTCAGTAGAGTCTCTTTGTTTTTTTAGATCCGTCATTTGCTATTACATGGTAGTATTGTTTGTCACCAACCTGGAAGACTCTTCAATAGTGGCCTTCAAAGTAAACTCAACCTGATCTAGTTTACGCCTCAAGTCATCAACTTCACACCTAGGAGTCAACACAGTAGTGCCTCCAAGCAGCAAGGCCTCCAATTTGATCTAGGACTTGACGAATGAGGCTAAAGGTATTGTCCTTGGTCAACTTGATGGCTGGATCATAGTTGTCTACAAAAACCCCTTCGTGCAGAAGGGGGAGGGATATCTAGGAAGGAATAGGAGTCTGGTTGGTGCCTTGGCCTTTTGGAAGTATTGCCCTCATTCGCTACAATGTCACTTCTTCGACCCAACCTTGGACTTTTATTCTTGCCTTTGGGAGGAGCAATAGTAGGGGGAATGATGTCCAAATGTGGCTCTTGTTGCACGGGGTCGGGATCCATTCAAAGCAGTAAGGGGTTCTAAAATTGATCCCTGAAGGTGATCATGTTTGTGTCTTGACACAGAATTCGAGAAAGACAGTCTTGTCATTGCTCGACATGCTCTTAATGATTCCTACGACATCAAACACACAAACATTAGCACAAACATAAATACAAGATAATGAAAGTCGGCTTGACTCTAAATAAAGTTGTCCTTTACCTTCCAAGTTCCAAACTGGGTTAGGTGAGCACCACAAGCGAAGTACTCGGGAAGCAAGGAACCATTTAGGCAATGACATCAAGAACATCATATTTGTCTTCTCCTGCTCAGTGAGCATCTCAAAGGGCAATGCAGATAGAGGACGGGGCTCCTGTTGCAAGCTAAAGGGAAACAAAGGTCTACCCTCCCAACCATAAAAATAATAGGTCGCGTGACCTAACTTCATCACAATCTTCATAAATCAAGACTTGAACTCCTTGTAGGAAGTGGTAGAAACCTCAAACAAGGGGTGCCCAACAACGTGGCTCACTAATGACCATCTGACCATAGAGGTCCGATAGAAGTGAAAGAAAAGACTTAGGATGGCTTCTAAATAAGAAAAATGACGACCCTAAAGGCCTATATGGTATCCATACGTTGGGATGTATCTGGTTAGCACACAGTTCATTATGTGCAACGCACTCATAGTGAACTTGTGAAAGGGAATTTCTACGTCTAAGTCTTTGAAAAGACAAGTGTACATATAAAATAAATCTTGGTTGTCCGAGATGAGAGTGTTCCTAAAAACTAAATCAGAATCAAGAGTCATGTCGCTTCTACAACCCTCATTATGAAACGCTGGGTCATCAAGGGGGCAAAAGGGAAAAGTATCATAAAAGGATATACAATCATCCTTAGTTATTAATTGGGAGTTGTACTAGGCCATCTCCCAACTGACCCACTCATACCTAGTAATGGAGCAATCAGGATATTTTTGGGCCCTCTTAGAAGAAAAACTCTCCTCCCAAGAGGGGGATCCTCCAGCGGTACCCCCTGGTGCAGTGGCAGTGGACCCTTTCTCCGCTAGTTCAAAGGTTTCAATCTACACCTATGTGATAGGACCGACAATTGAGGGAGGACTCACCGAAGAACTAGACTAGGACACCAAATGAAAGGAAGGAACAAAAGAAAAGGAGAGAAAAACTTGGAATACTTGAGAGGAAGCTAGAAAGGAAGAGTTAAAACTTTTGGAGCTGAAAAGAAGCAATGTGAAATGGAAGACCCACCCATCTCCTATTTATAAGAAGGAAGCCCATGGAGGCCCAAAGCGGATCATGGGGAACTGTTAGATCAACCAAGATCTATGGTCCTAAAGAATTGTTGCTTCACATCCTACCGAATCCCCTAAGTGACCCTACATCTAACAAGAACAATACCTAGAAACAAAGGGCAGGAAAATAGGCAACCCTAGCACATCCCAAAAAGTATGGCCGGACCTACCAACTTCTTACTCAAGGCCAACTTGGCTATGTTTCAAATGTCTTTGTCGCCCACCCTCCTTAATGTTGGTGGGGTTGTGTATAGGGGAGCCTGCTGGGCCAGACCTATTCCAGGCTGAACCAACTCTCTAAAAGAAGCATTCGGTTGGACCTACCTCAAGGTCGAGCCTCCCACCAAAACCAGGCCTACCCTCAACCGGCTCGGCAGTCTGTCTGTGGTAGAACCTACACCCTTCCATGGAAAAGGCCAAAATGCCCTTTTTAGGTTAAAGAAAAAACCTAATTAATTATGCAGACCCAAACCCAAAAAGGAAAATACAATAAATAGTAAAACATGTGTACAAACTTGATCACTGAATTGTTATATTACTTTTCTGTTGACATTTCCAGCGCATTAGTCAACTCCCTCTGATTTGAGCATCGAAGTGCTTTTATAGGTATCCTACCTTTACTAGCTTGGAGAGAAATGTTGGATTGGAGGCTTGGAGTATCAGAGAGGAAGACTCACTAAATATGATTTTGTTATAAGTATTTAGATACATGAGAAAAATTAAAAATTACGAAAATGTATGAAAGTACTTCTTTATTTTAATGTATGTATAATTTATGAAATTTATGAAAAATCAAATCTAATTTGTATAATTTTATTTAATGTTAACAGGAATCCATGTTTGGATGTCACATGGTGCTTTGAGAAACAATTTCAAAGTTCATAGCATATATGTCACAATCTATGTTTTTAAAACTGGACCGGTGATCGAACTGGTGAAGGCACTGGTTCACGGTTCATTGGTTCAACCGTTATTGAACCAAAGGTTGAACCGGTTTTAAAAAAATAATATTTTTTTATTATTAATGTACTATAATAATAAAAATTATAAAAGAAAAAATGTATGAAGGTTGTAATTATAAAAGGATAAAAATAATTTTACTAAATACATCTTTATATTGGTAAGTTAAACCCCATTTTATTAATTTTTAATTAAAAATTGGTTGATTTAGAAAAATGAGGGGTGTATTTAGAAAAATAAAAAAAAATTCAAAAAAAAAGTACAAACCGATTGAACCAGTGAACCACTGATTTTCACTGGTTCTTGACCGGTTTTTTGTCCACCGGTTTTGAGAGTTGACAGAACTGGTTACTAGACCGGTTCACCAGTCAAAGCGGGCGGTCCGGCTTTTACAACACAGGTCACAATATGAAAACTTGGAGACATGGTCTCCAAATGGTATTTTAGAAATATTTGGTTAAGTCGAAATCCATAATTATAATTAGGCTTAAATCAGTTTTTTAACCTAAAGTTTAAAAAAAAATTAGTGCTCAAAATTTAAAAATATTTTTTTTAGTCTTTGATTCACTTTTAGTTATTTTTCTCCAATTAACATCATTAAAAAATTGGTAATAGAAAGCACATTTTTGTACTCATGAATTACCTTCCTCTTCAACCCTAGCTCTCTCAATTTTCAATTTCACATCCGACACGGCCAAATATACTGGAACTTATAAACAAATAATGTTAATGCAAAAAATAAATTAATTTCAGGGACTAAAATTATTTTTAAATTTGAAGGACCAAAAGTGATTTTTATACTTTGTACTATAATTTTATGTTTTTTTCAACATTCTCACTTAATATTTATACTTCTTATTTAGTTATTTTATATGTTTGAACCCATTATGTTTTCCTTACTTTTATTTGTTATTAATTATTGTCTTTATCTATATATATATATATATATATATATATATATATATATATATATATATATATATATATATATATATATATATATATATATATATATATATGTATATATATATATGTATATATATGTATATGTTATTAAATTTATTTTTCTAACGATGCCACTAGCTATGTGTGTCTATTAAAATTTTATATATATTTTTCACCCTAATTTTATGTTTCTTTAGCTCTTTTGCTTATTTTCATGTAAAAATAAATAAATGCACCCTATTTTAATATTTATATATTTTATTTTATGTGTTTAAACTCATTATTTTTTTTACCGTTTTACTATTATCTTTATCTTCATACATATATATATATATATATATATATATATATATATATATATATATATATATATAAAATTATTATTATTAAATTTATTTTTTTAAATAGTCTACCCAGTTATAAGGGTCCTAGATTCACCATTGCCACATGGGTCAGTTGCGTAAGTAGATTTTATAAGTTAGTTAATATTCAATTAAGTGATGGAAGTAGGATATTTTAGTAGTGAGCACAATAATTCTATATATTAAGGAGAAGACTAACGATATCTATAACACGTTGCTTTTAACATACTAGTTAAAATTTTTTACAAACTATGATATTAGGATAAAATAATATTAAACTATATATGAAACTATACAAATTCATGTTTTCATTCTTATCACTAACAAAAAATAATATTTACTAACCTTAGTTTATGAGAAATTGTATTTCTAATAAATTTAACCAATAATAGAAGTAACATGAGGTAGAAAATATATTAATTACTAGTATTCACATATCTAAATTAGTGGAGGTAAATATCATTTTGTAACTCAATTTTTAACTATTATTATATTTAAATATAATTTATAATTACACATTCATATTATGTTAAAAAAATAATAATCTTGTGAGGGCAGCTACCCACTCTATTGTTAATAAATCCGCCCCGATTTAATTTATTAAAAATATTTTGTTAAAGCGAACAAAGTTTTTATGTTGTGACTATATTGTTTAAAAAAATTGAAACTATATTTTATGTGGTCAATAAAAATATAATAATAAAATGAAAATGGATAGAACCAAATATAATGTAAATTTGTATATTAAAAAACATGATACCAGGTAGAATAGAAATAGTCATAAATAAAGTTCAAATTTAATATGTTGCAACAACAAAAATAAGATAAGAAAATTTTATTTTATAATAATATAATTTATATGATATATTGATATAATAAAAAAATGTGAATGAATAAAAGTGTTTTAATTTATGAAACATTAAAAGACTAAAACGTATTTTAATCTTTTAATTTAACATGTTGCAACAACAAAAATAAGACAAATTTAATATGTTGCAACAACAAAAATAATATAAGAAATTTTTTTGTTTATAATAATATAATTTATATGATATATTGATATGATAAATACATGTGAATTTACCAAAGTGTTTTAATTTATAAAAAATTAGAAGATTAGGTATTTTAATCTTATCTAATTATATAATTATTAAAAAAATATATAAGTGATGATTTTGAATAAGCATGACAATAATACAAGATGAGGAAGATATGTCGTTTCATATCTTACTCAATAAAATTAAAATAAATAAATATGAAATGAATAATAAACATTTTAATATTATCTAAATTTGTAATTATTTAATAAAAAATGTATAGGTGATGATTGTGAATTGGAAAAACAATAGGTACGGCAAGAATATGGACACCCCTCCTTATCATTCGTCCTTATTTTCGATTGGCAGTGGGTATATACCTGTCCTATCCCTATTATTTCCCACAAAAAAATTAATATTGCTTTAAAATAATATTTGTAGATTTTTTTGTCTAATTTAAATTTAAACTAAACTTTAGATATCGAATTGAATAAGCCATAAAAATGTAATGATTTATAACGTAAACTATACTCATTACAATAAAAAAATGTTAAGTGTCATAAATATATTAAATATTTTATGAGAAAATATAATTAAATATTTAAACTTTTCAAAAAAATAAAAAATATGATTTATTCAAACAGAGAAAATATATTTGATAAGTCACAAGTATTTTTATTTTTTATTAAAATATTTTTTTAAAATTTAAAAGAGATGAAACTTATAACAACAACAATAATAATAATTAACAGATGTGTGTGGGAGGTTTTCCAGAACAACAACAACTTCAGGGTTTGTTCACAACTGTGTGACTATATTGTTATGTGGCACACACTGAAACAACAAGATCATCATTAGAGGTTTGTCCACAAAAGTATCATTTTGACCACATATCAATAGGATATATGTAGGAGAAAAACACTAGAAATTTGTTCACAACAATGTGATTATTTGCATAACGATGTCCCACATCTTTCAAAATACTTATGAGAAATTTTTTAGCTTATAAAAAAATTATTTTTACTTTTTCATTTACACTTTTCTTATAAAAATAGTTTTAGAGAAACTCACTTAAACATGTCTTTAAATACAATCAATTGTATCATGAGCCTGTATTTTATTTGAACAAATCGTTTCTCAAGTATTGTTTGTATTACTTAACTCATTTTTGCTAATTAAAGTATGTTCATATTGACTATTTGACTATAATGGAACATTATAGATAGGAATGTTTGCAAAGCGGTTTGGTTTCAATTTTGACTTTAAAAGTCACCTATACCAAATAAAAAAAATTAAGTGTGATTTGGTTGATGAGGCATAGTGGTGGTAACAAGGCAGGCTATACAGTACGAGCTGTCCACTCCATTCCTTGTTGGAAGAAAAAAAATACCAATATATATTCTCTAATATGAGGACAATACAATCTTCATTAGAGACATGTCACATAACAATATTATGGTCATCAAGACTATGGTATGAGCTAGCTTTGGGTCTAAGATTAATTATTTTAAAAGCAACTTTGGTAGGGTGCGTCTGTCAAACAGGGAGATTTAGACATTTGCACAAGTACTAAACTGCAAAATTCTTAAATTTCCTCTCATATACCTGGGCATTTCTATAGGGTCTAATCCTAGGAGGGTGGCAACTTGGGACCCAATAACCAAGAAGTTGAAGAGAAAATTGTCAAGTTGGAAACATAGACACTTATCTTATGCAAGTCACATATGCTTGATCAAATATGTGTTGTCTTTGGTCCATCTATTTTACTAGTCTTTCTTCAAAATGTCAGCAAAAGTTGGAAAAAAAATATAAGAATTCAGAGAAATTTTCTATAGAATCAAGGATGAGAAAACACTAAGTAGGAGTGGCAACGGGTTTGGACGGGTACGGGTAGTGCCTACCGGTCCCGCCATAATACCCGCTACCCGCTTAAAACTAGTTGGGTACCCGTTATAAAAATACCCACGAGTTTTTTTAATATCTGCAGATATCCATGGGTATCCACGAATACTTTTAAAAAATACTTTTTAAAAAGATATTTTTTTTTACCTTAAGTTTTATCAAACAAATAATTAATTTGTTGAAAAATCTAGAAAGAAAATTAATTAGTAAGTTTCTACAAAGTTAATTGGATTTAAAAATAGATTAATATATATATATATATCTATACAAATTATTTAATATAAATAGAATATTCGTTTTATATTACTGATATTTTTATAAAAAAATAATTTTATGAATTATTCATTTTTTAAAAAAAAAATAACATTGATAACAATAAAATTTGACAATTAATATTTTAAGTTGATTTATTTAACAAAAATATTATATTCTTTAAATTAAATATGTGTAGAATTTTAATTTAACAAGTACCCGCGATACGGGTACTATGATATATATACTCATGCCCATTAAGGAGTGAGTAGAAAAAACTCATACTCGTAGGTAGCAGATATCCATTTATTACATATCTGAGTATTTTCTCATATTTAATCCGCAGGTATTTACGGGTGTAGACTTTTTTGCCATCCCTAACAATAATAGGGTGGGTGAGTTGAAAATTCATGTGTTAATCGAAAGAAAAGAGACCATTGGGTTTAAAAAATATTTTCCTTTTCAATGATGCACTCCAAGGAAAATGGAGATGGTCTCTGTCAGAGCAAAAATGTCATTTGTGGGAAAAGATAATTGATTTAAAATACAATAGATTGAGGGGTCAATTGCAAGGGGGGGACAACCTTCCCTGTGGAGGTAGGGATTCCTGAAAGATCAGTTATATGCCAATTTGGTGGAAAGACTTGAGAAAGTGTTGTGGAGTAAAAAATAATAAGTACTAGTTTGACTAATGTTTGGAATGGAAAGTAAGGGAAATGTCGAAATTTAAATTCTGGATAGACAACTAGTTTGGAGAAGAAGCATTGTAGCAAAAATTCAATCATGTATTCACGAAAGTAAATTTTCACTCTCATTCTATACAAAAGGAGTCACTTTTTCTGTTCTGGAGCTGGTTAAAAAGTGGAAGTAACGAATTTTTTGCCTCGTTTGATCTGTGGATAGCTAACACACGAGCTTGTCTCGGTTTGCTTCTTGATTAATGTGAAGTTTGAGGGATTCCCTACTACAGAAATGAAAGCACGTGATTGGAATTTGGACCAACTGAATATCTGGAGAAGAGTAATGCATCTGGTCTTATATGAACCTGAGAGGAGAATAAGCATGGGTCTGTGAAGGTAACAAAATGTTGGCTATACAATCTACTCAAATATCCATATTGGCGCATCAGGAATTTCAGCCCATCTTGGTATCTTTCGCCTGAAAGGTTGCTGCAGCTAGGTTGAAATGGTTACTCTAGTCTTCTGCATAGGTCTGTATTTTTCTGGTATTTTGAATGTTGGTTAGGCCTCAGTCATCATGGTATATGTTGCTTTTTAGATTGCTATGTAGATTTTGCAGCATAGATATTATACGCAAGTTTTGTTTTGTTTCATTTATGTCCCTGGTCTGCTGTTAGGACTGCTACATTAGTGGCTTCCTGGTTGTTATAGTCTATTGTATTAGTTTAGCAGGTTTGGCAGTTAGGGTTTTTTAGGGTTCTGGTTTAGGTGGTTTTATTGGTATTGATCTTTATGTGGCTACAACATTGTGGTTACCTTGTATTATAGGTTAATATTTGATAACCACTCTTAGGCTTAGCTTAGGGAATATGCATCTTGTTTAATGTTTGTAAAACTACACGTTTAGTCTATACCTCTAGTGCATTTGAATATATATATATTTCTCTTGCTTAGGAGATAAAAAAGTGATTCAATTTGAATGTCTTATAAAATTTTTATTAAACCAACCCAAGTTTTAATGTTATTTATTATGATTTCTAGTACTTCTAGGAATACTTAAATAATTTATTTTACTTTAAGAATGATTTAAATATCTATTGGTAATTAATTGAAAATCAACCTTATTCTAAAATTACTTAGAAAATAAAATTTTATTACATATCTAACAAGTAGAAATTTTATAGTATTAATACTTGGATTGCTCATATTTATTCTCATATGACTATATTTATGATATGAATCATGTCCTGTCTTTTAAACTATACATTATTTGAGACAAAATATTAAAATTATATTACGATTTATGTTTATCTTCAAAATTTAAATCATAAACTGAACTGTGTGGTTTAGAAATTTAATAAATTAACTAAACTCAATCAATTTTAATTCTTTATCGATTTTTAGTTTGAGTTACTTGTGAACATCCCTAATTATAGGTTTGTTATTTTATATTCTGATAAGTATACTTGTGTGACTATTTGAATATCAGGGCACTATTAGTCAGTTTTTTTATTTTCTAGTTTGGTTGGAAACATAAGAGATTTTTGTTTACAAACAAATGTTAGTTGTTAATTTTATTAGTAAAAGGATTCGAACCATCTCTTTTCCCTCTCACATTTTTCCTGCATGTGAACATTGTTGCTAGACAAGCCATATAATCTTGGAATCATAAAAGATGAAGCTACAATTTTTTTTACATTATGCCTAATGCAATTCTTTCTTAATGATCAACAATTTCTATGAGAGTAACTAATATAATGATCAACAATTTGTTCACTTTCAGCCACACAATATTTTTTAACATTATGCAGGAAGTAATAGGAGAGGGAATAACGTGAAAGAGTAAGCTTAATATAATGGTCACCAATTTGTATACTTACATCCAAGTTTGAAAGTATGATTGTAACTAATGAGTTAGGCATGAACAGAATGTATGACAATGTAAAATTATGGAGGAATATAAGAACAACAAAGTATAAGATAATGAATGGTTTGAGATTTTTTTTTTTTGTTTTTATTTTTTAAAAATAATTTTTATTTTCAAGTTTTTAATATACAAAAATGTGTTTATTTTCACTTAATATTTTCTATTTTTAAAAATAATATTTTTAAATTTAATTAATTTTAATAAAAATATATAAAATTTAAAATACATTTATATAGTTTTTATTATAATTACAATATTAGTAAGTTTTTATATAGTTTTTATTTCTAGAAATACTGAAAAAAATTTCTTTTTATTTTCTGTTAGTTTTTAAAAATAATTTTAAAAAAATATTTTTATAAATTGTAATCAAACATGATTTTATTATTTTTGTAAAAATATAAATAAAAAATATCTAAAATAAACCTCACCTAAAACTTTTGGTGATGCCTATCATACCACCCGGGATTGATTTCTGTCACCCATCACCATACCTCACTTTTATAAGAAAAAGGTTTGGGCTAAAGGGTGATACCCACTGCTTCCATTAAGCCTTTTCTTTTTGCACCATTATTTTACATTTTGCACCAATAATTGAAAAATACTCTTTTGTCTTTATCACTTTAAAAAGTTTATGTTGTTTCTTTTATATATTTTTTCCTACTTCACTAGAGTCGAATACCACAAATTTTTCATTTTAAACATTTTTCTAAAATATGTTATTCTCACAATGATGTAAGTTGATTTTCTTGTTCTAAAAAAGTATATCATGGCATCGAATTATAGGTTTCTTGTTCTAAAATATTTAAATATATAATATAAAATAAATTTATATATAATTTTTATTATAATTACAATATTATTATCATATTTTGAGTTTAATTAATCTAAAATTTCATTGTAAAATTTTTACATTAACATTTAATCACAATATTTAAATTTATAAAATTTTAATAGTGGATATTATAGTTACAGATTTAATGATTCGCAACACATTGATTTAATAATACATTATATATCACTTCATCCCACAATTATGTAAATTATTGTAGATTATGTTATATGCAATCTATTAATATCACTTAATCCACAATCCGCAAATACGTAAATTCTTGTGGATCATGTGATATGTAATTTATTATTACATAGTTGCATATTATCTTGTCTTCAATAAAAAAAATATTATAGATCTGATAACTATGTTGCAAATTTCAATTTATAATGTAATTGAAAAAATACATTACAAATTACGAAATTGACAATACTGTTAAGAAAATAAATTATGGATCCTAAAATCCGTAATATACTTAAAACAATACATTAAATCTTAAGATCTGCGACCCACTTAAAAATATACACTTTGAATCAAGAAATCCTCAATATAAAGCATTAAAAAATATGAAAATTTAGGGGATAAAAAATTGAAGGTACAAAAAGAAAAATCCCTTCCAATTAAAGTGGAGTCCATATTTTTATCCCGCCAACTTCTTCTACTGACATTATTTATAAACATCAATGATTGACAATATAAATGTCTCTCTGGGTATTATATTAACTTATACTTGTTAAGGTGAAGAAAATTGATGTGAAAGTTTTTAAAAGATAATCTATGAATACTTTATATCTTTTTAGAAAATTTATACAAGTATAAACTTGTATTATAAGCAATAAGAGAAATGTTAATGATATATTATTTAATAAATTTTTTAACACACTTTTAATTGGGTTAAGTTATCGAAAACAACAAATTTATATGACTTTATTTGTGATTAAATGATTCTTTTTAATTTTGTAGTGTTTTCAATAAATTTTAGCTATTAATAAAGAGTATGGTTGGAGAAATTTATTTGAAAATTTGTCGTTAACCATCGTTATCTTAATGAGAAAATAAGTCTTAATGAAATTAGTACATATTTACATGCAAACTGAATGTGAAAACTTATATACAGTGATAGCTCTGTTTTAAACAAAACAATGTAAGATTAGATTTATGCTAATTGGATTTAGTTAATTCATGTCAAAATTTCCATTTCATTCATCAAATAAGAAAACTAACATCTAAAACTAAATTGTTTTTTAAGCATAAAAACAGCATGCTAGGCATCAAAATAGTTACATCATGAATCCCAAACATTCATGCAACTAATAATCATTTGCAGCAGACTGAAAAAATATTAATAAAAAAAGAGATCAAAGGAACAAATCAACACCATATGATGGATAAACCAAACCCATGAAGCAAAATCCTAATGTAAGCTTGTAGTTAGGACCAGAAGAGTTCCTCACATTCAAAACAATATACAACATATAACACTATGCAAAATGGTGCATAAGATCAGGACAAGATGAACTACATGGTATCGATCATAAATAGGTTCTATATGTTGGGAGTCAAGTGTTAACATAAGTTGGTCACTCATTCGAACCAAGGATTAGTTCTAATATCAATGTTGATTATTAAGGAAGGATGAAAATATAAAAAGAAAAAAATAATGAATTCCATTTTATTGTTAACAAATCTTATTAATAATATTAATATTTTAACTATAAAAAAATGTTAGACATATAAGGGGGTTAAATATAGTGCCGGTCCAACATAAAACAAATTTCAAAGCAAGTTTTTTTTTAAAAATATAAAGTGAGACATTTTAAATTAATAATAATATTTTATTACATTAATTAGGATAAGAATTAATATAATTTAAAATAAACCTTTAGTATAGTCAATATGTTTTTATTAATTAAAATTAATAAGTAATTATATTTTAAGTAAAAAAATTATGACACTTAAAAATAATAAAATATTAATATTAGATATTTCTTTTTAAAGGGCAGGAATTTATTTTTTGAATAGTAAAGTGAGCTCTAATTAAACATTAAAAATATATTTATGAATGAAACTTGAACATATACCAGACTGTACAAGTGAATTTGACACTGCCTTTAATAAAAAATACAAGATAATAGGTATTAGATCCTGACTTATGTTTTTCTCAGCTTCCTGGATTCAATGAAATTTTCTGACAGGGCCTATGAAAGAAAGATGGTGACTCTCTTCTGATCTGCAAAAACTTTGCTCCCTTCTGATCTGCAAAAACTTTGCTCCCTTCTGATCTGCTGGTACTTGTTTTTCCCTAAGCCTATAAAAAATATTGCAGGTCTGAATCATGCTAATGATGGCTAAAGCCTCATCACTGCAACCAAGTTTCTCACTCACAAACTTCTTAAATTGACAGAGTAAAACAATTATTATATTAATATTTAATTATATTTATTTATTTATATTACTTTTATTGTAAATTTAATAAATTTATTATAAATTAAAAATTGTAATTAAATATTAATATTAAAATTTTATAAATTTAAATATTGTGATTAAATGTTAATGTAAAAATTTATAATGAAACTTTAGATTAATTAAACTCAAAATATGATAATAATATTGTAATTATAATAAAAATTATATATAAATGTATTTTATATTATATATTTAAATATTTTATAATATTTTTATTAAAATTAATTAATTTAATAATATTATTTTTTATAAATAGAAAATATTAAATAAAAATAAATATATTTTTAAATAGTATAAATTAAAAAATAAATACTATTTTCAAAAAATAAAAATAGAAAAAAAGACATTTTCTGAAAACCAAAATAACCTGAATTTTCTGTTTTCCTTTACCACTTGTGTAGTTGCAGCTGTCTAAAAAATCTCGAATAAATTTTGATTTTAAAAAGCGATTATCACGTCTCAGAAAATCCTAGACTGCATTCTGCAGTGCAGGCGTTCAGACTACGTATACAGCAGCTGATAAAACTGTTTAATTATATATTTGTTTGGAGTTACTCAATAATATTTAAGATTAGGAAAAAATAACATCTAAATCATTAAAAACACTAATCATCTTAAAAAAATGATTTTATTATTTAATTTTAAATAATAACATTATTTAAATGACTTTTATGATCTATGACTTAATACGTTATGAGAGCTTTGAGGAAATAGTTCTAATATAATATTGTTTATAAGGATTAAAAGATATGGTTTTTCTAAACAATTTATACTAAACTATCTCTTAAACCTTTTTAATGATGTCATAACTCAACAGACTGTTAATGTCATTGCTTTTTAAAGATAAAGACTAAAACCAAATTAAAAATTTTTAATTGACTAAATTAAAAAATTAAAAGACAAGAATAAGAAAAAGCAAAGTTTTCAACTGCTAAAAAATTAATTAAGTCTATAAATATATATATTTTAAGTATAATTTCATTGTTAATATTTTATAAATGATTAATTATTTCTTATGTAAATATTTTAAAATATAATATATATACACACACTCAGATGAATAACCTTAAATTTTTCAAATGGTCCTCAAAGTATTTTTTTTTTCTGGCTCCATCTCAACTCATGTCCATGCTTCAAAAGATGTGAATACAGTCCAAAAAGTACACCAGTATGAACTATTACCTTGACTCAAGGATAAAATCCCTTCAAAAGCTGCAAAAGCCGGAAAAAAGAACATCAAAAGCTGCTTTCTTTGTGGTTCTTGAGAATAACCTTAGATTCTTTCTCGTTTTTCATAACAAACAAAGATATTATTAAAACAAAAGAGAAGATGCCAAACAAGACATCTAAATACCCAAATATGAAGAAAAACATCTCCCATAGCATATTTCATAATTTGAGGTGGCATTTATTTTTATAAATTATTTTTTAAATTTTTATTTTATTCTTAAACTTAATTTCTTCTCTTTTTTTTCTTAACTTTTTGGTCAGCTCTTATCAAGGGGTTAACAAAATTTTAATGTTTTTTAACTTTTCCACAAGAGTTTATCGGAAAGTTAAAAAATTTTAAAATATTTTAACGCTCTCACAAGCTTTCATTTAAGACTTAAAAAATTAGCAAATTTGATACAGACATTTGAAATGGTACAATATGCTTTCAAAATGGTAGAGATAAATGCAATAATAAAAAGATAGCATTATTGTCAGAGAGTTGTACATGCAGCCATGTAGTGTATATGCTTTCAAATTGTATAATTGCATTGCAACTATTTACGGGAGAGTGGTTATATTCGCTTTCAAATGGTATAATTACAATTGGTATAATAACATTGGGATATGTACATTGCATTGTTGCAAGAGAGTATACATCACACTTTGTTAAAATAATTGCAGATTTGTTATAGACATTTCAAATGGTATAATTTCATTATAATTTTTTTATTCTCCAACAAACTGTTACTAGAAAGTAAAAGTTTGTAATTTTTTTTATTCTTAGGCAAAAACAAATTTGTAAATTTTTTTACTTTTTAATAATAGTTTGTCAGAGAATAAGAAAGATAAAATGAAAGACATATAAGTTTTTTTCATGGAAGTAGGTGTGACTTCAAATTATGGGGGTGTTAATTCAAATCCCCCCGCCCCGCATAATGTATATTAATACAACTTGGGACGGGTATCGACCCGATTAAGTTTGACCTGCAAAGTCTGTATTTTAATCCATTGGATAAGTTTATTCTGTTAAAATAAATGTTTTTTTTAAAAAGCTTGTATCCTATCCATGAAGCTTGCAAACTTAACGGACTGGTGTGGGGTTTGTAAACACACATATTTTCTTAAAAATAATTAAAAAATGTTTGATATTTTTTAAACTAACTAAATTATAATATATCATAGTAAAAATGATACCATTATTTATAATAATTTAAAATATTAAATATTTTCAATACTAAAAGTGTAAAAGATCATAATTTACAACAAAAAAGTCAAAAACATGAATGCAAACTAATAATCTGAATGAAAATTTTTTTTCTTTAAAGAGGCTATGGATCAAGTCTGTGAGTCAACGAACTTAGCCCGCGAAGTCCACAAGTTTCAGGAACTGACCTAAAATTTTCCTTATAATTATGATTCTTTTAAAAAAAATCATAATTTGCACTACCCTGGAGGTTCGAGGATCTGGATTCATATACCCACCCCTAACCCTAACTACGAGCCTTCCCATGATACAAAACCAAAATAATCACTCAAAGTCCAGTAAAACGAATATATTATGTTAATACATAATATAGGTTGTTTGTAGAACTGCCAAAATGGGTTGGCTCGACCACCACACGTTGGTGGGTTATGCGAGTAAGCCCACCAACTTACTAAAAAATAAAAAGTTATTTTTTAAAAATGAGATCTTTTAAAATTTTAAAATTAAATATTTAATTAAGTTTTTATTTGAAATTAATAAAAATTATTTTCTATTTGATTATGTAATATAATAATTTAAAATTCAAAAAATGATTATATAAAGTATAAATTTACAATTAAAATGAAACATAATTAAAAATGGGTTCAATACAGGCGGTTTGATCCACCCTGGTATGGTTAGGTTCTAAGTGAATCGGGTCATATTTTTGCTATTACAACGTAGATTTCTTATTTTTTTGTGAGACTCGTATTCATGGTAGGCTGGGTTAGCCCACGAGTTTCGACGTGTTTTGATAGCTCTAATTATTTGTCTTAATCATAAAGGAGGAAGTAGGGATAGGAAATGGCAGGTGCAAGTTGGAGTATAAAAGAAGTGAATATGAAATTTTAATTCTGATTCTCGTTAGGTATTTATGAGTTAGTTTGGATATACTCAAGAGTAATCCATTATATTTTTCACAATTTAAATTTACTTATTTATTATTAAATAAATATATATTAAATTATTAATTATATTTTAATTTAACAAGTGTATAATCATAAGATAGAAGGACCTAAAATCCCCTCAAGAGAGGATAGCAAAAAAGACTGCGGATTTCGGTATAACCGAAAAATAGAATTAGACATAAAAGAATAACTCAAAAAATATCAAAAGGACTTCGGATAAATATGAACTGAATGATGGAAATAAAAGAAACCTTAAATCAATAGATACAAGATTATAGTATGTATAGAGAATTAAATATAAAAGATAAAGGAAAGAGAATCTGTGTACCTCATATATATTGAATTGAAGTTCTTGATCTTCAAGAACAAAAAAATCTCTAGGAATGATTATTGTAGAGATATGAGTTCAATAAGAACTCTTGAGGGTTTTACTACCTACTTTCTAGGGGATTATTCTAGAGAATGTGTATTGTTGTTGTTGTTATAATTTGCTTAATGGGATGACAAATTTATAATCCCCCAGGGTAGGCAGAGACCCCTCAAATGGGCTTTTTTTTTTATGATTGACTCAACCCATCACAGAGTCAATCTTACTATAATCCCATTCAAATAATCATAATTATAAGATATGATTATTACCAAATCTTAAATTGCCAGATAATGATAAAATATAATTGATTAATACCAATCCACTATTATTTCCAACATTCTCCCACTTGGATGGTATTAATCAATAATACAAAGATAAATCATTAAGCTAGAATGGCAATTATAGACAAATCTTATATTAGACAATGAGAAATTTGAGCTACAAAATAATATCCGATAGGGATATATATCATAAATATTTCTCATAAAGTATATAGAATAATGTAGTTCAATAAAATGATACTACATGGTCTCAAGCATCCAAAAATGCTAAGAGATATGTTACTAAAATGATATTACTTCACACATATCTCATAAGAAAGTTTTCAGACTCCCATTGATCTAAGACATCAAAACTTAACCAAACCATATGAGTTATAAAACTCCAAAGTTAAGTATTTGATCAGTGAATAAAAAAATGTTTAATTAATATAATTTTTTTTACTTGAGTCCGAAAAATTATATAGGTGAGAAAGCATAATTTACATGCATCTAATTATTCATCATAGCCTAATAACATATGTAATTACATATAGGCTACATAAATGCTCTATAATATTTGACATTTAACTAATCTGAGTTTCAAAAAAGAGTGACTATGTAAGAATCCAAAGATAAGTAGGAAATCCATAAATTCCCTACTAAAAACCACATAGACACCTAGTTTATATAAAATGATACTCAGATTATTGTGGCCACAAAATGTCAATTGAGCAAACACTTAGATAATTGGTCCAAACAAAAAAAATTCATAAGTACTTCAATAGTGCAAAATTGTACTCAATAGGAGTACTATCATAATAAGCACTTTTTTACAAAGTAGAAAATCATACTCGATAGGAGTATTGCATCTACAATATACTTATAGAATTTTGACCAAACAAAATGTGAAATTTTGGGTAAAGAAATGCACAATACTTAATTGCATACCAAAAGAATTAATGTGCAATGCCCAACAAAATGCTCTTAACATCCATTAAAGATGTCTATTAAGATACAATGAATTATGTATCTCAATTAAAATAGGACAAAAATAAATAGTCAAATCCTATAAAGTATGTCATATCACAATTAAATGTGCACAAGAATATATGACAATACAGATAGATAAGTCTCGAGACATGATACAAAATTATATACTTCTAAAATTTTGATCAATATTAAATTTGGGTAAAAGAGATGCACAATGCATAATTTTATGCCAAAAGGATTAATGTGCAGTACCCAACAGAATGACCTTAACATCAGTTAAAGATATCTACAAAGATACAATGGATTTTATGTATCTCAATAAAAATAGGACAAAAATAAATAAAGAAGCCCTATAGAATATGTCATATCATAATTAAATGTGCACAAGATTATATGACAATAAAAAATATATAAGTTTCGAGAGATAATACAAGATTATATATACTCCCACTAATCCTTAATATACCAAAAAAATATTAGGATTATCATTAGGGTACACTAGTATTAAAAGTTCTAGTGATAGTGGGATGATGACTTTATAAGATAATAATAAAAGTGAATTAAAATTCACTATTATTTTACTTAAGGAATTAGAAAGTAGTAGAATAACAAATGATTAATCAGAGAAGTGGTTAAAATAACAAGAATATGAAACCTACAAATTCATCCATAAGAATAAATAATTCTCACAAATGATTTCATAATTAACCACATATTAATCAATTTTTACAAAAATATTGACCCCTATGAGGATCTTGAAAAAATAATTACATGAGTGAGAAAATAGATCACTTGATAATTTTACGTAGAATATGAGATCATAAGCAAGTTCTCAAGTAATCATAAACAAAAATCAAGTGCTACAATAAACAATATTTACACACACTTGAGAATAAAACATGATTACACGCAGCGGAAGAATGAGACCTATTCTTGCATATATTAAGGATATAATAATAAATAGTCTCTAACTCTCATCACAATTTATAATGGACATAGGTTTATTTATATATCCCAAAATAAAGCCTCTAGCTTTTACAAGAATACCATTAACAATATTATAAAATATGGTATGGAGAAATTAATCTCTTAAAATTTGGGATTCCTATATTGTCCTTACAAGAATTGCATACTAATATTGCAAATCAACAGAGAGCTTGTTATACAAGAAAATATTTTACAAGAGACCAATATAAAATCCTTAATATAGATCCCAACAATGTGATCACAAATAATGTGATAAGAAAAAATAATTTTATCAAGAACATTTGTTTTTGCACATGTATGATTAATTGGACATTTAAAGTAAAAAACCTTATATCACAACAATTTATTTTATAAGATATTAATTAAAATTCTAATATACAAAATCCTTCCACTTGATAAAGAAAAAATAAGTTGACATAACAAAAAAATACCCAGAGGGCTAAATAAAATTCAAATATTTCTTTATCAATATATATATAGAGAGAGAAAATTTGCACCACAAAAAATGCAGCATTTTTTTTTTGTTTTGAAGGAAAAATGTCCAATTAAAAGTTATAAGTCAATATGGAACAAAAGGAAATGAGAGTGTAAATTTTGGTTCCATATAAATATAACTAAACATGATCAAATGAGGGAAATAAACTGAACATTACAAAAATAGGGAAACATTATGTAATTCTAAAAGTTCAGTTAAAAGAGAATCCCTAAAGAAATTACAATGTACTATAACTTATATCAATAAAATCCTAATACCGATAGGGTATTAAAAAATCATTAACATAAGCCAAGAAAAATACATTGTATAACACCAAATTACATTAATAACAATACACCGATAGAGTATAATTATCATCAATGTAATAAAAAAAATAATTATATCACAAAATTCACATAAATGCATCCAAAATAGTGAAATTATAATTATGTAAATGAAAAAAGAAATTATGCATATTGTCCAATAAATTTGCATAATTTTAATCATATATATTATATGACCAACATACAAAATTCACATTATTATACCCATGATAGACTAGTAATAATAATGCAAATTAATAAAGAAAATTATGCTCATAATAGAAGGACAATTAAGATTGTGCATAATTAATAAAATAACCTAAAATCAATTTATAAATGATAATTCAATATTAAAGAGAGTACAGTATAATTGGAGAATACAAATACTGTAAAGAATTATCACAATGAAAATAGGTTAAAAATTCAAGATTATAATAGTAAAAAAAATTTAATTTAATCTTGAATTAATTAATTTTTTTTATACTAAAAAATACCAATAATATAAAAATATTAAATAAATATGGTATTTGTGAAAAAATAAGAATATAAAAAATTAGCAACAATATTCAATACTTTTGAGAATGAATTTAACACACGAATCATCATACATGATCGTATCAAAACCACAAAGTTCTCCCTTGACCAAATCACAAAAATATGGGTATAAAAATGAGTCTATGCAACCTCATTAATACTTTCCAAAGTAAAAGTTAACACAAATATATTATGTTGCCCACACAAATGACTCATATTGGTCAAACATAACAAAAGGAAAACCATTAATTAATTTTGAAAACAATTTACCCCATAATTATTTAAAAAAGAAAACTAGGTTTTAAAAGGGGTAGCACTTAAAAAAAAAGTTTCAATATTAATTTACCCATGTAAGAGTAAGGGAATGAAACTTTAACATGTTATTTTAACAATAACAAGTAGCGTAAACCCTCATTTTTTTTTTTGTGAAAAAGATAATAGTGAACTATATTATAAAATTTCACTAATAATACAAAAAATCTTCAATTCAAATTTAATTTTCTAATAGAAAACAACCATAATTCTCTAATAGAAAACAACTATAATATGTATCTAATTTGGCTCTGATACCAATTGATGGAAATAAAAGAAACCTTAAATCAATAGATACAAGATTATAGTATGTATAGAGAATTAAATATAAAAGATAAAGGAAAGAGAATCTGTGTACCTCATATATATTGAATTGAAGTTCTTGATCTTCAAGAACAAAAAAATCTCTAGGAATGATTATTGTAGAGATATGAGTTCAATAAGAACTCTTGAGGGTTTTACTACCTACTTTCTAGGGGATTATTCTAGAGAATGTGTATTGTTGCTGTTGTTATAATTTGCTTAATGAGATGACAAATTTATAATCCCCCAGGGTAGGCAGAGACCCCTCAAATGGGCTTTTTTTTTTATGATTGACTCAACCCATCACAGAGTCAATCTTACTATAATCCCATTCAAATAATCATAAAGATATTATAAGATATGATTATTACCAAATCTTAAATTGCCAGATAATGATAAAATATAATTGATTAATACCAATCCACTATTATTTCCAACACTGAAGGCACCGAACAAAAAGGAAGAAACTTTGGATTTTGACATGTCTGAAACCCAAAGTATAGCATGACACCCTCCAGAGTAAGAAGTAGGATCAATAAAGGATTTCGACCTCATCGAAATCCGAACTCCTGCAAATAAATCATTAATTAACTAAATTAATTAAGAGATATATTAACATAATTACTAATTAATATACTATCAATAAAGTTAAGCAGAGGAAAAAAATATCTGTTGGCTAAAAGTCAAGCACAGTAGATAAAAAAAAACTAAAATATACAAAGTTGAACAGCTAATAGTTGTCATGTAACAAACATATTTTTCCTATAAATACCAACTAGGAGGTACGTACCATTTATTTATATAGGAACATTTATTACTCTTCATCTTATCTATCTCAAAGTTGAGCAGGTAATCATCATCATGTAACAAGCACATTTTTATTATTCTTCACCTTATTTATCTCACTCATTTATTAACTTTAGTGATGGAGTTTTCTACTACAATTTTTTTTTTTTTTGCAAGAACAACAAGTAGATAAAAAATAAAAAATAGGGTGCTACAATGAGAGGCTCCTAGTTGGAATACCCCAATGTAAGGCTAGCTTACCAATGGGGGTATATGTTGGTGCAGATGAGGGTGTTGCTAGACAGTCTAGGACACAACATCAGATCACATCTGATAATCAGGTTCAGGAGAGAGTTAAAGCCAGGAAGGAACAGAGTAAAGGGAAGATTTCTCTGTCTCCTCTACTGAATTTGGACAATATGATCCCCTCTGAAACTTTTGACCAACTTGGCCACCAAAGATGATCTAAAGAACCAGCAGATGGTGTTGACATGGCTGCTGTGAAGGAAATGCTTGGAAAGCTGTACACCAAAATGGATAGTGTTGACAAAGTCTTGGCCACCTTGCTTGCAGTCTATGGCAGGTCTTAAGGATCTCAGAGACAGGCGAGTGCTACACCAGCAGATGGGATATGTTGCTCGTACTTCAATTCTTAGTGGTGATCAGCCTTCTGCAGTAAATAAGAATGTGTCTGCTGGAACATTATTAATTCATCAATTTCTATTACTTGAGTATGTCGTTCTTGCTGAATCTACTATTATAACTGAGATTATATTTTTCACCTTACATGTTGATAGAAAAAGAAAAAAATATATAAATATAAAAGAATTTATGATGTGTTGATAGAAATAAAATAAGATAAAAAATATAAATTAAAAAAATAAGCATCACTACTCAACTACCTAATATCCTAAGTCATCAATTTCTACTATGACTGATAAATATCTGTGGACAAATTTGACAATGTGACAATCACGTGTGTGGAGAGTAGAAACTGATGTTCAAATAGGTGCTAATGATATGAGTGAGGTCAAGATCTACGTGGACGTCACTTGGCCATATCTTAGGCTATGACGCTAACCGACTAGTATTCATCATTAACCACGCCCATATAGAAGGCTTAAGATATGTAACAGAACTGTAAAGAAGGAATTCAAAATTCAGATGAAAACTTTGGGGTCGTAAAATGCAACCATTACTTTAATTGTGGTTTATAAGGCAGTTTTATTTGTTTGCCAGGAACGGCTGTTCCTTAGCTGCTTCCGGAACCCTCGGTCTGAATAAAACACGCTCATACCCACCTATCATCTTTGGAGCATCTAATGCTCAAGACCCGAGAGGCTATCCGGTCTATCAAACTCTAATAAGAATATTTGGTACCATCTGTAGAGACGTAAAAATTCCTAAGCCCTTGACAATATATGGTATAAACCAGAAGTGACACATCCACGATCCCTAGAATCAATTGTCTAAGGAGGAAAACAATGAAGATAAACACTACCAATGGAACAGCCTGACATGAAATGTTCAAAACAATGAAATCAAGCATCACCATCAAAAGAACTCGGCATGAGGCACTACAATAAAGAAATCTCTCAGAACAACCGCACAACTCGCTAGCAAATGATGAACAACAAATCATTACACACAAACTAACTCGGTACTCCTCTAACTGAGCACAACTCTATAAGGTTGGATACGTCCAATGCAAAAAGCCCAAACATAGCGTTGGGATCACGAAAGAGTTACCTTGAGTGTGACTACTAATATCCAAGATACAATTAACCACATTTATTACTTAGCCCTTATTATATTCTCTAATTATCTCTTTAACGAAATACTATCCTTTCTTTATTATCGTTTATAGGAAAATCAATTATTCCTACTACCATAATCACAAGCTCTTATTACAGGCAATCAATTAGTCAACAGAGGAAATGACAATTTACTTTATATCAAGATAGAATTAGTCACATTTATTACTTAGCCCTTATTACCATATATAAATCTAAATATTATATTTTTTCATTATCTCTTCAACAAAATATTATCTTTTCTTATTACCATTTATGAGCAATCAATTATTCTTGCTACCACACTTACAATTACAGACTCTTATTACAAGCAATTAACTAGCCAGTAGAGGAAATGACAATCTACTTTATATCAAGGACAGAATTAACCCAATTTACTACTTAGTCCTTATTACTATATATAAATCTAAATATTATATTTTTCATTATCTCTTTAACAAAATATTATATTTTTTTATTACCAATTATAGGGCAATAAATTATTCCTGCCATCACAATTACAATTACAGACTTTTATTACAGGCAATCAATTAGCTAGCAGATGAAATGACAATCTACTTTATATCTAGATAGAATGAGCCATATTTATTACTTAGCCCTGATTACCATATATAAATCTAAATATTATCTTTCTCATTATCGTTTTTATCTCTTTGACCAAATATTATATTTTCTTATTACCATTTATAGGGTGATAAATTATTTCCATAATTACAAGCTCAAAACAAGACACCTCAGTAGTGTGTAAGTACACATGGTACCCTGACAACACTATATTTGGTGGACTTCTTGAAGAATCTCACCCATTTTTCTCTAGTAAGTACATTATGTACCACTCAGCACCTCCTCATAGTTCAATAACTCATTAATTTGGAACCTTCCTAGAGCTCGTCAACTTAGCATCTTCCTAGACTTTGGCATTTTGTCAAACTCGACAACTCATTAACTCGACACCTCTCTAGAGCTCGACAACTTGCCAACTTAGCACTCTTTGTCTGACAAGACAATCATTGCCAACTCGATGCTCTTGTATGACGAGACAATCTATCTAATGAGACACTCTTTGCCTATCTGGACACTCCTTGCCCATATGAGACACTCTTAACATGCTTGTTGCACACCCATAATAACAAACAAGACGAACCGCGCACACACACTATCATAGCTTTTCGGGTCTTCCTTTGACTGGTCGACCTCGACACTAGGGGGCATATGTACCCCCCGCCCTGAACTCATGTCAGGATCGCAACTCTAAATGCATCTCAACACTACATCTCGACACCCTACACCTACTTTAGCATCTTGACCACCTCGGCACAAGCCCAAACTCATCTTTAAAAAGGTAACTAAAGGAAAAACCCTAGAAAAACAAGTATAAAAGGATTTAAGTCTCACCTCCAGGTACACTATTCAATTAATTCATTCTCTCACTTTGATCCACACTTACTTAGGCGTCAGAGTCCTTTTTACAATACCCACCTGTCATCCTCGGAGCCTCTAGTGCTCAAGACCCGAGAGACTACGAGTTCTACCAAACTCTGGTCAGAACATTTGGCGCTGTCTGTGGAAAGCGTGCCACGCTCTCATATTCCTTAGCCTCGATTGGGGGGCTTGTACAGTACATATACCCAAAGTCCCACATCGCTTAGGAATCGAAGGCAAGGGTCGTTTATAAACACCCTCCTCCCTCAATCCTCTCAATGGAAGAAAACACCCACACCTAACACCTAATCTTTTAGCTATGGAAAACAGTTCAAATAACAATGGAGTTCTTCAACCATCACATTAATTGTCATATAATTAAAGTTCTTCACCTATTAATAATCAATAGCATTCATAGAAACAAACAAACTAATCAACAATCTCATAAAACACCTGAAACTTTAATCCGTAGGAAGACTTAGGGTTCGTCTCCAGTATCATATTTCGTATATATGTTTATGTGTAGTTAATCTCACTCTCCCTTACAATCCAACAAATAAATTAATACAAACATTCATTAAATATTCAGTGCATTGAACACATTCATTTCAGGTTATCAATACTTCCCTTTACTATGTTCAAGGTACTAATCTCTAGTGTATAAAAAGAGAAAACCACAATGTCAACATATAATTACATCTAAAAAAATCTGATAGTGCACATGTACTTCAATAATCCAATAAAATAAATTAAAATAGAAATTCAGTAACTATTTAGTGACACCAAATATATTGATTCCCTAGGTAGTCAATATTTCCCATCATTTAAATGCAAAACTCTAATTAAGTAAAGCAAAATATTCATATAGTCACACTTATTTTATGAGCACTCGTTACGAGTATTCGTAACCCTTCAATATCATACATAAAACCTCTTAAAGCTTAAGGATTACTTCACTACCCAACCGACCCGTTCCGCACCTTATATATATATATATATATATATATATATATATATACATACACACACACAAAATATTATTTAATATAATTATATCATATAATACTACATAACTATAATTTTGAGTGAAAATATTGCTAAAAATATTATTTGCATTATAATATGTGATAAGTAGTATAATTATAGAATAAAAAGAGACATATAATATATTTTACCTAAATTTTATAAACAAAAATAAAAATTATAATAAATTGAGTTATTTATATAAAATAACTCTTAATGAACTTATAACGTTATTTGATGCTATTGTAAAAAAAAACATAGGTTTTTATGTTTAATTATATAAAAACATTAGGGAGTATTTTATAATTTGTTCTATGTTTAATGTTATGTTGACTTGTTTTTCATTTTACGTATGTGTAAAAGATATTGATTTATTATCTCTATACATAAATAAAGTGTGGGTGACAGATACGGGTATCAGTATATAGGTATCCAGCAGGTATGGTGATAAGGATCAAGGTTGTTACCCACACAGGTATAAGGTCGAACATGTGTACACTTTTTAAGTGCGGGTATGTGAACAAGTACTATAATACCCTACTCAGACCCTACCCAATGTCATCCCTATGTAAAATTAAGAAACTAAAAAAAAAGAAAAGAAAAAAGTTTAAGAAATAAAAAGAAAGTTAAGAAAGGATAAAATATGAAAAGACAAAAAAATATATAAAATATGTGTCAAATATTAACCAAGATTAAATTGGTCTCTAATATATTAATAAAATATATAAAACTTAAATTGATATGAATAAAAAATCAATAAAATTCAGAATAAAAAATAAAAATGAAAGAAGAAAAGTTTTTTTTAAAAAAGAGAAAAGAATTAAATCAATTAAAAAATTAATTTAACATGTTTTTGTGAAAATATTTTAAAATTATTTTTAATATATCAAATATATTTAATAAAATAATTTTGATATTTTATTAAAGTTTATTAAAATAATAAGGAAAAATTTAGAAGGTTCAAATAGAAAAGTGAAGTACTAAGAAATTTCCAAAAACCAATATACCCTCAATTTAGACAATGTCACAAGCATATGACGGAAAAAATTTTGCATTTACACCACCTAAACAAATATTATGTATATAATAGATAACAAATAATGAAGAAAAATGAAAGATGGAATGAAAAAGTTTAAGAAATAAAAAGAAAGTTAAGAAAGAAAAAATATGAAAAGATAAAAAATAATATAAAAAAAATATGTGTCAAATATTAACAACAGTTGGTCTTTAATATATTAATAAAATATATAAAAATTAAAAGAATAAAATGATAATAAATTAAAAATAATAAAAATTAAGAATAAAGTAACATAAAAATAAAAATGAAATAAGATTTTATTTTTAAAAAATGATAAAAAGAGAAAGATAGTACAACATAGCTTTGATTTGTAATTTATGTCAAATTTGAAATTTCACCATAATCATGGGGACTATAGGTGTTAAACTTTTGGTATTGTGCTAGACTATCTTTGGTGATATGGAATGAGTTTGTATTTCAAGATCGATGGAAACCGGATGGCTAGATTGTTTTCTTTGTGAAGATGTTGGTCAATGAACTCAAGCATGTACACTAAATGCACTCAATCTTAAAGGAGGTTGCTTGGAGAACCCTCGGGTTGGGCATCCTTAAAAATTAACTGTGATGCATCTGTCCTTAACAATAGTAGGGTAGAGGTTGTTGGTGATGTAGTGTGCAATTACAAAGGTCAGTTTCTCAGGTAAGATTCCTTACTATGACATCAATCATACCAAGTTAGTGGCTCTTGGATAGACTCTCTTAGTGGCTTATGAACATAGGTTCAACAATTTAATTATTGAGTCTAACTCCCTTAGTGTCATTGAATTGTTGGGTGACAAATATGCTATTGATAATGTGTACTTTCCCATAGTGGACTATATTTACAAGAAAAGTCGGAAGAAAAGTATCTTGCAATTTTCATTTACGCCCCTAAAAAGAAAAGTTTGTTGACTAATGGGTTTGCAACTAGGCTTATTTCTAGACCAAGAATCTTGTATTTTCACAAATATCTTAGACTCTCTTACTGAAGTCTACCAAAAAGACTTGAGTTGTATATAACAATTTAAAAAATAAAAAAATAAATTTAATATCTTTTTGTTAAAGCAATTTAAAATTATTTTATAATATATAAAATATATTTTATAAACTAAACATATTAAAAAAATATATTAACATTTACAGTTCACAAAAAAAAAATATTAAGTTTTAAAATGTGAATATCGAGACTATAAACATTTAAAATTAGACAAAGAACCTCCATAAATTAAACGAAAACCTGCTTAAATCAATTGGTTGAGCATCATAGCTCGAAGAATGAAGCATCCATAACCTTTTATTACCATGTTTTGTCTAACATTTAATAAAAATATTACTAAAGGTATAGGATTTAATAATATAAATTATAAGTAGCATTTAATAAAATGTTGCTTATAATATTAATAACATTTATTAATAATTTGACAATAATTTTTTATATGTAACTAAAGAATTTTATTTTATTTTTTGTTAAAAAGTATCTGATAAATTACCCAAACGAAATTAATTAAAAACCACAAGCAAAACAAACAAAGTTAGCATTACCCATAAGGGTTAAGGATGAAAAGGAGGAAACATAAAAAAAAAAAACAACTTAAAATCAATAGACAAATCTAGACCATATTTAGATAATGCATCTACAACCTGATTTGCTTCGCCAGAAACATACATAATAGAGAGGTTTTCCAAGCAAGAGGTAAGTTGCTTCACTTCCAAAGCGAACATGTGACAAGGGTGAGTCTCATAGTAAGGCTTGATCTACTATACAAAGTGAGTTAGACTCCAACTCCACCCTCTCCAACAATCAACACATGGCGGTCATGAGCTTGAGCCTCAGGAGATTCCAAACAACTGTCTTAACCACACTTTTGTGTCCTTTTTCCACAGTCATTATTTTTGTTAGATTAGTAGTGACTCCTTTCAGTTAGTTTGTTACACTTTCTGTTTTATAACCGCTTTCTTCTCTATCCTTTTTCCTATTATTCCCTTCACCAAATGTGAATTGTATATAAACCACCTATTGTAAAATTCAGACACACAATGGATTAATGTTGATTGAGTTTTTCGTTTTGCTCTTATCATTCTCTATTTTCTCTGTTTGTTTGCAACTTCAACATGGTATTAGAGTCTATCCCAACGGTTTATTATTGTTGTTGGGCTTATCGGGCAGTTATAGGACCCACTCACAAATGTTAAATTTACGATTAATTATTGTTGGATCTATCACACCACCTGCTATCAAACTGCTATCGAACCACCCACAAATATAAACTCCACGCTCAAAATGTCTCATCCTCAATGTAAGGGGAGTGTGTTGAAAATTTCACATTGACTAGTGATATGACTAAACAAAAATATATAAAAGTACAAACATCACCTTATAAACTAGTTTTGTGAGGTTGAGTTAAGTATAATTTCAATCTTATGTTGTATTACAACCCGAAAGCGCATGCAAAATGGCCCATAACTCTGCAGTGTTGATTGTGCAAGTTCCGAGCAAAAAAGAAAACCCAATAATAAAGCGTCCTGATGGTCACGTACTACCCGCACTTGCCTGAGAAGAGGTTTGTATGACAGCAGCGTCACAACTTCGATATCATGGATACATTGACAAGGAAATAGGCTACATACATGTTCAAATTTACTCTCTTTATAAAGATCATTTCTGAGAAATTTGTTTTTTTACTTTTTAAATTATTTCAAAATGACTATTGTTATCTAACATGAAAAATAAACCTTGATAGCTATATATAGTGGGAATAATCCTTCATCCATGCTCCATATAACTCATTTTTCATTAAATGTTTCATCCATGAATAGTAACTGATGATAATATTGTGATTCCCTTAATAGAATTCATATTATAGCTCAACTATTTGCGCAAACACTTTGCAAGGCGTAGTTAGTTTAATAAATTAAATGACATTGCTATTTCCACCTCTATTTTTAATCACCCAATAAAAAGCTAACAACTTGGCTTTCTTCCAAAATCAATCTTTTTCAACAATGTATCAACAAATTCATTCATATATCTGCAAAGACCGCACTTCTCTTAATTTCTTGATCTCAGGTAAGGAATTCACAGCCATATGAGAGTAAACCACTCCCTCAAAGCCCCCAAAAATCTGGACTAAGAAATAAGCCTATTACATTTCATTTTAATACATTACACCAAAATAATAAATATATAGTATCACTTATATATGGCTTATTGACATGTGTGCTATATAAAAAAATATGTAATACTTTTAGTGTCTATTTAAATAGATAATGTATAATAATATCATTTATACAAGGTTTATGTGCATATACATTATATATATAAGAAAAGTTGAAATATTTATATAATGTTTATCTGAATAAGTACTTATAATAACATCACCTACATAGCGTTTATTGTTTAGCACGCTATCTACAAGAAAAAAGGTAGAGAAGGTCACACTTAATATACTTAACTTTTTGGGATTCCGGGTGTGCAAGTATAACAAGTATATAAAAGGGAAAAATGTTTTATGTAGTGTCAAAGAAAAGAGGGAATGCATATATATGATTTCACTATATTTGGGGATTGCATTTGTAATTTGTTCTAAAATTTTTATATAAAAATTAGTAAAATTTTAGTTTATGCAGTCTAAAAAATTATGAGAAAATTGATACACTAAATTATCTTTGTACTGTTAAAAAAATGCACGTTCTGAGTTGAGCGGATAGAAATAATGCAGAGAAAGGAATGAGGCTTTGTAGTTCTTCTCATTTGAAGAGGCTTAGCAATGGTTTGGACGAAAGTTGATAAAATTGGTTTTGTATAATTAACTATGATTAAAAATAATTTTATGATGATATAATTTATGTTTGGATGTTTTAATTATAAAGTAAGTTTGGAGTAAAATTTAAAGTAAAATTCTTGATTTAATGCAAAAACTATTCTAAGTGTATGTTAGCTTGATTTAAAATCTTGGGGTGCCAAAATAATTTAATTTATATATTTATTTATATAATTTTTTACTTAAATATAATTTTAATTTTTTTATTTAAAATAGAGATTTTATTTCTCTTCAAAATTTATAATTTTGTTTTCCTAATTTTAAAATCTATTATCTAAATTTATATATATGAATTTTTATTGTCATTGTCGAAAGTACAAGAATTTTAAATATTAAAATATAGAGAGTTGTTAGTTTACATCAATTTATTTTTTAGAAAAAATAAATTAACAAAGTTATTACTATAAAGTTTTTAAAATACACCCAATATATATAACTTGCCGATTTACTTTCAATAATTATTGTGCTTACAAACTTATGTCTACTTATATTTTAGAATTTAACAAACTATATCTATAAATTTATTTAAATATACTCAAAATGTAAGTTGTTAACTTATTTATTTAAAAAAAAGTAAGTATACATTAATAAACTATTAAAATGTAATATTTTTATTAATTGTATTTATTATTTAATATCTAATATATATAATTATAAATAATTGAAGGAAGGGGGAGGGGGTCACGGCTCCCGTCCCTTCAAAGCTCCACCACTCGGATGGATGTTAAGAAAAAAAATTGATTTGGTATAATTAATTATAATTAAAATTAATTTTGAAATTATGTGATTTATCTGTTTTGTTACAAAAGCTATTAGGCTAGTTTAGAGTCAAATCTAATGTAAAATTTTTTATTCAATATAAAAGATAATATAAGTTGTTTGAACGCAATTAATTTTAGACTCATAATTAATTTTAATTTTTTCTCCAAAACAAAACTAAATATATTAAAATTTTTCTCAAAGCAATTATGAGTAAAGGCACTTATTCGATGGAAAGCAAAAGTGGAGGTGGAAAGGTAATAAAAAAGTTTCTGGGTATTTTAGCATGTGCAACTACAATTAAGTGTTACTTATTTGCTCATTTATTGCTTTTATTTTTGTAAATGTTTGCTCATTTATGATATGATAAAAAGGTAATGAAAAAAAACCACTTTATTTGAGTAATTTATTGTGATATAATAAAATTTAACTTTTAATAGTTAAAAATAATATTTTTAGATGAATGACATCTCATTTAAAAATATTAAAATAAATAATTTAGTATGTTGACTTTTAGGGAAAAAGTAAGATTTTAATTAGTATACACTATAGTATAAAGATTTTTATACTATATTCAATTATAATTCCTTTATTCATGATAAATTTATTGACTTTATTAAATAATACTTTAAAAGTCACCTAAATGAAAAGTTATAATGGAATGTCAGTGTAAAAATCTTCTATACTGACAGTGTATACCAATTAAACTGTAATTTATAAGTAGTACTTTTGCGTATTGGAATGGGCAAGTGTAGGTATATATATAAGTAATAGTGAGTGAGAGGGATTGAGAAAATCAAAGATCACAAATTAAGATTTAAGAAGATGTGGTGTAGGTATCTTAGTGCAAGGGTCTTGGTTGTAGTTGTATTAATGTGTTTGATGATGAATGAGTTAAGTTTAGCATACCCTTTTTCTGAATCTTCTCTTAATGCGAGTGATGCAAACATCAACGTGCTCTTTCTTTCCTTTTTCAATGGTATGAGCCCTAACAATAAAAATGTGAACTTGTTCTACAATAACCAAAAAGATGGGGTTTATTTGCTCCCAGGAAAAGGTTTCACTAAACTAGACAATCTCAATGGTCGCAAATCCGCAGAAATGTGGTGGAATGGATATTGTTGTTCCATTTATGCATATGATCCCAGCACTGAAGGAGGCCATCAAAAGGTTTATTGGTTAATCAAAGAAGATGGTGCTTATCATAGTTGGGACAATGCTTCTTGGCAGAAAAGAAAAGGTTGGACTTTCAATAAATGTTGAAACTCATTTAATTGATTAATTACTTAATCTTTCAATAAATTTGTTTCCTATTTCTAAGCCCTGCTTTTGCTTTTCCTTTTGTCTTCTCATTTTTCTTATTTTTATAATAGAAGTTGAAAATCGTGTTAGATGGGTTTATAATAAGTTACACATCTTTCTTAATCAACTGAACTAATTTCGCAGGGGTTGTTTTTAATTTTTTTTATTATTAACATGCGTTGCTTTTAAAAATAGTTTCAGATTTAAACTTTACAAATATAAAAATGTTCACATAAATTAGCTATCGATAAAATTAATCAAAATTTTACATTAATATCACAGTGACAAAAATAAAATAAGGTTTTATTAGAACATATACCTTCTAAAAATAAAAGTAACATCAAATTGCAAAAATTAAATTTGTGAAGTAAAAGGTTATAAGCACTTTCAATTCAAACAATACCACAATAATGTCAAATTTGTTTATCGTGTATATTCATTTTTTAAAAATTTTAGTAAAGGTTAGAATACATATTACACAATTCTTAAAACTAAGAAAACAAGAATAAGAAATAAAATAGATGCCTTGGATGCATAATAACTAAAATGATAAGTAAACATATATTATTACAAGTATCAATTTGTTGACAAACAGAAATCATAAACGCAATTATCAATCAACTTATCTACGAGGATATCTTTGATTAGGTAAAAATTAGGAATAACAAAGCGGATAGACTCACCTAGTCCGCTTACCCGTCGGACAAGAGGCAGAGCGGGATGGATTGGTTTGTTGGCCTACCATCTTATATTAATAATCTTTTATATTAATTATATTATAAATATAAAATATAATTAATCAATTAAAATTAAAAGTATGAGAATAAATAAATTAAATAATCAAACTTTAGTATTTACTACTTTACTTTATAAATTAATCAAGTTATATTAAAATTTATTTTTAATTAAAAATTTACTTTAGTATTACTACTTTACTTTATAATTTTTAGACTAGTTTGAGTAACATATTTTTATTTTGATATTTAGGTAAAAAATTCTGTTTAGAAAAAATAAAAATAAAAAATTTGAAATTAAAAAAATTGAAAAAACTGATGAATCACCCTGTCAGTCCACTATAGGTGGGGTGGACTAGACATTTTAGTTCGTCCCGCCCCGTTTTTTACAGACCACATGCGGGTTGAGGCAAATGGATCGAAGTAGCCCATTTTGTCATCTCTAATAAAGATCGTTTGATCACTTTTTAATTATTCTTTAACTTATATTTATTACACATTAATTGTTTTGAGTGGAGAATCAAATCTTGACTTAAATAAAAAATTGTCTTTTGTATATATCTCTCACCTTTGACTTAAGCAAGAAATATTATCTAAACATTTTAGATTCCAGTAATTATAGGACACTTTAACAAGAAATGTACTCAATAACATTTTAGTAAGTATAAATAATATAAATATAAACAGTTGAAGAATAAATAAAAATACATAAAAAACATGTTGCAATGCAATGTAGAAATCCAAATTAATGGCTATATATACGATTTTTTTTAGTGGAATGCATGTTTTATACAATGATGCATGATCATTTATATCTATCACTTAATGTCGCATGACTATTTATACTTTAATTATATTTTTAATTTTTTAAGTGAGATTGGTTACATAAATCACACTATGTTGTTCAACAAAGTTAAAAATTAAAACTTTAAAAGTATTATTTAATCTAAAATTCTGTTGACTACTTTTTTAAATGTCGCTTTGATTTCCTTCTTTTCCATGTCATAAGATTAAAAATCTTGTATAATATGGTTTTTCTAATTGACACTTTTCTTTGAGTTTAATAGGTAATTTAGCATCACAAGTAACTCCCAATATATTTCTCCATTGAGCATCTACCTATATTTGATTTCTGCATCATTTTATATGATTAATGCCAAATTAAACTTAAAAATACGTTATCTCTTTTTAACATTTAATTAGTTTACAATAATTGAGCAAAATCCAAATTACACAGCCATCTTATTAAAGTACTTATCAGAGCGTGTTTGCTTTTTATTGTTTCCTAATTTTCTGTGTTAAAATCTTTTTTCTGTTCATCTGGGTAAAATCTTTAAAAAGACATAAAAATAGCTTTTATTTATTTTGGGTTAACGTCGATCTAAAGGACTCAGATGCTAAATCAGACACAGTGAATATTATGATCGGTGATAAATGCATGGATATTATTATTAGATATAAAATATTAACACTGTAAAATTAATATAAACGATGTCATAGGTACCACTTAAAAAACAATTTAATTTTGTATATTTAAAATTGAAGCTAATTTTAATTAAACTAGAATATTGAATGGAAAGTTTGATAGCATAAACGGTTATCGGGGGTGAGTATATGACCTAAATTTGAGAACTCCAAACTCGTGTGAGTTTTGTATTTTTTTTTTAAAAAATATAATTATAATGAAAAATTAAGTTTGGTTTCCAAAGTCTATGGATTTTGCAGGTTAAGTTTACATACACCCAAGTTTAACCCGTAACCTATTTAAAAAGATAAATTTGTCATTTAAACTATTTATCTGTATTAATATTATAATTTGTTTATTGTGAATTGTGATATTTTCGACTTTTAGTATTAAAATTTTTTAGTATTTTAGATTATTATAAAAGATGATATAATTTTTAATAAGATATAATAGAGTTTACTTAGTTTAAAAATGTTAGAATTTTTTTAATATATATATATATATATATATATATATATATATATATGTGTGTGTGTGTGTGTGTGAACCCGAGAACTGGTCGTTAAGTTCACGAACTCCACAGGCTAATACAAACTCTTTAAAATAATTCATTTATTTTAGTAGACCAGACTTATCTGATATGTTTAAAAATTGGGCTTCGCAAGCTGAGCCTAAACGAGTTGGATTAGTTCGTCTACCCACCCTTTATGGTTATATAAAACTAGAGTTGGGTCAACCCGGTGGGTCACAGACCGACCCGAATACAAATATAAATTTTAAAATACATATTAATAATATATAATATATTATTAAAAATATATTAAATAAAAAATGTACACTTAAAGGTATGTTTGATGTAAAGTCAATTTATATATATATTGTTATTTGTTAATATACATATAAAAGTATATTTGGTGTTATTTAATAATATATTTTTAACAAATGAAAATTATGTTGTTCTAAAATATATATTAAATTAAAATATGCATATAAATATATTTTGATGTTATTTTAGACTTATTTGTAATGTGTTTTTTTTATTGATTTAGTTTATTGTTTTGAATTGGTTTGAGCATGTATTATAAAATAAGTTTTATTTTTAATACAATTTGAATTTTGATTTTTTTTAAAAAGGCCCATTATGGCTGGTGGCCCAACATAGGGTTAGACTAGGCTTAGGAATATGCAGCACAACAAAATATGGATCAACTTGGCCATCTCATTTTGTTTTGAAAAGCCCAATGAGTTGAACCAGGCGAGGGCAGCCCGCCTAAATTGCCAACTCTATATAAAACTCAAATAAGATTATTTCCAATGAAAAATATATGTAATTAATTATGTATTAAAAACTAGATTGGACCAGTTGGTTTGACCAGAAAACCAATTAACCAATTTGGTAACCAGTTCAGTGAATCCTGAAAAGCAGTGAAACAAAAAACCAGTATTAAAACCAAAAACTGATCTAAAACTAGTAAAAGTGGTAGTTCAACCGGTTCGATCAGTTTGTAATTTAAAAAAAAAATCGTATTTTTCTAAGTACACCTTTCATTTTCCTAAATCAACCAATTTTTAATTCAAAAATTAATAAAAATGGGTTTAACTTAGTAATATGAAGATGTATTTAGTAAACTTACTTTTTTTCCTTTTATAATTACAACTTCAATGCATTTTTTCTTTTATAATCTTAATTATTATAGTATATTAATAATAATAAAAATATCATTTTATTAATACCAGTTCAACTATTGGTTCAATAACGATTGAATCAATGAACCATAAACTAACATATTTACCCGTTCAATTACTTGTCTGATTTTAAAAACATATGTAATTGAACTCTAAATTAGGTATACTAATTAGTATATTAATTAATATCTATAATAATTATTATGTTAAATTTAAATTTAAGATACTAATTATTTTTAAATAAAATGTTTTCATTTTTATTTTATTTAAACAATACTTAAAAGTTATTATCTACGAAAACAACAACACAAGACCTATACCAGATATTTTTTACATGAGAAACCATCACTTATGGACAATATATTTAATTTAAGTAAATTCTTAATTAATATGAATTTATAAGTAATTTAAATAAAATATTTTGTCTGTTGGGTAAATGACGTAATGACATGAAATAAAAAAATTGCTACACCTTCTCATAGAACTATCTTTGTTTAAAGTTAGTACATGTTTACTGAGAAAATATTATTAATTATTCTCTTCATTTCAAAATATTCTCATATTTGAAACAATATATTCCTTCTATTTTATTTTATTAGTCGTTGAAAGTTTTCTCACATTATATTAAAATAAGTAATAAATGAGCTAATTAATAAAATATATTTACTAAAATATCTAATACATTTAGGGACAAAGCTAGAAATGATATTTAAGGGCTAAGATAAAAATTTAATAAAAAAATTATTTCACATGAACAAAGAAAATTTTAAATAATTATTATAAATAAAACATCTCAATATTATATATATATATATATATATATTTTAACATTTATATTTTTTTATTATCAAATCATATTATTTATTATATTTTTATTTTATTCTTTTTCTTTTTTTTAAGATGTCAACTAACATTATTTTTTATATATTATTTATTTTATTTTAAATATTGGAGGGAGATATGCAATTTTTGGGGGAATCATGACTCTCGCTACCCGTCCTGTTACATTATATTCATTAAGCACGCTAATTAAGAATTTGATTGTCCGAACATTAAAAAGAATTTAGATTAATGTGAGTATTTATGATAATATTAAACTAAATTTGTAATTATTGCTTGAAAAGAAGTAAACCTGAGTTAGTTTGAAATTTGTAAAAAAAGTTTAAAGGGCTAATAAAATAAAACTGAAAAGAGTATTTATCTCAAAATAAGTGTTGCATTTATATTTTCAATGCAATATTAATGGTTTTTTTACTAATACCATTAATCATGTCACTTTAGTTTTTGAATATAAAATTAATATTAAGGTTAATTTGGTAAAAACATCACTTTCTTTTGTCTATTTATTAGTTGTTTTTTATCCGTGTAAATTAGACGATAATCAGTCTGGGATAAAATAAGTAATATATTTGTAAACTAAAATATCATTATTTCATGTATTTTATTTTGCATTCTGGGAATTAACATTGGTTATAAATATTCTCATTGATGGGCATTAGTCTTTGGTTTATATAATCGTAAAATTTAATACATTTTGCAAATGTAAATAAATGTATGATTGAAAAATATTTTTTCTAACCTATGGACCTAGGGCACAAGATTAGAGTTATTAAACATTTTTTTAATCAACTAACCTATCTTAAAAAATATAAATATTTTATTGATTAATGCTAATTTTAATTTGGTGTCTTATTTCATTATGACACTTAATTATAACATCTATCATCCGTTTCCAGTTTTCTCTTTATTTTTCCTACTCTCAACCCACCCCCATCGTCGACGGCCACTGGCACCACTAGAGGGAGTGGTAGTGGCGACACCAGTGGTGGTTATGGGGATAGAGGTAGGAAAAAAAGGGTGGTGGTGGTGGCGGTGGTAGTGGCGACACCGATGATGGTGGTTGTGAGGGTGGTGGTGGTGGTAGTGGCGACACCAGTGATGACGGTTGTGAGGATGGTAGAGGAAAGGGATAGGTTTGGGAAAAAGAAATGAAAAAGGAAAAAAAGTGCTAAACTAGAAATGAATTGTGGGTGCTATAATTAAGAATTAAGTGTCCTAATAGAAGAACAAACCAAATTAAAATAAGCTTTAGAGTGTATTTGGTTTGTCATTTCAACTCCTTTGGATCTATAAGTTTTTTTAGGAGTTACTAGTTTTTTTAAAAAAGTTACTCCAAGTTGTTTTCCAAAAAATCTCTTATTTTCAACTACTATCTTGTTTTATTTTTACATATTTACCCTTAATTAATTAATGCATCGCCCCCTACTAATTTTTTGTCATCACAATATACAACCTCTCTCTTTCATTAATGTAATTATATTAATTTATAAAATAAATATATAATTATAGAAAATTATAATTTAAATATGTAATTTAAAATTTATATATTTAATTATATAAATTATGATTTAAATATTAATTATAGTAATTTATAATTTAAATATGTTATTATAGAAATTTAAATATATAATTATAATAATTTGAATATATAATTAATTTATATTATTAAAATAAGTTATAATTATTTTAAATACCTCATTGTTGATATAATGATTAATGATGTCGTTATTTGCCATTTTACAACTTTCAGCTAGTTATACCAAATACTTACAATTAGCTTTTTAGTTTTTAGCTAGCTTTTAGTTTTCAACTAGGTTTTCAACTTTCAGTTACCTTTTCAGTTAGTTTTGTCAAACACATCCTTAATTGTAATTGAATATCACTTAATATTTTTACATCTTTTGAGATGTTAGCTTATTAAAGAGCGTATTTATGAGTTCTAATCATATGCACATGGTGGATAGATTAGCCAAACCCATTGAAAATATTAATCTTTCTTATACGTAATAGACTTCCGAACTTAAAATTTGGTTTCGTTGACCACATTTTTCAAAAAGACTTTCCAATATTTTCCTTAATAAATATTGGTGACGACTTTTCTAATATTTAAAATTTTTTTGTTGTCCCATCAAGACCCACATGCCAAAAATTAGTTATAATATAAAGATACAATTAATATAATCTCACATTATTAATATTATTATAACATACGTAATACATATTCGGTATATTTAATTAAATTCATATAGAAATAAAAAGATAAATTACTATGTCTTGTGTGGATGATGTAATGCCACAACAAATACTTCCTCACCTTCATGCCTAAGCATTATCTTGAGTTACATATTTTTATTTATTTTTAAGATAAAAAGACTTATACACTTAATGTGTAAAAAAATTTTAGAATAAAGTTGACAAACTTACTTGGTGCAAATGTTTCACATGGCTAGTTCATGATAGTAAATTTTAGATATTTGTTTAGGTATGTTGTTTGTTGGGGTAAATGAATATTCAGAAACTCTATTATTTTTAACAATAAAATATTGGAGTTTCTTGATATTTTGTCTTTTATCCAATTTAGATCATGAAAATATTGTTGTATCAGTTTGGCTTTAATAAAGGGCTATGTGTTCTCTAATTAATGTAGTAACTCTTTAATGCGTTTACCAAAATATGTAGCAGACAATCTTTCATGATTGAGGTTGGTGTATATTTTATAGGGACTCGTGATGAGCAGGGACATCTAGATGCGGAAACATTTTGCATCAAGGTTATCAAAATCGAGAATTTACATAAATTGGTGAGAGTTTAGTAAACTCAACTCATAAACTCGACTCGTAGAATCGTAAGAGTTTACTTCATTAAAAATATACTTATAAATAATATAAAAATTGAAAATTTCAATACATAATAAGTTCAAATCCACATAATAAATCTAAATTACTCTAAATAAATAAAATTAGAGTTGAAACACTCAAAATTTCAAAACCTTTTTAAACATAAAAATAAACTATATTCAAAACACTCAAGATTAGAGTCAGCACAGAAAAACGCTACAAAAAAATTTGCTCATGAGTTTATTGCGATTTTATCAAGTTTGCTCTAATTTTAGCGAGTTTACACCAATTTTACAGAATTTATTACACTTGTAATTCTAATGTGATTTAACTTAAAAGGGGTTTATATAAACTCATACAATCTTACAAGTTAACTCATGATTTGATAACAATGCTTTTGCATATCTATAAATAATGAAACATTTGTTTGAATGATATCATAAATACAACTTTTTGTTTTTCAAAAAAAAATATTTGAAATTAAAAATTTGAATCGTATGCACATAATGTCGTGGAGGTGCTTATTCCACAAATGACACACATGCACACAAAATATCTAAATTTTACAACAACAATGATCTTATATTCTAATAATAAGTTTAAATCATAATTGTTTAAGTTAATTCAATAGTACACAGAAGCACACAATACATGTATGACGGTTGGATTCGCTTTTCAACACGTTCAAGTTTTATTATAATAACATTATTCGATAAAATGATAAGTATTTGATGATGAATACTAAATTAACTTTAATTTTTTTGTCGTATAAATTTAATATATAAAATAAAAATTTGTCTTGGATTTTAAATTTGGCTGATTAAATTTAGTCCTAAAATTTGAAAAAATACCATTTTTTTATCTCTCAAATATAAAAATAATTTTTTCAATCTTTAAAATTAATTAATTTTTATTTTAATACTATCTGTTTAAAAGTGTTGTCAGTAAATATTAACATAGGCAAAACATGAATTTTCATAAGAACTTAATATAAAAGGTGAATTTTAATTTTCAATCATCCGACGTTAACTTTTGTCAGCATTTCAACAAATTGGTGACAAGCACTAAATATAGTTCATAGAGTAAAACAATTATTGGTTCGTAGGAATGTTCCGACTCAGTTGCAGGATATTTTGGCTAACATTCTTGATATTTCGATTGCATGTGGGTAGCCTTAAAGACCGGTATTTAATATTTTTGTTTTTAGAAAAAAGTTTAATTGATATACATTGTTAATATAAAAGATTTTTATACAGACATTTAATCATGTTTCATTTATGTAACTTTTAAAATAATAATGAGTACAGTCAATAAATTTACCATGAATGAAGAGTTGTGATCATTGTTAGTGTAAAAATCTTTACAATAAAAATGTATACCAATTAAATTCTTATAAAAATAATAATATAATACTCCTCTTATTTATAATTATATATGACACTGAGGCAAAGAAGTGTAAAATTATACTCAAATAATAAGAAGGATGAATGAAGTCAAATGGTTATAGTGTTCGTCACTTATTTTCCAACACCATATTGTGAGAACCTCTATGTTTTTAAATACTCACAACAATAATCAATTATAATGCAGTCATTGTTTGTAACTATTTTTATTGAATTAAAGTGATAATTTTATACATCTATGACATGAATTTTGTATGAATCAATGAACTGTGACAAGTTTTTACTACTAATAATAGACTATAAATTCTTATATCATATTTGATTTCATCTTAAAATTAATTAACATTAAATAAAGTTATTCAACAAATATATAAATACATTCTTAGAATTGACTAAGAATTGACATAGATATAGGACTTTCTTAACATTAAGAAGATCTAAAGTTGTTCTTACCAAGATGGGAGGAAAGGAGTGAAAATGTATATTAATAGAAGTATTTACGATTTGGGTTAGTTGGATTTTGAAAGAAAATAAAAATAAAACTAATTAATTTTAATTAAGTAGGTTGGTTTGGTTTTTTGAAATTTTTTTCATGATCTAAACCAATAATAATTGCGTTGGTTTGGTTCAGAAAATTGATAAAAAAATTTAAAAATAAATTTCTTTTATTAAATTGTAAAAATATAATTTTATTCTTAAAATTAGCCAAATCCCTTAATCTGCTAAATTCATAATTTTATAACTAAATATCAAGTATTTCATATATATTAAATTAGTCAAATTAAACTATTGAAACAAAACAATACAAATAATAAATTGTATAAATTTAAAGTATAAATTAATATAAAATAAATTTACTATCATAAAAATATAAAATAAATATATAATAATAATAATATAATATATATACTTTTTAAATTAATTCGCGTTGGATAAAAATTTTGAAATGAAAAAATCACATATCAAAATGAACATAATCGATTATGGTCAGATTTAGATCTAATCAAATAAAAAATCAAATTCAAACTGATTGATTTTGTACAATTTATTAAATTTGTCGGCTGATCCACACCGATAAACAACGAATTAAATGGGAAGAGAGTTACCTGTAGAGGTAAGTTATGAGTAAATTAAAAGTGTGGTTGGAAAAACATTAGGTTCAACCTACTCCAACACGTTTTCCTCGTTCCGTTAATATATTTATTTTTCTGTTTTAACGTAAGAACCCGTGAAAGTCGATATAAATGTCAAATCAAACATGGTGTAGCGGTAACAAATCAATAATTTATTTAATTTATGTTATTTTATAGTTTAATGATATTTTGTATTTGCAATTTTTAAACTCACAAGGTGTGACCAGGAATATCTGGTATTGGTCGGAGTACCGCCGTATAAATCCAGATTTTTCTTGTTTCTCTTTTTCTTTGGTATCAGAGCTTTGTTCTTTCCAAGGACAGTTTTCATATCAAAATTTGTAATTGTTAATTTTAATCGAAAATAGAAATCTGTCTAGAGTGAATAGTGTTTGCTAGGATACTCATGGTAGTTGAAGGGCAGTGATGGCCAGTGGAGAGCCGGAGTAAGTCCCTAGTTCCTACCTAAATGAGTTGAGGAACACGTGCATATTGCGCCAACAAGTACAGATGTTTATTTTTTATTAAGTTTGTATTTAAAAAAAAAAGTTATTTTACTGATAAGCCTTATGATTTTCTATATTCTTTAATATTTATTGTTTTATAGTGTATTCCGTGGATACCTTACTTTTATTATATAAATTTCTGTTGTCTTTGCTCTGCTTCTGCTTTTGCTCTGTTTCTGTCTAAATTTCTGTTCTTGTTCTGTTTTCTCTTTTCTCTATACATTTATTTTATTCTCACAAATATAAAATTTTACAAAATGACAAATATACAACCTATAAAAGGTAAAGAATATCACTCAGCTCTTGCAGCTATTGAAAATTTTACAAAATCTCCTCCCGTAGGATATATAAAACCAACTCATGACACAAGTTTTGTTCATACAATATTAATAGGACAAAATAACACAATAATAGCTTTACTAGAAGAAGTTTCTAGAAAACTATCTACTCTTATTAATCAGCAACACAAAAATATAAACATGACTGATGACATAAATGCTTTAGTCAATAAAGTTTCTAAGTTATCTTTAGGAACAACTACACAAACTAAAACAGTCTGTAAAAATACTCACAAATTTGTTAAAGTTATTGCAACACCAAACAAAGCTGAATCTAGTAATAGAAATCAGACTACACAGGACAACAATAACTCCAATAAAGATAAAACTATTAGTTAAATATGAATTTTACACCAAATAATAATTCACAAACACAAGTACAAGAAATTTCTATGGATAGTTCATCTAATAGGAATCACACATCAGAGAGGTTTCCCGGAACTTCTCGAAGATTAAGAGAACACAATAATAGGAGACAAGATCTCATCCAACATCCTGGAATCTTAGATAGATTTCTACATAGAAGAAGATCTACTAATATTAGAAGACTAGAAGACTTAGTAGATATACAACAAAATGTTGAAATAGGATCTAATTCTCGGATAGATTCTTTAAATCCTAGACAGTTATACAACATAGGATGGTTAAGTTCCGAAAGAACCAGCCTCTACAGGTATAGGAGAATAGAAGATTTCCACTTACCTGATAATACTTATGAGATAATACCATTAATATCTCAGCAAACAGCCACACAACTCCTAAACCAACATGAACGATATGTTCATATGGGATTAATTACTATTGGTGTAAGATCCCTAGCTAGACATATGATTGGTGCTAGAGCCTTAATAGTTCTCCATGACACCAGATTCCAAAACAATGATTCCCAAAGTATTATAGGTATACTAGAAGTTGACCTAAATCAACCTATATCCTTGATATACCTTGCCCCTAACTTTACACTTACTCTTCCAGATTTTGTAAACCACATCAGTCTAGAAGTACAAACCATAGGATTGGAACAAATTGGATAGGACATAACCTACACTTAGACATAACTTTCATAGGAAGAATAAGTAATTATATTTCTTCTATGTATAGAATAAACACTAGACCATTAGAAGAAGCCATTAGTTCAATTGGTACACAATTTTTGCCAGCCCAAGCCTTTACTCGAAGAAATAAGGGTCATCTATGGCAAACCCATTTACAAAGGGATGAACAAAATCCTATTACAAATCCAGACACTGTCATTCTACATAATAGGTCTAGAGGTCTTAGTCTAAGTTTTACTGACTACAGAAGCACTTCTCTAACAGATCTAGAACAAGATCGAAGGGATAGTACATCTGCTATTCCCGACAATGATCATATTGCTATGATGAATATCATAGATAGTGAAGATGAAGAAGATGATGACATGACTGAAGAAGAATGGAATCATCATCAAGCAAACATAGTCATGCTTAGGCAAGGAACTTTAGAAGCTAATTTTAAACAAGATTCTTTACAACAAAGCATTCTTAGTGAGTCAAACTGGGAACCTTTGGATTGTTTTCCCTTAGAACAAAATGAAGTTATAACACCTCAAGAAAATGATATAAATGATATAGTTAATATCTTTTTACAAAATTTAAAACTTGAAGAACAAACTGAAGAACAAGAATACTTTTACAAACTTCAAGAAAAATTTAAAAATAAAGAAGATGATGAATTGTCTACTACCTCTGAAAACACAAAAGTAGGATTAATCAATGAATATGAAGAATCCACTGCTACAAATTATAGGTTAGATCCTGCTGGTACTCAGAATTATAGTCCAGGATTTTTACCCAGAGACACAGTTCAAAATATTGTCCTTAGTGATAATAAGTATATCTCACATGGTAAACGATTACCAGTAGAACCACATTTTCAAATTCCAAATCTACTTCTTAACTTAGGAGGAATAGATCCACAACTCCTTCCTACATACATTGAACAATGGACTGCTGCTATAATACGTGATTATGGCATACATCATGAAAAAGATGTGCAGTCTTCCCAAGAAATGATCGCAAAAGGAGAAACATATCTCGGCGATATTGCTAGATCTGGTTGGGAATCCTTTAAGAAAAACTTCCCTAATGATCTGAATACTTTGGTCATAGAACCCGGTCCAAACATTTACAACTTTTGTTCTCTTGTTCAAAGATTGTTTACTTCACAATCCGCCAATGATGGTAATACAATTAGACAACAAATTTATTTAGGACATTTAGAAAGATTGTCCATTGAATACTTTGGAAAAATAAAAGAATATTGCCAAGATTATTTGTTATATGCGTCTATAGCTGGATGCTTCCATGACGTGAATATAGGAGATAAAATGTTCCTTAAATTGCCAGGCAAATTAGGACAAAAAATTAGAGAAAATTGGAAAAATGATGAGGTTACTCCCATGTTGAATAATCTCTCAATACGTATACAACACATTATGAAAATAATGGAAGATACATGTACATATATAGCCATACAAAAACAACTTAAACATTCTGATGCAGGAATCTGTAAACAAATATATACACCACAACAATATTCACAAAATAAATATAAAAATAAAAGAAATAATTCTAGAAGTAAACCTAGAAATATTAATACACAAAAATATTTAGGACCAAGAAATCCTCGAAAAACTTATACAATAAGGGCATCTAATGCTAGAAAACCTACACTCAATCCTACTAGACATGTTAGAAAATACAGAGATAATAAAACTTACAAACAAATATTAAAATGTTTTGCTTGTAATCAACCAGGACATTTTTCAAGAGATTGTCCAAATATATCAAATCTTTACACTAAAGAAGCAAAAATAAAATCTTGTCATATGAACTTGCTTCCAATAGATGAAGACGTATCAACAGATTCAGAAATTTTATCTGTAATCAGCATAACAGAATACACTGATGAACTAAATTCTAATAAAATACACAAAAATTATGATTTAATCAATGAATTTACAAATAATGAATATAACCATTTATATGTTAATACTAATGAAGATAACTTTCTCATGGGAGAAGAATACAATGAAATGGGTCAATTATTAGATGATTTAGGATATTGTCTAATGAATACCTTAGAAATAAAAACTTGTTCTCATAAAATCTAATATTATTCAGGGACAGATTCAATCCCGTGCACATATTGTGAACGTTATTTTCATATATCAAAAAGGGCTCATTGTCCACTTTGTTATAAAAATTTTTGTATTAAATGTATAGAAAAATATTTAAACATATCAGAACAAGATATACCCTCTTTTGAAACAAGATAAAATACAAATAAACCTAGTAATAAAGATTTAACTGATACAAGAGTTTCTGTATTAGAGACTCGCATAAATTACCTAGAAGAAAAAGTTATTCTTTTAGAAAAATTAATAAAAGGAAAAACTAAAATAGATACCCCTGAGACTAGTCAGATTTCTATACAAAATAATATAATGGGAACAACAGAATGTATCTCATTAGTTTGTAATAAACAACAATTAATAACTCTAAAAGTATTAGTAAAAATAACTTTTCCAAAAATAAATAATAAACCTTCTACAGAAAAAATTATACAAGCCTTATTAGATACAGGTTGTTCAGAAACAGTCATTTGTAAAACTGTAACTCCATAACAAAACATAGTTAAAAGTAAACACATACAAAAGACTAGAACTATGTCTGGTGAAATCATGATAAATGATGAAGAAATTAATAATGTTATTCTTCAATTTAGCACAAACTGTGAAATTTTTGGTTACAAAACCTTCATCAAAACCATGAGAGTAGAAAACCTAGTTCCTTCTAAACAAAACATGATAATTGGTTTAAATTTCATCTTAAGACAAAATCGATCAATTACTATAAATAAAGACTATGTCTTAATAAGTGATAAAACACAAATGACACCTATAGTCAGTGGTGATTCAGTCAAACAAGAAACTATTACTGATAATTGTAATTGTAAAAATTCAAATACATGTAAATGTAAAACATAATATTTATACACATTAGAAGAAATAAATGAAAATTATTTTTTAAATAATATCTTAGATGATACAGCTGAAGTATTCTCTTCTATAAAAATTTCAAAGTCAATAAAATTTGAAAGTATTCAACAAATCCTTGATAGGTTAAACAAAACAAATATAATAGGAGAAAATCCAACAAAATTCTGGGATAGAGATCCCGTAACATGTAAACTAGAAATAATTAATCCCGATTTAATTATAAAAACAAAAGATATTCAATTTAACAATTGGGAACAAGAAGAATGTCAAACCCACATACAAAATCTTTTAAAATTAAAAGTAATAACATCCAGTGTTAGTCCCCATAGAAGTCCAGCATTTATTGTTAATAAATCTTCAGAACAAAAACATGGTAAATCTAGAATGGTTTACAATTATAAAAGATTAAATGATAATACTGTTGAAGATAGCTACACAATTCCTTCTAAAGATATTTTAATAAACCGAATTCAAGATACTAAATGGTTTTCTAAATTCGACCTAAAAAGTGGATTTCATCAAGTAAAAATGGATCCTGATTCTATAAAATGGACGGCCTTTTCATGTTCTGAAGGTCTATTTGAATGGAATGTTATGCCATTTGGTTTAAAAAATGCGCCGGCTGTTTTTCAGCGTAAAATGAACAATATTTTTAAAGATGTAAAATCTTTCACTTGTGTTTATATGGATGACATTTTAGTCTTTTCCAAAACAAAAAATGAACACTTTCTTCATTTAAAACAAGTTTTATATAAATTAGAACATTATGGTTTAATAATTTCTAAATCAAAAATGGAAATTTGCAAGAATTTCATTGAATTCTTAGGAACAGAAATAGGTAATGGAACCATAAAACTCCAACCTCATATCTCTAAAAAAATACGAGAATTTCCTGATAAAATGAAAGATATAAAAACACTTAGATCCTTTTTAGGATTACTAAATTATGCAAGAAATTTTATTCCTAATCTAGGAAAATATACATCTGCTTTATATAACAAAACTGCTTTAAAAGGAGAAAGAAAATTTAACTCCGAAGATATAAAATTAGTTCAAAAGCTAAAACAAATGGTAATAAATTTACCAACTTTACAATTACCATTAGATTCAGACTATTTAATAATTGAATGTGATGGTTGTGAACTTGGATGGGGAGCAATCCTCAAACGAAAGAAAAATAAACATTTACCAAAAACAGAAGAACAAATTTGTAGATATTCCTCAGGAAAATATACTACAAAACCCAAAATTTATCAAACAAGCACTGACTATGAAGTTGATGCTATAATACATGCTGTGGATTCTTTTAAGTTATTTTTAATAAATAAGAAAGAAATAACAATCCGAACAGATTGTGAAGCTATAGTTACATATGGTAAAAATCAAATTAACAATGACAAAAAACCACACAAAAGATGGTTACTTTTTAAAGATTATATAAATTTTTCTAAAAAAATTATTAATTTTGAACATATCAAAGGAACTGACAATACTTGTGCTGATATTTTGTCCAGGTTTATCAAATAAATATCAGAATTTCTACAAAGACCTGATTGGTCACATCCACATATATCCATGACATTGGAACCTACAAAGAAAGGTCTTCAGGGCCCCAAACAAGTAAGATCACCCTTTAGGGTAGATCAATACACAAAATATGGTAAACAAGAACTGTCAATACTCACAAATATTTATCAGTATCCTGGTAAAGACAATACAAATATCAAGCTTAATGTCTTGATCGATAACATTTGGAATATTCCAAAATATACAACAGAAAATGAATCTCAAGTGACAAAAGTCAAACAAAGCATTATCTGTGCTCTATACAATTTTTGTGGACAAAATAATCAAGGAGTTGTTTTAACATCTCCAGCCTCTCCATCTGGAAAAGGTTTTACACACTTTGCTCTTATTGATGGGCCTAACAAAGGGGTATATACCTCATTCAGAGATCTCTCTGAAGCCAAACAAGACCAATTTTGGTCTACCTACAAAGGCTTTTACTCTAAAGAAGAAGCCCAAATGACAGTAAGACTCCAAACAATTGATAAAGAAAAGATCAAAACTGCCTTACAAATGGAACCCAGAATCCAAACTCAAACTTATGCTGGTGCCACTAGTATTCCGCCCAGTCTAAACCCAAATATTCTTTTATCAAAATTTAACCTTCTTCAAGAATTCCTTTTTGAAGCACACTCAGAAGCCATAAAATTTAATGGCTTATTTGTTAAAATACAAACCTATTTCAATCACAAAACTGTTTGTGTCATCTCTTTTGACTACTGTAAAATAGTAACCAAAGACTGTACATGTCAAATAAAATATTTAGTCAGAAAAGCTCACATAGATTTAGAAACTTTCGAACAATTTTTACACAGAGATTTTCTCATAACTCCTATGTCATTCCTAGAGGTAGGATGTCTACACACAATTATAATACCACCTACGGATAGATTTCAATCTTTATCCTCTCCCATAAATTCAGTCATAAATGAAGTACAGGTTGAACACATGCAAAAGGTTGCTCTACAAATTACTACTTCACCAAGAAGTATAACATTACAAGATAGTAACCCTGCACATGTTATAAAACTATACACAGAAGTGAACCCTGAGTTTCATTCTTGCAAAACATCAGAACATGATGAATTAAAAGGTCTTTCACTAAACAAAAATAAAACCTATCAGTACAACCTTTGGAAAGCACACACTGAAGGTTCAAATTGGAATTTTTCTAAATTTGATTCAGAAACATTGATTCTATTAAAAGAAACAAAAGATACCAAGCTCTACTGGAAGAAGAGTATGGGCTCCAAATTTCATCCTTTCCCCACTGAGGTTAATCTTACCTTAGTCCGACATTTCGAAAGAGAAAGGATTTTCAAAGAAATTTATGAAGAAGCTGGCTGCTATGGCCAACAAACACCAGGAGCATCAGGAGCTTCTTCTCTTCCTTCTGAAGCAGGAGATGATCAATCTCTTCCTGAACAAATGGACGAAGAATTCCAAGATTTTACTGCATCCATCACTCGTTTGAAATAAATTTTTACCTGTGACACAGTAAATTTACCTTAGGGTAATTGACTGAAGGGTAAAAACTGACACAACAGGTTTCCGGTAATCAGGTGACCTATACAGCCGGTTCCCGGTCATACATTTTGTATATAAATAGGCCTTAAGTCTCTTATGCGGAGCAGGCTTGAGACACACCCTCTCTCTCTCTAAACTCTCTCCCTTCTCTCTAAAAACTCTCCTGTGTAAAGTCTCTCATTCTGCAATAAAATACGAAGTTTCTCTTCACCCCTCCCCTCTTCTCCCCTCTGTAAGTCTATTATTTTTCTTTTATGTTTATGTAATTTCAATCATGGAGTAGTCTATTCGTTAAGGTATCTTCGGATGCCTAAAATGATAAATATTTAAAGATGCGATAATCATTTAAAGGCTTATCATATGTCTGTATATTCACCATCTTTCTCATCTTCTTCTGAAAACCTGGGTTCTGCCCTTGTATTTGCGAAAAACCTGGGTTTTGGTAAACTTGTCGAGTTGAATCTGGTATTGTGCGGATTACTGCCGTATAAATCCAGTCTAAACTCATAAGGTGTGACCAGGAGTATCTGGTATTGGTCGGAGTACCGCCGTATAAATCCAGATTTTTCTAGTTTCTTCAAATTTTAAAATTATTGAATTTTTATTTACAGTTAATAATTTGACATTTATTATTATATAAAAATAATTATGTGATAAAAATGGTAATTTATCAATAAATTTATCGTAAATAAAAAGCGAATTGTGATTGAATGTTTAGGATTTAAAACTTGTGACCCCATAAAATTTTTCTATTTTTATTAAGAGAGAAACATTTTTATATATAGTTAGTGTAAAAAAATTTACACTAACCGTTAATTACAATCATTTATATATGGTAAGTTTGTTGACTTTATCAATTAATACTTTAAGAGTATGGTAAATGAAGGATTGTGATTAACTATTGGAAAACTCTTTTACATTAATAGTGTATAAGTGTTAAACTCTTTTATTAATTAGATGCTTCATAGGACATTAATTATTCCTCATCAAAATTATTTTTCATATTTCTTTTATGAAAGAAATTATTGCATATAGTACCTATAAATTTCACTTGAACTCTTCAACAACAACTTGGAAATGGGATAAGAATAAGGTTGGTTTGGTGATAAAGTGAAAGTGAAAGAGGAATAAGTTGTGGGTTCAAATTTATTCACTAATAAAAACTAATATATTAACAATTAATATTTAACCTATAAAAAAACACTTGGAAACAAGTTTTTAACTTTGCCTTTAAAGTTGTTCGGTAACAAGAGAAAAATTAGGGTACAAACTTAATGTACCAAAAGCCCAAGCAACTAAAATGAGGGCTTTATGTCCCAAAAAATATATTTTTGGGATTAATATAGTTCTAAAATAAAAAAATAAAATTATATTTAAAAATAATTTTTAAGGGAAATAGTTTAATTGATTGTTAATTTTGGTTTTAGAAATAACATTTAATGAGTAGTGTCTTTGTTCCCATAAATAATAATTTTTTTTATTTTATTTTTTAAAAAAGAGAATAGGTTAACTACAAAAGAATCTAAACAATTTTTTTCTCTTATTTAGTTTTTATGCTTATATTATTTCTTTATCTAAATACTTCTACTTCTTTAGTCTTCAATTTGAGTTTTGTTTCTATTTGACATTTATTTTGAGTGTCATATATGAAATTGGAGTTTTGCTTCTATTTGACATTTATTTTGAGTATCATATATGAAGTTATGGAAGGCACTGGTTTATGGTGCTTACATTTAATTTGTATATGTTTTTTTACTATTTCAATTCTGTTTAAATTAATAATTTTTAATATAAAAACAATTTTTTAATAGTCATAGAGAGAAACAATTTGATGAAAAGTTTTGCCAATGAAAATTCTCTTAAAAAATCATTTAAAATTAATTACCTTTTATACGTTGTAGATAAAGTAATTATCACAGTTCAAAGTAGATTTGAATAATTTAAAATATATGAAGATATATTTTCTTT